>OX344764.1:33553934-34283934 GCA_947034895.1 Rhytidiadelphus loreus
ACCTTCATACTGACGTGGCTACCAGAATCTCTCGCCCCAAGAGTGCAGTACTCCACTTCCTTGGCACTGCGTCTCATCAACACGTCACTCAGAACCAGGCGACAGCCTTTGTTGGTAACTTTCTAACTGTACTGTCATCTCAGATTCTGGGTTGTGTTCATACATATATATACTTGCTCAAGCATTTTGTTTCATTCTACTCTTGCTGCTTAGTTTACATTTCCCAGTACATTGCTCTCGCTGCTCTTCTAGGTGCAAGAGACAGACCCTGAGAGACGGAAGCGGTGGAGGGAAGACCGAGCCTGAGTGAGTTTCACCTTCCATTTGCAGCTCTCGCTCTGGAGAAACTGAATTCAAATCCTCAACATGGCGGGAGCCATCACGAGGTACGGTCCCATTTGTTTGAAAAATGTTGTACGAAACTTGCCAATCTTACGCCCCATTTTGAAATCAGTTGAAGAATCACTGTGATTTTGAGCTTTGGGACTGTTAGCGAATGTTGTGATGTACGGCGTACAAAGCATATTCTGCACATTTGAATCTGAGTTTCTGACTGTGGGGTTGTGAGTGTTGAAAGGATTTTTTTTCCTTTTTCTTTATCTGAATGGTTTCAGAGTTGGAAGGGAATTATAGTGAGGGGAGTGGTGGACTAGGGTGAAATTTTTGTAGTTGTAATCATGGTCGTAGCGAGTTTTAGTGTGTTTGTTGAAATCACGAAGCTACTGTTGAAAGAGCAAGTAGGAGCGTTAGCAAACTGGAATTTGTTTGTCGGTGCCTTCGCTGCCCAAGTGGCGTCACTTGGTGCAGGCAGGGATAGCATGTTGAGCCATTCAGGTTATGGACACATTACGTTAACTGTTCAGTGCGAAACCGAGAGTTTAATGGCGGAAATGAATGTACCAGTTCCTTAGCAGGAATTAGCAGCAATTTACCAACTGTAGTAGTTGTAGTAGTTAGTTAACTTGAAAACTCTAATTTTTGATTTGTCACCTTGCAAGTGCGGGTGCATAGGAGGTTAGTGAATTTCTAGCTGACTAACAAGCCTTAAATTATGTATTCTATTTAGATAGTGTATGGTAGACTGTTTTGTCAGTTTACTGCTAATAAGTCAAATGCCATTTGCTTGGTCGGTGCAGGTGGGGCCTAAGAGCATCCCACCAATGTCCTATTTCTGAAATCTGTGCAATAACGTTTCACAAGGCACTGGACTTAGAATGTTTTCAGAAATCCATCCAGCTGATGAAGAGTAAGCTCTTTAACTGGAAACGATCTTTTGATAAACTAGGTTTTGAGACCTCATTATTTCCAGATACAGCATCTGGTGCAAATGCCCAAGGCTGCCGTCAACTATTCTACCCTTCTTTGCCTGTCGTTGAGCTTCTACCTTTGATAGTTATGAAATTATCCCTCTTCATTGCCAAGTTTAACGCTCCGGATATACCGTGTTGATACTTCATACTTGGTCTATGTTTTGATTTTGTTGTACAAGCATTAAAAGATGCCGCTTTGTCTGTGTGTGTGTGTGAAGGTGGTGGTCGAGGGAGACGGTGGCAGTGATCACGGGTGCCAACAAAGGCATTGGCTTCGAACTGACGCGCCAGCTTGCGAGGAATGGCCTGACCACTGTTTTGACTGCGAGAGACGAAGGGCGGGGGAAGCAGGCGGTGGAGACTTTACGGCGTGAAGGCTTGGAGGTCGCCTTTCATCCTCTGGATGTGCACAGCGACGAGTCTGCAGGCGCCCTTGCAAACTGGCTGAAACAAACCTACGGAGGGATTGATATCCTGGTCAGTACTGCCCATTCGTAACCAATCTTACTGCTCTTGGAATCACTAGCTTTAAGCATTTTGACCAGTATGTAGGAGTGTGATTTGGGAATGGCATTCGGTTCGAGTTAATTTAAGCATTTTGTGATATGGGAAATGTGGTTTGGGAAATGTGTACGGTTTGTGTTACTTTATTCCTTTTTTTTTTACAGTATGTAGTTATTCCCTTGGACTGGGAGATCACTCAATAGAGATCACTGGAGAGATCACTTTTGGGTACTATAAGAGCCAACCTTTACTTGGATGACATCGTTTTTTCACTCAACGAATTGGATGATTTCTTCTGCAATCACGTACAGTTGGAGGTTGTAGACTACTATTGAAGGACTAGGAGACTACCCCGTTTCTATTCAAAGGTCAGTGGCGGTAGATGTTCAGCCAACTGAATTCTTGTGTGCACCCAACTTGCTAATTGAAGCCCAACCAAGATGATTGATTAGAAGAGATGAGTTTCTGTTGGTGACAGGGGCCTGTACCCGGTTTCTCACGATTTTATTAGTTTCCTCAACCTTGTGGTTTGAAACTTCTTCTAGTTTGATTGGGGTGGACTAATTGCTTATGTGCAGGTCAACAATGCTGGGGTAGCGAAGCGAGTTGTGACCGAAGAGAATGTGGACCTGGTGATGCAGACGAATTACTTCGGTGTGAAGCGCGTGACCGAAGCCCTGTTGCCCATCTTTCGTCCATCTGCTGCTGGCGGTCGGATTGTTATCGTCGCTTCTCGATCAGGCTTGCTCCGGGTACGTACTTGTCATGATCTTCAGTTCTACTGTTCTGTTCCAGTTCTACGTACTGTTCTGCGTTTCAGGTAGAGGATAACAAATCCGTTAGGACCCAGGTTGTGTCTCCTCTATTGATCCCTGTTACGCACTCATCTCTTCCCATCAACCAACTTGGCGAAATTCACCCGCCACTTAGTTTGATTGGAAATCGTCCCTGTAATAATGTAAAGTCTCAATTCACCAGACAGTAAGGGTAAGGGAAAGGGACAGGAACAGGGACAGGGAGAGGTTCCATTTACCATAGATGTGAACTTTGAGCCTTTCCCTACAGCAATCTACAGCAATCTGGAAACGGGCCATCTAAACTTCCGCACGATGCACACTTCTTTTGCGTTAAGCTAACAACCAGTTGCGAAAAAACAAATGTCAATAGATTAAGTGAGCACAAACCAAACTTCAGTTGTATGGTGAAAGGAACCTTCGACTCCCTCACCGTATGCTAAATGGAGACTTTATGTTAGTGGTCTAGCTACAACCTCCCAATTTGAACAAGTGCATAAGACATCATCACACAACCTGCATAAAACTGTCTGATCTCCGAAGAGTTTGAATCGTACAGACTAACCTAACCTTTCATTGACTTCTATTGAGCGATCTCCCAATGAAAGGAACCCACACTCAGTACTAAGTATCCTCCGTGACCTTCCTCCCAATTTCCAAGAATTTAGGAATCGAATCATTTTGGGTGACAGGTGATAGAGGCGTTCTTCCAGGGATAAGACAAAATACAGAACCGCTGCAAGCCACTGCCAAATAACAGCCAAATAATTGACAATGTGTGTCAACCGCTTCTTCCTGTTGCATTGATCATGATCCCTCTAGTGATCTCTATTGCCTGATCTCCCAATAAAACAGAATCAAACTCCTACACTGATGGGTTTCGACGCCGCAAATGATGCAGACACGCAGACCTTCCTCCTTTCCACTGATTGTCTTAAAACGTCAATTTCGTGAAATTGGCAATATTGCACAAACCCAAAATTGTGACATAGATCTTCTCAAAGTCTAATTTCAGGCCACAAGTATCGATTTTGTTTGGTTTCAGGTCGCGCTCCCTGAACTGCGCCCGAGTAATGGCATATCGTCCACTTAACGAAATTGACGTTCTTGTTCTGTGCGTCCCCAGATGTTGAGGAACAAGTATCGTGAGGAGCTGGCTGACCGGGACCACCTGACGGAGGCGAGGATCGGTGAGTTCGTCCATTCTTTCGTGGAGGACGTGAAGCACGGGCGTTGGCAGGACAAGGGCTGGTCCGAGCGCAGCACGAGCTACAACGTGTCCAAAGTGGCGGTGAACGGCTACGTGACGGTCTTGGATCGGCTGTTGCGGGCGCGACCAAGGGAAGGGCAGGCGAGTGTGACCGTGAACAGCTTCTGTCCCGGCTACACCAAGACGGACATGACGGACGGGAAGGGCAGTGAGGATGTGGCTGGGGCGGTGAAGACGGGTGTGTGGCTGGCGTTGAGGGCGCCAGGGGGACTGTCGGGGAAGTTCTGGGCGGACGGCCTGCCGCTGGGGTGGGACTGACGGAGGGAACAAATGCGACCAAATGGGACAACATGAATAATTATGAATTTTCAAAGTGCTAAATGAAGGTGTACCATAAACAATGTATGATCTAGGCTCTAGTGTTCAAATGTTGTACTTTAGACTTTGGGTCTTCTTTCTAAGCAAGATTCTAGACAAGTTTTGGTTAGTAGTAGTTTTGGGTGTGCACATCCATTATTGTCCCTTTCTCAATTGCATCCCTCTCTACACTTGTCCAAGATTTTGTGGGTTGAAATGTAAATCATTTACAAGACTGTGTCTATCAGTTACAAACTCTTGACGAAGAATTCCACTTCCACTTTCTAAACCAGAACGTCTGTTGAGCAGTGACCAGACAGTCTTCGTTGCTAAGGTAACACTTTCTCGTCGTTTTGTTGAAGACTCATGCCAGGGTCACACAGGGCACAGAGACAGATTACTAGACAGTAAAACAAGTATAAAAGGTGTCCAAAAACTATATGCGAAGATGCGCTGGAATCCTCTTTCAGTTGGCAACAAATTAAACACTCAGAAACTTTAGAAATAAATAATAAACCCTGCTCAAATGCTTCAAATGCTTAGTTGGACAGTTTTTGGTGTACTGCACAGTACACACCTTGTTTTGTATTGTTCTGACACTCTCCTACAGTCGAGACTTCCGGGCTGGATACAAAATTTTCACGCATTCTACTCTCAACACACGTCTGAGCAACTTGTTCGATGCTGTCCGTGGAAATTCTGAGAAAACGGCCACTGCCTTAACCTGCATAACACACTGTCAGATCAAACTCATCGCCAACCGCTTAGGTACAAGCCTATGAACCCTTGAGAGTGCAATAGAAATAGAAATTTGATTTTGGAAGCTCATAAGTGATTATAGTACGTATTGAAACATATTGCTATTGTTAAAAAAACGTAGGATATGATTCCTTCTTTCTATTGATGCATTTATCACTTTCCTTGGAGCTTCCTAAATGATTAATTTCAACTCCAATAGATATGAAAGCAGCCACATTTGGCCCATTCGGGTACTAAAGTCCAGTGTTCCAGAAAATGGCAACATTTTACGTAAAAAAGTGATCAGTCGCTGCGTACCTTGAATAGGGGATTCAAATTGGATACGACACAGGAGGAGAAAACTTTCTGGAGCTCCGTGTTGCTGAGGTTGGAACCTGGTCTCAACACCGCCGCAATCACTAGCTCCTCTGGACCACCCCCGGGTGGCTGTACAGCGATTGCAGCGGTTTCTTGAACGGAGTCGTGAGCTTTGTTGCAGACTTGTTCAATTTCAATAGCACCAGCCTGGAAAGAGCTAGCATCAGAGGTTTAGAAGGAGACTACTTTTTGCCACATAATGCCAATGCAGGATTTTGAGGATGATGTGGGAGAGTGTCGACGGTTGAGAGGAAGAGGAACCAAACCCATAATATGCAAGCCTTTCTTAATTGTACTTACAACACACTAAAGAATCTGCTAAAGAATGTGCACTTGAATGTCACACACAAGGTTAAAGTGCAATGCTGACTTTTGAAGTCTAAAACATTGACTGTTTTTGATCCCTTAACGTACTTAGACTCAGGCTGAAATTTGAGGGTAGAACATATTAAACAATATGGTTTTCAAAATCCTATGGTTGGATTTTGTAAATTAAACACCCAAAAATGATTTCTGGAAGGACCAAATTTGGATATAAGCTAAAAAGTGCCATTTGCATTGACATTATGTCCAGTAACGTGCAATCAAGGCCATGGTTATAAAAAATTATTTGCAAGTTAGTTACCATCGTCTCAGTAGATTCTACCTTCGCAAATCGTTTTCATAACCATGGCAATCATTGACATTACCAAGTTCATTTCGTGTTTGTACAGGACAAGGAATGTGTACTCATAAAGTAGTAGAAACGGGGTCGATTAGAACTGACCTTGATGCCACCAAGGTTCATTGTGTCGTCAGACCGTCCACGAGCTCGGTAAAAACCTCCATGAAATCTTTGAAAGATATCTCCGTGGCGTCTCAGTGGCTGCACCAAGGAAAAGGGTGAGTTTAGAAAGAACGAATTTTCGTCTCCAGCTTCAAGAAATGTGAAAGTTTCTAAACATATTTGTTATGGAGTAAAGAAAAGCAGCAATGTTCAAACACAGTTTGTGTAATGACATTCAATCACCTTTCCGTTGAAGAAGGGCATCCCGTGGAAGTAGACTTTGTGATGATCGGCATTGAGAAGAGTGCCTGATGCTCCAAAAATGTGAGGATGGAGAACCAATTCGCCAGTGCAGGCCGCCTCATCTGGCTGTCAAAGGAAAGCTGTGTTAAAGTCACATGAAAGCTCAATCAAGTATCTCTTTGAGTAGCATCTACACACTTCTCAAAATATCCGTCAGTAGATTACCAAACTTATTAATGGTAAGTTAATGTTAATCTAAAAGGACATAAGATTGATATTAAAATAATGTTCTAACAATTTCAAGTTAACGTTGACTTTATGATTGCTAATTTAATATCAAATTAATGCTAATGATACTAACATCACACTACGAGAAAATTAACATCATTTGTATTACACTTAACATAAACTGAACATGAAATCAAGATGAGTACTAAATGTTCATTGTGTTTATTATAACTTATCGTTAAGAACTTTTTCAATCCAACGGGGGTTTAAGTTTGTGATGCAAATGTGGGTTGTCACCTCCTCTGCCAGATTCTGAATACTCACATATGGATTGCTAGAGTCGTCCAGAATTAGGATCTGACAGGTCATTCCCGGGGTACTGAAAGCGGCGAAGGCTTGGGGCTGCACCAGATTGCCACCAAGATACATGGCTCCTAATTCCGTGCCTCCGCAACATTCCAGAACTGGTTTATATCCACCCTTGGCACTTAACCAGAGATCATCATCCACATTGGATGTTTCCCCAGATGAGCCAAAAGCCCTGCACTGTCGTTAAACATGATAAGAAAAGATGAACTTGGTTGCGAAAACTTCCACTTTAAGCTAGCGTAGACTCGTTTCCGGCCAGTAATGCGGAGTATAGCAATTCTGTAGAAAGCAAAGAGTACCCTGAAAATATTGGAAAATTCTGCTGCTAGTGTACATAGATGCTGGGCAAGATAATATGTGAGTTGTCAGCATAAGCGCCCGTAGAATATTGATGAATGTCTCAATACACTGATTAAGCCTGAGATTACGTGAGAGTAAGAAATTAATGAAGTGGCGCAGATACCGAATGGAAGACCAATCCAGATTGGCCATACAGTCGCTCGCTTTCCAGGTCCTGACAAGGCTGGGAACCGTTCCGAGTACAACGACATTGGCATCCTGCAATCACCCCATCACCGAGTAATAAGAATCTTCACATTTGTAAGCCACCAAAACCAGTTAACCCCAAATGGTCAAAAGTGGCCACTTCAAAATCTATAGGAGTTGAAACAAATCATTTAGGAATCATCAAGGTAACAAAAGTGTTCTAGAAAGTAAAACTCATACCCTTCATTTCTGAACATGATTTGCAGGTTGCAGTAATCGACTATTAGCTTCCAAAGTGGATTTCTATTTTTAGCTTCGACACGAAGCAGTTCAAAAAACGAAGAGGAACGGTGAATGGAGACCGTTGACATTTGAGGTGCGCATCTGAACATTGTGGGAGTCAAGTTAATGGAAGAGAGTTGGATTGTGATTACCTGTACGAACTTTCCAAAACCTCGACCCAGAGGAGAACCGTTGTAAAGAGCTAACGTTGCACCATTCAGAAAGGCAGAGTACAATATCATCGGTCCTACCATCCAGCCCAGGTTAGTTGGCCAACAGATTACATCTCCTCTTCTGACATCGAGGTGTGCCCAAGCATCTGCTGCGCATCTCAGCGGTGTGTGGTGAGTCCATGGTATGGCCTTCGGTTCGCCTGAAACACCGCAGAGATTCATTAGATAATCCAGAGGGGCTGTAACAAGAGCATGGTTTTTGGGAAGAATGAGACTGTTCCAAGAAATTTTAGGTTTCATGAAAAGAGGATTTTTCCCATGATTCACTGAGAGGTCTCCAATTCTCCATAGGTCAAAGTGATAGAGAGACCTCTGTCCGCTCCTTATGATGCTAGCGAGAGCACCCCGTGATTCACGGAGAAGATTCTCCTTACGGTGTTTTCTAAAAGTACTTGATAAAGTCTAATTGAATTGAAAACTCTGTTCAAGCACACAGCACACACAGTCTTGCTTGATGACAACGGACATCAAAAGAAGCAAAGACTGTGACTCAGACGACTTTGGAATAGAACCCAGTGCAGCAGACGTGAAGATAGATCATATTGAACTAACTAATGCAAATAAGGAGAATTACGTATACCAAGAGCTAAGATAAACTTTCAGGTTAGCAAAGAATTTTCAAACATCGCAAATCCCTAGAGAGGGGTCTTGTACATCAACTTCAGAAGTGAGCACTAACCAGTCGTGCCAGATGAGAATAGTATGTTGGTATAAGAATCCATAGATTGCACAACGGCTTTGTATTCGTCTGGCCTGAAACAATGTGGCTACAAGATGTTACTGGAAGGTGGCATTTCGCATTTAAGAAACAGTTGTCTGTCCAACTCCTTGAATTATAAAAGACCGAGGGCTTTGAAGTGAAGCAAAGTCAATCATAGCAATATTGTCATAAGGAATGGTATCTACTGTGACCTGCTCACTTGGTCTGCATGCGCCACGAACTCATTCCATAGCATGTCACCGTCCCTGAGCCTCAGGCTGGATGCCTTGCCGTCAGCGGGAATAACGATTGCAAGTGGAGTTCGAGCCTCAATCACGCGACTGCCACATAACATAGATAATCAGAAAAAGAAAAAGGTTTATCATATTTTTTAAACCTAAAGTGCTCGAATCAAAATAGAAAGTCCACTTTCACTACTATAATTCACCCCGTACAACAACGTTTATAGCAACGTTTGAACGTTGAACAGAAAAACGTGATTCCACAATTGACATTCAACGTCGCTACGTGAACAACGTTTTTGAACGTGTTTTGCTGAAAAATGTTGCGTGTTTACTGAAATATGTTCAAAACTTTGCTGAAAAAACGTACATTGCTAAAGCATCTTCCAAAACGTTGCCACAAATGTTTCAAACGTTGCTAAAACGTTGCTAAGCCCTCCAAATTCTAGTAGTGTTTGGAAGCTAATAGTTGATTAGAGCAATTTCCAAAACAAATATCTATCATTCAAATGTCGGTTACGATTTCTTCTTTCCATTGGTACATTTTGATACTGCTTCCTAAAGGACTTCAACTTACAGGCTAAACCTTGCCAAGAACAGAATGCATACCTGTAAAGTGGGAGGCTCTTTCCTCCTCTTCGAATGACGTCCTGACACATCCACATTGAATGCAACATGTAAGTCTTTAAGAGATAAAATTTACGCATAAACTACTACTAAAATACACAGACTTTTTTTTCAGTGCAGAGTACAAACGTGCAAACCTGTGTGAAAACAGCCTTGGCCTGAGAGAGGCGAACGCGAACTGCAATCTCCTGAGCAACAAAGCTATCAGGAATAGAGACAACAATACACCCTGCAAGGATGATGGCCAAGTATGCGGTGACTGCATGTACGTTCATGGGCATATCGAGAGCAATTGCATCCCCTTTCCTGAATCCAAGCGCTCCAAGTGCGTTTGCTACGTGACTGTTCAACAAAACATAAAGCATCAATTGCATCATAAATCCATGAGAGGACACAACCAATCCTTTTTCAATAATAGAAAACCCCTCTCCTCCCAAAAGAGATACTCTGTAAAACCTCGCCACAATAAACCCTGTCAATTGTAACGATGATTTCGACCGTAAACTCTGCTACTTGTTACATGCTTAAATTTTCTAGAATATCTCAATAGGGTGGATTTTCGACTACTTTTTATCTGCACCCCTATGAAGGAAATAGACCAAATTCTTAAAGGATACCAAAGTCATATGCGGGTACCTAACATTAGCCCGGAGTTCTGACAGTGTAATTGTCCCCACGGGTAGATCATCTTCACCCTCATTGCGATGTATGATAGCAATGCTGGAGTCCGATTTAATGCCTTTTGCAGCCAGGCAGCACTCGGCTACATTCAAATGAGCACCCGGAACCCACACCCCTCCTGGACCAGCCTTGTTACTTGCGTCCAAAAAACACCGTGGCTGTTGGTGAAATACCACACTCTGCTCATCCCACACAAGTGGAAAATATTGCTGCAACAAGACAAAACCTCCTGTTCATTAGATTGGAGCATTTCAGACTGCCAAAATATTTAGGCAGGCGTCCCAAAACTAAGTTGGGAGGGTTATATTTGCTGACATGGTAATTTTCAGAGAGCCAAAAATGTGAGGTTCAGAACTCTAAAAGCTACGATAGATGTAGATTTAAGGTTCAGCCCGCCAATTTGAGGTTTTAGTTGCACCAGGTCCTTGTTGTAAGCCTTACCATGGCCACCAATTCCACCAATGCAAAAATTCAATTTCAATGCAAAGCACCCTCGCTCTCCCAATGCTCTCCAAAACCTAACCCTAAATCCTAAATCTTAAACCATAACCCCTCAAAGACGATTGATTCATGGTTCTAAAATGACCAATTCAATAGATCATAATGTGACAATAATAATTTAGAAGGGGTCAAGTGAAGGACACATATCACCAGAATCACTGAAGGACATTGCCTTAAACCCTACACCCTAAACCTAAATCAGAAAGCCACTCCTCTCACCACTTGCAAAACCACTGCACCAAATCCAAGGCCAAACAGACCTTCCCATATAACCTGATTGGCAACCACAAGCTAGTGACTGAATTTCCAGACAATGTGCGTCGCAAACCATGAAAAACGTACCTCAGGGTGTTCAACGGACCAATACTGAAGCTCCGGTAAGCTTTCAGTGGGACTACGGTACCTCTTCCCCAGTATCGCAAGGCCCTTCCTCTCCAGAAGCCGCCCCAGATTGGTTTGCCGTGCAAATTCCCTGCATCACGGTCAATGCAACTCCACGTCAAGGAAGTCCAAACATATCAATGCTCCAATTTTAGGGTCAGTAGAATGCGAAACTTTGGCCCACGAATTTCTAACATTCTAAAAACATGAGAGTGTCCCCCAAAGATCACATCAAAAGACGCTCAAACACATCAATGCTTCAATATTGAGGTTCACAAGATGCAGAATAGGGAGCTTCTTTCAGCAGTACGCTAGGTTTTGGCTTCAGAAGAAGTAATCTCCAACATTCATACAAAACATACTGTGTACCAAGAAAATTTGATAACAAAATTATACCGCCAACTATAAGTACCACAACATTCATGAACTTCAAGGCAGGGACCCTAGCTTTCATTGCTTTCCATGAGTCAAGACTCCTTTCGCTATAAAACATCTTGAATGCAAGCTGGCCCTCGTATTAATTGTGGATCACTGTAACACAAATCTATTCTTGTTACAGAAGGACCGCTGCCTTCCCATTCAAGAATGTTTTGGTGTCATTTATCGCAAGAATACGCAACCAAGATGCAACCCAGATGCAGCGCAGAACTGGAGATTTGTGTAGTTGAAGTAGAGCTACTCACGGTGTAGGGATCCAGCCCAACGGCGGTCCATTCAAGTCTGTGTCCCAATCGCAATACGTGGAGTAGTACATGAGCTGGTGGAGAGGAAACGGATGCTGGGGCTTGAGAAGCTCCTGCGAGATGCGTTGCCAGGTCGTGGTGAAGCTCCTCGATGAAGACAAGATGGATTGCAGCTGCTCGTGGAAGCGCATTGCTTGGGAGAGTGGCAGCCCTGCCGTCACAAGATGAGAGTGCTGCACCTGGTCGATGCGTAAAGCTCTGTTTTCGTCCATTGCTCGCTGCGACTACACTCGATCGCAATTCTCCCAAACTCAGTTAAGGATTTGCTCACGAAATGCGCTTTCACATCAAGAAATTTCGGACTTATCGAGGAAGTTGGTTGCAAAAGTTGCGGGGGTTGGCAGGCAAGCATCGGTTTATTTTCAGCTTGTGATGCAAATTTGCTGGAGAATGGACTTAATTAGTTGGCTCTGTTGATTCCTTGCAAGCAAGATACTGAATCCGATGAACCCAAGAAATCTGATGAGCCGAAGAAGTCCCCATTTACGAAATCATTCCAAGTTGAGATTTTTCGTTGGAGTTGTTGAATGAAACGACGGCGCAAGAATCTCAGTCGACTTCGCAAGTGCCGCAACCGAAAGATCAGAACGCTTTTCTGTTAACGCTTCAAGAAAGAAACCATTGTGTGAATTTTAAATTTTTTTAAATTTTTTTTTTTTCAGACATGGAATCATTTGTTCTCTTTTCATGAATCATAAAAAATATACACTCTTTTTTAAAATTTGAAATTATCATGAAATTTTGACAATAAAAGTAACAGAATTCTTATCAAATACAAAAATAAATTTAAAATATAAAATACAGTGTATACCGGTATTATGGTGTACATTGTAGGATATTGGGTTACAAATCAATTTTTCATGTTATTTTAAAATTAGAAAATCAACACTCTATGGATATAATTTCAAAGTTCAAATTGTAATAAAAAGTGGAATTTTAGGACTTTTTCAAATTTTCAATGATTTGATAAGCTTTATCTTAGTAGTTGGCCTCAAATTCAAAATGATTGATCATTTTCATAACTAAAATTCACATCAAGTGAAAAAGAACACAAATTACCAAATTACACTCTATGGGAGATTTTTAGATTTGCAATTTTTTATGTACAAAAATTAAAAGAATATTGTGAGAAGGGAATATCTAACACCTTTCATTGAAATTGGATTAAAAAAACAAAGTCCCCTCCCCCATAATTGAAATGAAAAAATACTTTTCTTCATTCTTTGAGGCCTTCCTAAAATCATCCAAAGGATACAATACATCCTCTCAAGCATTTCAACATTAATTTTGGAATGTTTTTGGATTTTTGTACATTTTTGCTTATAGCTTTATACAAATATATTTGTTTTGTCAATTTCATCAAATTTATTATAAAATTAAAATAGTCATCTTCTAAAGACTTAAAGAATTTGCTTGGATAGATGAAAGTATCTGGACAAAACATTAGGAGAAGTCATTGTAGCATGGGGTTCTTTAGCAACTTATTCAACAAGGTAGGGGATTTGTTATTAATTTGTCTTTTGAGCTATGTACAAACTGTTTAACAAATTCAATGAAGGCAACCAAGTTCTTCAACAAAAGCACTTCAATTCTCTGAGTGTGACTTCCATTATTGACTTGATGGATAACTAAAGGAAAATTGCTTGGTTGATAACTACAATTATAGTTCCATCCTTTCAATTTAGCACTTGATCTCTTTGATGTCTATGTTTTGGACAATTTTACTTCAAGAGTCAAACTCATTTTTTGGACACTTTTTAGCCTCTACAATGTTACAAGATCAAGGTAGGTGCACTTTTTTTCAACATTGCCTCGTTAACCAACTTGTATAAAATCTAATAAGTTTGAAGTTTTGTAATTTAGAAATGTGTGACTTGTGTACATCATTACATATGTTCATTTGAATTTTGAAATTCTATGAAGAATGCAATATTAGGAATTCAAATTTTAATCATTTCTTTTGAAAATTCATTAATTCAATTTGCCTTTCCACTTATATTACTTCCATCTATCAATCAGTTTCCTACATGCATGTTCATTTTCTTAAAGTATTGGAAATGTGTTGAGTGTTGCACAAAAAATTAGAAAATAAAAAATAAAAAATGGGGCTTCATAAAGACCACCATATCTAAACTACAATAGTAGCCCAAATAAAAAATTAATATTTTTTTCAAAAAAAATATCAATATTTTATTTGGACTTTTTGCATAGTCTGGTGGCCTTCTCAAGGCCTCAAATTTTCTCTAATTAGTTAGCAACTAGATAAGCCATGTTTTCTAGTGATTGAATTATTTTCTTTAGTTTTTGAAGTGGTGCAAAAAATAGTAATATGTTGGAGAATTCATTCCAATGGCTTGCATATGTCTTGAATGGTCTCATACTATATTAAATTTTTTAACGTGACTCTTGAATGTTCCCATTTTTAAAAAGAATCTAATGCACTAAATTACTTATTTTTTAAATATCTTATTAATAAGTTCATGACATCTTAGTTAGAGGGTTTGGGCCATGATTACATGAAAATTAAAGAAATATTAATCCCTTGTGAGATATCAGGGTGGTGTGTAAAGTTAAGATGAACGTGCATCTAAGCCACCCACTTGATGATTCATTTGCAAACCACCCTACTTTCAAGGGAAGGCAAAAGACCCCCTATTGAAGGTCAAGAATGTTATATGATGAACTTTCAAAGCTTTTGTTTATAAAGTGAAAAATTCAACTAAAAAATTTACTGGGTAAATAAAATTGATTTTGAAGGTTTTGAAATTTGAAAGTGAATTTAATCAAGAAAAAAAGACTAATATTTGGCTTATCCACAATAATTTATTACACCCAAAAATCCAAGTGCCTAAAAGCCCAATCAAATCAAATACTAACATTGTATACATCTCCTAAATTCAATATGTATCCATTTTTGAAAAGATGGTGTTAGAACATCTACCAAAAAAACTTTGACCCTTCAAAAATTTTGTATAGAGTATCTAAATGATGTGTTGTTTGATGCATTGAAATCCCCTTTATTTGCAAAACAAAAATTATGTTCCATATATACAAAGTGGCGATATTGTGGGTCCTTACTTTATCACAAGAGTGAAATTAACTAACAACATGGTAGTTTGGATTTCTTTGTGGTTGAGTCAAAGACACACTTGATTCACTGTTGAATAATGTTATGTAGTGAAGCCACCCAACTAATAAATTAATGCAAAACTCAATAGAATTAATATCCCCAAACAAATTCTTGGAACCACCCCATCTAGTAGAAAATGGAGAAAAGAAGAAGGTGAAACCATCACCAAGGACATGGAATCCAAATTTGATAGTCCAAAGGTGTGTTTTGCTTTGGAATTCTTTTTTTATATATATGCTTAAATGAAAATTGTAATTAAAATAGCTTACTCGAGTTTTCAATAATAGTAAAGCATACTCAAACCACCAAGCTAGGTAGACAATTAAAAGCCTATATTGCAAAGGTCTTCAATAATGCAACTATAGTATGGCCATGCTCTGCACTTCAAATATTGAAGTGCAATCTAAAACATGTCTAAACAATATGTCTAAATACATTGATAATGTCATAACCTCCATAGAGTCTATTTTCATAGAGGTGGCAATTGGCAAATTGGAGGCAAACAAGCCATTGAATATATTTGAAACATGGTTCTATCTATTTTGAGCTTCTCCATCTTCTTTTATCCTTTAGTGTTATGTTCTAGTGTCATTTTCAACCTTTGCTTGATTGAAATTCATTGCACATTTGTTGATGTCATGTTTCACACTAGGGGGGTGCACTTAGTTCTACTATAACAAACCACGTGCGAACAAGTGGTTTCTAATAAACTATAATTTCAACCTAAAATTTTGAGCATTGTTTAATAATGACTATAGCTTTCTATTGCCAAAATTTCCAACTCAAATAAAATATGAAATGATTTCTAGAAGAGGTTGAAAATGAACTAAAATGGCATGTTTTTCAACTCAAATAATTATAGAGGACACATTTAGATGACCATTGAGTCAATATTCAACTCAAAATGAGCTTTCAATAATGAGTTATTTTTAGGAATTTTTTGTTCATTTTTTAGACAATTTTTTCTTATATAATATAGGGGTGTGAAAGTTATTTTTCAGTTCTACAGTGTATCTTTTTACTTCAAAAATTTGTAACTAATTATTATTATCAAATAAAAATATCAATAATTCAAAACATAAACTTTCAAAGTAAGAAAATCTATTCATATTTTTTTAAATTTTGTTTTATTTAAAATTCAAAAAGTATATAGGGGTCCAAAGTTTTGTTCGCATGTGATTTCTGATGGACACTCTAAATGACCCCCTTGAGGTTTCACATCTTGAAAATACAACCTGAATATAACACTAGTGACACTTCCACCATTGATGGTAGTGGTGGCTCCCTTCGATCATTCTCAGAATGATTGTTTTGACAAAGTTCACACTCACAACACAATTACGTTAGGTGTAATATCCACCACACTTTTGTTAATTCTTCATAGTGTAGAACTATTGATCTCATTTTTTTAGAATAATTTACATTATTTGAAAACACCTTATTAAAGTATGTCCCTTCAATTAAAATAAATAAATTATTCAAGATATCTTAAGCTCCTGCACTATTTTACAAATTAAATAAAAATAGCCCCTTGCAAGTTTACTAACATTAATTTAGAGAGCACAAATCTACATCAATATTTTTTATTCTTTTCAAATTTTAGGTACAAATTTATGAACTCAAAATTATGCCCGAACAACTTTGAATATGGGTTTGCTAGAAGCAACTTTGGTGCCAATTTTTTTGTGGAACCTCAAAATACATTTGCAATAAATGGTTGTAGTTTTATATTTTCAAAATATTTTCAACAAAATAGAAAGGGCAGACTTTGGCTAAAAATTGTAGTGCTCTTCGTTTGGATCCCTATAGTGCTTCAAAAATTCCCATGTCAATGTATTAAAGTACACAAAGAAGCTATTGTAAAGTGCAAACAACTTATTTGGAAACCTAATTGCAATACAGGACAAAGAAGTTTATAAAGACCAAGATTGATTGCTAGAAGTGGTACTCATGCTCATCAAAATCCCTAGATTCCTTCAAAAATACCCCTATCAATGTAATGAAAAATCACAAAGAAGCTTTTATGTAGTGGCAAATGAATTTAGACTAAAGATATATCTTTTAGCTTCAAAAGCAAATCACTATGGAGTGAAGACAACGACATTCCATCAAATTTGAAAAATTATTTATAAATCTTTATCAAATCAATTAAAAAACATTTAACTTCAAAATTCACCAAAATATAATTTTTGTATTTAGTACTTGAATTTTGGTATGATAGGCTAAATCTTGAAGTATCAATATGACTTAATATAATCATTAGTTTTGATTACTTGTATTAAAAAATATTTAATAAAAAAAGGCTAGATTCTTCTTTGATTTATTTATATAAAGCATATAAATTCATTAACAATCTGTAATAGATAGCTTCTTTGTGCATCCAATAATGTCCATCATTCATCACCTTCTTAGATACTTCTAGTTGGAAGAAAATAGACTTTGAAGATAATAATGATGCTATAGATATAAGCATAGTATTAAATAGGCATTTAGGGTTTCAAATCATATTGGTAGTACTTCAACAAAAACCTTCTTTATGGAATTGGAATGTGAACAAAATTAGATACTTCTACTTTACTTTTGGAATGACACTACAATAGTGCAATACATTACTAGAATATTGCTCGAAGGTTAGAATGAATTGACCAACTCATTATCCTAATAAGGATAAATGTAAAATTTGCCTCTATTTTATAATGATGTATTATATAATTCATAGCTAATTTAGGGATTTTTATTCTAAATTTTTATTCAAGATTTTTGAGTTTTATCATTGGTGGTAAATAATAAACTCTAATATTTTGCACAAGGGTAAAGAATAAAAAATAAAGGTATTAGTTCTCCCTAGTTGATGTTTGAATAAGGTGGCGTGTATTAAACCTATACTAAAAGCATCCTCTAAGATAGGGGTATATATTGGAAGTTTTGATTCCATATATTAATGCACATTTTAGGATGGAGATGATTATGGAACACCAACCAATTGTTCCAACTTTCAAAATTTATAAGAACATGAAAAACATGAAGGAAAGAGCCACTTCTTTTCATCTTTCAATGAAAATTTACTAAAATATTATTCAAGGTATGCAATGCTCTATTAATGCTTGGAATGACGCTTTATCATTGGATTTACTCACCTTAAGGTAGGAACACCAAAAAGCAATACCTTCTTGTCATTGGCAACCTATATTTGGGCTTTGAATGGCCACTTGCATTCATAAAAATTCACTACAAGCTTTAAAGAATAACCAATAGAAGTTGTAAGAGTTCTTTTGAGGCAACCATTAAGGGAGTTGAAGCATTTTTGTACTTCAAGAGTGTATACTTAAAACCCTAAGGACCAAGGGACATTTTGGGCAATGAGAAGGAAATGAGAAAAAAGAATTCCCAAAAATTCAATTGTACAATTTTTTACTAGACTACAATACTATAGAAATGTGTAGAAAATATTTCAGAAAATTTGACCACTCAAATCAAAAGATTATTTCATTTGAAGTTAGAAGAAAAAGTTTTTTCTGTCCTTGCCCATTGTTAGGGCAAGGAGACTTTAACTCCTCCTAGAATGAGTTCTTTACACTATACATTGTTAGTACATTGTTTATTTTTTTTTACATTTGCATCTTATATCGTGTAAGTGACATACCTGCCAAATTTCAAAAGTAGAGGAGGAGTTTCGCACATACTATTTGATTAAGTTGGCCAAGTTGTCCAAAAAGTTCAAAAAGGTCAGGGCACCATAAATTTAGATCCGGGCACTCCAATTGAAAGAAAGAATAACTATATTCCCACTTAGTAAATACATGTTCACACCGTGTGTCAAAATTTCATGAACATCCAACTAAAATTGACTTTTGTATGTAAATATTCATGGTCTCTTGCTTTTGTTGAATAGTCACTTGACCCTTAACCCCTAAAGTCCCAAGGCCATTTTTCTGTCAAAAACCACTCAAAACTGCCATTTCTACTGCGTTAGTCCAAAAAAACAAAAAAAATACTTTTTTGGAATTGAACCATAGGATCTTGAACTTTACTTGTTTTAGATCATGTGGTAAAAATTTCATGAAGTTTGACCATATAGATTGAGAGATATGAGCATTCAAAGTTGAAAAAACAAGTTTTTTTGAACACTGGACTGCAATTTTAGATGACTTTGATCTCTATTTGTGGAAAAAAATTACAATGTGGAGTTTGAATTAAAAATTTATTGTGTTGAATAATTGAGTTGGGAGTCTAGGAAAAAAATTTCAAAAAATAACAACTTGATTTTCATACTTCAAAAAATTGTCAAGTAGAAGTAGGTCCAAGATTGAAAGAAAAACTAAATTGATAATAGCTCTTAGATGGGATTGAAATACAATAATCACAATGGTGAGATTGTTCTAACAAGAAAATTTAACCTTTTAAAAAAAAAAAAATTGAAAAAATTTGAAAATTGCATTCTGAGATGAATCCTACAAGTTTTTTTTCCAAAAAGATACTTAGATTGCCCAAAAAATAAAATTGTTCATAACTTTCACATCACTAATCACAATAAATTGAATCAAAGCTTTAGATGTAGACAAAAACATTATCTTTGAGAAAAAAAATTTAAAAGAATTTATTTTGAATTTTTGCAATATTTTTTGTGCTGCCCGCCGAGTTTAGTTTCAGGCTTTTTGTGGTATAACTTTTGCTTCCGGGCACCGATTGAAATAAAAATTATATTCCCACAAAGCTTATCAGATTTTCTATCTTCAGAAAAAGTTTCAAAAAATTAGGGTTAAATTTAAGCCCATAGGAACCTGCCCGAATTCCAAATTGTCCCCCGAGGGGACAATGGGACTTTAGGGGTTAACCCATAAATGCCGTTGAGGACGTTTTTCTGGCCGATGAATGACAAAGAATCTCTCCAAATAGGACAAAAATGCTCCTCCAAAATTTATGTGGAAAGGAAAGTTCATCTACTAACAGTAGTTTGTCTTCCAATGAGTACTTTTCCATTTTTTTAAGCCAACAATTCACACAGCAACAAAATATATGATTTCCATAGTCACGGGCCCGGCGTTCAAGGGTTAAAGAGAGTCTAGTGGCAATAATTAACTGTCAACTTTGAAAATTTATAAAATATTACATGAATGTTGAAAAACTACAAAACAACTTGCGTAGAATTTTCTCTCAGTGGACTCACTAAGAACCTTATAAATTAAAAAACAAACTCTCACTTCACCACTTCACCGAGTATCAAAAGTGCATGTCAACTTTTTGGAATAGACTCTTCATGCACGCCAGCCAACCGTTATCATGACCATTTGCATCGTCCTGTCCATCTGTTGCACTTTTCCAGACCTCCCAGCAAACGTGCAAAACGTCTTGTAAACGTCTCCCCCTCCCAGCAACGGAATTCCGGCCATCTCCAGCACCATTGCAAGGTTGCTTTCCAGTTTGGGAATTCCTCTAATTCGTTGCATCACCAATTCACCAGGCAACAAGTGGCCAAGTCTCAAGTGTGAGTGGCCAAAGGTACAGTAGTGTGTCCGAGACAAAAGCAACCTTTCGAATTCACTTTTCACTGCCTGTTGCACAGCACAGGAGATTGAGTGTCCACGACATTCAGTGTAATTAGGCTCTTACACCCAAAATCAAATCGCAATCGACGCCACATGGACAAGAAATAGGCATACTGTACCTTTATCCACGATATCCTGGCTTATCAGGAACAGAGGTTTGCAGTGAGAGAGAGAGAGATATGTAGTGAGCAGCACGCCAATTTCAGAAGCAATTGGAAGTTCTGTACGTAATTCTCTGTGATAGTGATAGCCAGAGATAGCAGTATCATGGGTGGTGGTGGCGGTGGCGATGTCGATTCACAGAACGAGGTCTCGTTGCCAACACAAAACCATTTGAAGTTCCCCAAGAATGTGGCAGCGAAGTTTTGTGATTACTTGGAGAGTGCCATCGTGTGGTACTTTGACGACTATGGAAGCAAGAAGAAGCACCCGTGGTTTGAGGGGAACTATGCGCCTACGACGGAGATGGAGCCCAAGGACCACCTGCCTGTCACGGGAACCATTCCTGTAAGGATGCTTTCAACCCTCACTTTTGTGGAGAAGTTTTTGTGGGCAAGTTTCTTGTTTTCGAGTTTGCTTGGTTTCCTGGTTTCCTGGTTTCTTGGTTTCTTGTGTTCTTCGTAGGTCAATTTTTTCATTGGAGGAGGACAATTTGGGCTTGCAGTAGTTCTTCTTTTGAATTCCATCAGTAACCACTTCGCTTTACGTCTTAGTTAGTGTAAGTGAAGAACTGAGATGCGTTGGAAAGTAGTTTAGATGATGATGGCGTGCTTGTGTTTTTAGTTTTTAGTTTTTGGAAAGGGTTGTCTGCTGGTGTATGTCGGAGATTGGAGACCACGTGAAGGTGCGAGAATTATTAGATTGGGGTAGAGTGAATAAGGATTAAAGACGGTGCATTTGAATAATCGCCTCGCAGATGATTATTCTTTCCCAGATGATTTCTTGAAAATCTTGTCGTGTTACAATTGAAGTGTCTTACATGTTACGATTGCTAGGGTTTAATTCGATGGGATTCGAGTCACAGGTTTCAATTAGATGGTGTACAATTGACAGGGTTAATGCAACTCGTCTTTGGAATTAGTTCACCTCTTTAGAGTTTCAGCACATGTGCTTGGAGTTCACACTGATTTGTGAAATCCTAGGACAGAGTTGTTCAAGTAAGACTCCTTTATGGAAAACGTGAATGTGGGCGTTTACAGGATTGTATGAATGGAGAGTTTGTGCGAGTGGGTCCAAACCCTAGGTTCTTCCCACCAACCGCTGGACTTCATTGGTGAGAAACTCTTTCATGTCTTACCATTTGAATCTTGGAACAATGAAGGGACCAAATTGGACCTCATGTTTTGTTAGCTGTTTTGGGGAGGTCCGTGGAGACCTTTTGTGTCCTTGGAGACCTTCCTTGGAGAATTATATTTATTGTTTGATCAGCAAGTGTAATATTCGTCTCTTATTTTGGTGATGTAGAACTGGGTCCCATTTGGAGTACATTTTTCCCAGTATGATCAATCAAATTAGGAACTCCTTTGGTTCTTTAGGGTTTGATTCCCTGGCCTTCCTGATGGTACAGTGAGTCTAATTTAGAGTTCTGGTTGATATCTCGGCAGGTTTGATGGCGATGGGTGCGTGCAGCTTCACTTCTTCTTGCGCTCTTAATTCAGAATTTTCTACTTAAGAGGAATCCTGCCAACGAGGAGAATGAGAAACATATTAGAAGAAAACCTTTTTGCATATTGTTGCATATGATGGAAATGATACCTCGATGGGACAAACTTTGAATCTTACTAAGTGTATGATTACTTGACAAATGGGTGGTCATCTTTTTTGTCACGAAGTACTTTTTGTCATCACGGAAGATAAAAATAATTCAAGAGCAGTGCAACAGTGAGTGCAAGGAACTAAAAGTCTTGGGGCGAAAATGACATAGGAGGATTTTCTAAGGATTCAAATTGTCATCTCTCTCATTTGTCATAAACAATCATATTGTTGTAATTCACGATCATGTCTTCCCGTTTCAAAATTTGGAGAAGATGAATTTGCTTTCCTGGATACCTGGGCCCCAATCTTTACTAAAAGATTGAAAGCAAAGCATTTGTGGAGGGCCCTTGAACCAATCCAACGATGG
Organism: Rhytidiadelphus loreus; assembly: GCA_947034895.1. Lineage (NCBI taxonomy): Eukaryota > Viridiplantae > Streptophyta > Bryopsida > Hypnales > Hylocomiaceae > Rhytidiadelphus > Rhytidiadelphus loreus. The sequence continues at coordinate 33,576,506 of OX344764.1, forward strand.
ATATGGATGCTTGTTGGGAGAGCAAGGTCAGAGTTTTTCTTTAAAGTGATGAGCAGTTGCTATAAGTCTGAGGTCGGAAAAAGGGCCCTTTCAACATTGGTGAACAATGTTTGATGTGCAATATTTGGAAATTAGGAATCTAATTTAATCTTCTTATTTTTCAGAATGCTGCATGGATTGAAAATGAAGGACGGACAGGCGACGTACGTGGCGCGGTACGTCCGCACCAGCCGGCTGGAACAAGAGGAGAAATTTGGTGCACCCAAGTTTGGCAAGGTAGCACAAAGTTTACAGTCACCATTTGGTTTATAGCTACATTAGAAATGCATCAGATGTTGAGCTCACCAATGGAAAAACTCCCCAGGGGTTACCAAACCTGGATTATATGTTCACTTGGAGTAGGATTGTGTCTACCTACTTTGAAAGTACAAAAGTTAAGGAGTATGGTTGGTGTTTACCATAACATCACTCATTTGTACTGTTTTGACTGTAGAGCAATTCGTAGAATCATCGTGCCTTCATTGTAGCTGCAAGTAATTGCAGTTGGACTGTTGCACTCCCATTCACTCCTATTCTGTAATAATCTTTGACCTTTTGCAATTTGGGGTAGTCCAAGCTAAGTCGGATAATCATGAGTAGTAACTTAATTGGTTTCTTTTCGAAAAAAGGATTGTTTTTTTTTCCCCATAGAAGATTTGTACCCAGAGAGGTTTGATATCCCTTACTAAATGGTTTACGCTTGGTTCTGATCACTTGAATGTCTCTATTTTTCAGCTTGGAGATATGAGGGGAGTGAAAGGGATCATGTACGTCATGCTTGAGCAACTTCGAATTAAGTTAGGGGTGCTTGATATTTCGAATGGCCAGTACACAGGTTGATGCACAATGCTTTAATCTCTCCTGACGGTGCTCCTCCGATTACACTTTGCTACGAAAAAAATTCTGCAATGAACTGTCCATTTCTGAAACTGCCGTTTTCATGGATTGTTTTGGAAACGTGATTATTCTCTTGGAGTGACGCATTTAGGTAGGTGCCGCGATTGTTTTATGCTCACGATTGAGATTTGTAATAACAAGCCTGTCATTGTATGTGCAGGTAATACCGCTCTGGTATACCATGGTGGGAAGTTTATGAGTCTCAATGAAGGCGACAAACCTTGTAAGTTGAAGCGACTCTGCATAGTTGTAATTAGTGGCACAATGACATCTCGAATTCACTTCAAAACATCAGTACAATTGAGATTTTATTGTACACATTAGTGGAAACATGGTATGCGTTGACCAAGGAAGTGAGCACGAGAAGACCCGTAGCTGGTCAAATTTGTCATGTGGTTCTTCTCGTGGGTCATTTTCCTTGTCCAGACCATATTGCCACTAATTCTAGATATGAAATGATCAACGAATGTCTTAAATTGTTTTTGGTTGCAGACATCATCAAGGTGTTGGAAGATGGTGATTTGGAGACAATGGGACGTGAGTGTTACGAAGGCCGACTTGGACCTGGCATGACTGCTCACCCCAAATTGGATCCCGTTACTGGTAATTTGATGTCTATCAAATTAAGCACTCAGGGTTATTTACATGATGAACAAAACTATCAACCAAAATTTCAGTTTTCATCACTTTGGAGTCATGTGTGCCAATGGAGTTGCATTAGGTTGTCAATGGAGTTTTAGTGGATGAATGAGAGCTTTTTGTAGCAAAGAGAAACTAAAAGTAAGGAAAGAGAGATTCAGTGGGGAATTCGCTGCTCATTGATTGTTGAGTGGACAGAGTTACTTAGTGTTGTGCTGCAATGTCATTGCAGGCGAGTTGTTTACTTATAGCTATCTTTTAAGGGATCCAGAAGTTTACTATCATGTTATATCCAAAGAGGGAGTGATGTCGGAAGCTACCGTCATTAATCTACCTAAGGGCGTCTTGATGCACGACTTTGCCATCACTGAAAATTATGCCATTTTCATGGACCTTCCTATGGTTTTGGATCCCGAGGTAAGTTATCACTTTTTTTAAGGTTATCACAACCTTTGACAAAATGTTGGCATTGCCATAGCAATTGCTGAACCCTATGGTCACAATGATCACATAATATGGTCTTCTATGGTGCTTTTTTTATCGTTGTAAACTTGAGTTTGCTTTTACATTGTCTTGCATGATCCAACTATAGCTGTGCCCATGGTTTGCTGTAGGGCATGGCCAAGGGAAAGGTGGCTATAGTTTTTGATAAAGAGAAGGAAGCACGATTTGGAGTGCTTCCGCGATACGCCACCAATGAATCTCAGCTCAAATGGTTCACCATTCCACCATGCTATATTTATCATAATGGTGAGTTCAGAGGCTCTAATGGGTGGTTTGATTCTCTTATAAGAATGTTGTCTTTCAATCTTTTGTATACTTAGTGGACTCTCCATTTTCTTGTAGAGTCTTGACATGCATGTTAGTTCCAATCAGAACTATGAATTTCTCTTTCTCAGTATCAACATAGTGCACATTTAGTTGGTTATATTGACTCCACAAGAGATTAATTGATAGTTTATCATGTGGTCACCTTGGTCAGATTGACAAATTTGGTTGCTTGGATGTTTAGTAAGTTCGTGGGAGGAGGGCGATGAAATAGTACTGCATTCAAGTCGACTATCTGAAGGAGATTTTACTTTTTTTCTTGACAAAATACCGCAAATTGAACAGACATTGTAAGCCATGCTATTGGTTTCAGAGGAAATTATACCTGAGGTGTTTAATCCTAGTTGGAGCCTTTTGTTGTGCCCTCTGAATGAATGCTCTTCTGCTTTACCTATGACATGCTACGTTCTGGTACTCAACCAAATATGTTGACACTGAAGGTATGAGTTCAGAATGAACTTGAAGACTGGTGAGGCGAAACAGAAGAAATTGGGTGAACTGATCATGGACTTTCCAACCATCAATGAGAAGTATGTCGGAAGGTACGTAATTGAAGTTGAAGTAGTCTGATTGATGATTTCAATTTCAAAGAAACTTTGTAAACATTTTTATTTTCTTAGGACAAAATTTCCCCCTCAGTCGAGCCCTCAGTGCTCGAGCTCTAGATAGGAAGTCCACTTCAGAAACTAATTTATTTAATCATAGTAACTTTCAAAACATATTTCTGTCGTTAAAAGTTTTAGGTATGCTTTCTTCTAGTAATTGGTACATTTGTTACCTCTCTTGGAGCTTCCTAAATGGAAGACTGAGGCCTCTTTTGGCCATTTGAGCACTTCTTGTTAACATCATATACATAAGTTTCTAAGTGATTACCAACATCTGTGGGCTATACATGTCACAAAATTTGTGATTGAAAGCATTGAGTTTATGTTTTTCTTTTTCTTTCTCAAAATTTCTACATATTTGGGGTCATCATGAATTATTGAATTTTCGTACCCTGGTTAATATCATTGTGCAGAAAACATTCCTACGCGTATGGATTAGTGTTTGATGAAAAGCACCGTGGATACGGTATTGCAAAGTACAATCTTCTTCGAGAGCCACAGTTTGGACTTGGTGCAACAGAAGTAGGAGGTAACCTTGAAGGTCTATTTGTTTATGGTCCTGGGCGTTTTGGAGGAGAAGCGATATTTGTGCCTCGTTCCACTGAGCCAGAGATAGAGGAAGATGACGGCTACTTGATCACCTTTGTGCATGACGAGAATCATGGGTATCTACTTAAATCAATTTTCTGTTTTGCTGCACTTGGACTTAGTTACACAAAACTAAGATATATTTTGTGATTCAGTAACACCTTCCCATGGAATTCAAGTATTCAATTAATATGTAGTATGTCCTCATTCAAACTCACATCTAATTTCAATAAAATTAAACTATCTCCTGAATTTGAGACAACATTCATGAAGTGATCATTGTGACCATAGTCATGAATCGTGGAGAAGATTATTTTATGTACTTGAAATAGTCTAATCGTATGTAAACCTTATTTCAAAGATGTAGGTTGTGATATTGATTGTGCTTACACTTCTGGCAGGATTTCGGAGGCTGTGATTTTTGATGCCAAGACCATGGCAGCAGAACCGGTGGCAGTTGTGAAATTGCCAAACAGGGTTCCTTATGGATTCCATGCAATTTTTATGTCAGAGGTTTTAACCCCTTCCTCATGATACTTAGCATTCCGCAAATCCTTGACTCAATTCGACTGATCAATTTGACTCGTGTATCAGAAAGAATGTGCATTGAGTTTGGATTGTGCTGAATGTTTTGTGCAGGAGCAACTGAAGATGCAAAGTGGAGTACAAGCTTCTTAAGGGAAGTCATACGGATTTAAGGGCAGACATGGGAAACTAAGGGTGAATTTGCTTGAATTCTATCTTGATTGCTAGCTTTATTAGGAACTCAAAAAGTTGTAGTTCTGAGTAAATATTTTGTAAATTTCAACACAGTTTGAAAGATTTGTTTTTGCAAGTACAGCAAACCTTGTTTGTTACTCTCTTCTATTGCCAAGGCACTCAATAAAATGCTGCGACACATATTTGGAAAGGTTGTGTGTTTTGTTTAATCTTCCTCATTTGGTCACAAATGTTAATACCTTACGGAGGGTTTTGAAATTGAATGTTCATTTGAATTTAGAAGCTTGCAACTACTTTAAATAATGGGATATATTTCACCTTTTTTCTCAAAGGTTGGACAAACTCATGATCAACTTGAAATCTCTATATCTTTTATTCAATACCTTCAATCTTTGAATTGATTAAAAAATTGAGTTCATATGGCTGCAATTAGTCTAGAGCTGTAAGGTGTACCTCATTGGTTGTTAACCCCTAAAGGACCAAGGCCTTTTTTTTGCCAAAAAACACTCAAAACTGCCATATCTATAGTAAGGAATAAAAAAAAAATTTAATTGTTTTTTTCATTTCTAACCGTAGGATATTACACCTAACTAGTATGAGAGTGTGGAAAAAATTTCAGAATTTTTGACCACTCAGATTGCAAGATATTTGCATTTAAAGTGGAGAAAACAAGTTTTTCATTACATTGCAGGACTAGATTTTTTTACTTTGAACATTTTTAACTTAAAATTTTTGCACTACAAATTTTTGAGCTTTACATCTTTATAGTGGAGAATTGAGTTGAGAGTATAGGTAAAAAGAAATTCAGAAAAATTAATTATCATTCTTAAAAAAATTGTTAAGTAGAAGTAGGTATGAGATAGAAAGAAAATCTAAAATATCCATATATTTTAGATGGAATTAAAATGCACTAATCCCAATGGTGAGATTGTTCTAGCAAGTAAATCAGACCATGCAAAAAAAAAATTGAAAAATTTGAAAAATTGCATTCAGAAATGAATCCTACGAGTTATTTTTTTCAAGAAGATGTTCTAACTGCCCCAGAAACAAGAATGTCCATAACTTTCTCATAACGTATCCAAATGAAACGAATCAAAGCTTTCCAAATAGACAAAAATATAATCTATGAGAAAAAAAATATTAAAAAAACATCCAAATTTTTGTCTATTTTTTTTGGCTGCCTGGGCTGCCTACCATCCCCTCATTTGAGCTTATTTGGTCATAACTATTGTTCCCGGGCACCAATTGTGAAAAAAATTATATTCCCTCAAAGCTAATCAGCTTTTCTACCTCCAGAAAAAAGTTTCAAAAAATTAGGAGAAAATTTCAGCCCATAGGTACTTGTCTGAAAACGCATTTGTCCCCCGAAGGAACCATTACATGTGTTTTGGCTCTCGGGGAGGGCTGCGAGTTCCCAACTCGAACCCCCCCTGAGAACCGCCAAAATTTGTTGTTCCCCGCCTATGTTGACCTGGCCAACTCTCGGCCAGGTCAGTTTTTTCGAAAAAAAATTAATTAATTAATTAATTTTGTTTCTCATTTTAAGGACTTGCATTTTTTTTTTAAATTCTTAAATTTTTTTTTCAAAAAAAGTAAAGATCTGACATCGGCGTTCTTTCACTGCCAGGGGAACAACACCGGGAACGGCCCTGAAACGGCCCTCAAAATCCTGAAATCTCTTCTAATGCAATGGTCCTTTAGGGGTTAATTACACCTACTTATTGGAAGTCAAAGGAAAAACACAACATAAATCTTGGAGTTGAACTTAACCCCTAAAAGCCCAAGATCTTTTTGGGTTCAAAAACATCATTGCTTTTGAAGTGTTATAGATCTAAATATCACTAAGATCTAGAAATCTCAACCATACAATCTTGTAGTGTACATGTTGTAGATGTCATGAATCAAATTTGGAGTCATTTGGCCTCATAGATTGCAAGATTATAATATTCTAGTGTTGAAAAAGGACACTGAAATTTTCTTAGCGCAACACATTTGTAGGTGAAATTCAATTTTTAAGCCTCCTCAAATGAATTTTTTTTAAGCTATAAAGTAATTCAAAATGAGCATACAAACACATTGGTGAAAGAAGATATCATTCAATTGACTCGTTGAGTCTGCAAAATGGCTTTGAAATGTCAAAAAAAAAAAAAAAAAGTTGCAAAAAACACATCTGAGGCTGAACCTCCCTCTACAAAATGCCTTTTAGTCACTCATTACTTCTTGGATTGATATGAAACTTTAGCCACACAAATTAGACCAATATGCGCAACTTTACCAAATTTTTTTATTGGAAACCGACACTGTATGAAGAAGGAACAAGCCACCGAAGTTCACTGTAATCTAAAAATGTTGAGATTTGAACTTTGAATTGCTACGAAACATTTCAAACAACTTGAATTGACATTAAAATTTTACCACTACAACAAGACTGAAAGGGTAACATAGCCCAACAAATTTTATTGAAAAATAATGAACATTGGATGAAGGAGATACAAGCCCCAAAAGTTGTAGTCATCAAATGTAATTTAATGAACTCAAATTTAACCTTTGAACTTTGATTGGCTTACAAAAAATGAGTACATCTTGGATTCATTTGAAAATTTTACCACACAAACAAGAAGACAGAGCAAAGATTTATCAACAAGTTTTTATTGAATTTGGACATTGCATGAAAAAGTTACAGCACATTGAATTCGACTTCAAACTATGTGAGGACACTCAATTTGGTCCGTGGAGCATTTAGTGGTCAAAGGATATCTCTACTGATATTTACAAATGCCTTTCCGCGATTATACATAAAATAAATTACACATTCATAAAAATGCCATTCCATGATTAACACATGATTTAGACTCCACATTCATACAAAATAGTATCAGCTTCTCATGACAATCCAATTCACATTATAAATAAAGCCTGCCCATAAAATTTAACACAGTCCTCTAACTGAATCCCAAGACAACAAGTTACATAAATATTGAGGGCCATGCTCAAACTCAGGGATCCCATGGAAGTTAACCCTTAAGTGCTCCGACATCCATATTCTGGATGATAAACGAAGGGCTTCGAGGCGTTGTTTTGTCCATTGAACTTTTCATTCATCCAATGTAACACTTGAATTTTGAAAAGACAACCTTCCTTGATGATCAATTTCATGAAATTGCAGTAAATGATATTTCTGTAGAAAGATATAAAAAAAAATGTGCCAAAATTAGAAAAAGGATCGAGGCGTTAAGGGGTTAAGTTACAAAACATTCAAAGTCTCCAACACTTCAGTTGTGTGAGATGGAAAAAAAGCATTATTGATTTCAAGTTTGTTGGAGGGGAGCAAACAAACACAAGCATTCAAGCAAGGGAACCATTCAATCATTCTGTCAGTATACAATTTATATCTGTAATTAAAAAGGATCTTATGATTTTCCTTGAAGGTCTGAAAATTATGTACAATTAATATGACGAACTAAGCTTTCCACATGGAAACCTTGACTTGTTTGTGTGCACAACGAAACTAAATTACTGTGAGCCTTATTCATAAGGAGGTGACTGGGTACAGTACACCCATAATCGCACCCTCTCTAAAACCACCATTGTCACTCTATGGAAATACGTCTCCAATATCAATAATTGATATGTATTTATGTTGAAGAAATGATTTTTGAACACCCACTACACTACACTAAAAATCCTAATCCTTTATAACTTCTATAGAGAGTGTAGTCTCCAATTGATGCATTTTGAGGTGCATTGGAACCTCTCCCCATTTGGTTGCTCAAGAAAGTTGGTAATGATCATCTATTATTTGTGTTGTGCATGTATTCTAATATCATCATCATTCTAGTGAGCATGGAAAGCTAGTGGTCATATTGGTAGGAAGGCTGAAAAATCCTGCCGCAATTCGACGCTCCAAAACGGATGGGTCTTCAGTCCCAATGAGACATACAAGATGCTCAAAAAATGAGGCATTACAATCGATAATCAAGTCTCCATCGGGGTTGTATCCAAGCTCCTCTATCGACATGGCCAACAACCTTTGGAAGAGATATTCGTTGAGGATCTTGGTTTGGATCACAAGTCGGCGCTTCTCACCACCAACATACATAACAAAGAATCCTTTGGGGACATCGCTAGGAAAAGTGACTTCATCTTCAAGCTTGACGTAGCCTTTGTGGGACCGTGCAAACTTGCGTTGCACCTTGTGCAATGTCTTTTGCAATTGCTTGCCAAATTTTCCCATGATTCTAAGGGCTCGCTTTTGATAACAAATGGTTTGAAATGTAAGTGAATTACTAAACTTGGTGCTCTTTACAACAAAACAATAAAATGCATCACTATAAGCACGGGTGGGTGTCAAGAATGGTGTTTAAATGCACATTAGAATTGAAGTGGACGTGATGGAAGTAATAAAATGGAAGTAATGCTAATCTATCAATGTGGTGTGAGTAAAACAATGAAGGAGGTGTTGTATTTTATAGGTGTCTAATTAGTATTGAAAAATAAATAAAAGGTCTTTTACTTTTTTTGAAACTTTCCCAAAGGGCTTTTACTTTGGAGAAGGGGAAAAGTAAAAGGTCTTTTACTTCTTTTTTAAACATTTGCAAACACTACAAGAAAAAGGGGTGTTATAAGTGTGTTTTTAAGTATAGTCCTAGAGATAAGATATTAACCCCTAAAGGACCAGGGCCGTTCTTCTGTCAAAAACTACTCAAAACTGCCATTTTTGCTGCATTCATCCAAAAAAACAAAAAAAATACTTTTTTTAGAATCTAACCGTAGGATCTTGTACTTTACTAGTCTAGTATCATGTGGTAAAAATTCAATGGAGTTTGACCGTACAGATTGGAAGATATTAGCATTCAAAGTTGAAAAAAGAAAGTTTTTTTGAACACTAGCCTGCAATTTGAGATGACTTTGAATGCCATTTGGGGAAAAAAATTACACCATGGACCTTGAATTAAAAAAAAATTGTGTTGAAGAATTGAGTTGAAAGTCTAGAAAAAAAAATTAAAAAAAAAACATGATTGATTTTCATTCTTTAAAAAATTGTTCAGTACAAGTAGGTCCAAGATTGAAAGAAAAACTAAATCTTTAATAGCTCTAAAATGGGATTGAAACACAATAATCTCAACGGTGAGATTGTTCTAAATAGAAAAGTTAACCTTGCCAAACAATTTTTTTTGAAAAATTGTGAAAAATGCATTCAGAATTGAATCCTATAAGTTATTTTTTCAAGAAGATGCTCAAATTGCCCGAAAAACAAGATTGTTCATAACTTTCACATTACTAATCCAAATGGAATGAATCAAAGCTTCACATGTAGACAAAAATATGATATTTAAGAAGAAAAAAATTAAAAAATTAATTTCAAATTTTTGTAGATTTATTTTTCTGCCCGGTGACGTGTAAATTATGTTTAAGATGCCATAACTTTTGCTCTCGGGCACCAATTGAAATAAAATTTATATTCCCACGAAGCTCATAAGTTTTCCTATCTTATGGGAAAGTTTAAAAAAAAATCACTGAAAATTGAGATCATAGGAACTTGCCCGAAATCCATTTTGTCCTTCGAGGGGACAATGGTCCTTTAGGGGTTAAGTAATGACCTTTCACAAGGTAGTCCGGATAATTTTTACGGGATAGTAGATATTTTAGAATAGTAGATGCTATTTTTGGATGACACTAGAATAATAGGTGCTATTTATATAGAGCAATCTACTAGTTACTTTAAGCTCTCCACACCTTTTACACACCTAATTTGGGTAGTATATATTGATCTTCCCCATGCTAGGGGGAGAGAGATTTTTCTCTTGTTCATTTGTGTTGTTGGTTATGTTTAGAACTTGTGCCTTCACCTTAACACATTATCAACACGAGACTCTCCCTGATCTCTCAACTTTTATTTTAGTTTTCATTCTCTCTTGTTTTTAGAGCCTTTGTCGTCCTAGTTTCCTCCATCGATGGCGACGCCTGCAGCAAAACGTCCCAAGGAAGAAAAAGCACGTGTTCAACCTTTACTTTTTGAGGCATTGGAAGCTAACGAGAGCAATTACTTGGAGTGGAGCATCGATGCCAAATCCTATCTGTGTGCGGAGGAGTTGGATGGTACTTTGACGGTAGAAAGGGGCGATCATTTGCATTTGGAACCATCATCTTTTAAGTGAAAGGCGCTTCTTGTTCTAAGATGGCACTTAGACTTTTCCCTTTGACAACAGTACATTCAAGTTGATCATCCTGCCGAATTGTGGAAGCAGCTTGAGGCCAGATTTCACCATGAGAAGACAATTTTTCTTCCTCAAGCCTGCAACGACTGGATTCATTTGTGTGTCCTGGATTTTTCTGACCTCTTAGCATTCAACGCAGAGCTACACCGGATCACTGCCCAGTTGTGCTTGTGTGGAGAGACAATTTCCGATAAGGAACTCATTGATAAGACTCTCTCCACCTTCCCTCCTATTTCTGCTCTTTTAGCTCAATAATACCGCAATATGAAGTTTAAAACTCACTCTCGGTTGATGTCCTATCTTTTGCTTGCGGAAAAGCAACAACAACTTTTCTTGAAGAATGTTGAGTCCAAGCCTGCCAATGAAGCGCACACGGTGGAGATATCAACACATAGGCCACGGGACATGAAGACGCAACAACGGTGGAAGCAAACATTAGAAGCAACCATTTTCCTCAAAACCCAAAGATAAGTCCAAAATCTCTGACAAACCTTACTCAATTGATTCAAAGTCTCATGATACCTGTACATGTCACAAGTGTGGTAGGGTTGGGCATATTGTTAAGGACTGTAGAGCTTCCGATTACCTTTCAAAAATTTACAAGGAGTTTCAGCAGAGAGAGGCTGGGCAGAGAGAGGCCCATACCCTTGATGCCCCCTTGATAGATGAGATAGATCTAGAAAATTATATGGTGAGCACGATACAGTTTGTAGATCAACTTGATGTATCTCTCTTGGATAGTGCCACCACGCATACGATCTTACGAGACCAAAAGTATTTTGACTTTTTCGACCTAGCTGATTCCTGGAAAAAGTGTGGTATTACAACCATTGCAAGAAAACGGGACATGATGTTCTGTGAGGGCCATGCAACATTGATTTTGCCTAGGGGACCCCCCTCCAAATTGCGAAAGCAATGTATGCTCCATCAACCCCCCAGAGCCTGATTAGCTACCGGGACCTACGGGCAAACGGAGTCCACGTTCTCACCGCAGTGAGGAATGGTGAAGAGGTTCTAGAGCTCAGGCAAGGGCAAAGATTCCTAGCCACTACACATGCAAGAGCCAACGGCCTATATGCAATTCACATCAACGGTACTATCGGACCGGCTCTCATGCATCCAGCTACTGGAATTAAGCAACCTACGGGCTCTACTTTCTCTGTCATGTTTCCAGCCAAGATTGGATTATGGCACAGCAGGTGGGGCACCCTGGAACTACAATGTTTAGGCATATGTTGTCGTTGCTAACAGGCCATAACATCTGCCCCAACAACGCTGACAAGGTGGGGGAGTGTGCTGCTTGTTCCCAAGGAAAGCTCATCAAGCGCCTCTGGAGGTGGACACTACCAACGGAGCTTCCACCAAAGCTACAACGTTTACAAGGTGATGTTTGTGGACCTATTAATCCTATTTCTGGACCTTTCAAATATTTTCTAGTCCTTGTAGATGCGTCCGGGACTCATTTTGAGGTATCATTGCTTAGCACCAGAAATATGGTTTTTTCGAAGCTATTAGCTATGTTAATTAAGTACCAGGCTCATTATCCGGACTACCTTGTGAAAACTCTTAGGATGGATAATGTTCAAGAATTTCGGTTATGACACTTTGAAGATTATTGTGTAGCCCCTAGGATTACCTTGATCTATTTGGTTCTATATGAACACTTCCAAAACTACTTAGCTGAAGCATTCATTAAGAAATTTCAACTAATTACATTGCCGCTTTTGTTGCATGCAAAGCTACCCCCTACGTTCTGGGGCCATGCCGTTCTTCATGCTACTATTCTTCTTAGATTCCAACCTACTCTCCTTAATGATCATTCCCCTTTAGAGTTATTTTTGGGGTAGTCCACAATAATGAGCCTGGGAGTTTCGAGATTAAGAATTAAGAGTTTTCACAAGGTAGTCCGGATAATGAGCCTGGTACTTAATTAACATAGCTAATAGCTTCGAAAAAACCATATTTCTGGTGCTAAGCAATGATACCTCAAAATGAGTCCCGGACGCATCTACAAGGACTAGAAAATATTTGAAAGGTCCAGAAATAGGATTAATAGGTCCACAAACATCACCTTGTAAACGTTGTAGCTTTGGTGGAAGCTCCGTTGGTAGTGTCCACCTCCAGAGGCGCTTGATGAGCTTTCCTTGGGAACAAGCAGCACACTCCCCCACCTTGTCAGCGTTGTTGGGGCAGATGTTATGGCCTGTTAGCAACGACAACATATGCCTAAACATTGTAGTTCCAGGGTGCCCCACCTGCTGTGCCATAATCCAATCTTGGCTGGAAACATGACAGAGAAAGTAGAGCCCGTAGGTTGCTTAATTCCAGTAGCTGGATGCATGAGAGCCGGTCCGATAGTACCGTTGATGTGAATTGCATATAGGCCGTTGGCTCTTGCATGTGTAGTGGCTAGGAATCTTTGCCCTTGCCTGAGCTCTAGAACCTCTTCACCATTCCTCACTGCGGTGAGAACGTGGACTCCGTTTGCCCGTAGGTCCCGGTAGCTAATCAGGCTCTGGGGGGTTGATGGAGCATACATTGCTTTCGCAATTTGGAGGGGGGTCCCCTAGGCAAAATCAATGTTGCATGGCCCTCACAGAACATCATGTCCCGTTTTCTTGCAATGGTTGTAATACCACACTTTTTCCAGGAATCAGCTAGGTCGAAAAAGTCAAAATACTTTTGGTCTCGTAAGATCGTATGCGTGGTGGCACTATCCAAGAGAGATACATCAAGTTGATCTACAAACTGTATCGTGCTCACCATATAATTTTCTAGATCTATCTCATCTATCAAGGGGGCATCAAGGGTATGGGCCTCTCTCTGCCCAGCCTCTCTCTGCTGAAACTCCTTGTAAATTTTTGAAAGGTAATCGGAAGCTCTACAGTCCTTAACAATATGCCCAACCCTACCACACTTGTGACATGTACAGGTATCATGAGACTTTGAATCAATTGAGTAAGGTTTGTCAGAGATTTTGGACTTATCTTTGGGTTTTGAGGAAAATGGTTGCTTCTAATGTTTGCTTCCACCGTTGTTGCGTCTTCATGTCCCGTGGCCTATGTGTTGATATCTCCACCGTGTGCGCTTCATTGGCAGGCTTGGACTCAACATTCTTCAAGAAAAGTTGTTGTTGCTTTTCCGCAAGCAAAAGATAGGACATCAACCGAGAGTGAGTTTTAAACTTCATATTGTGGTATTATTGAGCTAAAAGAGCAGAAATAGGAGGGAAGGTGGAGAGAGTCTTATCAATGAGTTTCTTATCGGAAATTGTCTCTCCACACAAGCACAACTGGGCAGTGATCCGGTGTAGCTCTGCGTTGAATGCTAAGAGGTCAGAAAAATCCAGGACACACAAATGAATCCAGTCGTTGCAGGCTTGAGGAAGAAAAATTGTCTTCTCATGGTGAAATCTGGCCTCAAGCTGCTTCCACAATTCGGCAGGATGATCAACTTGAATGTACTGTTGTCAAAGGGAAAAGTCTAAGTGCCATCTTAGAACAAGAAGCGCCTTTCACTTAAAAGATGATGGTTCCAAATGCAAATGATCGCCCCTTTCTACCGTCAAAGTACCATCCAACTCCTCCGCACACAGATAGGATTTGGCATCGATGCTCCACTCCAAGTAATTGCTCTCGTTAGCTTCCAATGCCTCAAAAAGTAAAGGTTGAACACGTGCTTTTTCTTCCTTGGGACGTTTTGCTGCAGGCGTCGCCATCGATGGAGGAAACTAGGACGACAAAGGCTCTAAAAACAAGAGAGAATGAAAACTAAAATAAAAGTTGAGAGATCAGGGAGAGTCTCGTGTTGATAATGTGTTAAGGTGAAGGCACAAGTTCTAAACATAACCAACAACACAAATGAACAAGAAAAAAATCTCTCTCCCCCTAGCATGGGGAAGATTAATATATACTACCCAAATTAGGTGTGTAAAAGGTGTGGAGAGCTTAAAGTAACTAGTAGATTGCTCTATATAAATAGCACCTATTATTCTAGTGTCATCCAAAAATAGCATCTACTATTCTATTTCTGAGTTAAGAACTACTTCAACACTCCTCCTCGATCAGTAGTTACCTCATTAAAAACTGACCTAAGATAAAGCCTAAATTAGGAAAAATCCCACAGACAAAAAAGAGTGTTACTTCTATTGAGGAACTATCTCATGCAACAAACGCATGCCGGCCTCTTGTACAAATCTCCTATGAGTATAGGCCGAGAGAGCTTTGATAAACATGTCTGCAATGTTGTGCACTGATTCGATCTTCTTGATTTCTATTTGTCGAGATTGTATGAGATCATGGATGAACCCAAATATCTGTGGACAAATGTGTTTGGTGCGGTCAGTTTTGATGAAGCTAAACAGTACTTGAGCTATACATGCAGAGTTGTCCTCAAAGATGATAGTCGGCTTGAATTCTTGAGTAATTTCACATTGCTCCATGATGATCTTGTTCATGTTCTTCAACCATACTACTTCCCGGGTTGCTTCATGGAAAGCAATAAGTTCAGAGTGGTTTGAGGAAGTAGCAGTAACCATCTGCTTCATTGATTTCCACGAAATAGGAGAGTTATTCTTCAAAAATATGTATCCTGTTTGTGACTTCCCAGTACTCTCATCGGATTTGAATCCGGCATCAGCATGACCTATGATATCAAAGGTCTCCTCTTTGGTATAACAGAGTACCAAGTCTTTAGTCCCTCGGAGGTATCGGAATAAGTATTTGACACCATTCCAATGACGAGTTGCCGGTCTCTGGCTATGACGAGCTAACACACTTGTACCAAAAGAAATGTCAAGCCTGGTATATGTGGACAAGTAAAGGAGAGCTCCCACAGTTGTGAGGTACCAGGTTTTGTCAAGAAACTCCTCCTCCTCCTCGCAAGGACGATAGGGGTCATCCATAGTTCAACTTCGTCCCATCATGGGAGCGGAAAGAGGACTAGCTTGGTCCATTTGAAACTTCTTGAGAAGTCTTTGGGTGTAGCCAGTTTGATGGAGAAAAATACTTCCATCTGGTAAGTGAATCACCTCGAGGCCAAGACAGAAAGAAGTCTGACCTAATAACTTCATCTCAAACTGAGTGGTTAGAAGACTTATAGCATGACTACAAGTAGATGGGGTGCCTACTAGATTGAGGTCATCTACATAAACAACAATCACTACAAAGCATGTATCATTCTTAAGTGTAAAGATGCAAGGTAGGAATGGATCATGTTTGAACCCGTGGTAGAGTAAGAAGTCCCGAAGGTGCTTGTACCACATTCTACCTGCTTGTTTAATGCCATAAAGAACTTTCTGAATTTTCAAACTAGAATAGGATTCCGGATTGTCATCCGGTGGGGTATTGTCAAGAAAATCAGGTGCTGGTCTAATATAGATGGTGGCATCTAGGGGACCATAGAGGTAGGTTGTAACAATATCTAGCAAACAAATTTCTAATCCAAGCTGAACAGCCATCCCTAGCAAATATCTAAATGTCGCGGAATCCATAAGAGGAGAATACGTAAAGTTATAATCAAGACCAGGGCGTTGGGTAAAACCTTGGGCAACTAATCGGACTTTGTATCTAACAACATGTCTCTAAGCATTCCTCTTTTTAGTGAAGATTAGCTTGAAACTGATGGGTTTAGTAGGAAGCTTTGTATCTAGGGGCCCAAAGACTTTGTGTCATTACTTAATATCTACTAAAATCCCGTAAAAATCTACTAAGTTTACACGCGTATTTTTTTGTAAATTTTTACTAAAAATCTACATAAAGGTCAACATAAAGGTCATTACTTAATAACTTATCTCTAGGACTATACTTAAAACACCCCTTTCTTTTGTAGTGAAAAGACTTCTACTTTGGATTAAGGAAAAAAAAAGATCTTTTATATATTTTTAAACATTCACAAAGGGCTTTTACTTTGGAGAATTATTTGAAGTACAAAGTGTAGTCATACTATAGCTACATTATTGAAGACCTTTGTAAGATATATAGGCTTTTAATTGTCTATATAGTTTGGTGGTTTGAGAAATCTTTATTAGTATTGAAATTGGAGTAAACTATTTTAGTTGCAATTTTCACTTAAGCATATATAAAAAAAATGCTAAAGCAAAACACACCTTGGGTTGTCAAATTTCAATTCTAAGTCCCTTGGTGATGCTTTCAATTTTTTTGGCTATTTTCTACTAGGCAGGGTGGCTTCAAGAATTTTGTTTGAAGATATTAATTCTAGACAATGAGTTTTGCATCACAATTATTAGTTTGGTGGCTTCACTACATAACATTATTTAGTAGTGGATTAGCAATGTCTTAACCTTACAAAAAATCCAAACTAATATGTTGTTAGTTAATTTCAATCATGTGATAAAGTAGGGATACACAATAGCGTCACTTTTTGTATTTGGAACATGATTTTTGTTTGACAAATGAAGGGAATTTCAATGAACCAAAGAACACATCATTTGGATACCCTACGCTCGGGTCAGATTCGTTAAAAAATAATTCAAAATATAAGTAAATATGGCATGTAATGAAATTTTCAAAATTATATCATGGCATATATGAATAGTGTAGAAAAGATTAATGAAAATAATGTGAAATTTGAAAAAAGCAAACAATGAAAAATGAAATATGAAAAATAATGAAAATATCAAGGTGATTGTAAAGAAATCCATTGAATACATAATAGCATGGAATGACATACAATTACACAACCATAATGTAGGGTTTATGGTCAACATGAACTAAGGACCAGCAATAACTCTCGGTACTTCTCACAACACCCACTCATTTGCAAGGATAATTGGTGGGCATGGGCCTTTCTGAAAACATAATAATAAAAGACTTCCCCAAAGTGATTAAATCGTCTTCAGATAATCTGTGGCATGAATGAATTCGAAGATGTGCTCCAGACAACAATCTTATCGATGTTGGCAGGAAAAGAA
This sequence comes from Rhytidiadelphus loreus, assembly GCA_947034895.1. Classification (NCBI taxonomy): domain Eukaryota; kingdom Viridiplantae; phylum Streptophyta; class Bryopsida; order Hypnales; family Hylocomiaceae; genus Rhytidiadelphus; species Rhytidiadelphus loreus. The sequence goes on from OX344764.1 coordinate 33,593,971, forward strand.
TGGTTAATATTCAAGAGCTTTTTTGATGTTACAAACCTACCGTGAGCCTGATCTGATCTGATCTGAAAGTCTAAGCCGTGGGTATAAAATTAGCAAAAAAAACCCGCTTCATTAGCTGCTAATCAAATCTACAATTTTAAAGCAGCTACTGTTGCCGTGTGTGACTCTTTGGCAATAAATAGTCAGTTCTGAATCTGAAATTCGGAATTTGACCTGGAAAATCAGAGTATTAAAATCAGAATTTTCTCATTGCAGATGATACAAAAAGATAAATATGAAAATCCGCGGACCTTCAATTGAGATGAAAGTGGACCAAAACATCTGTGCTGGCACACCAAAACGAACTTCAATTGCTTACCTTTTACACATCTAGAGAAAAATTTCAATAGCTCATCCACCAGAATAACCTGCCACATTTAGTCATTAGCATGTCAAGAACCACTGTTCAGGTCTGAACAACAGAAACAACCGAGAACCTAGGCTTCAAAACGTAAACCGAGTATTGTAACTGTACCCAATTCCGACCGGGACCCAATTCCAACCAAATGAAAAGCCTAAATAGATTTCAGAATACAAATGTGTGATTGTTGTACATGCCTTAACTTTACAATCATGTAAGTTAAGGCATGTACTACAGTCACAGATTTGTTTTCTACAATCAATGAGGGCTTTTCATTTGGTTGGAATTGGGTCCCGGTTGGAATTGGGTGGAGCCACCCTATAAACAATATTGTAATGGTTGTCGCCCCAAAGATGGAAGCCTTCCCCACTACAAGTCACGTAACACTCAGTAAAGCCTGGTTCCTCAATAAAGCCTTTGTTGCTAAAGTCACGAAATATTCCAAATCCCATGAAACGAAATTATGAAAATTCTAAACTGAGCTAACGAAAGGATATTCAATAAAAAAAGAAATGATTTCGCATGGGATCTAACAAATCTGACCCCAACGTACGGTACTCTATTTGAAGGGTCAAAGTTTTATTGGTAGATGTTCTTACACCATCTCTTCACAAATTGACCGTACATATTGATGGAGGAAATGTATAAATTGTGAGTGTTTGATTTAATTAGGCTTTTAGGCACCTAGTTTTGGTGTATTGAATTATCATGGGGCAACCAAATATTAGTCTTCTATATTCTTAATTAAAATTACTCTCAAATTTCAAAACTTTCAAAATCAGTTTTAATTACCTAGCTAGCAAATCTTTTAAATAATTGAAATTTTCACTTTACAAACAAAACTTAGAAAGTTCATTACGTAACACTTTTGACCTTCAATGGAGGGGCCTTTATCTTCCCTTGAAAGTAGGGTAGTTCATTAATGAATCATCAAAGGCTTAAATGCATGTTCATCTTAACTTTACACCCCACCGAAGTCCACCCCAACCTTGGTATCCAAAGGGATTATATTTTTTTTAGAAGACCATGGACCAAAATCCTCTAAGTTATGAATGTTATGAACTTATTTATATGATATTAAAAAAAATAAACAATTTAGTGCATTGGATTCTTTTCAAAAATGGGAACATTCAAGAGTCTTGTGAAAAAATTTAATATAAGGTGAGACCACTCACTAGACATATGCAAGCCAATGGAATGGATTCTCTAAAGTATTACAATTTTTTACACCACTTCAAGAACTAAAAAAGAAATTCACACACTAAAAACCATAACTTATCTATAGTAAACTTGCCAATCACCGCACGGACAAAATTCAAACCCTTTTCCACATAAATATAGAGATTTATATGTTTTGAAATTTGGTGTAATTATTAAATGTCATGATTAGATTCACCTTCAACAAACGAAATGCAAAAAGATTTCTTCGTACAAATTTTATTGCAATTAAAAGGTGATGAGGTTGAAAACTAATTAAAAATTTCTTGCACCCCTTTACCACACGGTGTGCGGTCATTGGATGGTGATACAAAATTATGCTTCCATCCCAAGTGAATTGGTAGTTGCATCGTGCGGTTGGTGCGCGTTTGGCGTGTGGTAATTGACAACTATTGTTGTGTGGTTATTGGATGTGTGCGGTGAATGGCAAGTTTACTCTAGTTGCTACTTCATTAGAGAATATTTTGGGGCCTCAAAAAAGCCACCAATACTTTAAGAAAATAAACATGTACAAAGAAAACAATGGTAGATTAATGTAATTTTAATGGAAAGGCAAATCAAATTAATGAATTTTTAAAAGAAAAGATTAAGATTTGAATTCCTAATACATTCTTCATAGAATTTCAAAGTTCAAATATACATGTTATCCCAAATCAACACATTTAATCATGTATTCAAGTCACACAATTCTAAATTACAAAGCTTCAAATTTATTCGATTTTATACAAGTTGGTTAATGACGCAATGCTAAAAAAGGTGCACGTTCCTTGATCTTGTAACATTGTAGAGGCCAAAAAGTGTCTAAAAAATGAATTTGAATATTGATGTAAAATTGTCCAAAACATGGATGTCAAAGCGATCACGTGCTAAGTTGAAAGGACTATAATTATTGTAGTCATCAACCAATAAATTTTCCTAAAGGGAATAAGGGGAATCACACTTGGAGAAGCCTTCATCCAAAGTAATCCCCCAAATTGGTGATGGGAATAGGGGAATTGAAGTGTTTTGATTGAAGAACTTGGTTGCCTTCATTGAACTTGCTACATAATTTTGACATAGCTCAAAGGCCAAGTAACAAGTCCCTACCTCATTGAATAAGTTGCTAAAGAATTCCATGCAACAATGACTTCTCCTAAGTAATGTTTTGTCAAAAGACCTTCATCTATCCAAGCAAATTCTTTGAGTCTCTAGAAGATGACTATACTTTACAATAAATTTGATGAAATTGACAAAAACAATATATTTGTATAAAGCTATAGTAAGCAAAAATGTGCAAAAATCCAAAAAATATTGAAATACTTGAGAGGATGTTTTGTATCCTTTGAATGATTTTAGGAAGGCCTCAAGGATGGAAAAAATACTTTTTCATCCAATTTTGAGGTAGAGGACTTTGTTTCTTGAATTCAATTTCAATGAAAGGTATTGGATATTCTCTCCTTGTGATATTTTTGTAATTTTTGTATATAAAAATGGCAATCCTAAAATCTCTCACTTTAGAATGTAATTTGATCATTCTTTTTTTTCTCTTGATGTGAATTTCAGTTATAAAAACAATCAATCATTTTGAATTTGGGACCAACTACTAAAATGAAGGTTATCAAGTCTTGAAAATTTGAAAAAGTCCTAAAATTCAACGTTTGTTGACAATTTGAACTTTGGACCTATTCCCATGGAGTGCTGATTTTCTAATTTTAAAATGACTTGGAAATTAGATTTGTAACCCAATATATTCTTACAGTCCGCACCATAATACTGGTGTAACACCTATGCTGAAATCCTCGGATTTTTTAAGTTTATTTTGTATTTGAAAAGAATATTGTTCATTTTATTGTCAAAATTTCATGATAATTTCAATTCCTTGAGTTTGGGAGAATTGCGATCGAGTGTAGTCGCAGCCAGCAATGGACGAAAACAGAGCTTTACGCATCGACCAGGTGCAGCACTCTCATCTTGTGACGGCAGGGCTGCCACTCTCCCAAGCAATGCGCTTCCACGAGCAATTGCAATCCACCTTGACTTCATCGAGGAGCTTCACCACGACCTGGCAACGCATCTAGGGGGTCATTTAGAGTGTCCATTAGAAACCATGTGCGAACAAAACTTTGGACCCCTATATATTTTTTGAATTTTAAATTAAATTATATTAAAAAAAATATGAATAGATTTTCTTACTTTGAAAGTTTATGTTTTGAATTATTGATATTTTTATTTTTTAATAATAATTAGTTACAAATTTTGGAAGTAAAAAGATACATTGTAGAACTAAAAAATAACTTTCACACCCCTATATTATATAAGAATAAATTGTCTAAAAAATGAACAATTTAAAAAAAAAAAAAAAAACTCATTATTGAAAGCTCATTTTGAGTTGAATATTGACTCAATGGTCATCTAAATGTGTCCTCTATAATTATTTGAGTTGAAAAACATGCCATTTTAGTTCATTTTCAACCTCTTTTAGAAATAATTTCATATTTTATTTTAGTTGAAAATTTTGGCAATTGAAAGCTATACTCATTATTAAACAATGTTCAAAATTTTAGGTTGAAATTATAGTTTATTTAGAAACCACTTGTTCACACGTGATTTGTTATAGTAGAACTAAGTGCTCCCCTCGAGTTCAACAGGCAGGGGATAGATTTTGAATTCTAGTTGAGATGTGCCTGCAAGTTCAAGGAATGTTGACATTGCAGTACTGCTTTAGACACCAAAATATTTTTGAATGGGAAGCCAACGGTCCTTCTACAGTAGCATTGCAACAAGAATGTATTTTGTGTTACAGTGGCCCACAATACGAGGACCAACTTGCATTCAAGATGTTCTACAGCTAAAGGAGTGTGAAAGGAATCTTGATTCATGGAAAGCAAAGCTAGGGTCCGTGCCTTGAAGTTCATGAATGTTGTGGAACTTATCGTTGGCGGTATATATAATTTTGTTATCAAATTTTCTTGGGACACAATATGTTTTGTATGAATGTTGGAGATTACTTCTTCCGAAGCTAAAACGTAGCATACTGCTGAAAGAAGCTCCCTATTCTGCATCTTGTGAACCTCAATATTGAAGCATTGATGTGTTTGAGCATCTTTTGATGTGATCTTTTGGAGACACTCTCTTGTTTTTAGAATGTCAGAAATTCGTGGGCCAAAGTTTTGGCATTCTAGTGATCAAGCCCTAAAATTGGAGCATTGGTGTGTTTGGATGTCTTTAGGGATATTCTCATGTTTTTAGGATGTTAGGAATTCGTTGATGAAGGAAATTTGCACGGGAAACCAATCTTGTGTGAGATGGAAAAAGAGCATGATTTCAAGTTTGTTGGAGTCAGGGGAGCAAGCAAACACAAGCAAGAAAGTAATCCACTCATTCATTCTGTGATACAATTTATATCCGTAATTAAAAAGGACCTTATGATTTTCCTTCAAGATCTGAAATTATGTACAATTAATATGACTAAGTTTTCCACATGGAAACCTTGTTTGTGTGCACAACGAAATTAAATTACTGTGAGCTTTATTCATAAGGAGGTGGGTACAGTACACCCATAATCGCACCCTGTCTAAAACCGCCATTGCCACTCTATGTAAATACATCTCCAAAATCAATAATTATGTACTGATGTTGAAGAAATGATTTTAGAACATCCACTATGCTACACTGAAAATCTTGACCCTTCATAAGTTTTGCAGAGAGTGTACTCTCCAATTGATGTATTTTTGGGGTGCATTGGAACCTCTTCCCATTTGCCTACTCAATAAGATAATTAAACGTTTTCTCAATGGAATAATATAAAGGGTTCCCCAAGAAAAGTATTGATCATCTATAACTAAATTTGTGGTACAAATGTACAATATCATCAATCAACCCAGTCATTATGGTAAAGTAAGCTAGTGGTGATATTGGTAGGAAGGCCAAAAAATCATGCTACAATTTGACGGTTTAAGACGCATGCGCTACAGGTCTCAATGAGCCATACAAGATGCTCAAAAAATGAGACATGGCAATCCACATTCAAGCCTCTATCAGGGTTGTATCCAAACTCCTCCGTCGAGTTCGCCAATATCACTTGGAAGAGATGATTGTTGAGAATCTTGGTTTGGATCACAAATCGGCACCTTCCATCGCCAACATACACAACAAAGGATCCTTCATGGACATCGCTAGGAAGATTGTCTTCATCTTTAAGCTTGACATGGTAGCTGTGGGGTGCAAACTTGCGTTGCACCTTGTGCAATGTCTTATGCAATTTCTTGTTAAATTTCCTCATAATTCTAAGGGCTTGCTTTTGATAACAAATGGTTTGAAATGTGGGTGAATTACTAAAGTTCATGCTCTTTACAATAAAACAATAAAATGCATCACTATAAGTATGGGTGGGGGTGAAGAATGCTATATAAATGCACACTAGAATTGAAGTGGATGTGATGGAAGTAATAAAATGAAAGTAATGTTGATCTATCAATGTAGTGTGGGTAAAACAATGAAGGAGGTGTTGTCTTTTATAGGTGTCTAATTCATATTGGGAAAAAAGTAAAAGGTCTTTTACTTTTTTTGAAACATTCACAAAAGGAGAAGGACCAAAAAATCTTTTACATTTTGGAGGGAAAGCAACAAGAAGTGGATGATCTTTCCTATCACATTCATTTGATTGATTCCTTTTCTTCATTGACATAATTATCAACTTCACATATAAATTTCTTTAGAAAATATCTTATTTCATTCAAATAGTTGATTGAAAAATCAAATACCTAATGAACTTATTTGGGCAAATTTTCTCTCTCAATTCATAGAAGGTATGTTGTTAATGAAGAGCCGGGCTCTACTTGAAGGCATGGTATTGGGCATTTTCAAGGTTTAAGGGGATTTTGGGAAGGAAATTCGGGGTCTCTTTAGAGCAGGGTTAGTATAGAACACTTGGAATCTAGGGGGGCTTGGAATAATATAATTTTTAAAAATTGACTTGATATATGAAAAAAAATGATTTCAAATTTTTCCAAGTCTAAGGAATTAAAAATGGCATTCTAATGGGGTTTTGCTAAACAACTCAAGGGATTAATCCCAAAAGTTCTAAGGCCTTTTCTTTTATCAACAAACACTCAAAATTGTCTTTTTTTTTGCAAAGACCAAAAAAGTTTGAAAATTGTTTTTTTCTCATATCTAACTATATGATTTTGTATTTGATTGTTATAAAAATGTGTCAAAGAAATTTCAAGAACTTTGACAATATAGATTGCAAGAAATTTGCACTCCAATTGAAGAAAACAAGTATTTGTGCATCTAACTTGCTCAACTAGCATTTTTTGGCTTTGAATCTTCTTTGCTTTAAATTTTGGCACTACAAATTTTGAGTTCTTAATTTTCCATGTTGAACAATTGAGTTGAGAGATGGGGAATTTTTTCTTTATTTGATTTTTTTTTTAAACTCTTAAATAGAAACAAGTATGAGATTAAAGGAAAAAATAAATCATTAATAGTTCTAAGATGGAATTGAAATATATTAAATTCCAACAATGAAATTGTTCTAGAAAGCAAAGTCAACTATGTGAATTTTTTTCCAATTGTGAAAATTGAGTTTAAAAATGAATCCTATATGTTATTTTTTTAGGGTGATGCAACCATTGCCCATAAATAAAAAGTTCCATAACTTTCACATCACTAATGATTGTCGAATAATTGTTAGTGTAACGAGAGAATCTAGTACTCATTCCACTTCCAATAAGAACCAATAAAAGAACTAGATAATTTAATAATAGAAACAATACTCAATTGATGATTCATACGCATTTAGGTGTAGTCACCTTAATCCTAAAAAGGACGGACCTTTGACTACATAAATGAACTTCAATTTTTTTCCCTCCATATACTAATAGGATCATGGTCTTGGTAGATTACCCAATTACCCAAACAACCTCATGGTGACAAAGATGATCTAAGGCTAGTTTTAAAACATAGAATGATCATCTTCTTGGTCAACTTGTCACATGTGTGAATTATTTATAAATTAGATATTTACTCAATGTCCAACTCATCGATTTTATTGCAATACAAAAATGGTTTAAATGGTTGATAAGTAAATAAACCCTACAAAATCCATCATATTAGAAACTAGTATTGGGTGGGTATTACTTGAATGTATTTGACATGGACATTGTAAAAACTACTATTATGTACAATGCAATGTTCATATTAAAGGTTTGATACATTTAGATACCCACCTAAAACTAATAGAAACCTATAGACTCCCTCCTAGAGCAAATATTGCTTGGCTTCATGCAAATCAAGTCACTACTATGAAGAAAGTTTAAATATGGCACCTCATAAGTTTTTGCAAGCTAATGCATTAGATGGTTTTTGAGGCCACTAAGAGACTGGGGGTTCCCCTGCTATGAGAATGCAGGGAACCGGACAGCTGGCCTGCCACCTCAGCGTCCTACGTGGTCGAGAGGCGGCCAGGTCATTTCCGGGAAAATAAATAAATAAATTCAACTTCTTTTATCATTTGAAGAATTTTAATTTTAATTTTTTTTTTTTTTAATTTTTTTCTTCCGACTATCGGTTGTCTTTCACTGCGGGGAACAGTGAAGGGAACAACCTTGAAACGGGCTCTCCCTGGCCTCAAAAAACATGTAATGTAGACCAAATTGACTTGAAATAGATGTCATGTCTACATAGTCAACCAAAGTTGTTTGCTCTAGTTTAGTCTAAATAGACACATGATTCTATTTATGGTATAATTGCATTGTACGACTATTTATTCTTTAATTTTTCTTTTCTTTTCAAAGATGATTAGATGAAATCACATATTTCGATCCAATATTTATTAAAGGTTTCATATTTTGTATAGTTTTTTGTGTTTTGTTATAATGAAAATCTATTCAATGGTTCTTTAGTTTCTTTATTTTTTATGAAAAGACATTAAAAAAATGTGCAAATTCAAATTGCTAGCAACATAATGCATTATAGACAAATTGATGAAAGGTTGGTGAAAGGGTATGCAAAGCACTCATGGTATGCTCACGTTATTAAAATATATATGCCACCTCAAGATAATGTTGTACACCTCTTGCCTAAGAAAATCCCATCTATTAGGATCAAAATATGATAAATGGACCTTATATTGTACATTTCAAAGCCTAAATTAGTTTTAATATGAAAGTCATTATTGGAATTATATTGAATGTTAGTAATGACTACTTATAAAAAACATTGATATCTTCACTTATCATTGTTTAGGTGAAAAAAAATTAGATGCTTGTAAAACTTTTAGTATAAAATAAATAAATCCTTTAGAAGGGCTTAAAATAGTAACATATGTTTCTTTGCATTATCAAAAGAATATTTGGAATATGCCATCAAAGTTTTTCATAATCTTTCATGATTTCCGAAATGAAGCCAATAAATATTAATACATTGGATTTCAATAAATTATGTAAGAGATCACTACCAACATTGGAAGAAACTTCAGGGTTTATACACAATTTTTCAAAGAAAAACAAATTACAAAAGGAATCTCGACATTGGTCTACATATAGATTTGAACCTAGCGATAAACTTGGGAGATTGTGGCGATTAAGAAATATCAATTCTGTTACAAATTTGAGAAACCTCATAATTGATAATAAAACCAAAAATTCATTCTTATCTTATCTCACCAATTTTTCTTCTTTGAGTTATTGTTTATGTTGTGGAAGCCCTGGACATACAATTGATCAATGCAATCTCAGTTATAGTCATCTTCAAAATGTTAAACTTGACAAAGAAGATGGTAATATTACAACTAGAAGTTGTATTGAAAGTTGCAAACAATGGTCACTTCATGCCAAGGCACATTTCATGGTGTCATCAAGTGTTGACCTAAATAAGAGTATAGACTCCAAGAAATCTTTCAAATCTAAAAAGCAAAATGATACTAGTCTTCACCAAGTCGCATTATTCGGGGCATTACCACTAGCTAAGAGAAATTTGAAAAGTAATTGTCAACATATTGATAACAAAACTAGAAAATAAATAAACAAAAAATCTTCATTAAATTTGATTGATGAACAATAATTGTAGTAATTGCAATCTAAATCAATTTAGCAACTTGGAATTCACAAATGTTGGTTTGATGTCAATTTTTCACAAAAAAACAAAATTATAAATTCAAAGATATCTAATACAAATGCTCAACAAAGATACTCAAATGTGTCTTTAAGTGCCAAATTGGTATAAACTTGAACATTGACATGATAGCATAAAAGAATGACAACAAATGGAATAAAACAAAGGTTTATTTGTTGCCTTCAAGTAAGTATTCATACTTTTAAGTTCATTTGGATGAATCTTTAATAGCAATTATATCTAGTGTTGTAAATGACCTAGAAATATAGAGTTATAGATACACTTTTGGATACAAATCTTCATTTTTAGCCATTAATAAGAAAATTGTTCAGCAACTCAATTTTCAAACTTGTTTGACTAGAGAAACCCTTGTAGTTACATTAGCAAATAACCACATTCCAAGATATCCTTGAAAAACTTGTTAAGTGACTTTAAAAATTGGTGATGTTGAAACTATTGAAGAATTGAATGTTTTGCCAAATCAAATATATAATGTTACACTTGTAAAATCTTGGCTTAAGAAAAACAATTTTATTTGCAATTATGGACATGATCTTTTAAAATCAATTTTGAACCAATTTAAATAGGTTCTTGAACCATACTAGAATCTTTGTCAATAATTCTTTTTATGAAAGATGAAATAGATTCTAATAAATTGCATCAAAAAAAATAATAACAAAGTTTTGAGATTTTAAAATTATAAAAAATGAGTGCAATTACAAAAGACTTTTTCTCGTTATGTTTAAATTCTTTTGCCAAAATAGCTCTAAGAATTTGATTATGTCTATCAATTTGGTAGATTTTGCATGACATTTTTGTAATTTTAGGCCATTTTCAAGCTACAATGAAGTATTTTAAGCCATGTAATTGAATACAATAAATGTAATGGTTTCAAAAATGTGTAATATGAGGCCAACAATATCATCAACATTTTTTTTGAATTTGAAAAGTTGCCAAGTATTTCAAAATAAATGTTTTATTTTCAACTTTTCAAATTAATCAATAAAAATGAGGTCTAGGTTTTATTTATTAAATAGATTTGAATTTCTTTTCATTTTTAGGAATTAATAATAATGAAGTTAAATTATCTTGTTGAACTCATCTATATACTTATCTATATACTAAAATATGAATTAAAAATTTTACTTTTCTAATTGCATATTTAGTACATTTATTGTGTTAAAAATGATGTTCATGACATGCGAAAAATGTAAATAGAATATGAAGAGTAAAATTTGAAAAGACGCCATAATTTTTTTAAATAATAAGTTAATTAATCAATTATATATAGACATGCTAAAATCTTGAAAAAAGTGGTGGTTTAAATTGATGTAAAGTCTAAAAATCATAGAAATTGACAAAACCTCAACTTTTTGTCACTACAAAATCACTATTGACATTGTAGTGGAATATATCATTGAGTACATAATGTAAAATTTTTTGTCACTAACTAAAAAAAATTGCAATCGAGATAGATTATTGCATTTTCTTCTTTGAATTTTGGTAGTCTTTTAGTTAAATCTAAATTTAGCATCATTTAGTTTCAAAGGAGTGGATGGTTATTAGTATCATATATGTATTTTGCAAATAACATATGAATAATATGATGAATCAATGTGAGGTTTTAAACTTCAGGTGATGTTTGTGGACGAAATATTTAGTCAAGCCATCTAACAAATCGCTACCAACATCTAGAGTCAATGTATAGTTTAAGGACTTGAATTCTATTGTGCATTAATCACATCAATTAGAACCTCAATCATTCAAAAGAATTCCGCTTGAAAGTATACAAATTTATATTGTGTGCTGTACATAATTTTTTTGAGTGTCTACAATTGAATTATGAGTAGTAGAAGGTGTTATAAACATATTTAAGTAAAATGTTTGTCCACACATATTCCATTCAATCTATTAGAATTAAGGGCTAAGTTAGCCTACTTCTACAAAAGTATCCATCTACTTGAATGTGATCACTATAAGCAATGCATGAGTTAAGTAGATCATGCCACTATATTGTTTCTACTTTTGGGAATGCAATTTTGATGCTGAAAATTGAGCTATTGGTGAGACTGAATTGCACAAAAATGAGACATTTAAAAGTTTATTAGGTAATTGAAAATTAAAGGAATAAAATCCAAATTTTTGCCTAAGTATATATCTCTTGAGAAGCATGCATATAGAAAGTAACAACTAAAATAATAAATTCCTTTTCAAATAATACATATATAAAACAATGTAATTGTTTATGTTACTACAATTTAAGAAATTGGGTAAAAGTTTATACCTTGTTCCTTGTCTACTAGCTTTTGGGCTTAATGATTGTTTTGCAAAGCTTTCAAAAGTATCATGCATGTTTAATATGCTTATCACAACCAATGAACATTAGATGTTGGGGGGGCATTAGAGGGTTGTTTTAGGCATGTTCTCCATGTTGTCAAGCAATGTTTTGCTCGCCAGAATTAAAGATTAAAAAAATTCATTATTATTATTTGATGTGGAAGTCACTCTGCTACATGAGGGTATTGCACTAGCAGAAAATTTGAAATTTCTGTTGTTTTGGTCACATTGATTTGGGTTAGTTTTCTACTAATTTTGATAGAAATTTGTTGAAATTTTTGTCAAAATTAGCAAAAAACTAACCCAAATCAACGCGACCAAAACAATAGAAATTTCAAATTTTCTACTAATGTTATGTGTACAATGAGTACACAACATTGTCATAAAAACAACTTTAGGCCACTTCAATGTCTACAAATATTGCCATTTGAGTACAAATGATTAGTAATTCAAGTTTTAAGTTGTCCAACACAAACGGTGGGAAGTTAGGAACATTAATTTGCAAGAAATTGACTTTTGCTAATTTCATGTTCGTAGCAGTTTTCACATAACATAGGTAACGTAGAGCATAGGTAACGCAATGTTCCCTGCGTTTGCACGAGTCTGGTGTACCGTTTGCACTACATGATTAGGTCATAGCTCACATAGCACAAATGTTGGGGAGGTGTACATTAAATGCATACAATGATTACAAGATGTACATTTGAAGCCACAATTATCACCTACTTTGAAGCGTGGTTGATTTTGTAATCAGCCTATAGTTGGAAATGCGGTGCCTTATATAACAAGAATGGATTGAACGGAATCTTTACGAAAAAAATTCATAATTATTTTGTTTTTGAGGGAAAAAGGAACAATTTTCATGATCTTCTTCAAATCCATTTCCCTACATGGGGAATTTTTCTCCTCACCAAATGCATCTTGGAAATACAATAAATTGCTTATGTGGCTAGAATGAGGTCGACTACCTTATTCTAGCAATATAAGGTAGCCAACCTCATTCCAATCACTTAAGCAAATTACCGTATTTCTTGTATACATTTGGTGAGGGGAAAAATCCCCCCTTGTTACTTCATATGAATGATTTGGTGTTTCATTGTGGGTAATACTATGGTGTTTGATATTCAGACCATAACTTTAAAGTCATTGCTGAAAGTTTGATGGACGATGGAAATGAAATGTCGTACTAAGAAACTTCCAGGGTTGCATAATGATTTGTCCAGATCATGAAGATCCAGATTGGTTGAATTCTCTGCCATTAATATGTAACTCAATGATGATCTCATCCAAACTTCATTACTTTAAAGCTTTGGTCCTACTTTGTCCTATCTAAGAATAAGATGCATGAGGGGGAGAGACTTCACTTGTGTCTTGGGTCCTATGAAGCAAACCAACTTTTTTGCATGGAATGAATGAACTACAGATGGATGAATAGTACTCGAGGGAACAAAGTTCATCAATATCCAGTTGTGTGCTCTTTTGCTATGTTCATCTAGTGGGCCATTTGGCCCCCAAATGAAAATCGCAAAAAAAAAAAACTTTTTGGTGGTGGTGGGAGGTTTGGCAAGAAAGCAAGAGCGTCATTATTCAATGCATAAGTAAACTCTAAACAACACACTAAATTAATGTATTTCTAGTATTTTTAATTTGATGTAAAAGTAGAACTTGTGATTGTTGGCATTGGAAGGACATGAAAAAACTCTTTAAATGGATGCAATAAATGAATATTGGATTTGAAAAATGGAAAATTGAAGTAGAGTGCATTGAAAGCAATCTAAGAGTAATTTTTTTTTAATGTACCATGGCAAGTCAAGCTTAATCCCTAAAATTCTTTGGCAATTTTGCATTTGAAATCACTACAAATTGTCGTTTTTGATGTATTCTACACAATTTGAAAAAAAAAACTTTTTAACATATCTAATTGTGGGATCTTGTATTGGGCTTGTCAAAGAGTATGTGGCAAAAAATTTGGTCAATTTCATTGCAAGGATTTGAAAGTGTTAGCCTATGAAGTGATAGACAAATGTTTTTTGGTATCCTAGTCGACAACTTCAACTGACTTTGAGCATCTCGTGTGGCTATTTTTTGCACTAAAGACTTTGATTTTAGAAGATATCTATTTTATAAATCATAATTGATCACATAGGCAAAATTTATACTACACTAGCATCCTAGTAGTGTAGTGTAGTGAAAGTCTCATTTTTCTTCTTCTATTTATGTTTCCATTTATCAACAATTATATCCTTCAAAATTTGTTTTCCAAGTTTTCTTCACTTCTAATATTCATTTCTTACATCTTTTCTATTTTGGTGTATTAGATTTAAGGTATTCACATCAAAATTCAATATAATATTCAATAAAAAAATAGTTTTTAAGGTCATTGCAAGAAACACTTGTACGATTTTTTCACAATTTTTTATTTTTGAAAATTGATACTATTAAAACTACAAATACGTTTGAATACTATTTTCTTTTTGAATTAAAAAACTTGAATTGTATGTTTACTCCTTAATTTCTCAGATTTAGGCATGAGCCTCCTCTCTATTTGTCCACATATTAAACAAACAACATTCAATTTTTTATCCTTCTTCTTTTCCAGAATGTAAATGGTGGATACTACCAAGTATTTTGCAATATTTAGAATTGCAATCTAGTACTATTTTGGCGGAAAAGTTGTAATTTTCACACTTGTAAGAAAAATTTAATTGGTTTATGGAAAAAAATTGTATATATTGTTATGAACTTTCCAAGGAAGATATGTCACAAAAAAAAGTTGAATTTGTTGTCTATCATAAAACCTTAGATTGCAAACTTCCTCAAGCAAGAGTCTAAAGCATTTGTAATGCTATTCTTAAAAAACCTTCTATAAGAAAGTATGAAGGGATCATGAAATGAATCTATAAAAATTTCAAATTGAAACTCTCCAAAACAAGTATTCAAAAGTACTAAATCCTTTCAAATGCCAAGTTTGGCAGGCAATTGGAAATACTATTCTACAATCTTTATTATATTGGTGAAAACATCCAAAAATAGGATAGAATTATATTCCACTTATGCAACTTTAGTAAAAACTTCCTGCCAAACCATATAGAATTCCAAAAGTTATATACTTAAACCCAATTAGTTTGCAACGTGTGACACAAAATAATACAAGTGTTTTTTGCAATAGCCCTTCACAACATAGTCACTAATGGATAACTTGTAAGAATACTACAAAAATGAATAATACCTATTGGTCTATGAATTGAATCATGCCACATTTAACTACCACTAGACTATTCAATGAATCTTGAAGAGAACATCTGGAGATCTTTGGATAATAACATTGAGAGATCTCCCAATATTTCGAATTGATCTCCTAATGTTTTGCATTATCTCATAGTGACCATTTTTTTTCTTGCAATGACCATTACTAATTTTGGACATTCAATTCTAAAGTCCAAAAGTAATTAAGTGTGGCATAATCATGTTGGCAAAGTATCTTGGAAGTAGGTCTCATTCTTCCTAAATGACCATCAGGTAAGTATTTTTTTTCATTTAATTTAGCCAATACAAAAAGTGGTCTTTTCTAAAGTAATGAACTTGTTTACATCTCTACATATGGAAGATTTTTCAAAATTTGGGTGAAATTTAAATTATTCATCCAAAAGTATATACAATCATCCAAAAACTAGCGATATTGTTCTAAGAATTTGTAGCAATTTAGTTTTATCCACTACAAAAAGAATAATATATCATCAAATATTCCTTTAAAATAATTGTATTTCTTTTGGAATAAATATCACCAAATAAAAAAAAACTTGCTCCCAAGTGCTCAACCTAAAGATATTAACCCCTAGAAGTTTTAATTTTGACTATGTTTTCACCAAAACTACTCCAAAGTTGCCATTTCTAGTACAAGTACCAAATTTTAGAAAAAAGAACATTTTAGCATAAATGTAACCGTAGGATCTTGTAGTAAACTACTTTGAGAAGTTGTTAAAAAAAAATTCAGAAATTTCCATTGTGTAGATTGCAAGATATAAGCATTTGAAGTGACTAATACTTTTTTTGGCCCTACAAAAAAACGGCATCTACACTTCACTAGGTCACATTTGTATGAAAAAAAGTTCAAAATGGATGTAATTCATTGGATTCATTCTTCAAGGCAAGTTGTCTACATTCTTGAAATTTTTTAGATCATTTGGAATTATACAACAAACATAAAAATCATAGTACTTCAATGTACACCTATTTGATAGAAATGGGAGGTGAATGGAATTTGTACTTCTTTCTTGTTACCTAAGGTGGTTATAACCCAAAGATTGTAAAAAGCTAGCCACCACCCACTACTGTAAAAGCTCGACTATGAATTACAAAAATGACAATAGGGGGAGTCATAGTGCATTGGAGATTTTTCGGCAAGTTTACTTAAACTACAACCATCTTCTTGGCCGTTGATCAATTCTTTCGCAAGTTTGTTGAACCTTTGGCATGTTCTCCTATTGACTTGTTGCATTGAACTTTCAAGAGATTGGGGGAGGCAATTCAATTGTGACTCCCCCCTAGGTTGGATACACCCCAAATTACACCCTATTTAAAACCACCATTGTCATTTTGTGTACATCTCCAAAATCAATGTTTATGTATATTGAGAAATGCTTTTAGAACATATTCAAGAAAAAACACTTTAATCCTTCATAACTTTTGCATATAGTATCCAAGTATTTCGTTGGAGCCTCGTTTCACTTGCCAACAAGAAAATATAAAAATTTGACCAGTCTAAATGGGCAGTAACCAAAACTGTAACAAGCCGACCACAACCCATGACCGCGACATCCGACCTCGATTCAAGACCGTGAAAGTCCGACTACAACCTAAGACCAAGCATGCGAAGGGTCGAGTTCGTTTGCAGAGACGAGCTGCGCGGACCTGACGGAGGGTTGCGATGGCCCTTCGATGCGCCATCTAGACTTCTTATTACACGTATTTTGGTTCTCCAATTTCATCATCAACAATCTCATCGTCTTGCACCTTCAAAATCCAGAAAATCTTTTCACTCTGGATCTAAGCGTGCGGCTGCGGACAGTAAGGAATAATAGCTTAGGGCGACGTTCCTAGAGACGGCGAAAATTCAAGTGTTGTAGTGAACATTTGGAGAACCAGGAATTTTTTCATTTTTCATTTTTCACAGTTTGGATCCTCGAGTTAGGGTTGATCGGAAGCACGCCATGGATGCGTTTCGGAAGCAGTTAGATGCCTTGATGGGAGCGAACCGCAATGGAGATGTGTTGGAGGTGAAGCGGAACTACTGGGACCGCGATGTGTGTCGCCTGTATCTCACGGGGCTTTGTCCTCACGATCTCTTCCAACTTACGGTGCGTTGGGAAGCTTGGACCATTTTTTAGGGTTTCAGTTTCACCAGTGGTTAATGGATGTTATTAATGAGCTCGACTTTGGTCGAAGACTCTTTGTTTCGTGGCTAGGGTGTTGAATATGTCTTTGATCATAAGAGATTAGCTTTGTTTAGAAGCATTAGAGCTCTCAATGGTCTTAAATTTCGGGGAATAGGCGCAGGAAAGAATTTTTATGCAGTATTTTGGAAATGTCTTTGGACTGTTTGTATTTCCGAATATATGAGGGGGATTGTGCGGATTAAATTTGCTATCTGCGGTTTGCAGAAAATGGACCTCGGGCCGTGCTCGAAAGTGCACTCTTTGCAACTGCGAAAAGAGTATCCTTTCCAGTGTTTCGTTTATTTTTGGAGGCTTCAATTTTTTTCTTTTATTATCATGTTTTGTGCTTTTTTCCCCCATGAAGGTTAGACCTTAACCGCAATTAGGTATGTGGAAGCAAAGACAAATGGGAAGGACAATTATGATCGGGACTTGGAGGATTGTTTGGAGAAGCACATCATTGAGTGTGACCGTAAAATTCAACGCGCTTTGAAACGACTCGAAGATGATGACGCAGGTGCGGCCACTGCAATTGCTGTTTCGGAGGTGACAAAGGTTTGTTCATCATTTCTGTTACAATCTCACGTGGATTCAATTCCGGATCGAGGAGGCACCTCAATGAATATTACTGAGGGATCCAGACTCCAGAACAATGTTAAGACATTATGATCCATTTTCGGGTCCGGAGAGTTGGAAATGTTTTCTATGCTCCGGATTTGAATCTGTTGTCCTCTGTGCTAATTTTGTTCTCTGTTGGATACCCAGTCTCCAGAGGCGTTGGAGTACACCCGACAAATTAAAGAGAAGCTTAAATCCGCAGAGTATTTGGGTAAGTTTCGTTTTCTGTATGTAGAATGACGGAGAGTCTATTTCAAATAATAAAGAGTGTTATAGATTAGTGTATTTGTGTATTGTCTTCCAAAATATCTTTCATCTTCCATCATGATTTGCTATTTCTATGTGTAGATCTTGATGGGCGAAGTGACGATAAAATTCGAATCATGGAGATTGTTCAAGAACTTCAAACCAAGCGTGCAGATAAACAGGTTATATTATACCTCCCTGTTTGTTGATTTGTTTACTTTTGCAGATGTTGTTGTCTTCTGTTTGACTCTTTAGCAATTCTGAAGGAACATTATTTCGGACAGGAAAGTACAAATTGAAGTGTTTCTTACATTGCAAACGCAACTTTGTATGGTGCTAAGCGGGATGTGATAAGCAGTGACAAGATTTTCATAATCAGCATACGTTCGACATATGAACATATATGTGGAAACTCTTAAATCTTTATTTGGTGACATCACTATTTACATAAAGATATTTTTATTATAATTTTAATATTGGTCAACATAGTTGATTGCAGGCCATGTCTTTACTGGAGGCTTTCAACAAAGACAGAGCTTTGATGCCACAGCCGCTGGCCAATCCACCTCCTCTCGCTCCGCTACCTTCACTTGTGACCTTGCCACCCGATGCTCGAACACAGGAAATGATCAAGGAGAAGCTGAAGAAAGCTGAGGAATTGGGTATGTACTCATTATATGGAATACTCGATGTCGCCATTTATACGTGTTGATTGGTAGGCACTGTATGTGCTGAGATCACGCTTATCAAGCTTATATTTTGTTATGAACAGGGGAGCTCGGGATGGTGGATGAGGCACAGAAAGCAATGGAGGAAGCTGAGGCTTTAAAAAAGGTACAAGTCTTCGTCTCTTATATTGTCGAAATCTGCATAATCTTGGAAAGCTTAGGGAATGCACGGGCTGCTCGTTGTCATTTATAGAAACAGTCTAAGCACTTCTGTAATGATCTAAATTGTGTGGCACTAATGATTATACGTTTCGGTTGTATGAGTTGATGGTAACTTGAAATGGCATCTTCATGATGATGGTATAGTAATGGTAATTATTGGTGATTTGGCAGCTGGGAGCCAGACAAGAGGCGGTTACCGATCCTGCTAAGCTGCTAGCTCCAGAAGTTCGCATTGTGAGTATCTTTTCTAACTTCTTATTCTACGCTTTGATGCTCATTTTGGTTTCCTCTATTTGTTAGAAGCTCTCTGATTGTTCTCACTCTTTGTGCCTGTTTTTCTGATTACTTTTCTTCTCACGACAAGAAGTACATCCTGAGAGTGTGCAGACTGATCAGAAGCTGAGAGTGTGTGATATTTGCGGAGCTTTTTTAAGCATCTATGACAGGTATGTTCTGGAAAGAGACTGCTGGTATTGACTGGTCCTTAAGCATCTAGAAATCTTAAATGAAGTTCAAAAGTTTTCAGTGCATTTTGTTTCTACTTCCTCGGGAAAATAAAACTCAGTGGATCAAGGTACTCCCCCTCAGACGAGTTAACCTTGAATCGGCGCCTCAAGCTATACATTTTCCTAAGTTAAATACCCATGTTGGTGTTTGGCAGCGAACTTGTCTTGAGTTAATGAAGATGATGATGACATTCCACCGTGTAGACTGTATGTATTATGCATCTCATTTACTTTCTTAAGCTTGCCCCTTTGCACTTATACCCGTTGACAATGTTGTCGGGTTTTATTACTACTGCACAGTTCCCTGCTTTCAAATGTATTTGGAGTGCTGGTATTTATTATTCTCTTACGTGACAAGTGTGAATCCTTCTATCCACTGGCTGTAGACAGCTAAGATTTTAAAATTACTCCACCACGTATTGCTCCTAGAGCAGTGGGTTTCATGATCAGTGCTTTTAATTCTTTCAGTGATCGTCGCCTTGCGGACCATTTCGGAGGGAAGCTGCATTTGGGTTATATGCAGATTCGTGAGAAGCTTGTTGACTTGCGGGTAAGTTTTCTTTTTAAGACCCTATGTTGTCGAGGTAAAGTAATTGCGTATTATAGTCTCTCCTAGTGCTACAGAGAGGAGAGCACAAGTGCTGTGGGTTGTTTGAAGAGTCCGATGGGTGGGTGGTTCTGCTCTTTTTCATTCGCAGTCGTATTGTGTTTTCTTTTTGTGAATTGAAGTTAACGTGCTCCGTGCTTCGGCGCGTCGTTATGGCTTTGCTTGGCACTTAATTCTGCGGTTCCTATGAACTTTTAGCAATCGTAAGAGTTTGCGTTAATAAGAGATGAGGAATCCACCTGACCGCGATTACCGGTGTGGATAAGCCCTTTTGTATTGTCATTTATGTCATCTCTCTCCACAATTAGCTATGTTCTCTGAGCTTCATGTCAGTGGCAAATCTGCAATATTTCGGCTTTAAGTTTGCAATCTGAAAAGTTTCTGGATAGTTACACCTGTAGTAATGCTGTTTCACATCGTTGTAATTTTCTTGCTATAAGCATCTTACCATGGAGCTTGAGATTTGTGCATCATTGGGTTCGTAGTTATTACCAATTGTATTGTGCAAGTCATGTTCAATACGGTCGGACGTTATATCAAATAGATATAGGAATCGAAGTACTGTTTTAAAGTTGTGGCACATAATAACGATCCTTATTAAGATGAAGTATCGTAACTTTTGCTGTCTGGTCTATGACCAAGCCTTCCATTCTGGATCCGGCAGGATGGACATCCTATCAGACTAAGCTTGAAAGTTTGCACGAATTGAGTAACTATGAAGTTCTTAGGATGAGTTTGGCACCTGCAGACTCATGGACAAACTTTCGTTGCACCACTTGGCAGCCTCTTATTCAGTAGGCAACCTCGGTCAGTCATCTCGTCTTCGGTTACTTGTCATACCAATCAGCATCTGCGTCCATTCATTTTTTGTAAGATCATTTTACCAGGCACTGTCTGAGGAGAAATGTGAGCATGGCATCGGGAAGATTTTCTGCAGTAGTGATGGCGTCTTGAATCTGTTGTTGACTATGGCACGGAACATCTAGATAGAAATTTGTTTGACCATTTACTTGTCAAATTTGCCGTAGGGCTCTAATTTTTATGCTGTGCATTCCCTATCTAATAAGGAATGTTTGTGGGTTCCAACAGGCTGAGCGAGCTGCCAGGAAAGTGGAGCCTGTGGACGATGAAAAGTGAGTTATTTTCCTCCAAGAATGCTTTTCACACATGGTGAAGTGGACACAGTGGTTCAGTTCTTATAATCGTTGCTTGTGTATCCAATATTTTTCACTCTTAACCCCTAAGTGGTCAATCTGAAAATGGAAAATCCTTTTTGGAAGCTAATAGTCAATTTATCGACCGAAATGTAGGAAATGGTTTCTTCTTTCCATTGGTACATTCATCACCTTCCTTGAAGTTTCTTAATGATTTGCTGCAACTCCTTTTGGTTTGGAAGTAGCCACTTTCTGGTCATTTGGGCACTTCGGGGTTAACGACACAGGTGTGCAACTTGATCGATGTTTGTCTGATGAATGTGATTGATCAGGCCTCGAGAACCGAGTAAAGCTCGCTCCATGAGCAGAGACAGGGAAAGAGAACGAGATGCTGATCGTGACCGAGAGAAAGAGAAGGAAGTTGAAAGAGAGCGTGAACGTGATCGTGAGAGGGACCGCACCCGCGGTCGTGAGAAGGAACGAGGCCGTGACTACCGTGGTGGGGGTGGAAGGGAAAGGGACAGAGAACGGGAACGTGATCGTGGAAGGTCGGATCGTGATTATGACAGCCGAAGTCGCAGAAGGTCAGTTGCGCACTATGTTGATAGATATCAGTTTATGAAGCTTTGTTTACTTTTGGTTAATTTGTTCCTGGATTATTCTGGTTCATTATGTGATTTTATATATCTTTCATCCTTGATACAGATCACGGTCCCGCTCCAGGGAGCGTTCAAGGGATAGAGACAGGAGCGATCGGTACAGGTAGGTTACTATTTCGGGCCCTCTTGTACCTCGACAACTTGTCTCAAAGAAGCCTATAAGGGAGAGGGTACTGTAGGCATTTTATTGCATATTTTGAAGTGTGATTTTTGGGAGTTGTATTGAACTATGGAGAGATGCTTGGGTAGAAGAGCCAAATCTGTTGAGATTAGATTTTTATTATTATGAACGAATTTCTTATGCGATTTCAAACTGGGAAGTTGTAGACCACTACAAGTGACAGTAGACAATCCCATTTCCAATCAAAGATCAGCCGGTATAGACATTTAGCCAAGTCATACTTACTCCCAAATTAGCCAACCAAGTTTCTGAATAGACGAGTAATTCGCTGCTGGAAACAGGGATTAGTATAGGAGACAAAATCAGGTCCCTAACGGTTTTAATATCCTCTTCCTTGAGAGTTCCTTGGTTTGTTCCTGCACCCTACCGCATTTCTTTGAGTTGCATGACTCGAGCATTTGGGTTTTGACATCTGTGGAGCTGAATTAAGATAATGTGATGATTCATGCAGACGACACGACAGGTACGATCGCTACTGAGATTTATAACCAAGCATAAGCGATCAACATGTTTTAGAACCTGAACGCGTGATTTATTTATGTTCTCTTGGTTGTCATAGCGAAGTATACTTCCTAGTGGACTTGCAGACTTCAGTTTGCCATGACAATAATCTGTTCATAGTTTGGATCTCCGAGGATTTTGTACATTCCAGAACCTATTGTCATCGCCAGACCTGCGCTGGTAGCTTGTGCTTTGTAGTCCCACCTGTTTGAGGGGGCAGAGTTTGTAGTGAGTGAGAAGTAGCAACTAGGCGTTCAGACTTGCCATGCGGCAGTCCAACAGCTAGACTTCTTAAATCATGTGCTACTAATGTGTGCATTTTAAATTTAGACCTCTCTGTCTTCATGGACGTGCACATCTTTGCATTAAGCATTTTGGTGATCCAAGTTGATTCCTGTACAACTGTGATGTCATACAATTTCTTTAATTTGACGTGGAGTATCCAGTGTATGCCGTCCTTAGAAAATGAATCACTGTTCATGGTGTGATGACCTGAGTTACAAACTGCTCGGAACAACATATCCTCAACTTCAATTAAATTTGACCTACTAAGAGTCTACCTACTCTTGTCTCTTCCATCAACAGGCTTTCATCTCTAAATCTCCTGCAAAACAGCAAAAGACATGAGCCATCAGTACTATCAGTTCCGCAGTACTTATTCGGACAGGAACAATCAAGTCAAGCCAAACTGAAATGTGCAACTGCCTCCACTTACTCAAAGAAACTTGATGTCTACTTAGCATTCAGGTGTTGATCCTTTAAGGTAGAGTAGCCCATTTTTGCCAACTACTTGTTTTTGTCATCCTATTTTTGACCCCAGTTCCATCACTAAACTCATTCAAATTCTTTCGTTTTATGACAAAATGAGAGCATTAGTGCCAAAAAGGATAACGATGGTTTTGTAATTTCAGGACAGATGACTTTAGAAATTTACAGAAATTACAATTTTCATCAGAAAATTATAATTCCAACTTGTGTTTGATTCGTGAAACAAGCACACGTGTTTGGAAAAATATGTGCCCCTCTTGCAGTTGGACCCGCCCAAGATATTCAGATTGCAAATCAGAGTGGTAATAGGCTTGTCTACCTTAGAAGTCAATGACATCTGCGTGTCCATAGACATCTGCAATCATACACACGGAAAAATTCAATCCTTTCTAGAGACTCCTCAATTACGCACTATACTCTTTTGAGAAGTAAATGAGAAACATTGCATGCGTTTGTAATAGACTATTTGAATTTAGACGAAAGAAAGGATCCACATGACCTACTCAAAACTGCTACAAAACACATGAATCCTAATTTTCTGAAAGTGTCGGTGAATTCAAAATGAACTAAGAAATCGTGATTATCAGTTCTTGCACGAAGAAACTAAAACCAAGCTGCCCAAGTCAAACTAGGGGTAGTCACACCTTCTTCACTTGGCACTTGAAGAATGGAGAATGACAAGTTGGGGGAGGGTTTGGAGGAGCCAATGGGAAGCCATGGTGAGTGAAGAAGGTGTGACACCCCTAAAAGATGTGTTGAGAGTGGAGAATGAAAAAAGTGGAGAAGGAACTTACCTAAACCTAAGATTAGACATAAAGTTGGAGGAAAATCGGCAACAACAAAGGTAAAGCGGCAATGAAAGGTAAAAGTGTAGAGCACAAAAGAATCTTCTTAAGTGCCTGGTACCGACTAAAAACTTCCCCAAATCATTCCAACCAATTCCAAATCTTGCAAGTGCCTTGCCAGTCAAGCAGAGCACCGAAGTCAACAAAGCACACGTTGAATATTACACCCCCTTCCGACTCCACTTACCGACTATCGTCACCAAATATATTCATAAACAACTTTCCAATTTCCAGACTCCCCGTTCTGTGTGCTCTTCATCTTCTGTGTTTTGTCTGCACTCCTGGATCTTCTCTAGAGATAGTATAGTACCAGCTTCATTACAACTGTGGAAAACCTTGTTGCAGTACCCAACTTTGCAAATCAAGCTGGCAGTGAGTAACTCAACATAGAGAAAGGCTGATATTGCAACAGCTTTTGTAGTGGTATCGCTGTGACAGTCAGAAATCTATCAACAAATTTTGCAACGGTTTAGTATATTAACACTATGCATTGTATTCGCATCAATTTGAAATTACAATAGTCTTTACAGCAATTTCGGCATAGCTAGATATGCACTGGTTCCGTGACTGAGATTTTTGCATTGGTTCGCAATTAGAAACCATAAGTTTTGGAGTGAAGTACGGAACCGCGACAAAACCATTGCTAAAAAAACTAAATAATTGATGATGTGTAGCAAGTGCTACTTCTTGTGTTGCAGTGATAAAGCTAGCTTAGCGTAACTTAGCAGTTCGTGAGTATGCAAATTTTATTTCCTTCCGTATCTTGGTTTCAGATATATGTAGATCTAGAGCTCTCGCTACACTGATTTGTCCTTATTACTAAAAGGGGGAAATTTGCGTCACCTTGACAACTAGTGTCACACAACAAAATTTTAGTGTTGTGGAAATTAATTGGAATACAATACAGGAATATTTCAACTTTGAGACTCTAATTCAAAAGTGTGACTTTGGCAAATTAGTGTCATGTGCACGCACTATATATAAGAACTGTAAATCAGTGTGCCTTTCACGAGATCAACCAGTCCTGAACTCTGTTGCTACTTGCTAGTGCCATCGTTTACTGAAGCTGGCGTTAATCAATTTGCGGTGACTGTTTGGCAGGAGTCGACTCTAGAGAGCCACATCGAGCGAGAGCTTCACCTTCCCGTACCAAGCCAAGATGGCGTGGTTTCGCGCGGCCCTCGCGCTCCTTCTGCTCGCGCTCACCTCGGTGACTGCAGAAGTGGTGCCCCTCACCGACACCACTTTCGCGGAGACTGTGAACTCCGGCAGCTTGTGGTTCATCGACTTCTACGTCGACTGGTGTCCGTGGAGTCAGAGGTTGGCCCCCGCGTGGGAGCAGCTGGGCCACGACGAGGAGCTTCGACAGGCGGGGGTGCAAGTGGGCACCGTGGATTGCGAGAACAGTAAGGCCACTTGCATGAAAGTCAAAGTTATGGGATACCCTTCCATGAAGATCTTCTACAAGGGAGAGTTTTTGGATGAGTACACCGGCGCTCGGGATTCGAAGTGCATGAAGGCGTTTGCTCTCGGGTTCCAAGCTGGACAGACCGCCGTCGAGGCTTCCATTCCTGTCATAAGCAATTCCACGGGTGAGCTCGAGGAGGAGCTGCTTCGTGATCCGCGGATTTCTGTCGGTATGCTTCCCCGCATGCTTTTGGAGTTCTTCGGCTTTTGAAGGGCTCTGTAATTGCACTGGGAGAGGCTGGAGATATTCATGTAAGCAGAGACAATTTGGAAACAGAGAAATTTAGTCTTTGAATACGTACTGTTTCAATTCGATCTTGATCCTGATATGTAGCTATTTGGTAGGACTGAGCTTTCCTTGCTAGTGTCAAAGCTAGTTGAAGTGTCATATTTGGGGTAGCTAGCTGTGGTGATTGTGATTTGGGATTGGAGCTTCAATTCGTGGAGTGATTTAATGCGCCAAATTAAACTTGTAACATTCAGATGCTGAAAGCTATCAGAAGTAGGATTGGTATAGATTGCTAAGGGTCACCCTAACTTCTGAAAAAGTATCAATGTTGGGAAATTTCGGCAGTATAGCAAATTTGACGTTATGAATGCCTGGCGATGAAGTTGTAGTTGAGATTTATAAGCAAGAATATGTAAGCGATCAACTTGTTCCAGATCCTGAACTCGTGAGGAGTTTATGTTCTCTTGGATGTCGTCTTGGAGATTGGAGAATTATGTATTCTGCCTGATGGACTTGGCAACTTGATTTTGCAGCAGATGGCTCTTTCAGCCCATCTGATAATGTCCAATACTCTGTCCATTGTTTGGGTCTCGGAGGATTTTGTGCTTTCCAGATGTTAGTGTCATTGTAACTAGTCCCACCTGTTGGAGGGGTTTAGCTTGTACTGTGTGGGGGAATGAGACCGAGGTAGACATACCCCAAATCGAATCAGACCGATATTTGATGATCCCTATACTTGAACTCAATTTCACTCTATTCCATTTTGTTAGATATCAGCTTTGTAATGACATCATTCAACAGGATTGGAAGTCCCCTGCACATCGAATTTACTAGAAATTATACACTGGTGGAGGTAACAATATCAATTTCGTTAAATTGGGGATATTCGCACAGCCAAAAATGGCGACATATATCTGCCCTGTAAAGGTCAAATTTCAGACCACAAATGAGGACAGGCATAGATTTGGGCTTCAGGCGCCCAAGTAATGGAATCAGATTAACGCACTCTTTCGACAAGCAAAACAGGACCCAGCAATGAACCTCGACGGATGAATGAAAGATCGCTTCCGACTGTGTCGGTGCTCTACAAAATTTATAGTATGTTTATGTTCAAAAGAAATGGACTTTTGAGTCCTTATGGATTACTGTTACGACTTGGTTATTGGCATCTTGTACTTCCCTCCACGAGTTTCTACTACTTCCGTTCGTCTCAGCCTGCTCTAGCTTGGTGGTAGCAAGACTGGAACTGTAGACTCTGCACGATAATAAAACTCCCACATAATGGACAAGGTACGTTTCATACTCTGAAATGCAGAAATGAACTCTGAAAAACACTGAACGACTTTCCAAATCTCCCCCACCAATCCCAAATCCTGCAAGTGCCCCGGGAGTCAAAGCGGCCACCAAAGTCAACACAACTCTTAAACGATCGGCTCCACCTCCCTGACTGTCTGCAAACCCACTCGCACGTCGCCACAGTACGTACAACAAGCTTTCTTTTTTCGTTTTGGGGGGCACAAACAGTAACACAACCCCACTGCATTAGAGAACGATATAGCGAGCTTTCCAATTCCCAAACCCGTCGTTCACCAATGTGCTCTTCATCTTTGTTTCTTGTTTGCACGTCTGGGTCTCCAGCTTCATTACCTCTGTGCAATTCCACCTTGACCAGGCCTCCGAACATTGCAAATCTAGTAAGGACTCACATTCAACTGATTCAAGCCTTAAATCGATTTCCGACATGTCCAGATATATCTAGAGCTCTTGCGAGCAATGATCTACAAGCTCAACCTTTGCTAAACAGGGCATCGTTTTCTGAAGTGTACGTTTGTTTCCTTTGGTTGTTTTGCAGGCCTAGATAGACACATCGAGCGCGAGCTTCTCGTTCCCGTGCAAGCCAAGATGTCGTGGATTCGCGTGACCCTCGCGCTGCTCCTGCTCGCGTTCAACGCGACTGCAGAAGTAGTTCCCCTCACCGACGCCACTTTCGCGGAGAATGTGAACTCCGTCGACAGCTTGTGGTTCATCAATTTCCACACCAACTGGTGTCCGTGGAGTCAGCAGTTGGCCCCCGCATGGGAGCAGCTGGGAGTCGACGAAAAAGTTCGACAAGCGGGAGTGAGAATCGGCGCCGTGGATTGCGCGGCCAGTAGGGAGACTTGCCAGAAGGCCAACGTGCAAGGCTTCCCCACCATGACTTTCTTCTTCAATTGGAAGGGTGATGAGAACAACTACGGTAACGACTACCACGGCGACAGGGATGTGGAGTCCATGAAGGCCTTCGTGCTCGAGATGCAGGCCGAGTTGGCGCCTCTCAATTTCACCGCAGCTACTGCCGGAGTGAATTCCAAGCGGGATGAGGCGCCGCGGTTTTCTGTCGGTATGGTTTTGAAGCTCTTCGGGTTCTGAAGGGTTCTCAATTGGCAGCTTGGCACTGGGGGAGACTGGGAAATCGGGTTGGGGGAAAGAGATGGATGGAAGCCGACTTCGTGATTTGGAAACAGAGAAAGGCTCTGAACGGGAACTGCACCGGACGTTCGATCTCCTGGTAGGCAGCTGCTCGATCTTTGGAATAATTGCACATGAGCGTTCCTTGCTAATATGCCGCAATTAATTTGGGTTTTTTTCTGTCGGTATGCTTGTGAAGCTCTAGCTTCGGCTTTTCAAGGGCACTGCCCGGGGGAGGCTGGCAAATCGACGTGGAATCCCAAGGAATTTAAGTAGGCACAATTGGGAACATCGTACCGCTTTGGATGCGTATTAGCTGTATCAATCTCCTTTCATGTCATGTAGCTTTCGGGTGTGATTTTGAGCATTCCTTGCTAATACGCATGCCACAATTTGTGGTTTTCTGTCTGTAATTTCGTTAACATCGGAAATTAGACCTTCGTAAAGACATTTGTCACAAAATTTGGTTTGTGGAATATCGACAACTTATCGAAATGGACGTTGTATGTGGACACTCTTTTGGAGTTCTAAGTAACTTTGTTTGTTTCTCATTCCACTCACAAGTGCGAATATCAACTTGGAACCCCATTGGAATGGTTGAAGTGGACAAGAAGGGTATAAATTTCACTTCTCCACGGGTGCGTGGAAACCAAAAGTGCTCCCTTGATGTTGTAGGGGATTTGCAGCATTGTCCCGACTATCCCACCTCTAAGGGATTTGAGTTTGTTGAGCAGTTAAGCCCCCCTGCTGCAATAACAAATTTGTTGGGAATGTATATAAATGTATGCCCCTGTTATTATGCAACTGAAGCCGCTTGTGTTCACGAATTCCCGTGTCTCACTTTCTTCCCTTGCCTAACCAAAAAAATTCCATCAAAAATTAGAGCCATCGGAAGCAATGCAAGACGGGAAAGAAGAAGACATATTCGGGGCAGTGATCGTAGAAATATGAGAACCGAGTTTGAGAGGTGCATGCACTAACAATTTCTAATTTCATTGAACCGTCACAACCGAAATTCACAAAGCAGTGATGCAATGACAACACTGAGCCCTTGCACAGATCTTCCAACTTCGGCGACTAAGCTACGCGATGGTTCAAAACACAATTAATCGGAATTTACAGAAATTACAGAGTCCTTGAGATCGACGATGGCACTTGATGATCAGAGCTCCGTCGAGGTTTGTGTAGCTTTGGTCGATCGTACGCGGTTTGCAAGCCAGGAATCGAAGTTTGGCCCCATTCTCTACCAGAGTCCAGAGACTTTGGGAACGACGGACAGAAAAAGGTCATCCGTTTTGGGGTCCGATCCGTTGCTGGTTTGGGTTTTGGGGATTTGGGTTTTGGGCATGCTGATTTTCAATTTTCAATTTTTTCAATTTATTTTTTTGACAAAAATGGTAGGAGGTCCATACATGGATTTTGTAAGGGGCTAAAATTGAATTTTGGGTAGGTGAAACATCTTAAAATATTTTTCAATAAATTTTTCCTAAAAGACAAGTGGAATTCCCACCTAACCCAAAATGTTTCATATTTTTTGGAGCTTTGTGTAATTAGTTATAAAATTTTGCAATTGAAATGGCATAGGGCCCCAAAATGGCTCACCTCCTAAAATGAACACTCTGGGTACATTACTAAGGGCTATGAAAAAAAATATGTACAAATAGTGTACATTTAAGAAGGTGGGCCATTTTAGAAACTATGACATTTTAGGACCTCCTACTTTAGTACATTTCATCCTCAAATTGTCAACATCTTAACTCTAAACCCCTAATGTGTATTGATAAATGCATTTTGCATACTTGATATATCACATTGTAGGATTCATAATATTTCATTGATAGTCATCAATATTGAAAAGGTATGACAAAAATTACAATACGGTTTCAAGATAGTTAAATAAATTATAAACTTTATCATCCCCACATTACTAGACTTTCTATTCCTACTACAATTTAGAAGATTTTCTCCAATGCTCTTGAATATTCTTGAATGTTCTTTCCTTCACATCGTAAGACTACCTTTTCTTTTATTGATTCTTACTAAATTTAATTATGGTCAATTTCGTTAAAATGGCGGTATTCTACATGCCATTTTAATGGAATATCTTCTACAAATGAAGAATAAGTGTGCCACAATAGGGTCATACATGTGTCAATTTTATACCTAGCACATTCAAATCACTCCTAGTTCATGCATTTCCACTCCCTTTGGACAATCTTTCCATTGTTTTCATTTTTTCACTGGTTTCATTTTGTGCCATTTTAATGGAATACCGCCATTTTAACAAAATTGACCATAATTGTACTATGTCAAATGTCCTCACTCTTTATAGTTCTATTTTTTATAATAAAATTATAACACTAATGTGTATAAATAATGGAAGAAATAAATTCTAAGATTAAAATATGAATAGTACTATTTAATTAGGCAATTTAATTAACTAATCAAAAGTTTGTATAAAATCACTATACTTAGAGTGATACATTTCAACCCATCACAACAAATTTCATACATAATTAGTCACTGATATTGTATTCATTATCATGTAAAAATCACGTGTTGTTAAAAAATTGCGATTTTATTTTTTCCATTATATCAATTGTGATTAGTGTTAGTGACTTCTATTTAAGAAGTCAATGACATTAATCAAACTTGACATTTACTTTTAAGCATAATGCTTAAATGACTATCTACCCCAACACAACATTGTAATAATAAAAATTTGTACCTATTGACACTAATGTCCTAATGCAAAACCATTTTTTGAGTAAAGAATTTAAGCAAAAACTCTTAAAAGAAAACCCCAAGTGTGCTTGAGGTGTGCTTCAAGTGTGCTTGAAGTGTAGCTCAAGCATACCTCAAGCTCACTTTTCAAAATAAATTAAGTAAAGAATTTCAACAAACTTTTTTTTAATTGTTATCAAAATTCATTGCAATAACAATAGTAAAAGTGTGCTTGAGGTGTGCTTGAGCTAGGCCTCAAGCACACTTGAAGCACACCTCAAGCACACTTTTTTTTTTTTTCTGGAATAGTTTGTTGAAAATTTTGATACAAAATTTAAAAAAAAATAAAAATGTGTATGAGGTGTGCTTCAAGTGTGCTTGAGCTAGAGTAACTTTTGTCCATAACTTTTGATTTGAGTCTATAAATCACAAAAGGATTTTTGGAGGTGAAATTAATCTTCATTTACCAACTTTTCTAAGTTCAAAGTGTTTTGGAAAAAGTTATTCTACTATGTCTAAATGAGGTTTGAAATTCTATTTCCAACATAATTCCTACTTTTGAATTAACTATGAGTGTTGAGCTCCTATTTACTCTAATTTTACTTATCCCACATTGTTTGTTCTCCCTCCTACCACCCCATGTGTATATAGTGAGCTTCACTTATGACTTAAAATTTAGCATAGTTGAAAAGCTCATTTTCTACTCTACACATTAATAAAGGAAACTTTATTGTGTTTGGAAAATGATTTTTTTTTTCAATTTTATTATGGTTCCAATTCCTTGTGAGGTTATTTGCGGCCTGGTGGGGTTAGTGCATGGCCCACTATTTTCCAGGATCCTCACGATTTTTTGACGTGGCCGGGCATATTTTGAAGTTTCTATTTTCCAGGGTATTCACGATTTTTTGACGTGGCCAGGCATGTTTTGAAGTTTCTATTTTCCAGGGTATTCACGATTTTTTGACGTGGCCAGGCATATTTTGAAGTTTCTATTTTCTAGGGTCCTCACGATTTTTTGACTTGGCCGGGCATGTTTTGAAGTTTCTATTTTCCAGGGTCCTCACGATTTTTTGACGTGGCTGGGCATGTTTTGAAGTTTCTATTTTCCAGGGTCCTCATGATTTTTTGACGTGGCCAGGCATGTTTTGAAGTTTCGTGTGCCTGCCGTGGGAAAGCTGCGTAGTTCCTACACGCCATTTTCCCGTTTTTGCGCCACTTGACGCGCTCCCGTGGCGATGCTCTAACACCACCCCCACCCAAATCCTACAAGTGCCTCAAGAGTCAAGATGGCCATCAAAGTCAACGCACTTCAGCTTGTCACCGTGGAACACCGGGCTAGTCACCGTAGAGATAAGACTCAAATACAATTGTCATAATCAATACACTAATAATATTAATTAGTATTTGTAAAACTAATTATGAACTTGAACACTAAATGTCAATTGAATCAATAATGTGTACACACTAAATCTCAACTTGAACTCTAATTGCCATCACCCATGATGTTTTACACCTTCCAAATTTTACAAAGTTGATATTTAGTGTTTATTGAGACTACCACTCTTTTCCAATTTCAAAGAAAAAACCCATATTTTATAGACTTTGGCACAAAAATCATGAAACAATAAAAAAGACATTTTCAAAAAGCCAAACATTTTATTACAAACAACATGTATCCATCACATATAGTGCAAAGCACTAGAAAATACTTCTAGGGTGCTCTAATAAAATTAGGCAGTTCTTGACCTTGAAAGTATTGCAAATGCTTTGCAATAATTTCTTGTAGATGAGGAAACAATTGGTTCACATTCCATGAACCATCAACATCTAAGGCCATTCCACAACGAATCATGGCCTTTCTGGCATAAGATATATTGTCAAAATCCACTTGCCTATTCACATCTTCTATAGTATCCGTTGCCAACTGCAAAAAAAATCTCTTACCAGGATTTGTCAATTTGCCAGACCACTGATCATCTTCACGAGGGATATTTTGCCATGCATTTAATTGAATCAATTCGTTCTTTTTGGCTTTCCAACGAATAGTCCAAACATCCTTTATCTTTGAAATAATAAAGTATCTGCAGGTTGGCATAAGTGGGTGGATCATGGAAGCAAATACCTCAAAGTGGTATTCTTAGTTGCTAGAACATCTTTCAACATTGGAGTTATTGTATACATAGTAGAATTATCTACCCGTACAATTTTCAACTGTTGGTGAAGGTCAGGCTGAAGAGCATAAGCTTTCCTAAAGTACTTAGGGAAAATAGACTGATCCATCTAATCCTTTGGACCAATCCTATATGAAACTCCAAAGATGTTATCCTCCAATCTCCGAATAGGATAGCTCCTATTTTGATATGTAAAAATCAACATAGGAGCTTCAATAGCTGATCTACGACCTCCAAAGATTTTGACCACCATGGTCATAGACTCTCCACCTGAAACTACCTCAGCATATTTCACCGTGGTATCTCCCCGAAAATCCAATGTCCATCCATTCTCAACATTGACAATGAAATGTGTTTCATCTATATTTTCCATTAAGTTCTCATCCAAAACACCGGATTAGAACCTCTTCTGCAAGACTCCTAAATGAAATGCAGTTTGCATTTCAATTTGAAGTTTTTTCTTAAGACTACAAAAGAGCTTGTCACGGTGTGATAGGAATACAATGTTATGTACTCCCATAAACTGTTTAATCCAACTATGACACAATTTGTTGGTGAGCAATTTCTAGTCTACAAGATCAGTGGATTTATCGGTATAAATTGACTCTGGCCCCAATAACACCTCTAGAGCCAACTCTAACAAAATTTTGGAAGAAAATTTCACAATATATTTTTGAAGTCTTTCGAAAGCCTCCAGGACCCTTGGATACAACCATTGGACCCAATCAGAGCGCTTCTTGCCACATCCTGTTTTGGCTTTGAAGTGGAGTCTCTTCCTGTTTGCCAACTTGATTGCGGTTGCACGTTAATTGTAATTATTCATCAACTTCAATGTAATTACCTCGTTGTTGCCACCATCGTATAGTTCACATAATTGGCAGCTTTCTGACCTTGAAAGTGTTTAGGAAAAGCTTGAATAGTGCATCCATTGAGGCTAGCAAGTCCGTGAATTGCTTCATCTTCTATCATCCATGCAATGACTACTTTTCAGTTGAGAAGAGTGGAAACTTGTTGCAAGCGTCGTGAAGAGGTGTTGACAAGAAGATCATGAAGAGGTGGACGATCTGCAAAATGACATGGAGAAAACAAACCATATTTAAAACAATTCTTCCTCAATATATTATTCAACAAGTATTTGCTCTTAAGAATCTTTTAAATTAAAAACCATATTACATTAGTTCAAAATTGAATTGAACAGTGAACTATATATTAAATTTAGAATGAAATTGACGGTTCGAAATAGAATTAAAAAAGAAGTAGAGAACTAAAAATTTGATTGACAAGTCAAAATTGAAAATTAAATGAATCAATTTAGATTTGAAATTGAAAGTATTGTGATGCTTTTTTAATGTAAATTTGAAGTTACTGTAAATTCTTAATTTTCAATTTTCAATAATTGTGAAATTATTGCAATGAACTCATAAATTTGAATAAAGAGTATGATACTTTAGAATTTAAGCTTAAAATAAAATTGAGAATATAAAACAAACTTCTAAATTTATATTCAAAAATATATTTGAAGTTGAAAATAAAAATAAAAAACAAGTAAATTCTTGAAGTTTGGATGCTAACATATAAAGCAAGCGATTGCAATAATTCATTGGATTTGAGGATTTAGTCAAATTTTCAAAATTGTATGGATAGAATAATTCTTAATGCTTCAACATTTTGTTTAATTTCAATCCACATAATGAAGATCTCATGAGTTCATTGCAATATGAATTTGAACTTGGAAATAAGCTTAATCACATTGATCATGCAAGTATTCGTAGTAAATGAATTGATTTCATAATTCTATTCTGTAAATGGAATTCTAAGCAAGCAAAATTTACAAAATCAACACTACAAAATATTGCAATTAAATTCAAGGCATGAA
The DNA here is from genome assembly GCA_947034895.1 of Rhytidiadelphus loreus. Classification (NCBI taxonomy): domain Eukaryota; kingdom Viridiplantae; phylum Streptophyta; class Bryopsida; order Hypnales; family Hylocomiaceae; genus Rhytidiadelphus; species Rhytidiadelphus loreus. Next base: position 33,629,345 of record OX344764.1, read on the forward strand.
TTGTGGACGATGCACCTGCAGGAAGGGGATCGACATTGACAAAATGGTTCACTGGAGCAACATGACGATGTGGGGGAATTTGCTCCGCTACTAGTGTGAAGATTCTTGTTGTGGTTGCCCTCTACAAGCCTGCCAGTGTGAAGATTCTTGTTGTGGTTGAGATCCACTGGAGGAACAAAAGCCACATGGGTTGCCATCTAAAGATTAGCTTGAGTAAAAATTTGCAGTGTGATTGTAGTGTGACCGCTTAGTTAATCTCTCGAGGGGTGCACTTAGTTCTACTATAACAAACCACGTGTGAACAAGTGGTTTCTAATAAACTAGAACTTCAACCTAAAATTTTGATAATTGTTTAATAATGACTATAGCTTTCTATTGTCAAAATTTCCATCTCAAATAAAATATGAAATGATTTCTAGAAGAGGTTGAAAATGAACTAAAATGGCATGGTTTTCAACTCAAATAATTATAGAGGACACATTTAGATGACCATTGAGTCAACATTCAACTCAAAATGAGCTTTCAATAATGAATTATTTTTAGGAATTTTTTGTTGATTTTTTAGACAATTTTTTCTTCTATAATATAGAGGTGTGAAAGTTATTTTTCAGTTCTACAATGTATCTTTTTACTTCAAATTTTTTTAACTAATTATTATTAACAAATAAAAATATCAATAATTCAAAACATGAACTTTCAAAGTATGAAAATCTATTCATATTTTTTTAACCTCTAAAGGACCGGACTGTGTTTTTTGGCTGTATAGAAATTTTGGGCAGGTACCTACGAGCAGAGATTTTCATATTTGAGGCTGAAATTTTAATAGAATGTGGAAGCGAGGATGATCTTTCATATGCTCCAAATTTCATGACATTTGGAAATAAAAGTCAAAAGTTATAGCCTAATATGTTACTTTTTTTTCCAACCGGGCAGTTCGGGCAGATCAGGAAAAATCACTTTTTTCAGAAACAAAAATTTGGAATTGATTTTCTAGAGTTTTATATACACAAAAAGCTTTGAATCATTCCATTTTGATCAATGAGTCAAAAGTTATGAGGATTTTTTGTTTGCGGGCAGTTTTGGATTTCCTACTCTAAAATAAACTTTGAAATCCTTCATCTTACCCAATTTTCAATATTTTTGGACAAAAATAAAACCGTAGGATGTAGATACATTATTACAATATTTCGACCATTGGGATTGGAAATTTTCAATTTCATATTTAAATTGTAAATAATTTAGTATTTTTAATCATTCTCTACTACTACCTACTTACTATTTTTTTCCTATATGTTGTACTATTCCAAATGATCTGAAATTTTTCAATCATGTGGCCAACTTGTCTAGGAAAACAAATCCAAAGAAGCACCACCATTTAGGTCATTTTTTAATAGAAATGTGAGCTTGTGAAGTGCAGGTGCCCTGCTTTTTGTAGGGTCAAAAAAATGATTCTAGTTAATTTGAATGCTTATATCTTGCAATCCACCTGGTGGAAATGTCTGAAATTTTTACCATATGTTTTTGATACTATATAATACAAGATCCTACGGTTAGATATTTCAAAAAAAGTTTTTTCAAAATTTTGGTACTTGTACTAGAAATGGCAGTTTTGGAGCGTTTTTGGTGAAAGTATAGTGATGGTCCTTTAAGGGTTAATTTTGTTTTATTTAAAATTCAAAAAGTATATAGGGGGTCCAAAGTTTTGTTTGCACGTGGTTTCTAATGGACACTCTAAATGACCCCCTTGAGGTTAATCTACAAAAAGAAGCCACAAACCTATTAGAATGATGCAAAAAACATCCATAACCTCAAGTAATTTAACAAACCAGGTACACCAATCAACTGAGGCTAAGGTATGTGCACCCAGAATGAACAAGAACATCTAGATCTTGCAATGAAATAAAACTACAGCACCAAAAATCATCACAAGTTATCAAAAACCAATTAATTCAAAAAGCGTAATACCTGGAAACGCAACTCTATGCACAGCCGCACAGCCGCAGTGTCTTTACAAGGTTGAGTCAGGCGGAGCGGAGAGAGGCAGAGTGCTGGGAGGCAGGCTCAGAGGAGCAGGCAAAGAGGAGAGAGGCGGAGAGGGGAGAGGCGGCGAAAGGAAAGGTGGTGGAAGCGGAAGGTGGTGCATTGATTTCAAGCCTTACTGTCAACACTAAATGGAAAGTAGTTGGAAATTGGTGTTCAAAGGTAAACACTGTAGGCTACACTAATCTTCACTAAACACTAATTAACATTATTAGTGTAGTGCGCTCTAAAAGTGTCCATGCTCTAAAAACAATTATGATACAGAGGTACATTTTGCTTTCTTCAATGTACCAGAAATGTACATTTTAGGAGAAGGTCGCTTTTAGTGACCATTGTGTTTCAACTTCAAAAATTTGTAACTAATTCCTCGAAGGTCCAAAAAATATGAAACAACTTGGGTTGGATGCTAATTCCTTTTTTCTTCTTATGAAATTTTTTTTGAATTCTTTTTAAGGAATTTAGCTTCTCTAAAAAGGAAATCAACTCTTAAATGGTTGCTTTAAGAGCGAACTACCTTAGCTAGGCTGTAAACATCTTAACCCTAACCCTTAAACGTCGAGGAACATGTTTGGCGTCCGATGGATGACAAAGATATCCTTGTTGTAGGACAAAAGTGCAACTATTCATCATTCCTCGGAATTTTATTGTGAGGAGGAAAGGTCTTATATGTAAAATAGGATATTGGAAAATCTCTTGATTTAAAAAAAAATAGATATAAATTAGTGTGAATAAAATCAAAGAAGAAGAAAAATTAATTTTAGGATGAGTATAATCCCTAGTCCTTCTAATAGAAGAATGAAAAAGAATATGCTTTTAACCATTTAATGCTTTGGATATTGTAGCTAGGTGCATTGGATTTCAGGCACTTCTCTACCAAGATTAATATCAACAAAATAAATTGGATTAAAGTAGAAATTAACTATACAATTGTATTCTCAATTAGAATGGGGGTATTTTTTTAAATTAGGGAATCATTCAATGGTGGAATTGGAAGATCATAGATTCATAGTGTGTATTTGAACCGTATTTTTGAAGATGTGTGCCTTTAGAGTTAAATAGAATTTTGGTTAAAATTCAAAAATAGAAGTAAAGAAATTTATCAATTTTTGATATCATTACCTCCCATTGCAATCATCTATATCAAGAATGATAGACTCACACATAATTATTGTGAATTTTATGAGTAAGAGTGACTTTTGAGTTAAATAGAATTTTGGTTCAATTTTCAAAAATAAAAGTGAAGTGACGAGTAAAGAGATTAAGTAATGTTGCATTCTTTCATATTAAGAACAAACTCACACATAATTAATGTGAAATTTATGAATGAGAGTGACTTTTGAGTTAAATAGAAATTTGGTCAAATTTAAAAAAATAAAAAGTAAAGAGATTTAGCAATTTTTGATACATCACCTCTCTATTGCAACCTTTCATATCAAGAATACACTCACACACAATCAATGTGAAGTTTATGAGTGAAAGTGACTTAGTCATATACAATTTAGGACAAAATTTTATGTGTTGAAAATTGAAAGGAGTTGTTACATTGATCAAGATTAGAACACATACACTGCTAGAATATGAACATCAAAATACAATTCAAACAAGAAAATCAAGATAATAAACTTTCAAATATAAAAAAATACAATATAGTAAGTTAGTTGTATTTGTAAGTATAAACTATGTTTTCAAATATGTGTAGTATTTTTGTGTGTTTTTCACAAGTATTTTGATAACTCTAAATTGATTTCTTTTTTCCAATAGTTGTATATTATGAATGGCATAATCTAAATTTAAGAACATGAGTTCCAATTCTTCACACGTTTTATGTTATTTGCATTTTGGACACTAGAGTGATCACAATGTGGTTGCTTGACCACACTAAAGGATTAATAAAATACATGGATGAGAATAACCCTTAGCGCCACCAGAGCCAAAAAATAGTGAATGGATAGTTCAATAGTCAGTACACTTTCTAGCAATTGAATAGTTTTCATTCAAGATTTTTCTAGACTTCCTCAAGTGTGTGTGCAATAGATGGTGGTGGAAATTATCTAATTGAAGTGATATTCATCTTTTTATACAATAAAATGTGTTAAAAATGAATCATCAGAGATACTTTCTTAGTGCATTTTGGTACCTTCTAGCTCCTTTTTTGAATTTGAACCCAAGTTACCCAACTAATGAAATGAAGCTTATTAGGTCTAGTTTTTACTTCAATCAATTGAAATTTTGAAAAATTTCTAACATCGTTTATTTTATTGCAATGTGAATTTCATGAATATAACCATAGTTTATTAATTTTCTAATTATAGAATGACACAAAAATTTGGTTAACATCATGATGTTCTACACTATAATGTATGCCTACAACAAAAAAATTCCTTAATTATAATGCATTTTGATTGTTGCATGTACCAAATTTGATGTCAATTCCAAATGTCAATGGAAATATATATGATGAGATGTAAAAAAAGATTTGATTGTTGACATAGTTATTATTAAAAGTTCCTCCTCTAATTGCCTTCAAGTGATGTGAAATGTTGTAGAAAGTTGGCAACTTATTATAAATTGGAGTGCTTATAAGTTGGGAGTTCAAAGTAACAAATTTCATAATTTGGGGGCCTATAAAACATAAGACAATGACCTTGGCACACCAACATTTTTATATTAAATATTTTAGTGAGTGTAATATGAAATGTCAATTAGATAATAATGTGATGAGAATTCCGACAATAGGAAATGATTGATGAAAACGGAAGTCCAAAAGACATAATGTGAAAAAAAAGAATTTATTAAAAGAGTGAAAATTGTATCAAAGATGTGCATTTCAAGGGTCAAAGCACTATCTACAAGCTAAGCTTATCCTTTCATATGCTACGCTTTCATTAGCCAAATCCTCCCAACCTATTGACTTTTTTGTCCAAGATTCAACCATCTATACTTTGGCATTTTTTTTGAAACCACAATAGCTTGTTATGTAAATCTAACTGCTCATAAAGATGGCCAACTAGATTCTTCAAAGGATCACTTCAAGTGCAACTTCATCTAAATTTTTTTAATAATAGAAAAATACTTCAAAAATCAAAGTGACCACATTTTGGTCGTTCAAGAAGTTAAGGATTAAATGGTTAATCAGTTATCGTTTGTTTCATATTGCTTTTAAGTTTGATCCTAATTTTTTAATGTACATTGCATATTTTGATTGTTTTCACACCAAACATTCATCCTTAAATCCTTCATTATCAAACAAAACAAAATTCCTAAAGTTTATAAGTACTATAGCATGCCAAGAATTAAGCTAGATTTTCATTTATAATTACCTGTAGGGTGCTTAAAATCAAGATTAAGTAGCTTTTTTTCTATTAAAAGGATTCCTTAAAATCATAATTACTAGGTAAATAGCCCCAAAACAAATATTTGATTAACGCATGTGGTTACAAAACATAAAGGAAAGTGACCTCCCTAAGAGAAAAACATTATGTTAGCTCCCTTTTCTATTAGAGTACATTTCCTAAATAAATTTTTAAATGCTTCTCACATTCAAATTTTGAAAATCAGAAAATGCAACAAATTTATAAAATTGTTACCCTACAAGATCCTAGTCTACAAAATATTGAGATTTGTTTCATTCTACTAAGAATTTGCCATTGAAAATTTGAAGAAGACACATTGTGTCCTCATGGTCCATGAAGGGTTAAGGATTATGGGGTAGTCTAAATGTCCAAAATTGTGAAGATATATTATAAAATGCAACTTAGAATAATAATTTAATGATGATTATCAAAATATAGTTGTAAAATATGATCCATAAGTCATATCCATATAATTAAATCAACCAATAAAACAACAAATATTTTTCAATAATATTTGAAGCCAAAAATTGAAAATCCCTTCTAAAACAAAATGTAGATTGAATATTTGTGTTTTTCACAAGAATTTTTTTTCCTTTAAGTTCAAAATATTAATCCCTAATTTTAGTAATTTCTAAACATTTTTTTTTCATTTTTTTTCAAGTTGTTTTTGAAGGATCTTTTTGCAAAATTGAAAAAGTTACTTTTTGAAGCTATACCTACTAGTACCCTTTAATTATAGAATATTTGCAAATCAAAGTCTTTAGAATCTATACCCTACAAATATTAAAGAACTAACATAAGAATCTTCAAAAATTGATGGATGAAAAAAATCCATTTTGTGTTTGGAATGTATTTGTATTCAGTCATTGTTCAAAATTTAAATGTTTGGTCCTTAAAGGGTGAATGAAAATTGTGACATTCAACTTTACAAAGCTCTTAAAAAATAGGATTGGTATAGATTTAAGTTCAGAGATGTTCATCTTAAAAAAGTAATGCAATCATTAATTTTACCAATATATGATCTATAAGTCTAGGATTGTCATTTATTACAATTAAAAAATAATTTAGTGGAACTTAAATGAAAGAATTATCCATTTTTTCTTTCTTAGCAAATGGAAGAAGAAGCATATTCATCTGAATTCCAACTTCATATTGGAATGTTATATCTTGTCATTTTGTACTTGGAATCATTATGCAATTATTCCTTCATCGAAGTTCCAACTTCTTAGTAAATGGAATAAAAGGCATTTTGAAGTGGAGTTTGAGAACTTTGACTAAAAATTGTAGACCAAATCACTTCAAATGTCCTCAAATTAGAGCAGCAATAATAAATTGTATGGATACCTATAAATCAAACACAATATATTAGGGAATAGATAACATAGGGCAAATTCCACCTTGTAAGTGGTTATGGGGCAAGCCCAATGATGGCAAAATCTGCCCTAAGCAACCCATTTCCTAGCATTAAAAGCACTTCAAGCATATGTAATCAATATTTGCACAACATATTAAAATTGGTAAAATTAGCCTTAGATTGCAAAATCTACGAGTACAGTCGATTCTGCATTTCAGGGCTACCAGGGCTAATTCTTTTACTTTGAAATATCTTTGCAAAGGGAAGAATAAGCCTAAAGTGCTTTTAACAATGATATAATGACACCTAGTTCAAGAGTTTCCTTTTCAAATAGTAAATCATTCATATTCATATTCTAGGTCTCACCATATTGTGTGTTCATACCTTAACAAAATTGATGTGAGTTCTTTTTTCATAATGACCATTTTAATTTGGTCTATGGTTAATACCAAAGTGAGGGTATAGATTTTAGGGGATGTCAAAAATCCTTGATGTTGGCAAATTATCATACACTATGCACACAACAATTTCAATAATTTACTAGTAGTAGGAAGATATGTGCACTAACATAATAATGTTTATCAGATATATATGGAATGTGCAATTACAATGATATTAGAGAGAGATGAATATATTTTGAAGGTAGAATAAAAAAGGAACAAGTATGTCTTCAAGGTAAACACACCTTTATTAATCCGTCTTTGTACTCAATTCTCTTCAAATGTAGTCTTTTTATTCATTCTAGAATAAAGATCTAAGGTCATACATGGTCTCTTATCATCTAGTCCAAAAGTGATAAAAAAACATTAGAAGAGATATCGGGCCAGGGGAAGGCCGTTTCAAGCCTGTTCCCCTGGCTATGAACCAAATGAACGCAGTCAGATAAAATAATAATTATAAAAAAAAATTATAAAAAATTATAATTTATAAATTTAAAATTTAAAATAAAATTATAAATTACAAAATTATAAAAAAAATAATTAAATATTATAGTCTGATGTAGCCAAAGTTCGGCCACATCAGACTGTGCATGTGGCTGAGTTCCCTGCGTTAGAAAACCCAGGGAACTCACGGCCATGTAAAAGAGCTGAATTTCCCCTAATGCTATACACTCTTCTAGATTCTCAAGTGGCAAAGAATGAGATGAAATAAGATGTGTCTATTTAGTAGAAAAGTGATATTAGAATACCAAGCTTCAAAATTGGTCAAACAAAAATATATACATCCTTAACATGAACCTAAACTTGATTTACAATCAACATTTCAAATTTCATAGTTAACTCGTGCAATACTAAAAAAATACAGATGCTAAAATGATGGTCAAGAATACTAACCCAATAGCCAACCAAGCAAAACACACACTATTATATCATGAAGGAGCTGAAGCACCTGACACCCACATATTCAACAATCTACACTTCATATGGATGCCCACACATTTGACAATCTACACTTTCTATGGACCCTACACTTTTTATGGACATCCACATGTTCAACAATCTACACTTTCTATGAATCTACCATTATTTTTTTCATGGTAGCGTACATGAAGGTCTAATTCAGCACTCAAGTGTCGAAATTGAATTTCCACATCAGATTCTCAGGAGTTTACATCACCTCTCACCATTCAGAATTCCCAAGATGTGGCACTTTTTCACAAAAATGACTTAATTTATGCAGAGTCTGACCTTCATGTAGGATAGTTATGGTATTTTCTAATAACCATCTGAACGAAACTGATGCCCACATGTTCGTTGACCTGTGCACACCTAAATGGTCAAAAGTGGTGGCGTCCGCACATATAGAGGAGTTTAAATAAATCCTTTAGGAAGCTTCGAGGAAAACAAGATGTAAGTTTCAATACGCAACACTTTTGAACAATAGAAACAGGTTCTCAAAGTTACTACAATCAAATACCGACTTCCATGGTACCCTGAACGATATCTACAAAGATATCTCAGCTATAAAATCTACAGTGTCAACAAACTCCATTTGAGCATATAAGCGAATCAATACAAGCGAAACCTGTTGAGCCGTGAAGCAGATAAATAAGGTGATGTTATTGGTTGAAGAGACCTGCCAACAACAATCGATGTACTAATTAAACCAGCAATAAAACTACATATCTCTAAAGAGAGCAGGATCCTGTGCCCAGCAGGATCGATGCCTTTCGTTGATCTGCATTATCATGAATTAACTTATTAGAAATGCCTGAATGCAAAACTGAGGTCAGATTCAATAGCCACCAGACTGATCAGAGGTCGTCTGAATTTTGCTCCCGCCAACCATAATTCCACTCATCCTGCCCTTCTTCTCATCCTCCTGTACAGAGGACATGTCCTAATTAATTAACCTGCGCTTTTATAAAACAGTAATCTCCATTCCGGCGTGGTAACAACCACTTCACCACCAATCGTCACCTCCTCGGAGAATCAAGGGTCGATTGCACCTCCAGAAGACACTCGAGGCTCACATCAAAAGCAAAAACCACCTCCAAATCAATCTGATTTCAGAGCTGGTTCGGAAGATGGAACATCCGTCTCGCCTGCTGAACCATCACCGTTGCTAGAACCCAAAGACGTAGCGGTTTTCGCAACTGCTGCTGGGGATACTTCCTTCGTTCCATCAATCACGGGGACATAACGTCCCTCCAAAAATCCTTGCTCATTCAGGACACTCACAAACCGGTACGTCACCTGCAAAATACCAACAAACTCTTCCATTATTAGATGATATCCAACAACATCCAGGCTCGGTTTACATTAGTATTTCCTGAATCAGAGAGCAAGCACGTATATGACAAGTAGCTACTTGCAAGTCTCTCTACCCCAAACAGAAATGTATAATTCTCATGTCTCTATCTATTCAAATTCCGTAAAACATTTCTCGATACATTCCTCACTATCATTCTAAATTATTGAAAATTTAAAAAGAACACGTTCAAAAATCTTTTCGTAACTTAGAATGTCACTATTCCTATAATATCAAGTCTTTGGAATGATGGGCCCTGACATGTGACTATTTATTTCCTAACACTTCTCATTTTCATTGGACACCATAACTTTCCAAAATTTCGAACCATAGCTCAGTTTCTACCATTGGGATAAATAATCAACTGAATTTCTCTATCATAAAAAAAGTGAAAGTTTTCGTGCCTTCCTAAAAAACCTCATGCAGACATTTACCACTAAGACCGGCACCAGACTTTTCAGATCAGAAATAGATTCTGGAAAACAGTGAAGCAGACAAACCTCTTTCCTCGGCTTCGTTTGGCCCAAAACTGCAGCTGAAATGGCAGATAATTTTCCTTCCAAAAGCTTGCCCTTCAAATCCTTTTGTACAAGAGGAGTAAATTGGGCATCAAGAGAGCGGGCAGCACCCAACCACACAAGCACAATGATCAACAAGATAGCTCCCAAGTACGGAGTCGAGGTGGCCAAAGAACCGAAACCCAAAATCAGGAACTGCTGAATGAGAGCACCTCCCGATTTTCCAAGCGGATTGCAGACAACATCGATAGCTGCTTTTCCTTTGAGCTGCAAGTAGGATCAGAATCCATGGTAAGTCAAAATTATTGGTACTGTAATGGAACTTTCCCAGATGCTCGAGCTTGTTCGATCCTCAAATAAGCAGAGATGTCACACTAATCGGTACTAATTATTCCTAAACATCAATCAATCTATAACTCCTACATAATCCAATATGAAAAATACCAGACTCTATGCCAGCTTCCTTAACCCCTAAAATGACCACTTCAACTAATCGTAATTTACAAAGTACAATCAAGATGGACCAATTTTATATTGAATATGCTCATAAGAAAAAAACTACACTTGAACCAATACTAAGTCTTCATACGACACGCTCAAAGTCTTCATATGACTACTAAAAAATTGAGCCTCCTTAGGGGTCCAGTAAGCCTTACCTTGGTTTCCTCGTCCAAGGGAATGTACGCCATCTCCTTGCAAGGATCGAAAAGACTGTACTTGGCACTCTTACTGAAAATGTTTTGAAGAGCTCCGACGTACACAGCCGCCAACAAGGGAGTCAACCCAAGGCCGGCAAGCATGGGAGTCAAGGGAGTACTGAAGAGCACCAAACCAAAGAAGGCCACTCCGGTAACAAGTAAAACTGTCGGCGTGATGGCAGCTGCCACACCCCACCCGTACTTCCTGAAGATGAACCGACTCAACAACATCATGATGAATGTTGCCACTCCAGTGTAAGTCGAAAAGTCTCCCATGAACGAGGAATAATCGTTAGGGCTTGGGTACTGCAACAAAAAGCACGAACTTTCGTTTATAAAGCGCGTTCACAAAAGGGTTATTTGTACGAGTTATCTCCAAATGGCCAAAAGTGATTGCTTCGATACACATAGGAGTTGAAATAAATCATTTAGAAAACTTTACGGAAACACCACAAGAACAGAGCAGCATCAAGTACTGGCGATCACAATCCTATAGATTGACAGTGTGAATGGAAGAAAACCTTCCAGACCTGTGCCAAACTCCGCAGGAAGGCGCCAGATTGGAAAACACACGGTTCAACTCAGGTGGGAACATACCTGTAATTTAAGCTTCGATTTCCACGTAACCTCGACCAAATTGATACTAATTCCGTAAGCAACCACCAACGTAGCAAGATCGCGAATGTATCGTGAGGTCAACAAAAACTTCGCACTCTCGACCATGCCCATCTTTGGCTTCGATTTCTGGAAAACGCAAACGTGAGATGAACACAAAATGAGCTAGAAAACCTAATAATAATCCTCAGCAAAATTCTTCAAATCCACACAACCAAATGCCCTACAAAAGGTTGAATGCAACAGGAAATTGACAGTCGGAACACTACATACTACTCTGCTAGTTTCTCTCAAGGTCCAAACCAACACAGTACCAAAATCTGCACACTCCTCAAAATATAATCAAAACTAGTATAGCAAATCCAAAGAATGTAAAAAAAAATGGCAACAAAAAGCTCAATAAATCTCAGCCGAGTTGCAGTTAATGAACTGACCTTTTTCCTAGCCTCTGCCTTCGGTAGCGCGGGGTCATTCACAACATACTTGTTCGTCCACCAATAGATACCCACGATGACCAACCCGAGAATGACAACCAGACCCATCATACCCTTCAGGGAGTAACCCCAGCCATCAACACCGGGGGGCAGCTTAGTTCGCAGCTGCGAGAAGTACTTAACTGTGCGGCCTGAAAACACAAGCGCTACATTCGCACCTAACCCAAAAAGTGGGTAAAATTGCTTGGCCTCATCCACCGTGGTAATCTGTCACAAACCACCACCACACGCACTCAGAATCCAACGCTAACCTCTACCACCAAGAGAACTCCTCCAAAAAATTCAGAAAACATTTCTGTTTCTAGAATTCATGTAATACCAATAAGCAAGGTAGAAGAAACGACAAACGAACGAGTCGCAGAGGGAGAGACTTCAACTACACAATCGAAATGGCTAGAAGGGCAACCGCAAATTCATACTAAAAAGCAAACAATCTAACAAATCTTCCAATCAATCGTCAAACAGTGACGGCTTTGGATTAAAAAAAGAAAGAAGAAGAGTGTAGATGTCACAATTGAAAACTCAAGAAACACTGACAGTAAAAAGATAGTCATCCAGAAAGCAAGAATTTCAAGGGCAAAGAGCGCAACCTGGTTGGCAAAACCCCAGAAGAGCACCGACACCACAACACTTCCCCAAAGCTCCGCCATGACGTAGAACAGCACGAACGTCCAATTCCGTACGATGGCAATGGGTCCCATGAACCTCGTGCCCAATTTCTGCAACGCCCAATCCGCGAACGCCGTGGGATGCAGCACATCCACGAGCGGGTACATGAAGAACGCAAACGCTCCGAAAAATGCAATGAACGGGAAGATACACGAGTAGAACAGATTCTCCTTCGACAAGACGTTCGACAGCTTGGTGTAGATCACCATGAAGCCAATCGCCATGGGCAGGTTCACCCACGTCTTCAGAAACGGGATAATCTCCGCGCTACTCCCTTTCGCCGTCACCACCAGCACGTCCTTTGTATCCCTCAGAATGGTGTAATTGAAGAGAATGCAGAAGAACATGAGGCCCAAGGGGATGACCTTCTTGAACGTCGTCGCCTCAATGCCCAGGATCTTCTTCGGAGTGCGAACAGGAAGCGCGGCGTCGGCTCCCCCAGCCACGGCTTGCGCACGCACGGGAAGACGAGCTCCTAACCCCAAAGGCTGCTCAGGGTGCCGTCGCTTCGTCGGAAACGCGGGCAAGCTCAGTCCAAGCCCCAGACCCAGCCCCGCCATCTGCTTGCGCATTTGAGGTTTGGGAGTGGAAGTGAGGCTCCTCAAGGAGTACGAAGCTCTTGGAGCGGATCGCATAGCTCCCATTCCAGCCATGGCAGCCGCGGAAGCTGGCCGCGACGAAACCCTCAAACCTCGCGCCATTCCCACATTGCTGCGAGACGGCAACGCAGCCCACGCACGCGACGAGGGCGACGCTGTCGTCGCGGCGGCGGCGTACAAGCTCTGCATGGCGGAAGACGCTCCCCCTCCGCAAATCCACAAACCTCAAATCCTTCCTTCCACCACCAATTCCTTCTTCCGCTGTCTCCTACTTCCCAAATTCAGCAACAGTAAGTGTCCAATGAGATCCAATCACACCCTAAACCAAAAAGCTCAAAAGCCCGAAAGCAAAACAGACCAAATCACAAACTCTCCACACCAATCAAACTCTCCACACTGCGACTGTACTCCAGCAACACAAAACTACAAAAAGAAACTAAAATACGAACTACCTTTGAATCCCAAATCCTGCAGTGCGGATCCCTGAAGGCCCAGGCTCGATGAGGCCGAGGCAGACTCAAGAGAGCTCGGCTCGAGGGAGACGCTCCCTTATGAAAGCAAAGTTGCAGCGAGCGAGGACACTCTTTGCAATGGACATTCCCTTACCGAGACCAAAGCCAATTGGGTTGCTCGTCTTCCTCCCTTCCTACCTACCAGGTGGATTTCCGACCCTGATGAGGGTGCCGAACCTAGTGACCGAACCTCGTGGGCACCGTCGCTGTCTACGGTGCCCAGGGAGTGTGGGCTGGGGCCGCTTTTCGGGCATATCTTCTTTTTAATGTAGGGTTTCGTTTTATGAAGATATTTGGGGGTTTGGTTAGGGGGACTAAGTTAGACTATTTTAAAGGGGGAAAGGTACCCATGCTATATCTTGAATGGAGGAACCTTATCCACGGCTCTGGGTTGTTGGGGGGTATTAACTAAGGTTAAGGTAGAAGGTCCGCCACCAAGGAGCTGGAATTGAATTTTGGGGAATTTTGGGGAATTTTGGGGAATTGGGGGGAGGTTAAACTTCTCAAAATATTTTTTAGTAAATTTTTCATGAATGACAAGTGCAATTGGCATCTAACCCAAGTCATTTCATATTTTTTTGGAGATTTGTGGAATTAGTTATGAATTCTTGAAGTGGCCTACTCTAAAATTACAAAACTACTTAGAGAGTGGAGTCATCAACATCCTAAAAACAACTCATAACAACCTTTCCATGTATCCAATGGTACTTGAGTGTTTACCATTAACTTCTAAAGTTTTTTCATGTTTAGAGGCCCAAAACTACTTCAAAATACTAGTCTCCAAAGCAAGGCTAAAATCTTCATCTATATTTATTTTTTAGCAAATCCAAACACTGGATCCTTTAGTTAACTTGTCAAAGTACACCCTAGCTCCTAAAATTTCATAATAAAAAACCATATCAATTGCAAGATCATGATGGGTTTCAAAAAGAAGTAGTTTTAACTCTTCCCCAAATGTTTAGATTTCATCTTTCAAACATTTAACCCAAAAATGTGTAGATCCAACAACTTGCAAGTCTCCATAATATGTTGAAGAAATAAGTTAGAAATACACATAAAAAACTTCAAAATAAATAAATTTCATATTTATGTTTGAAAAAAGTAATAAGTAGAAAGAAGTAGAGAATGAATTAAAACATTAAATTGTTAAAATTTTAGGTATGGAATTGAAAAATGAGAATCCCAATGATTTTAATGTTGTGATAAACAATCTACGTCATAAGATATTATTTTTTTCAAAAAATATTGAAAATAGAGTTAAATAAAGGAATTCAAAGTTTATTTTAGAGTAGAGACTCCGTAACTACCTGCAAACAAAAACTCCTCATAATATTCATCTCATTAATCAAAATGGAATCATTAGAAGAAAAAAAAAGCGAGGCCTCTGGAAGGCTGCTTTAGTAGTTGAACTACCTTCCCATCTTTCTTTCTTTGGCAAATTTTTTTTCCCCCTAACATCACCCACCTCAAATCTATAGTTTTCAATGCTGCCAGTGGCACAAGAACCTAGTTTTACATTTTCTTTTCTCGAAAAAAAAAAATTTTAGTCGCAGAAAAAGAAAATTGAAAGGAAAAAAAAATTTAGTCACCAGGGTTGACTGCTCTAGCGATATTCACCCAAACTGACTTTTCTTTGTAGCTAGATTCCGGCCAGGGACTACTTTGAAAACAATAGCCTTGTTTGGTCACTCCGGAGCAGCCCTCCGGAGGCCTCATTTTTTCTCTAATGTGATTCAAAGTGTTCCATGTATATATGAATCTAGAAAACCAATTTCAAATTTTTGTTTCTTAAAAAAGTGATTTTTTCATAGTTGTTTGGGTTGCTCAGGTTTAAAAAAATTACATATCATACAATAGCATTTTAACCATGTGGTCAAAAATGAAAAATTTTGCTCCTTAAAGCTACTCCTTGACCACATCTTGTGTGAAAATTTCAAAGAAAAAAATGGAAATTCCAATCTTGGTGAGTTGCCCAAATTTTCTATATTGCCAAAAAATGTCATTTGGTCCTTTAGAGGTTAAAGAACTAACACATTATCCTTGTACGCATCAATGTAGTGTTTTTGTCAAAATATGAACATATTTGGATGAGATTTTGGATGGAATTGGGGCTAAAAGTAGGATGACGAAATTTAAGCAGCTAGCAAAAATAGATTGGTCTACCTTAAGTGTTGAGGTAATGAGATGTTTAGGTAAAACTCACTTAAGGTAGGCACTCTTAAATGCATCATTGAGCCAAAACCACCACCATCACTCTAGACACATCTCCAAAATCAATATGTATATATATAGAAGAAACAATTTTGGAACCTCTACCAAAAAAACTTTGGCTCTTCATAACTTTTGCATATAGTATCCAAATGTTGCCTTCTTTGGTGAATTGGAATCTCCTTTTTACTTACCAACAAACAAATATGAAAATTTGGTCAATCTAATAATAGTAACTATTCACAATAGCAAAAAGTGATGATTTTGAAGAAACCCATCTTAGGTTACTATGGATGCAAGGAATCTGAAGCATTGCAATAATTTCATTAGGAAAAATAACATGCATCTTGTAAAATTTGGTCCAATCTAATTTTGAAGTTTTTTGAAATCGTAGACATTTGTTCATCCACACTCTTCTTCTACATTCACTTTGTTACATCAATATCAAAGATATCCTAAAAGTTATCCAAACACTTTATTTTTCACTAGGATATGGTCAATATTCTTTTATATGTAGATGAAAATTTATAATCTATGGATAAACATTTAGTAGATTACTCTTCCTCATTAGGTGGATACATCATTTTCTTACTACTAAAAAAACAAATGCCATTGTGGATCCATTGCTAAATCCTTGAGTGCGTAATCTAATTTATAAAAAAAATCAATTTAGAGACTTACAATCAATTTTTGTAACTTTTAAAATGTATTTTTATAATTTTAGAACATAAAATACAATTTCTATTTTCTAATGATATATTGTAAATTAAAAAAATTATACTTTTTTAATAATTAGTTGTGATTTTTGTTAGAATGAAGATTGATATTCCTTATCACTAGAAGAAAATGAGGGGTTTTGCAACTACAAAGAGCAATTGGTTTTTAGATGCATCAGATCGTGAGTATCTGAAAGGTTTGAGTTGCTTAGGACAAGTATTCTAGTTGTATCGTAGTTGCAAGGCAAAACGGTTTAGTTTCTCATTTTATAGCTTACTTGGAACTTCATCGATGCGCTTTATGACATGGTTGCTTATTTGATGTCTTGTGAGGTGGTCACTCAATTGGTAAGTTGTACAACTTATCGGTGACTTAATTGTGATTAATGTATGATTTGTTTACAACTTCAATGAGGTGGTCACTCAATTGGTAAGTTGTACAACTTATCGGTGACTTAATTGTGACACTGTAAGAAACCCATGTTTTTTGTGACGGGCCCTGATTTTTTCTGACGGATTTTTTTTTATGTCTAAGTTGACATTTAGCTGTTTTTATGTTTTTCATGACATCCAATTGATCTAATGAACATAATTACAAACGTAAAAACAGCAAAATGTCAATTTAGACATCAAAAAAAATCCGTCAAAAAAAATCATGGCTCGTCACAAAAAACATGGATTTCTTATAGTCTGATTAATGTATGATTTGTTTACAACTTTAGTATGACTCGTCTGTGACTTGTTTGTGACTCATTTGCGATTCATTTGTAACTTATTTGCAACTTGTTTGTGGTGCATTTGCAACTTGTTTTTTATTTGTAAAATTTGTAAATTTCAAAATCTACAAAATGTAGAATCTACAAATTCTAGAAATCTTAAAATTCTATTAACAAAATTCATTACATAAAGATAGAACTACTCACAAGTCTTATATGTCCAACCTAATGACACTATTGACAATTGATATGGGACAATTGATATAAAACAATCAAAAAATGATTTGGAAAAAATAAGAAACAACTATTAAATAAGTACAAAACAATTAGGAAACAACTATTGTCATTTTATAATTGTAGTTGTTTCCTATTTATTTCTTAGTTGTTTTTTGCAACTACAAATCAACATGGTGGATATCACAGAATGTGGACTAGTCCACATCGACAACTATGATGAATTTTGGATAGAGAAGAACTCACATTCATTCTAAATTTGAACTCTACTCCAACTCTCATAATCCTACACGTCATTCTATGACTAATTTGCTACTAAAACAATGTATTCACTTCATTCTACAACTACTTTGCAACTAAACATTGTTCTAATGATGTAAAGCAGTGACATCAAATAGTGACATAAGAATTTGGTGCAAATAGAGAAGGTAGCAGTTGCAGAATAGTTGAATAGGACACTTAGTCGCATTTTAGCCAGTTGTTGAGCTAGTTGTGACGAACATGTTTTTCTTCTTGTATATACACCATTTCATTTTCACAAGTTTGGTCAACTTTATCACAAAAATCTTAGAAGTAATATTCGAGTGAATCTTGACCAAAAAAAACATTCATTTCTAAAGTTTCAAGTGTCTCCTCACTGGACACTTGACTATGCAAACAAGTTTATGTAATTTCATTTTTTGGCATGATTTTCTTTGCTAGGAAATAGATAGGTATTTTTAAAATATAATTTTTATTTCAATTGGTACCTAGAAGCAAAAGTTATGCCATACCAAAAAACTTAAAATTGAGCTTTATATGGCATACAAAAAACTTAAAATCTAAAAACAAATTTTTGAAAATTTGTTTTTAAAAGATTGTATTTTTGTCTATATAGAAAGATTTGGTTTGTTCCATTTGGATTAGTGAAGAGAATGTTATGAAGCATCTTATTTTGTAGACAATAAGAGCATCTTTTTGAAAAACAAAGTATGAGATTTGCCTTTGAGTTCAATTTTTACATTGTTCTAGAAGGAAGTTCCTCATAGTTAACTTTGAATGTTAGAACAACCTCACCCATTTGGATTAGTGAGCTTGGATTTCATCTTCTAACTAATAACAAATTATTTTTCTCCCTTATCTTATACCTACATCTACTTAAAATTTTCTTAAAGAATGACAATTACATTAATATTTTTTGAATTTTTTTCCTAGACTCCAAACTCAATTTTTTTTTAAAATTGAAATGAAAAATCATTAAGTTGAGAGGATATAAAGTCTTATAAACCAATTTGTCTTAGTACCAAAAATAATGTTTTCTTCACTTTGAATGCAAATATCTTGCAATCTAGGTAGTCAAATTTTCTACATTCTAGGCATGTGTAATATCTTGTAGTTAGATATGCACCAAAAAAAAAATTGAATGAGAAATGGCAATTTTGAGCATTTTTTGACGAAGTAAAAGGCATAGGGACTCTAGGGGTTCAATAGTTTATTCATAGCTAGTTTGCAAAATGGAAAAAGAAACAAAGAAATGGATTTTGAGGTCCAATTTTATGGCCACGGCTTGCCTTTTCAGAGTTAACCCTAAAATGATGAGCCTATTAATGGAGTTGAACGTCAAAATCCTTCCACTCTCTGTGTTTACATTTTGTGACTATATATACTTTAAATTCTTATATTTATTTATAGAAATGAGAATGCATGTTTTCTATAAGTCATAAAATTTTCATTTTCTTTTGTAAAAGTTTGAAGTTACTATGATTTAAATAAGGCATTAGATGCGATTTCCCTCCTGGGAAGGGCCGTGAGTTCCCAAGTGGGAAACTGGACGAAACTAGACGAAATCGGACGAAACTGGCCATTTGCAAGGCTTGCTAACTTGGCTAAGCAACTGCCACATCGATTTTTTCAAAAATAAAAATAAATAAAAAATAAAAATTTTAACTTTATTTTTCATTTTAAGAACTTAAATTTTTATTTATTTTTAAAAACAAACAAATTGTTATCCGCGTTCGATGGGGCTCGAGGGAACGGAGCTGGGAACAGCTTGGAACGGCCCTCCACCCCCCCGAATCTCATCTAATGAAAAAGTGAATAAAGTTTATATCAAATTCAAATTATGCTCACAAAATCTGAAAATTCTTCCATAGTTGTGTAAAATTGTGTAGAGAATTATAGAGTAAATTTTCTTACAATGCCTTTCTATAATTAGAAAATCAAGAGACTATAGTTACTAGTCCAAAGTT
This sequence comes from Rhytidiadelphus loreus, assembly GCA_947034895.1. Lineage (NCBI taxonomy): Eukaryota > Viridiplantae > Streptophyta > Bryopsida > Hypnales > Hylocomiaceae > Rhytidiadelphus > Rhytidiadelphus loreus. The sequence goes on from OX344764.1 coordinate 33,649,050, forward strand.
CAAATCGCAATTAAATATTCAATTTTAGGATTTCAAATTCTCAAGTTAGAATTCAAATTACACTTCATTAACTTCATTTAATTAGCTAAATTTAAATTAAAAAGAGATCATTTTTTTGTGTCTCAAATTCACATCAAGAGCATGAAACTTGGGGTTACCAAAATACACTACACCATGATCCATGGATTGAGTATCTTCTTAAGTAAAAATGTAAATATATGCCACAACGAGGAAGTATTCAATTTCATTGACTTAAAGTGCATTCAAGCAACTCCGCCCACCCCCACCAATCCTCAAATTGGATGAGACTATATTTTTTCCCATCCCATGAAGGTCTTCCTAAAACCATCCAAAGGACACAAAATGTCTTCTTAGGCGTTTCAAGATTAATCTCTAAAGTCCCAAGGCCTTTTTTCCATCAAAAAACACTCAAAATTGTCATTTCTATTGCAAAGAGCAAGAAACTTTAAAAAAAAATCTTTTACATACCAAACTATAGGATCTTGTACTACACTAGTATATAAATGCTTGGAAAAAATTTCAAAAACTTTGACTACATAGATTGTAAGATATTTGCATTTAAAATAAAGAAAGCAATTTTCTTATACACCTTGCTCAACTAGATTTTTTGGCTTAAAGCCTTCTTAACTTAAATTTTTTACATTGTTGATTTTATTTTCTAATTTTTTATGCTGAAGAGTTGAATTGAGAATCTAGAGAAAAAAATTCAACCAAAAAACATTTAATTTTCACTCATTAAAAAGCTATTAAGTAGAAGTAGGTTTAAGATTGAAGGGAAAACTAAATTGTTATATAATAGCTCTAAGATAGAATTGAAACACAATAATCCCAATAGTGAGATAGTTCTAGTAAGAAAACCTAATCCTATCTAATAATTTTTTCTAAAATTGCATTCAAAAATGAATTCTATAAGTTATTTTTTCAAAATGATGTTTGGATTGCTTGAAAAAACAAGATTGTCCATAACTTTCTCATCATTAGTCCAAATAGATAAATCAAACATTCCAATTTAGACAAAAATATGATCTTTGAGGGAAAAAAAAAGTTTAATTCAACTTTTTGTGATTTTTTTTGGACTTCCTCTTGAGTTGCTTTTTGGACTCAAGGTGGCATGATTTTTGCTCCCAGACACTAATTGGAATAAAAATTACATTCCCCAAAAGCTAATCTAATTTCCTACCTTCAAAAAAAGTTTTAAAAAATCACGTCAAAAATTGAGATCACACAAGCCCACCCAAAATCCCAAGAGTCCCTTCACGGGGACTTTGGGGCTTTAGGGGTTACTAACAAATGGGAGACAACCTTGAGTTGATCCTCCCATTCAACCATGATTGTACTTAGATCACAACCGACTTGTAAACAAGACTTAATGTGGATACATCCAAGATCGCACCTTACCTAAAAGCGCCGCCATTATCACTTTGTGTACATCTCCAAAATCAATATACACGTAACTATGTTGAAGAAACGATTTTAGAACATCTACCAAAGAAAATGTTGACCCTTTGTAACTTTTGCAAACGGCATCCAAATGTCACGTTCTCTGCTGCGTTGAAACCTCCTTCCATTTTCCAACAAGAAAACATGAAAAAATTTAACCATAAAGTAGGCACAATGGCAAAAAGTGGTAGTTTTGGAGGTGCCCACCTTCTTGTATATCAAATTTAACCCTTAAACTTCAAGGAGGACATTTGGTGTCCCATGGATGACAAGAAAATCCTTGTTGTAGGACAAAAGTACAACTACCATTAGAAAAAATTTCAGGCCTCTAGAGGGCTACTCCACAACCCTCCGAGGTACCCTAAAATTTACTTTTTTTTGCTCAAAAATTCGTTTTTCCCCTATTTCCGCCAAGTTGTACGTGCAACGATAATGGCGCAAGAACCGAAATTTACGAATAATTTTTTTTATCAAGTTTTTAATCTTAAAAAATTAAATTTAAATTTTTAAATTTTTAAAATTAAATGACAATTACTTACTGTTTTGGCGAGCAGTCAACGAAGCTGATTGCTCGCTGCGGGACAATTTTGGAGTGACACGCCGAGCTCTAAAATAGTTTGGCTTGTCACATCGGAGCAACCCTTTGGAGGGCTCATATTTCTTCTAATGTCATCCTAAGAATTCTATTGTGAAAAGGGGAGGTCTCCTACACTAGTTTGACGTAGTTCCAATGAATGCTTTTGCTATTTCTAAAGCCCATGATTCCCACGGTAATGAAAAGGGATGATTTCCAAGGTCACCCCTTTCGTCCTTTAAGGGTCAAGCAGTTGCTTCAGACTCCGAATGATTGTCGCCAGTTTGGAGGAGGGGGGGGGAATTGCAGCTCTGAGTTTCGAGTCTCTCGAGTCTCTCGCGACCATCCAAGTGTCGCATGACACACCCAACCACCCCACCTGGCCCCCCTGGCTCCCCTGGCTCCTTGTGATTTCGCACCCCGCCAGTACTATTTCTACAAACTACTGTACCCGTCTGCCTGCCTGCCTGCCTGTATCCGTCAGTCAGCTCAAAAATCCTGCCCCTGCAGCCCGCCCAGACTTGCCAAGTGTCTCCTACAGTAGCATTCAAGTCTGCTTGGAATGGAATGGAATGGACGGACAGACGAACGGACGGACCTCGGGAACGGGAACATCAATACGTACGGAGCGAGTATCTTACCTGCAGCAGCTAGCATCCCGTATGTGTGTTTCGACTATGAACCGATCGAAACAGCTCATGCACTGTTCACCCATGTTTATCATCTCTGTATCAGCTTAACTCATCAGCTTTGATTCGATATCGATTCCCTCTACTACTACAGTAACTTAGGTTATCGATAATGGATGGAGCTGGCTGGCTGAGTGGAGGCTGCGTCGCTGAGCTGCGATGAGGTCTAATAATAAGTTGGGACTTATCTGCATTTGGTTTTTGATATGACCCTAACTAGCTACTGTATATACAAGGTGTCGTGGTACGTGTGCATATCTTCGATCAGTGAATTGAGAGCAGTCAAAGACTGCATGTGCGTGCATCAGCCTATCTTAGCAGCTTAGCTAGATTGATCGATGCTGCTCCGATCCCAACTGCTCTATCTCAACTGCTTTCCAATGGATTGACTCACACTTGATCCATATTGGGAAGCGACTGAATTGGAGTTCAGGTGGAGATGAAGGTGCTGGTCGTCCCAACGATGTGTGTGGTGTGTGTGTGTGTGGAGGACTCTATCTTAACTGAAATGCACAAGTCATGGGTCAAAATACTACAGTACTGACAAATCTGAGCTAGCCGGGAGTGCAGTCTCTCTGTGCAAAACAGTGTCGGGGCCAGTGTGAATGACGGGAAGAGTGTGTTTGTTCAAGACCCCACATCAAAGTTCATAAGATTTGAGGGTGTGTTTTCAACTCTTAGAAGAATTTTAGAGAGAACTCTAAAACAAACAAGACTTCACTCTTATCAAAACCTAACTTTTTGTCAAATGAGAATTGCAACATCTTTATAAATTATAGAATATATGAACCATCAAATATCAAATTTTAGGCTTTTGTACAAATAGTATCAAGGAAGACACTAAAAAAGCTATTTAGAACATAAATACATAAGTTATTCAACTTACATGTATGAGAAAAAGTACAACAATCTATAAGAACATAACTATCTATGAATATAAATATAATCACAATGAAAGGAAGAGAAGCCCAAGGAGAAGTCAATATACCTAACAACAATACAAACCATTTTAAAGTTAGTGAGGATGCAAGAAGTGTCTTCAATTGATGCCAATTGCTATCTAATTAACACGATATTCGTTATTTTGGGAGTTTTCCTATCTTCCAATTTAAGTTGGTTTGCTCTTATCTGCACCACAGATTGGAAAATTGGAATTTTCGAATGGCCATAATTTACTCAAATTTTGTCCAAAGTGGGCATATGAGGTGTTTTTTGACATCTACAGATTCCGTAGATGTCAAAAAAACACCTCATATGCCCACTTTGAACAAAATTTGAGTAAGTTATGGCCATTCAAAAATTCCAATTTTCCAATCTATAGTGCAGATCAGCTCGAACCGCACTGAACTGCATACTCCCAAAATCATGGAATTCTCCCAAAATAATGAATGTTACAAACCCGTATGTTACGAATCCAATAAACCAATAAAGAAAACCAATAAGTAAATGATCAATTTCGTTAAAATGGCGGTATTCCATTAAAATGGCACAAAATGAAACCATTGAAAGAATGAAACCATTGGAAAGATTGTCCAAGGGGAGTGAAAATGCATGAACGAGGAGTGATTTGAATGTGCTAGGCATAAAATTGGCACATGTATGACCCTATCGCGGCACATTTTTTCTCTTTTGTAGAAGATATTCTAAAATGGCGTGCAGAATACCACCATTTTAACAAAATTGACCATAAAAGCCAAATGAGTAAACAAAGCACATCCTAAAACTAACTACAAAAAACAAAAGACCTTTCCCATTCCCAAGCCAAATTCAATCCTTGAAGCTCAAGAGTCACATAAAAATGCTCACAACACCCAAAGTGAACTGTGATAGCAAAAAGATAAGAGAAGTGCCTGAGAAGAGCCACTATATGTTATAATTATGTTCACTAATTTAGAGGGAAGCCCTATATAGAGAGAATTGATGGAGTAGTTGTGTCCATTCATACAGGCTTTGGTAGTGGAATAAGCTCAATTGAATATCCACCCCAAGTGTGGATAGGTGGTCCCAAACTATCATCCAAGGTATTTTAACCCTCAAAGAAATTTGGTGTTCTTAGACCCAAAATTACTTCAAAATACTCAAACCTGAAGCAAAACTAGAATCTTCATCTATATTTATTCATTAACAAATCCAAACATAGGATCCTTTGGTTAACTTGTTAAAGTATACCCTCCTAAAATTTCAAAATAAGAAACCTTATCAATTGTAAAATCATGACACTTGGATTTCAAAAAGAAGTATTTTCAACTCTTTCCTAATGGTTAACTTTCATCTTTCAAACTTTTTATACAAAAATGTGTAGATCCCATTAGAAAAAGTTTGAGGTCTCCAGAGGGCCACTCCCCTGTGACAAACACATCTATTAAAGGAGTATTAGGGAGCCTATGAAAAGTGTCAGATTTGTAGTGTCAACTTGGGTGAATATCGCCAAATGCAATTAGATTCTATTCTAACACGTTATAAATAATAATTGCAGTGTACAAGCTGATCATAATTGTTTACTCTAGATTTGATTGAATATATTTGTTCATCAATGGCACAACTATATTCAAAGAAGGGTCTAGAGTAAACAATTAGAATGTCCTTGTGCACTGCACCCATTTTTGACAACTTTTCAAGTAAATCCACATTAACCAATCCAAATCAGCAACTATTGTTATAACTCTCCAATCACGTCGCTCTACACTTTTGTATGGCAGCTGAGCAAAAATAGGGGAAAAATATCCCCTTCCTCTTCAAAAATGCAAATTAAATTCAAGTCAGATATCCCTTATTCTCTCGTGGAGCGGCCTTCTAAAGGCCCAACATTTTCTCTAATGTACAACTTGAAATTGGTATTCTAGATTTATATATACGTAGAAAGCTTTGAATCATTCCGTTTGATTAATAAGATGAAAGTTATGAGGAGTTTTAGTTTGTGGGTAGTTATGGATTCTCTACTCTAAAATAAACTTTGAACTTAAGTCCTTTATTTAACTCAATTTACAATATTTAAAAAAAGAAGTAAAATCTTAGGATTTAAATTACTTATTACCATATTACAACCATTGGGATTGACATTTTTCAATTCCATAACTAAGTTCTCAACAATTTAGTATTTTGAATCATTCTCTACTTCTTTCTACTTATTATTTTTTCCCTATATATTATGCAATTTCAAATGATCTAAATTTTTCCAAGCATGTAGCCAACTTGCTTTGAAGAATGAAATCAAAGAAACACCACCATTTTGGACATTTTTTCATACAAATGTGACCTTGTGAAGTGTGGTTGATGATTTTTCGTGGGGCCCAAAAATGATTTTTTGTCACTTCAAACGCTAATATCTTGCAATCTACGTGGTTCAAATTTCTGAACTTTCTTTCCACACCTTCTCAAACCAGCACACCAAAAGATCCTATGGTTACATATGTATTAACATGATTTTCTTTTCTAAAATTTGGTACGTATACTAGAAATGGCAATTTCAAAACGTTTTTTGGTGAAAATATAGTCAAAAAAACTGTAGGGGTTAAAGTTACTCCTCAGGCATATGTTGTGAGAAAAATTTAGCAACAAAAAATGAAAACTCCATTTGTAGTGAGCTACCATTGTTATATATCACTTCAATAGCTCCCGGATTGACACAAGTTGTGATATTTAGTAGAAACTGTGGCATCACAGTCTTTGGCATCTTGAATCCAAATGGCATCACACAATGTGAATTCAATCCCCTTTTAAACCCTATTATGTCAACTTTATTAAATTTGCACCATTCTATTGATTTAAAAAGGGAATGATAGACCATAGGCAGTGAAAAACATTAGAAGAGATTGGGGGGGAGGTTGGAGGGCCGTTTCGGGCCTGTTCCTAGCTCCATTCCCCTAGTCTTCTCGAACTCCGGTGTCAGGCTTTTTTTTTTTAAAAAATAAAATAAAATTTAAGACCTTAAAATGAGAAACAAAGTTTAAAAAAAAATTCGAAAAAACTGACCTAGTAGTCTCTCGGCCAGGTCAGTGCAGTGCAGGTTTCAACGGGTTTTGGCGGGTTTTGGCGGGTTTCAGGTGGGTTTCGAGTTGGGAACTTGCAGCCCTCCCCAACAACCAAAACACATGTAATGAATAAAATGATCAAGGGAGATGAAGGTGGAAATCTCTTAGCATTGACATTCACTAATATGTTTTGTAGATGAAATGTAATTTGCATTATAAATTGCATATCTACCAAACATATTACCTAAGCCTTCTTGGCTTAGATAGTAGAACTATCTCTAACAATTTCTACGAATTTTCAAAGTTGAACTCCTCAAGCAACTGAAACAAGCTGAAACCTCAATTTTACCTTGCATGTGATTTATAAAACTTTGAAATAATTACACCCAAAGACTTTTGTATAGGCTATAAGGCACTTCAAACATGCAAAAAAAAATGATGAAGAACTTTGACACATTACCAAGTATTTATAAAGCAAAATGCAAGTGGTAGCATAAATTTAGAAGTTACAATGAATTTGTTATAAATTTTCAAATATGAAGGTTGAAGAAGGCTGTAAGTGCAGTGTAGGAAAATCCATGTCCATCTAGTGTTCACTAAAGAAGATACTCATAGTATCAAAATGTTTCTTTAACAAGAATTCGAATTGAAATAAGCTTTAGCTAAAATTGTTCCCTCATAAAGTTCTCCTTCACATTACTATAAATGGACTTATTTGTTCTTCAAAATCTCAAGAAATGCAAACTTAAGTTACCCAAATCCATTTTTTCCAATAGCTACTCTATAAGAAAAACATCCACTTTAATTTTCATCTCTAAATTTTGTAGAATGGAACTCTAAAAACTCATGATATGAAAAACTACAAGTATCCTATGTTTTCAAATTCAAAATCAATTCACGGAATTTGTCATTTTTTTAGAATAGTTTTCTTAGCCCTATGATGTTTAGTAGCATTCATTTACAAAACTAAAAAGATAGAAGATAGTTTATTATTTGAAGGCAAAAATCACATCCCATTGAAGAAAAAATATGATTTAAATTTTTATTTTGTCAATATAAATAAAATACTCTCAAATATGATTGAATATGCTAATTATATGTAGGCCTCTTTAAAATATCTATTTGAAGGCATGACATTATCTAAATTACAAAGGAGTGACCTTTCAGTCTGAGTTTTTGATATAAATTAACTCCCTAAGGATTAGAGGGTAATTCAAATTGTGATTTAGAATAATAATTTTATGATGAATTCAAGCAATGTTGTGAATATATATATGGGGTTAAATCAATCCCTATACTAATTAACTAATATTTTTTGATAAAATTTGAAATCCATAATTTGAAATTCTTTTTACCAATTATCATAAATTGAATGTTTGATTTTTCGCCAAAAAATTTGGTTCATAATATTAAGTTCTATTTATGGTGATTTGAAAGATTTTTATTTTATTTATTTGTTGAAGTTGTTTTTAAAGGAAAAAACAACTTCAACAAACAAAAAAAATTAGTTGAACATTTTTTTTGTTTGAACATTATTGTTCAAACAAAAAAAATTAGTTGTTGAGGTCAAACATACTTATATCCTTTGATCTGTAGAAGGTGTGTAAAATAAATTTGTGAAAATCTATACTATACAAATGTAAGAGAATGATTACGAATATTTAGATGGATGAAAAAATGAAGATTCTTTGTACTTGGGATATGTTACTGTATTTATTCATTGTTTGGAATTTAAACACTAGATTCTTTAAGGGTGAACTCAAGAATTGTCATATCCACCTTCATTATATATTTGAGCTATCAATGTTGAATTATTAGTCATTAAATTGTGTTTGAAAATTGCTTTGACATGCAAAATTTCATAGGAAATAATACAAATGCTTCTTCCAAATATCTATGCATTGCAAATACAAAAAGAATTTGATTAGTAACCACCAATGGCAAATTACTAAACTACCTATTTAGCTAAAAATAATATTTTCAATTAATGTCAAAATACACATTTTTGAAATGATCTATATTTGTAGGGTCTAAAATGAATTTTCTGTCAAATGAATTTATAAGCATTAGTTTTGAATGGGAACCAAGGCTATAAGTATTAGTTTATAGTATTGGATATGTTCATAATTCATTAAAATTATATATTTTGGTAAATAATATGGAAAATAAACTAATCAAATAAACATCAATATTTTGTAATTATAATGAGTATGGAATTCAATATTGTTTTATTTTATTGGAATTTGTAACTCAAACACATGCTCAATGCCATTGTATTCAATCTTTTTTGTTTGGTCATAAGAAGAGTTTTTAATCAATTAAATAAATAAATTTGTAAGACTTAAGTAGAATCAATTTAAATGGAAAGATGTTTCTTATTAAATATTATATACACTTAATAGAGGTTGAAGGACAACACTAGTAGAAAGCCTTGTTTAATTAGATGTTCTTGCATCAAAGTTGATAGATTTTCTTAAGCATCCAATGTAGCATCTTCATGTGTTTATGTCAACAATGACATCCAATGTAGCATAAAGATGTTACATTGGATGTCATTGTTGACATAAACACATGAAGATATTACATTGAATGCTTAAGAAAATCCGTCAACTTTGATGCAAGAACATCTAATTAAACAAGACTTTCTTCTAGTGCAAATACAAGATAAAAACTAAAGGTGAATTGAAAGGATATTTTGCATGTCTTTGAGCTATTCTATCCCCTACATATTTTGTTTAATTGAGAATCTTTAGGAAAACTCGTCTAGTACTCAATTGAAAGTGAACTTCTTTAGTATCATTCTCTTTGTCTTTATAAGATGCATTTATCACTCTGACTATTGGGTTTTGAATCACAATTTTCAAAACTAGTAGTTTTGCATTGGAAAGTTTGATAATTTTTTTGAATAGTAGCTTTAAGGTTGTTTATGGCCTTGAGGCTCAAGGTTGAATCTCATTATTGATTGTTCATTTGAACAAGTTACATGATGCTCATTTAAGAAAGATTTTGAAATCCAAGTTTGGATAGCCCTCCCAAGACCTCAAATGTCCTTTAAGAATTAAATCAATGTTATCATTTTTCTACATGACCAATGCATTTGTGAAAATCTTGATGTACTGATATTTTGAAGTTGGTTTTGGATAGAGGGGTGGAAATGGGTGTTTCTTTTCAAAATTCGAAAATTTTCAAAATCTAACAATATTTAATTTAGAAAAGAATAATTGGTTGTCTAGTCAAATACCATATTTGTGCCATTGTTCGTAATCCACCCTATACATTGTCCAATAATCCACAGTTCCACACTAAGTATCAATATTGTACATTTTATAACTTCAAATGTATTGTATTGGTATATAGTGGCCATATATGGTATTATATTGGTTTAAAGTGATATAAATTCCCACATGAGACAAATAGGGTCTCCTACCTTGACCCTCAAATACTCTGACATCTATATTTGAATGGTAGAGAGAGTGATCTATGCAAATTTTTCATCCATGTAACTTTTGATTCATCCAATACCATTCTTTAATCTTTAAAAGATGTCATTTTTTTATGACCAATTTAATGAATAAAAATAATGATATATTCAAACAAAGATATAAAGAAAAATGTGCAAAAATTCAAAGAAGGAATAAGGTGCATGCAAAGAAATGTATGCATCTTAACCCCTAAAAGAGTTGACATTCATTATGTGAATTATGATTCTTTCCAAAAGCTTACCATGGGAGCTATAAAAAGGATGAAGTACATCCACGTATGTTGAAAGGCAATTTTTGTCTATTCTTCAATAATGCAACTATTGTAGTCATTTGATGCTTTTTGATTGTTGCTAAAGGTTTTGAATGAATTTAAGTAGGGATGGGAAGAAAAGGTGAAACTTGTAGAAAGTGAAGATTTGATGTCTACATTCTTTTCCTACCATAATTTATGTAGCCAAAAAAGCTCAAAATCCACATCCAATTTCCTACAATACCAATGGACTCATATATGTTAAAAGCATTCCCTATGGTCCTTTAAATTTTGGCCCTCTAAACTAATGAAAAATGTGGCCTTGTAAATTGATTGACGTTTGAAGCATGTATGAAAATCCTTATGGTGTAGCTCAAGGCTGCACAACATCATGACAATATTTTGCCTTTGTCTTTTCCTTTTGAAGGGCTCACCAATGAAAACCCACAAAACATGATTGTTATAGAATTTGGTAAGTGAGTCCACGAGAGTGCCACCCCTAGTAGCAAGGGCAAGCAATCTCATTTCTTGTCAAAACTTATTAGACCTTCCAGCTCGCACTCCAAGCAACCATTTGAAGGACGATAGGGGATGCTTTAAGGTAGATGGCTCGAAAAGTGACTTCTAACATAGAGGTACGTTTTACTTTCTTCAATGTACCAGTAGTGTACATAGGAGGGGGCGTGCTTTTAGAAACCACTGCCTTTCAACTTCAAGAATTTGTAATTAGTTCCACGAAGGTCCAAAAAATATGAAAAAACTTGGATTAGATACCAATTCCATTATTCTTCCTACCAAAATTGATTGAAAATTATTCCAAGGAGTTTAGCTTCCCTGGAAACGCAATCAGCTCCTAAAGGGTGGCTTTACCTTAATGCAAAGAAATGTCTCCACTGCATTGTTAGAGGAACATGTTAAGGAACGGTAGATGCTTCTTCTGTCTACCCAAACACTCGTACTGGCAACCCAAATACTCGTACTAATAAGCTTACATCGTAAACTTCGTCCGTCTTCTACCGAAATAACTTGTATTCCACCATCATCCCTCGAGGAACGTGTCCCGCATTGCTCCTGGAAAGCAGCAGTCCAAGTGTACACCACTGCACTCTGCTAAGCTTACTCTCACAGCCACTCCGACTCTCTCATCACAGAGAGCCCTCCAGAAATGAAGGCTCCACAGTGACACCGGCCACTGTATCCCACATTATCCATCAATAAGAAACCACTGCACCCTAAGCTTACTCATCATCACTATCAGCAGCAGCAGCAGCAGCAGCAGCAGCACCATCATCATCTTCTTCTTCTTCCATTCGCAAACTGCACAGAATTGAATATTATCTGTAAAGTAAAAACTGCAGACTCACAGTCCGACTCGACTCGAGGACCGACCGCAGGAAGCACATGATGCCCGCCGGCTAGACTGGCACAGCTCAGACCCCTCCCCCGCCTCGCCTCGCCTCGCCTCCCCTCCCCCGGCCTTTCGGGAAAACGGGACCCCACTCACTTCCTTTTTATAGCCACTCCGGCATCGTCATCAATTCTTTTTCAGCATTTTCAGCATTCTCGCACTTCGGGATGTTGCGGTTACTTCGTTGGCTTGGATTTGGCTATACCATGTCGTTCTGTACGCCGGGCCGAGGAGCTTGCTAGCAGTGTCTAGTGTCGTTCGTGGTGTGGCCGTTTCTCTTGCAGGTGAGTCGGATATTCGCTTTAGATCTTTTCTTTTTTTTAAAATGATAATTTTTTTTTTGGGTTTGGGGAGTACTCCGTAATAAATAAGGTTTCTGGTTGCAGTCGGGAGGTTTGGGTGTCGGGAGTTTGGGAGCGTTCGATTTGAGGGGCATTGCGAGGTGGGTGTGGGGAATCGCACCGTGGTTTTGCGGGAAATGGGAGATTCTAGTAGTTAGGGTTTTAGGGTTTGTGTGGAGAGATTGCTTGGGAGGGTGTGTTTCTTGTGCGAATGGGGAAGAGTTTTGCATAGGAGAGATGTTCTGGTTGTGTGAAGCGTTGAAAGTGGTTGAAGCTTGAAGCAAAAGGAATGAGACGACGTCCACGAGGTTGGCCGGGTTCAAATGGTTGGGTCTCGAATGTGATTATTAGATCTGCGGGAACGAGAATCTCAAAAGTGGAGTTCAAAAGTTTGTTAGACCTGGGAAAGGGGGAAATATGCGATCTTAGATTTTTCTCAACTGCAGCAATAGGAGGCGCATACCGACCTTTTTGCGAAAGGAATCTCTGTGAGGAGATCTGACCGCTGGGCTTTCTCGGAGAGAGTCGTGACCGTGTACTAGGCATTAGGTTTTTCATTTCATTTCTGAAACGTCAATATGGGCTGTGAAGGCATTGTAAGACACTGGGTTTGAAGTAATAGACCTGCTTATGCTCCTTTTTTGTTCCTGAAAGAGTTTTACACCTTTTTGTTGGATCGTACTGGAATTGGGAGAGTGATAGTATATAGAGGACTGTAGTGTATTTATAAAAATCTTAGGTCAATGAGATAGATCAACTTGTAGGGGACTCGTTTGTGTAAATGTTGTAGGAGAACTGCATGGCCTAGCCAGCCGTTTCGGGCTTACACGCACTTCGCTTCAATCATACATAGTTTGTGATTTATGAGGGTCCACTAAAGTACAAACTAGCTCTGGGATTGCCAAATTCATCTGCTTTGGCTGGAGGTTAGTTTGTGTAATGCATGCGTATTGGTGTACCTTTCCTTAGGCAAGGCCATTTTCGTCTGAAATGCTATTAGAAAATTTGCACTTTCTGAAGAGGTTCAATACTGTTCGAAACAGAGTTCCACTTGTCTACGGAAATGTTATCAATTCTACTACCTTTTTTCTCACACACGGTTTGGAGTGTGCTGATTTGTTTCTTTGGCATGCAGGCTGAGTGAAGAGGTGTCATCATGGCGGAGCCGAAAGCAGAAATTGATCTGTCGGCTCCGTTTGAGTCTGTGAAAGCTGCAGTGAGCATGTTTGGTGAAAAAATTCCGACCAAGACGCAAGGGAGCTCCCATCCTCACGTCTCGCATGCTCCGCATGCACCAGGTTTACAGTACGTCGGCACGTACCATAGTCCTAATCACCAAGCGGAGGTAGGCACGCATTTTGTTAGGTTACTGATCTTCACAACTGCTTCAATTTCACTTGATATAAGAGCTATTCTTGAAGTCAATGATAATTCAGATTCGTTATTGAACTTCAAAAAAGAAGCTTATTCCAGCACTTATTAATGGCATTATTCATTAGAATTCATCCCCTAACTTTTTCACTGAATCAAAGTCAGCACCCCTAATTTGAATGAGCTTAAGGATAACTCTATCGTTATTTTCATAATTTTGAGCTGCTGAATGCATGCCCTCTTGCAGAAAATTATCGCCCTGGAAACCGAATTGCAGCGTGCTCATTCCGAAATCAACAACTATAAGCAAAAACTAGCCGCCAGCGAAGCTGGCACAACCGAGTCAACGCTGAAACAATCCCCGTCACTGCCGCGCAAATTATCCGATGGCACTCGTTGGGAGGATCACCTTGATGCAGTTCTGGGTCAACAGCCCAAGGCCCTGGTGTCTGAAGACCGTGACATGGAAATTGGCAGCCTACAGAAGGAGCTGGAACTTTCCAAGAGCCAGTATCTGAGTTCTTCTGCAGGTGACCCCACTTTGCACTGACTGCGAGAGCATACTTTTCAGTATATTGTTCAGTTGCTAGAGTTAGCCTTTACGTTGGACTTTTGCGTGTCAGAACATTGCCTTCTTCGCAGTTCTTTTGCCAGAGAATATGGCCTTCTTCACGGTTCTTTTGCACCCATGTTGTAGATCTGGAGAATGCCAAGGCAGAGATTACCAGACTGCAGGCTGAAGTGACATCTAGTGCCGAGCTTGAAAGTGCAAAGCAAGAGGTGAACAGGTTGCAAGGCGTGGTCAATGCAGCTTGGAATCAGCACGGAGCTTTCACCACGGAGCTGGCAAGAGCCAAAGAGGAGATTGCAGGGCTTGAATCCCAGTTGCGTGGTGCGCAGGCTTCAAGTGCAGAGCTTGCACATGCTAAGGACGCCAACAATGTGTTGCGTTCCAGCTTGGACGCCTCTTCAACCGAGCTTTCCAAAACAAGAGAGGAGGTGCTCCAACTGCAAGGGCAGCATGGGGAATCTCTTTCTCAGTTTGCAACTGCACAAAGGGAGATTGAGAAGCTGCAAACTGATTTGAGCATGGCACGGGGTAGTTCTTCCACTGAGTTGACGTTGGCTAGGGAACAGATTGAGAAGCTGCATGCTGAGGTCGAGTCCGTGCGGGGACAGCATGGAAACGAGCTTGCCAGTGCCAAACAGGAAATTTTGAACCTCCAGGAACAATTGAGCAATGTGTCTCAGCAGACTCGGGAGATCCCCGAATCCCCGAATGAGTTGGAAGCAGCTAGAGAACAGATTGAAAAGTTGCATTCTGAGCAGAGTGTTACGTTGATAGAGCTCACAAAGCACAGAGAAGAGATTGGGAGACACCAAAACGATCTAGTTGGCTCTGGGAGGCAAATTCAGGAGCTGAAGGAAGAGATTGGGAGATTGCAGGCTGACCTGGTAGTGTTTCAATTTGGCGGTCCGCAATCCGGTTCGAGAGAGGTAGACACTGTGGATCCGGCAGTAATGGACGAGCTCACCATGGAGTTGATGGCGACGAACGAGCACCTAGAGAAAGCCACGGCAGCCAGGATGAAGGCTGAGGTAGAGCTCGCAGCTGCCAGAGAGGAGGCTGAGGATGCCAGTGTCCTGAGAGCAGCTTTAGACAATGTTCGGGCTGAGCTGAAAGGAGCCAAGGAAGCAGAGCGAAAATTAGGTGACACAATGACAGTGACGGAGGAACTACGAGCGCAGGTTGCACTGATGAAAGAGAGTGAAGCGAAGGCCGCTAAAGTTGCGGCCGAATCGAACGAGGAGTTGCTGTCCCTCAACACTGCACTTACCATGGTGAGGGAATCCGAACAGGAGTTAAGCAAGCTGGTTGATGACTTGCGGTTGGAGGTTGAGGCTCTGAAGGCCGAGCTTGTGGCTGTCAAGGAATCTGAGGGTCAAATGAGAGAGTCGTACATGACGACTAAAGCTGAGCTTGAGAGTGTGAGTACGGACTTGTCGAAAGTAAGACAAGCCGAAGAGATGGCCAGTGGAATAGTTGCTACATCTTCCGTTGAGTTGGAGGCTTTGACAGCTGAACTGGCGACTACCAAGGAAGGTGAATCACGAGCCAAGGCCGCGTTTACAGATTACAGCCTGAAACTCCAAAGAATGAGAATAGAACTGGAAAATGCTTCAAAGGTCGTTGATAAGGTACTCGCACATGCTTTATCCTGTTTTTGTGAGACTTATTTGCTGCGCAGGTTGAGTTCTTTTGTAAGGTGATGTGCACAGCGTATTCTCCTTGGGAAGTAATTTCCTTCAGTGATCATCATTGACGTCCATTGAGTCTTTTTTGCAGGCAAGGGCATATAAAATCGACTTAGACGAAGCTAATGCGAAGCTGAAAAAGTTAGTGGAATCGGAGAGGACCATGTCCGCTTCCATGGCATCTTTGCGAGCCGAAGTGAAGAATGCACGTGCAGAGATAGAATCTGTGAGAGAGGAGGGAGAAGCTGCGTTGGCTGAGAAAGAGGAGTCAATCGAAATGGAGATGACTCAGATGAGGACGGAATGGGAGGCTGCTGTGTCAGAAGAGGCCAAGCTGAGGGAGCAAGTGTCGACGTTATCTGAAACTTCGACCAAGGTTTGTTGGGTTCACTTATAGCGCACGTATTAAGGATCCAATTAGGTTCTTGTATTAGGAAAGTTCTGACAGTGCTGGAGATTTTATACTTCGATGGAGTTTAATTTTAGTGAGTTTTACTGAGTTGTTTGTTGTTGGACATTGAAATAGTTGATGGAGGAAGTGGAGGAATTAAAGACATCGTCTGCCTCAGCAAAGGAGGAGGCAGAGACTGCGAAGCAAGAGTTGGAGCAAGCAAGGTCTCGCATTGAGACGATAGAATCAAAACTGCAGGCAGCCCTTTTAGAGGTGGAGGTTGTGAAAGCAAGTGAAGAGAACGCTCTTTCACAGGTCAGTCGTTTGCTTTTAGGTTCCGCTACATTTTGAGATGTTGGGTTGGCAAAGACTAGGGCGTCTGTTTAGCAATGGGTCTATATAGGACGTCCATTCTGATGTTCGATGTGATTTCCAGGGAAAGATCAGGACACATGATCCTGATGCGGAGGCAGAGGCAGAAGCAGAGACAGAGGTGAAGGAGCCCGGAGCGGAGGTGACGATCCCTCACGAGGAGTATCAAGCCTTGAAAAGAAAGGCACGTGAGGTGGAAGAATTGGCCAGCAAGCGCGTAGCGATGGCGATGGCACAGGTGCTGGTCTCGTTACCTTAATGAGTTTGTAATTTGAGTACGTTTAATAGTTCAAAAAATCATTTAGTGTATATTTTTCTATGTTAAATCTTGTGTCGTCCTGGTATAGTATGAGGATCTCTTAAATTCAGGCACTCCAAGATTCAAGATATCCGGTCTGTCACAGCGCCTGTAGCTCATGTGGTGGATGGTTGGCCAGGTCGAGGCGGCCAAAGCGGGTGAGAAAGAGACGCAGAGCAAGTTGGAGTTGGCGAAGAGAGACATTGGCGCCAGTCGTGCAGAGCTCAACGAAGCCTTGAGGAAACGGGAAGAAGCTGAACAAGCCAAGTTCGCAATAGAAGGAATGCTTCGTAACCAAAGAGGAGAGCGCAGGCTCCAGCATCACCACGCTCTCAACGGGGGTCACAACGGGGGTCTGATCGCTCCCATGGCCAGTCCCAGCAATGGTGTAGGGGACCGGCAAGGCTACATGGTGAGTCCCGTTTCTGGAAACTCCCAAACCAGCAGCCCTTTGCACGCGTCGTTCTCATTTGCCACTTTCGCAAGCCCAAGCTCGCCGTCCCAGCCCGCCAACGAGTCGCTAGCGGAGGTGCTGTCCATCAAGTTGCCATCTGAGGAGAAGCAAAAGAAGGCCAGATTCTCATCCAAGATCGGGTCATATTTTGTGAAGAAGAAAGATGCAGGGCCGAAGTAAATATGTGGCTACTGTCTCATGATCATCGTGAGTTTTTTACTTACTCCCTGACCACGTTTGCAGTGGCTCTGATGAGAATGTCTAAATCTTCTGGCTCCCACTTGCAAAGGCCTTCCCTTTCCTCGCCAGACTGACATTGTAAACGAAGACGTGAGTTTCGCTGGCACATGTAGCTGTAAGATAATTGATGGCCCTGTCTCCATGGTTGAGAGGATCCTCAGTGGTAGGGTTGCAGCCACAATTGCGTAGCCACCTGGGTTTGTAGAGGAATGAAAAGAGACTGGCTTTCAAGGCGTCTAGAGATGCCGTCCATGCTACCTTTTCGAAGGGGCGTTGTATCATCAATTTTTTGATGTTTTGGGAAGTATTACATCGTTGTATTAATGAAATGGTTTTCTAGTGTTTTCTATCTCTTGATCCCACTCTTAGTCCTTCTGTAAATTACATTACCCTCTCAGCGCTCTGACGTCCAAAATCTGTCCTAGTCTTTGTAAATTAGATTACATTAACTCCTTAGTGTTAGTGCTCTGATGTCCAAAATCTGGATGATGGATAGAGAGGTTCCAAGGGCTTTTTCGACCACAAAACTTCTCATTCATCCAAACCAATGCTTGACTTTTAAAAAACCACACTTTTTGTATGATGAATTTGATGAAATTGAGGTAAATAATACATATTTGTAAAAAGATATAGTAAAAAATATGCAAAAATTTAAGAAAGGATTCAAGGGCTAAGGGATTAGGCAACACTTGTTTCCATTTTGAACATGTTGTCATGGAGTATTTTTAAATGTCTGATCTTGTTCTATGAATACATGAACATTTCCAATTTGTTTATGCCAAGTAATAGTATGCAGAGTACCTTGTGAGGAGCCTAAGTCTTTAATGGATTGTTGCTCCCAAATGCTATTGATTTCTAGTTGGTTGAGGGATTGAATTGACCAATTACACTAATAATGAAATTTAGTGTTATGGTACCTATAGTGTTATTTATCCTATCATGTAACTCACCCTAATGCTCATTTAGTTGACAATTAGTGTTCATGTTGGATACTAATTTAGTACAAAGTAAACCATCTTGGTTCTAATTTAGTTTTTTGGGTAGAAATTTAGTTGATAAGTAATGTTCATGTTGCCATTTAGTGTTCATGTTGCCAAATACTAAATTTCATTATTAGTGGAGTATCAAAGAAAAGTTGAGTATACACCTATGAAAAATCAATTATGCTACACATTTATTGTGTCAATACCTACCTTCTACAAGAAAATCAAATGAGTGGTATTGCATGTTTTACTCACTAACTACTCTACATCTACAAATTCACCATCAAATTACCATTAGGAAATGGTCTAATTAAACTATCTATTACAAAATCTATGTTTTTACAATGCAATCTACATAGTCTCACAACATGTGCACCATCTTGTTAGGCTCAATTGGGACTAGAAAGCGGAGAAGATAATAACCATTTTCATTGGTTAAGGATAGTATTTCATCTAATAGAGCATTTATATTGGACAAACAACCACTTGGAATTAAGGCTATGACGTCACCTACTTCCACCAAAATTGAAAATGAAGGCATATTTCTAGTAGATAAGTTTGGGATCAAGTTGGGAGGTAATTCCAAACTTATCTAGAGGACAAAAGACTTTGTTTTGGGTTTCTTCGCTCTTTTTCACAAGTTTGTTTTATTGTTTATGAGGGTAGCCCATCATAAATAGTGTTATTTGCAACATGCATTACACTAACTAGGACCTCATCTCGATGTTGTTTGTAGATTGATTGATCATGTTTGATTTATGTCTGGAATTTTGCAAGATAAACTCAAGTCTTAGTTGGAAAGCTTGGGCAATGGACTTGTTTCTAGAGTTTATGTGAAGATATCAATTTCGTATTTCTACCTGATTTTCTTCTTTATTTTGATATGAGTGGCCTTTGGGTAATTTAGAATTATGTTATTTTCTAAGTTTAATCAAATTGCTCTAAAAGTCATTTGGTCTTGGTCAATTGAGTTTGATCTCTACTTGATGAGATATATTAGTGTTTTGGTAGAGTTTCTTGTGATGTATGACTTGTTTTGAAAAAGTCAAAGAACTGTAGTATGTTGGGGGTTAGGATTGTAAAGCTATTATACATGTGTTTGTTATGTTGTCTAGGAATGGAATGTTAGAATCTTAGTATAATGATGGTTGCAAGTAATGCTTTTCGTGATATAGTTCACCAATTCTTGTGTTGCAATGCACAACTTTGTAATTTTTAAATTGATTAGAAATTCAATAGAAATTGATACTAGAAATTATCAAAAAATAGAAGTACTTGAAGTAAAGTGAAGTCTTCTCTACCAATGATAAAAAATAGAGCTTAAAATAATATGTATGTAATCTCAGTTAGTGTTTATGTTAGATAGTAGTGTGTCATCACAATGCAAAAGTGCACTCACAAATTCTAATATGAAAGGAAAAAACAAGGTTGTGCATGAAATTTTGATCTATAAAATTTTCTGATGTTCATAATAATGTGAAGAAATAAGATGTTCAAATTTTTATGAGTATTTTTACATTTCAAAAGTGTTATATTTGGTATCATTGAATCATTTCTCTATTTCCAAAATCTTTCTTTTAATATATTTCATCATTGAATTAGCTTGGGAATTTTTTTGCATGTGATCTTATTTTAAAAGATTATGTAATAAAATCAAACATGTACTATATTTACTTTCAAAGTTTGATCATAAATTGCTCAAAGGGTTACTAGAATGAGAGTTTCGATACTCAAAATCTTCAAGATAATTTTTTTTTGACAAGCTAAGATTCTATTCTATTATTAATACACACTTGATTTTAAAAGTTGATTCATTTTAGTTTTATTATATCATAGCTATATGTTTCTCTAAATTGATTCAAAAGTTTGATTTTTTGACTATCTTATCTAATTGTTGAATATTGAACATCTAATAAGCTTAAAACATTTTGCTTCTACTGTAAAATGAAGGGAAGCCATTTGCCTCACTTAATAATGTTATACAATTCAAATACAAAAAGAGAATATATGAAATAATACTATTTGACCAAAACCCTAATGAGTTGGCATTTGGTGTTGACTTGCCACATGTGACCTCTACTTTGTGACATTTTGAATTACATATGCAATATTCAATTGTGGTCAAGAAAACTAGTTGCAAGTAAAGTTTGGAGATGGCTCTCAACATTGATGTGATTGTTGTTTTTAAATTGTGCAAGTTTGTTTGTGTGACATGTGAAGAGTTTTGGAAATGCATGCAAAACAAGTTGGTCTTGTCATTGGCAAACTTTGCAAGTGGAAAAAATAAAAGTAAAATTGTGAATGAAAGTAAAAAAAGTGGCCTTGGAAAACATCTATTTTCATTGAACTTGATTTGGTATATTTCTAGAAGGATATTCTAAAAAGTAAAAATAGAACCAAGTGAAGATAAAAGAAAAATCTATCATAGGTACAAAAAAAGGTTGAATAAGCATTGCATTGCAAACTTTTCTCAATGTTTATGGCTAAAATCAAGCGAAATACACATTCTAATCAATTTAACATTTGATTCAAGACCCTCAAAATCTCATGCTATTAATCTAATTTTCCTTAGGGGAGAGTCTATCTAGCAATTTACTTTCCAAACCCACATGTGTCACCTCAATCTTACACTACTTCCTTAGCTAGCAAACACTTCCTCCCTTCACTGAAGAGACCCAATCAAAAACTCAAACAAAAAGATCATCTCATTATTGCATATCAAGGAATAAGCTCTTGGACGAAGTGGTGGAGAAATATACAACCTAATAAATCCATCATAAACGGCAACCCAAAAAGATACTACATATCTAAGCAACACATATGTTCTTGAGATTGCGCACAAAAGCATTTGGATCCTTTTTCAAGTGCATTGAGAGGCAACTCCTCAACACTACAATGGATGACGAGGATTTATGGTCAACCTCTATTGATAATTACACAAAGTGCACAATAAATACAATAAATTGAATGGAAGCACCTCCATAACATTCTTGAGCTTCAAGGGAGGGGACCCTTGCTTTCCATAAACCAAGGCTCCTTTCACTATAGAACATCATGAATGCAAGCTTGCCCATGCATTGTAACTCAAATATATTTTTGTTATAGTGATTATGTCGAAGAAGAAGGCCCCTCACCTTGCCTTCCCATTCAAGAATGTTGTGCCATACAAGTGCTCAAGCAATGTCCTACAATGCATCAAAGAATATGTCACTGGGAGGAGCACCGTGAGTGTCAGCGGAAGGGTCGGTTGAATCTTCCGAGTCTTTCCACTCCCCGTCGTCATCAGTTGCTTCAACGGTGGTGCTTCTCTGAACAGCCCACAATCGACGTTAAGCCATAAAAATTCCTGTTCACAACTCTTCAGGTAATCACACCCTAAAAGTGACACTAAATGGCAACAACACTGCACATGAGATTGACCATGGTTCCTATGATTCCTAGTGTACAAGCTTTTGTTTTGTTGTCTTGGCAGTAAAAGAAAGAAATTCTAGAGTCTCTTAGAACGCATTTTTTGGACATGGTATGAATAAACTATGAATCTTCAAAGTGCTAAAAATAGGTACAAATGTGATAAAAATAAGTAACCAAAACTAACATTAGGCTCTTGTGATTAGAGGTTGTACATTTTACACAAGAAAAAGTCAGTTTAAGAAACAATTCAGAATTAGGTGCATTTACCTTGTAAGCATTAAGCTTACTATTATTAAGGTATGCTTGCACTTGGTGTTCAAAGGAGCCTTCAGAATGGATTTACCTCTCCTAACATCACTCGTAACACCGATTGAAAACATACTTTAGAATGATCATATTTTGTTATATTCTTGTTAGCAAATCAAAGAAGTTCCAATGAACAAACGCATAAGTTTTACGGTTTCAAAACCTAAGTTATATTGACAGAAGATCTAAAACTGACATCAGTTTGACAGATTCTCAGAATCCATGTTTACTCCTGCAAGATTTGGGGATGCAATATTAAGGGACGTGCCAGAATTAAGAACCTCGATCTTGCAATTAGTTCACTATTTTGTAACCTGGATCTTACAAATCTACAAAACGTTTGATGTTTACTAAAAATTCTTGAACTTGCCTCATTGGTCCCTCCTACAGTGGTTCCAGCAGTGGTACTGAAGATAGAGTCATTTTGTCTACAATACAACCATTGACTTCAAGTTCGTTTTCTCTCTTCTTATGAATCGTGAAAAAGAAAGGGAGATGGCATAATGGGTTCAAGAATGGTATGTAGCTCCACAATCACAAACAAGGATTCTAATGAATAGTACAACTTACCACCGACTGAACTGGTACCAAAAATTGCAAGCAAAAAATACTTTCAAGAGCACAAACCTCTTCCCCCATGAGATTCTGAATGGCTCCACGGGCAGCATGCACACGTCCCAAAAGGCGCCATAAGAAGTTGTAGTCTTGTTTGAAGCCTTCTGCCAACGCAAGCTCCTTCTTGGCCTGAAAGTAGAGGACACCAAAACTGTTAAGGACCTGATCCCGTCTCCTCTTGACAGACCCAAATATCTGATTGCTACATATTCTAAGGACAATATCGCTCTTTTTTGGATGAACGCACACTCTTTCATCCGTATTTCGCACGTTTCATCCATTTATAGAGATGTAAACAACTGCATCGCTTTCTGCACTACCCAAAATAATTGAAAAAAGAATCCCTGATATTTGCACCATCCAGGATTTTGCCAAAGTAATCACTCCACAGCTCTATAGTGATCTCACAAAATCACTCCTACATATGCTGGAATGCTTAAATAAACACAAATAGTATCTTCTACCTTATTTCATTCCAAAGAAATATATTCAGAAGATTCCAAACAACATTCATGTTAAAAAACAAGTTTCGAAGGTAGCAAGGGCTGTTTCATGCCAAGTTTGCAATTTGCGTACCTCCAGTAAAAGGACAAAATCACTGGCACTGTTTGGATCATCTTTGACTCGCTCAGTGTGTTGGATGATGAGCAGCAATGCACGTTCATATGCCGCCATGGGAATGCAGAAAAGTTCGTTCTCCACAAAACACGTTGTCTCCCTGAAAAAACGTCATTCTTTTGTGAATTTCTCAAAGAAGATACTATCATCGTTATGACCTAATTGCCCAAGCTGAAAATAGAAAGTCCAAATCGGCAGTTAATAATCGATATGTTCTGAAACTTTACGGTTTCCAAACATAATTTAAAAAATGGAGGGTATGATAACTTCTTTCTGTTGGTACATTTTGTTACTTTCCTCAAAAAGTTCTAATAATTTACTTCAACTCCTGTAGATATGGAAGCAATCACTTTGGGCCATTTGAGCACTTAGAGAGAACAGGGGGATACACGTTGAGATTACCTCACAAACTCCAGGCATGGACGAGCCTCATCAAGTTTTCCAAGCTCCCGCAAAGCTGTGCCTTTGATAAGATTGCACAAAGCATGCTCATCGTCTGCTGTTTCGTCTTCATCGTCCTGAAGTAATATTTAACTATCAGTCAACACCCACATACCATAGGAAAGAGAACTGCAAATGTGCACCGGTAAAAAGAAAATTTCTTAGCTGCGAAAATCACATTCTAAACCACATTAGTATATATACACTACAATTTACCCAGATCAAAGAGAACAGCAATGATGGGATATAAACCTCTGACAATTCTTCTTCAGAGCCTTGTTCGTCGCCACGGGCCTCATTCTCTGGTGTATTCAATCCTGCCTCTGCCTCTTCGACAATGTGCACAATTCCTTCCAGTTTTTCTGCTGGCATCTACGATCCACAAAAAACTGCCGCTATTAACCCTCAGTGTTCAAATGACCAACAGTGTCTGCTTTCATAACGATACGGGTTGAAATAAATCATCAAGAACACTTCAAGGTAATTAAATGTACTAATAGAAAGAACACATCATGCCCTACATCTTTGAACGAAAGAAATTGATGTTTTCAAAGCTACTATAATCGACTACTAGCTTCCAAAGTGGAGTTTCTATCTTAGTTTAGGCATTAGAGGCTAATAAGTGATATGTATTTTTGGGCAAGGTGAAAATCTATTGAGCTCATTGAAGATGATCAATGAAGACTATTTCGATGAATACCTACCTGAGGAAAAGAATTCCATAGATAGAGGAACTCGACTCCACAAATTTGTCCCTGCAAACCTTTCACTCCCTCCTCTGTGTCCAATGCATGGTCCTTCACCTGCAACACATACCTCAGCCTTAAAAATCGTTGTTTGCAAAAGAGAATACAGGATTTGTCAAAGATCAAAATAGTTGAGACAACAATTAAGTTACAAATTGTCGACAAAAAGGAAAGAGAGGCTTAAAGTACACATAAAAGCGTGGAAATCAAATGTAGCAGCACTAGCACCGCTTACTTTCCTCAAGGCATACTGCTCCTCAGCTAACACTCGGCCAGAGATTGTTCCACGCATGAGTCCTTTAACCTGATATCAGAAACAAATGTAAAAGAGACAAAGAGTGGTTGTTCCAAATGAGTTGAATAACAAAAAGACAGGCACAGTCAGTCCTCCATTAGTGTTACCTCATAAGTGTTAAAATCTCATATGTTTTATGGAAATTTGCGTTCTAGTAAAATATACACTAACAACTATCAAGTGTTAAGTGTTAAGTGTTAAATAATATGAATTGCTTAGCTCCCTACTCCATTGATTTGACTATGATAAATGGAAAAAAGTTAAGATAAAGTTGGAAAAAGTTATGGGATTCAAAGATGTTGACAGTGCACTTGTGACTTTGAAGAAATTTTTGGCGCAAAGACCTAATGACATCATCTGATTCATCAAGAATATCCAAGCACTTGAAAAGCAAGTACAATCTTGGCATGTAGAAGAATCTCATAAAACTACTAAAGATTCTTTCTTTCAACCAGATTAGCTGAATGATGATGCATATTTGTGGTACTTTCATCCTTTATTTTATAAACATTACATATTTACTTTTGAAGTCTTATAAATGTTATTTTTGTAAATGCTACATATTATCAAGATCAATTTTCATAAGTGTTAAATGTTAATACTCTATATGTGTTACAGTATTGTCTGCGCCCGGCCGTAACACTTACGGAGGGTTGACTGAAAAATACAGAACAGTATTCTTAGGGTTAGCAAATCTCATACACACCTTAGAGAACCTCAGAGCAGCGGCTTCGGATTCTCCACACATGGCAAGGCACACACCCTGTTGCCAGAACCAACGTCAAGTTCGTCAAAAAACCAGAGATGGATCGTGAACTCCTTAACCCCTACATGCCCATATAGCTAGAAGTGGTCGCTTCCATCTCAATAGGACTTAAAAATAAATTATATAGGAAACTAAATGTAACTAAATGTAACTAAAATGTACCCATAGAAAGAAGAAATCATACCCTAGATGTTTACAAAATGGAAATATGTTTTGAATGTTACTGCAATGAACTATTAGCTTCCGAGTCAAGCTTTCAATTTTGAGCTTGGGCACATAAGGGTTAATTTAGGTGGCAAGCGAAGGTAGAAGCCCTTTTCATTTCATTGCAGGCACCGAAAAAACAGTTCATCTGAAAAGGGCCTACATGCAAGTAAGCAAAGAATGCCTTGGACCACACACTGTCTTCTTCCAGCTCTTCCCAGTATTTTTCTGCAGCTTTCCACTGCGTACATGAAACATGAAGTTTAGCTCCAATTTCGTCACACCTGCTTTAAGACAATAAAAATGTTCTGTGTAACCACAAAGAAAGGTGACTAGCTCACAGTGGGTTTAATGTTACCTCTAATTGCAACATGTGACTCAGTCCTAGTTCATAAACCCATGCATGTCGCAGTTTGAAAAACTTCGAATCAGGTTGTAAATTGAGTCCCTGCAAAAAGTGGACATACTTTAATCCTAAATGCCACTTCCATATTTTCAGGAGTTGAAGTAAATCATTCGGGAAGATTCAAGGTAACATGTACCAATAGTAAGAAGAAATCATATCCAACAAATTTGAACATTACAAATAAGTTTGAAATGCTACTATAATCGACTATTAGCATCCAAAGTGGACTTCCTGTTTCTACTTTGGGCATTAGGGGTTGAAGTATCAATGATGCGGCCTGTCTTCAGAAATGTCAAGTCATGTTGAACTATGCAAGTATGAAGGTCTGCCACATCGCTACATCCAAGACCATACCTCTTCCAGTTTCAGAAAACAATCGAAAGACCCTGTCAAATCCCGCTTAAGTCTTTGCAGACGACCCCTGTAAAAGCTGCAATCAACATGCATCGAGGGTGTTATGTTGTGACGCTTGATGAATGTGGAGAACATAGAGCATAAATGCTGAGGATGTCAACAAGCTACCTGAGGAAAAAGCTGTCAGGGAAGTTAGTCTGTAGGATGCCAAGAACTCGTTCAGCACTTGCAATGTGTTCTTCCCTTTCCTGTGTAATCCAAGCAATACACAAGGTCACGATGATGACACATTACTGATTGTCTAAAAACATAACCCTCATTTTAGCCAAGGATTCCTGGACATAAAATGGCCAATTTGATTGATCATACTGTGAAAAATATCATTCAAATGGGACCAAACTTTATATCATCAATACCAGTGAAGAACATTGCATATGTTTATCAATCAATCAATCAATCAATTGGAAAGAAAAGAGTTTCCATATGACCTACTCAAAACTGCTAAAAATAATCCTGAGGCCCAGTTTGGGCTTTTTGGTCCTGTAGGGAATAAAGGATAAAGTGAGCGACACCATAATTTTGAACTCACCTGTGGAATGGAGAAAAAGGACGGCAGGATCACGTGGTAGGATAATAGTAGTCTGAACAAAAGAACAATCGCACAAATTACAAATGGAAACGAGGATTCTGAATGCAAAATATTTCAACAAGTAATCAAAAGCTATCAGCATGTTGCCCGTTCCACATTCACCAAGTGTCTGGAATGCTTCTGCAAGCCTAATTTGATTACGTACAGGACCACCTCATTTCATTCTGAACATTGGAAATATTATGCATGTACTGAATATGAGTGCAAATTATTCAATACAGGCAAATGAATGTATAATGTCAAGAGCGTTAAACCGTAAGTACCCAAATGGCTACATCCATATCTACAGGAGTTGGAACAAATCATTAATGAAGTTCACGGTAGGTAACAAAATGTAGCAACAGAAAGAAGCCATACCCGACAAATTTTAAAATAGCTATTTGTTTTGGAAGTTACTTCTACTATCGGCTTCGAAAGTGCACTTTCTATTTTTAGCTTGGGCACTTCGAAGTTCAAGTGAATTATAGTAAACTGTTTGGATAGAACTTAACCCTTTAGAATTCAAAGAACAACAATGGAAATGTTCATGTTTTCAAAAAATCTTTGCGAACAATTAGAATTTGCTAGTTTTGGAATAGTTTAAACCATAAGATGCGCAGGCAAGGGTTAGATGCATACACGCCACCTACTGGAGCTCGAAGGCCGCCACCCAGGAGGCTTTGATCAATGGAGTCTAAGCCAGCGGTACGGTCACAAGGAAAGCCCAGCACAGAGAGAAGTCTTAACAGTCGGGGAGGCAACAAGGAGATAGCCAAGCTGAATCCACCGAAGCCGAGTTTCACGGCTCCGACATTGTGCTTGCTTCTGCTTCCAGCTTGCTATGGCGAACACAAACAGGATTGTCACAAATCAAAGCTGTGGACATCCTGCTAAGAAAATCTAGCAAGTCCTCACGCAGCACCTGTACTATGCTCTAGAAGTGGGATTGAATGGTCCAAAAATGCATACCTGGTTCTTAAGAATACTATGGCAGTGTCTGTAACCCCCGATAGCGGTTCGTGTCAGCAAGGCTGCCTGCAAGGCACTAAGATTGATCAACAAAAAATAAACCTCGAAATACAACTTGAAAAGTATCCCATAAGGTAGGGGATACTATTTCTGTCACTTTTAAACACATATCCAAGATGTAGGAGTGTAACTTTTGGGACCACTTTAGTGCAGTAGAGAATATATCACTATGTATGAATTTCTTATGCAACCATTCAAAGTGGGAGGTTGTAGACCACTATAGAAGGGAAGGTAGACAACCCTATTTACATTCAAAGATCGGTGGCTAGAGACGTTAAGCCAAGTCAAGCTTACTCCTCTTGCTAACAAGTTTAACCTATTGCACGAGTTGCTAAAAGGCCTAAACGAGGGGTCAAAAATACTCACCCTAAAGAAAGCAGCCATTGACTCTTCAAAGAAGCAAAGGATGGCAGACAAGTAAGTGGATTCCGCTTCGATGATGCGGCTGAAACACACGCACACCTCATTTCTAGTATCACTTTCGTAGATCACAAAAGAACTCATCCTTGAAATTCAGATCCACAATTTGAAATATAGCACATTCCTTGAAAACTAGGCAATCATCACAAAATTTTCAAGTGGCGGAGTGTTCAAATTACCAGCTAAGTTCCACTTCAGTAATTTCTTCCTGCGCCTTTGGAGAAGTGAAATAGCCCATTCCCCAGGTGGCAATGGTAGCCACCCAGCCTTGTTTGGGTATATGCTCCCCAGCCTTACTGGCCGCTTCTTTCAGCATCTCCATGGCCTGCTTCCTGTCCTCCTCCGTGCCTGTAATGCCAGCCTTTGCAAACAGAATGACTGCATGGCAGTGAGTGAAGATGGGCACCACACCCGGATCCTGTTCCCTTGTTTTCACTCTCTCCTCCACGAAGGCCTCGGCTTCATCAAACTTGCCTTGAAGAAAGAGTCTGCTCCAAATCATCCCACATGGATTAGAGCCCATACCACCAGCACAAAGGGGTTGTGCTAAGAATAAATGCCTGGCAAAATGGCTTGAAATGAACCCAATTTTGCAAGAGATTCACTAACCCTATGTTGTCCTACCTTCAGTTTAAAAACTGGGCGAGAATGGTAGCATACAGGATCCTAGTGTAACTAAAAAACCAGAGGTCAATGAGATCAACCCCAAGAGAACCCCTTCTCTGTAAAAAATTGATTTAGTCCCTAAGTGGGATGGCCTACCTGCTGATACCACAAACCCTACTCGAATTCTTCCGTAGAATCTGAATTTATGAGGGTCCCTAAGATAGAAAGTAGACCAGAAATGATACTTGAAGCATGTCATTCTGTACTAGTTCTTATTCTCAGTTTTCACAAGAGAGTAGACGTTGATGAGCCTGCCATTGATGCACTGAGACTAATGTCCAAAAAATAAGGGTTCAGGATCGAGCTACTTCCTTAAAAATCTCAAATTCTGACACAATAGAAGACGTACGTGTACGTACTACCAGCATTAGCACGTTGGGAGTACTCATGCTTTCGCTAAACGTCTAATCTTCGAATGCAAATGAGGTTGACTACTATCCCTCCAACAGTAAGCAGTCTACAACGATTGCCTAAGAAATCATCGTATTCGATCCTGACTCTCATACCCAAAATGCACTATAGTAATCTCCCAATAAAAGCTCACACTCCAACATAATCGTCAAAAATTGCATCCTCTACCTCAACCCTCATTTCATTCTTACGCACACCCACTTGTAAATCCCATCACCCAATTCCCAATTCCACACAAAAACTTCACAAGAAAGAAGCATGGTCATCGCCATCACCAACCACAAGAAAGCATCGCATCGCCCATGGCGGACAACCCCAGACGACCCAAGCTGGGGCGGAGGACCCAAGACGAACACCAACAACAACAACAACAACAACAACAACAAAAGAACCCCCAAAAACAACAGAAAATGCAAGACGACGACGATGCATCATCCCAAAGCTTTTATTCCAATCAATCCCTAATAACTTACTTCAAGGCTTCTTCCGCTTCCTCGCAAGCCTCGTCCACCGAAGCCACATGCTCATCGCTCTTCTCCATACTCCCCATCTCTCTCTCTCTCTCTCTCTCTCTCTCTCTCTCTGTCTGTCTCACCCACACCCACCCACACCCCAAAAAAACCTTTCCTTCCAAGCAAAACCAAACCAAGGCTCCCAAACGTACTCACACACTATACTTGCGCATCCAATCATTCACTTGTTCGCTCTAAGCTCAGTTGCACGCCTTCAGTCGACTCCTGGTCCACTCCACATCATCCCCAGGAACAATAGTATGATATTGTTCCTGCACATCAATGCGCCATCCCTGGGTTTGTTGTGTTCGTCAGATGGTGATGAGGACGACGATGATGGTGTTGTTTGCTTGGGACTTTGGATGTGCGAGGTTGTGTTGCAGGGTGGTGAGTTTGGAGAGATTCCTTTGACAATAATTTCGCTTCGTCGCCCCTGCCTGCTGCTGAGTGAGGTAGATGACGAACTGGCTAGGTTAGTCAGCCACCTACTCCGGCTTCGAATAGAATACGATATTGGCAAAGGATGAGATTACCGACATCTGGCAGCTTTGACCGGAGACGACTCGCACTGGGGATTAGTTGAAGCCCTGTGTTCGGGAAAAAAACAGCCTGTGTAAGGTAGTCTAAAAGCGACCATGTTCTTAATGCGATCCTTATCTAGGAATTGATGACAAGTTGCTTGAAATATCTATTACTGTCAATGATGAGTTCCGTAGGTTTAAATGGTCACTGTAAGAGCAGACTACCTTAGTTCAAAGTTAGCCAATGGAATCGGGAAAGCAATTGTGTGCAATTTGAAATCATTGGGGGAAAAAAAATGGTGGAAAAATCTAAAAAATTTCTACTTAGAGTAAGAAATAGAGAAAATAATTGGACTTGGTACTTGAAAACACAGCTCAATATGGGAATTAAAAGACAATAGCTGGTAAAACTCAAAAAATATTCCTAAATATTGCTCAAGCCTATACAAGGAGTAGGGTTGGGTTGGATTGGGGGTTTTTTGGAAGGGGGGGACTTTTAAGGTATAATTAGACCTCGTTAACCCTTAAAGGTCTAGTAGGGGCATATATATGGTCTTGTATTTTACTATTAGAATATGAAGTTTGTACTAAAATATGGGAAGACATACATTATTAGATTGAAAATTCAACAACTAAAGTTTTTCATAAGGAGGTCATTCTAGTATCTATCTAAATCTGATCATATTCAAATACGGCAACAAACATATAGAATATGTGGCCACTTGGCAACTTCTTAGATATGTAGGAGGTACAATAATGATCTCAATTGGAAAGGCTATATGTCATTGAATGGATTCGACTCAACATGAATACAAACTTATGTAATTGGTGTATACATCAATTCTTGCATCTTGCACGTCAAATACACAAACCCAGATTGGGATTCTCAAACCTTAAAGGTCAATCCTAGAAGGACGTTGGCATATGACCAAGGTAGTCACTCAAAAATGATTTGATTGAATGGGAGTGAGACAAGGGTGTGTCCCTTGCCCCATACTTGTTCTTGTTTCTCAGGGAGGTCCCAAACCTCGCCGCCAAACGCTCAAGCCAAAGGGGCGAACTTTTGGAGATTATGCTCCCCGCCTTCGAAGAAGAGCAACTCATCAGCTAATACGTTGATGATGTTAACTTCACCCTAACTCCATGGTGAGGAACGTAGTTTTAGAAGCCTCTCCACCCTAATCGAGCGTTACAGAATAGCCCGAGGTCTCTTCATTGACCCTTAAATGTTGAGGAAGACGTTCAGCGTCCGATGGATGACAGGGAATCTTTGTATTAGGATAGAAGTGCAACTAACTATTCATCCTTAAAATTTTGTTTGTGAACAAAGGAGGTCTTCTACACTAGTTTGACTTAGTTCCAATGAGTGCTTTTGCTATTTCTAAAGCCAATGATTCACACCGTAATGAATTCCAAAGTCACCCCTTTGTCGTTTAAGGTTTAATTGTCCAAAGAGTATCGCCTACTGGATATCCCTAGCTAGTAGCAGCCCCGACTGACTTGGCTAGCCTTGACCGATTGCCAATTGGCGGAGGAACAACAGCTATGCAAATCGCTGGGCTCTCCATTCGGCATTGACCTTCACACACAGGACGTGTGACAAGTTCTCAGATGCAAAGATTTGTAAGAAACTGGGGTACTAGACAACCATCCATCTCTCGTCACAGTAGCTGGACGGGCTATCAGTATCGTCAATTCTGTGCTACTGTACTCATCACGCTATGGTACTTCATTTGCATTTGGGGGCGGATCTCTCGCCATCATCAGGAAGATTCGTGCCTCCATGCGTGATTTTCTCTGGTATGGAACTACTCACAGGAGCTGAGCGAGAGTGAGCTGGACGGATCAGTGTTGCGCTCCTCACCAGGTGGGAGGATTAATATATTTAGGTATTTAGGGGATCCTATTGAAGCTCTCTACGCATTAGCGGGTATACTACCGGGGTCCTCGAACTTACAAGTCCTCCTGAGATACAATTCAAGCTCCTCCAATTCCGACCTGCTAGCGGCGAGGTGTGACCAGCAAAGTCGCAGTGGGCTCTTCTGCACAGTCAGGTTCCACGCCACCAAGGGCTCATGCGCTTGGGATCGCATTGTCCAAGCGTGGCGCTTATTAGTCAAGTATGTCTCGGCAATTCGCCCAAGGAATAGGCTAGGGATGAGGTCCTCGCCACACCACACCACTATGGTGGACCACGCACTTCCTTGGGGTTGCGCACGAATTCTCCACAAGTAGCTAGAGCCGCCACCATCATAAAGAATGGAATGTGGTAGCTTCAACACATTTGGGATCAGTTGTCCCTTACGTTCTTGCCTTGGGAAGCAGTCAAGCAGTGGTATGATTTGCTCCCGACTGAGGCCCCAGCGTATTAATAATAGGTTGGTTGCATCGGTCCCCAGAGAATGGCTCCACTTGCTCTCGGTAAACAGTTTCGTCACCTGCAACCATGAGTTCATAGGTCTCTTCCAGGGTGAAGCTCACCCCACCACGACGTTAGTGTTCAGTACCACCTCTCCCAATTCCAGCCTCAAATTTCTAACATTCGGGCCTCGTTACCCTTCTCCCGATTTTCAGCGTGAACATCACATCCCTGACCCTCAAGCCTCGATAGGAAGCGCAGCTTAGTAGGGGGAATCAAAGAACTTCATAGCTGGTTCAAAAGGATCCGCGTCGCCTAGGCGAGCCTTGGCCCACTTCTTTACATGGGGATCTTGCCCGAACTTGGATTCAACCCTGGCTGGTGGATTTGGAGCAACTCTACGTCCATACAATCATACTCCAAATGCAAAACAACAAACTAGAACAGGTGCTTTGGGAGGCATTTGTTGACCATGCCAGAGCTGAAGACATCGAAACTATGCAAACTCTACCTCGACGAAGTTTCCATGTTCTCTGCACAGATTCAACAACACATGGTTGCAAACAGATTTCTTTGGTGCGCGCTCCAATCTGGAGTTTAGGTGGAGGCTTACTCCGACCCCCGAAGATTGGCTCGTTCACTTAGCTCGTAGCTATGGGGATCTCAGTTCTGGAGTTTGTTCTAGTTCCTTGTTCTCTTGTTTGGTGCTTATGTTAGTTCTCAGAAAACGTAACAATGGTCGCCGAGGCTTGCCTCTGGTTCTCTATAACTTACTTGTTCCCTCTTGAAATGGAATTGGTCCATGTGTTTCAAAAAATAAAATAAATGAATAGGTGTATTCTTCATTTCTACAATGGTATCTAGTGAAAGTCATTCATTTGAGACACTTTTAGGCCATGCCTTCGTGTCAATACATGGTTAATCCCTAAATGTTATGTATCCCCAAAGTGGATGCATGTTGGTCAACTTGGTTTCGAACATTCAAAGTGTTACTTCACATTTAAGTACTTTTGAACTTTTGAAAGTTCAAAATTAATAATGGTCATCAGGAGAAAAAAAAATGGTCATGAGGAGATAATCTAGAACGTCGGGAGATTTATGCAAAACATTGGGAGATCAATACAAAACATTTAGAAAACTATACAAACATTGAGAGATTTATACAAACATCAAGAGATTTCCCAATGTTATTATTTGGAGATCTTTGAATATTTAGTCCATAATTCATTGAATAGTCCAAAAATAGTTATATGTGGCATTGTTCATTCTTGATTTTGATTTAAACTTAGAAAATGAAGTCTATTAAGTTATCTTTCTAAACTACATCAAAACTTTGAAAAATTTCTAAAATTCAATGAGTTATTACAATTGGAAGCTCTATGTGTTGAGATCTAAATCAAACAATATTGTGAGGTTTTCAAATTTTTTTTTAATTTAAAAAATACTATCAAATTAAGATTACAAAATATTTTTTTCATTCTAACATTAAATTTTAGTCAAAATTCCAAATCATTCTTATTGATATATTCTAGTTGATATAATTTTAAGTGCACACTTTAAAAAATCACGATAATTTGATTCTTCTACCAAAAATTCTAATATAATCAACATTCATAGAAAAACATTTATTCACACATGATGATTAAAAAAATTATCAATTAATTATATAAAGGCTACATTTAGCTTGATGGTGGTTTCTAGACTCTTAAAGGTCAACTCTAATTTATAAAGCTAAATTAGTCTCAAAAATAAAGTTTGACCATATAGCAATGGAACTAGTCTTTTAGAGGGGTAATGTGACTTCTCTTCAATGATATTTTGGAATTTTTGATACACTTGCCAGAAAAAGGTTAACACTTGTTTGAAAAAGTGGCATGAATGAAGCTAATTATCTAAGCCTTATAGACCTAGATGGCAAATTCCATCCTTGAAGCCTAATATCTAAGCTTCATAGACCTAAATGGCAAATTCCATTATCATTGCCTATAGCAAACTTGTCTCACATTCAATCTAATTTAGATAAGTAGTATGGATGTCTTCTAGACAATCAAATTACAGTGAATAGAGTGTGCATTGATTTGTACTATTGGTGGGGACTAGACTTCAAGGCCATAAGAGTAGGAAAAATCTTACAAGGTCTATGATTTGTCTTTCAAAGATCTACTCATTAGATGGGTTTTCCCTACCGGGGAGGGTTGTGAGTTCCCAGCCCCGAATTTGGCCGAAACTGCTGAAACAGGCCGTTTCCAAGCACTGCTGACTTGGCAGAACAACTGCCACGTCCTTTTTTCAAAAAATAAAAATAAAAATAAAAATTTAACTTTGTTTCTCATTTTAAGAACTTTAAAATCTTTTTTTTTTTTTTTTTTTTTTTTGAAAAAAAAAAATTGACACCTGCATTCAATGGGGGCCGGGAGAACGGAGCTGGGAATGGGCCTGAAACGGCCCTCCAGCCCCCCCGAATCCCATCTAATGTTTGGAAGCAGTCTCAACCCTCAAGTCAGAGGAGGCCACATTAATGTTGAATCTACAATTTTGGTATATTTAATCTTTGAGTAATTGGCTATGAACCTTTTGACCTATGGATCTACTAAAATTATAGTCAATCCAACTATCTAGATTAGCTTGTTTTTAATTCCAAGGACTCAAATATTTTTTGTATATTTTTTACAATGGATAAGAGTGTTATTCACTTCATTTTCATATGCACTAAATTTCATGACATTTAGAAATCTAAGTCAAAAGTTATGGCCTTATATGTCACTTTTTCTATAAATGGGAAGTACGGGCAGATCAGAAAAAATCAATTTTTTCATAAACACAAATTTGAAATTGGTTTTCTAGAGTTAACTTATATACATTTGGAAAGTTTCGAATCATTCCGTTTTGATCAATGAGTCAAAAGTTATGAAGAGTTTTAGTTTGTGGGTAGTTATGGATTCTCTACTCTAAAATAAACTTTGAAGTCTTCTATTTTACTCAATTTTAAATTTTAAAAAACAAACAAATATAGGATGTGGATTGTCATTACAACATTGCAACCCTTGGAATTGGCATTTTTCAATTCCATAACTAAATTCTTAACAATTTTGTATTTTAAATCATTCTCTACTTCCTTCTACTTACTATTATTTTCCTATATGTTGTACAATTCAAAATGATCTAAATTTTCTTAAGCATGTAGCCAACTTGCCTTGAAGAATGAATCCAAAGAAACACAACTATTTTGGATATTTTTTCATACAAATGTGAGATTGTAAAGTGCAACTTCCCGGTTTTTTGTAAGGCCCCAAAAGGATTTCTATGAATTCAAAAGCTCATATCTTGCAATCCACATGATGAAAATTTCTGAAAATTTTACCACGTCTTCTCAAGACAGCATACTACAAGATCCTATGGTTATATGTGTCCGAAAATATTTTCTTTTCCAAAATCTGGTACTTATACTAAAAATGGCAGTTTGGGAGCTTTTTTGCTAAAATTATAGTCACAATCCTTTAGGGGTTAAACAAAAATTATTTTTATTGGATCTTATTGGCAATTGAACAATGATAATTAACAATTTCATACCTTGTTCATAAAAAATTGGAATGCTACAATTGGAATGCTACAATATATAACTTCAAATAAAGAAAATATGTCTAAAAATAGGTGTTGGATTTCTGTAATATTCTTTCAAAAAAGAGATTATATAGGGGGGAAATGAATCTTTATATGGAGTAATTTTTAGTCATTTGTAGAATCCCATTATTCAACTTTAATTAGATATTTGACACTAGATATAATATTATCTTGAAGTTCAAATTATAGTTTATATTCATGTAGAATCAAAAGATAGAATGACATAGGAATTTCAATTCTCAATGGCATGATGAAATAAACTTTATAAAATTGTGGTCAAATTTTCAAGTTTTGTGTGTCTCTTGAGTAGCCACATAGTCAAAAATTTATTTAAACGAATTAGCAAATTATAGTGAAGGATGTTGCAAGTAGAATTTGAATATTCTACTACTTGGAGAATGTGTTACAAATTTTTGAAGCAATATGCTATAGGTCCATGCAATGTGTCATAGATTCAATAAGAAACAAAACATTTGGAACCTTGAAGCAACCAAGAGTAATGCATGAATAGAAGCACCAAAAATAGTCCACATTGTTCATCTCCTCAACCTCCAAGTAGAAGACTTGGAAATTTGGTTTGCAATTACACAAATAAAGGGCATTAGTTTTAATTAGTTTAAAAAGAGATGCACCTATTCCTATGTCTTTAATCCCTAAAGGCCTAAGGCCTTTTTGGGTTTAAAAACATAATTTCTTTTGAAGTATTTTAGGTCTAAATGTCTTAAGGTAAAGAAATTTCAACTATACAATTTTATAGTGAACGTGTTGTAGATGACGTGGATCAAATTTGGAGTTCAAATTTGATTTCTAAACCTACTCAAATGAAAAAACTTTAAACTATAAAGTACCTCAAAATCAACATAAAAACACATTGGTGAAATAAAATATCATTTAATTGATTCATTGCATCTTTAAAATGACTTTGAAATGTAAAAAATTAGCAAAAATGTTGCAAAAAACACATCTATAGGTGAACCTCCTACTTAAATGCTTCTACATTGCTCATAACTTTTTTAATTGATATGAAGTTTTAACCACACAAACTAGACTAGTATGCACAAATTTTCCCCAATTTTTTATTTATTGGAAATGGACATTGTATGAAGTAGAAAAAAAGTTATTGAAATTATCCGTGATCCAAAAATGTCCGGATTTTGAACTTCAAATTGCTTCCAAACATTCAAAACCACTTGGATTGACATGAAAATTTTACCATAATAACTAGACTTCAAGGAGAACATAACCCAACAAATTTGATTGAAAATGAACATTTGATGAAGGCTAAAAATGTTATCATACAAACTAGAAAAGAAAGCACAATTTTCCCAACAACAAGTTTTAGTAAATTTGGACATTGGATGCAGAAGTTACAGTACTTTGAATTGGAATTCGTAATTATGTGAGGAACTTTTGGTCCCCCGGGGTTAAACAATTCCGCATACTTTTAAATGTAATCAACAAATTAAAATAATTTTAACATTATGGCAAATGAATTTGTGAAATGGTGTATCATGTACGCAAACTGTACATTTTGGACTCCCTACATCTACATATTTTCAAGATTGGTTTAGGGTACAGCATCGGGAATGGGTACTTTACATGATCATAGGTCTGGTTAATACAAAGAGGTATGTGCTCTGGTCTCTTAGGTAACATATCAGAAAAAAAAAAGTAACTCACAATAATGTTCAAATGTCAATTTCAATGATGTAACTCCCACCAGTATCGATGCATCCATTATAATATGGTGAAAATTGGAAACCACATCATATCACCTTACACTAAATCGACAGCACTATGTGGTGAAATATTCCCAAGGCAACAGTGAGACAGATTTTGGCTTTTCTTTCTCATTACAATTTGAAACAGCTGGTCTACAAATTAAACTGTAGAGGATGTGCTCCATGAGCAGACAAACCTCAGACAAAACTAAACTACACGATCAAGGACCCTTGGTAGCACTTTATAAAAAGTTCACTACAGCAAGATTCACTGCAAAACAAAATACCACAAAACACCAAACAACATACAAATCCGTCAAAACGTGGCATTGACTAAGGTAGGTTTCTGAAAACGCCGAGTAAAAGTCACATATCTGAGCATACAGAATCACTGCAGCGAGCAAAACTATCCCAGAGACATAAACCCTAAAGTGGCATTTTCTAAAATCAACTTACAATGTCCCCCACAATGCAGGATCCCTTCAAAAGAGACCAGAATGTCACCACGCAAGCTTTATTAACCTCCGTAATCCCCAGCTTCGAACTTGTCCTCCGGATAGTACACAGCAACTACCAAGTTTTCATCGAATCTCCGCCCATGAAGTGAAGCCTTCGCTTTTGCGGCACCAGCAATATCAGAATACTCGAGAAAGACCTGAGAAAAGAGAATCAACTGTTAAAGAACTGAACTGTTACCAGACGACCAGACTTATCTGTGACATTGAGCTGAAAAAAGTTAAAAAAGTAATTCAAGATAATGAAATCGATGAACTTTAAATAGGAGTTTAGAATTTATTTCATACCTTGCCCAATCCAGGAACATCTTCACCACCTCTGGGTCTTGGAATGACGACATTCACCAAGTTCCCTGCGACAACAATCCAAGTTAATCAAAAGCTCCGACATCCAGACTTGTCACCAAAAATCACAAACGAACCTGAATTCAACTGTGACAAGTTGCTACTAGATTGCTCAATGGACACGTACCATACTTCCCGCATTCAGTCTTCATGTCTTCGAGGATTTCCTCGTACTCTTCGGTATCTTCCAGCTGGCGGGGTGTTACAACCTTCACATATTTGCAAACGATGAGTATTAAAAGGTTAATACCCCTTCCAGATCATGTCAGAAGAAGACGATGTCCTAAACCGCTCTTCCCACCCATTGCATAAAGTCCGCGACAAACAAAAATACTCACTCAAAATTAATATTCAAGACTATTTTTTAGGGTCGAGAAAGCGAAATTACCTCGGTCAATGCGACAACCTTGGTAGGATTTTCTAATGCAAGACCATTTCCAACCCCAGTCATCATTGGGAACATCGACATGCTACCTAGGGTCACTGCATTGGCGCCACTAGCTTGTAATGCAAGTTTCTGCACATCCATGGGTTCGTTAGTACAGAAGCATGAAAAAATGATAGCATGCCAGAGGTACTAGACTGATTTTGATGTCATTATCGGGCACGAGAAGAGTTAACGAATTCACAAAACAACCCTAGAGCATCTTCCCAAGTCTTAAAAAAACACTTCAACGTTACCTGCATGGCAATTTGCTGTTGGGCATGCGCCAAAACATTTGCTTGATCAGGCTTGGGTTGTCCACTGCAAGAACAGCACATAACGTCAGATTAAAAATGAAAAAACAAAACATTCTTCAAGCCCTTGAAACTATGGAAAATCTCATATGTACATCGAGTCAAAAATTCAACGAACATTAAGTTTACCAGAACTAAACTAAACTTTGACTAATTGGCATCTTAGACAAGAAACAGTCTAAATTGATTCTTACTAAATGCAGTAAGAATTCTTCATTAAAGAGATGAAATAAAGGATAGTTGCACATCCCCATGGAGTCGACGGGCACCCACACAAAGTATAATACGTGGTATTGTAAGCATTGACTTTCCAAAGGAAAGCCAATGAACAAAAATGAATCCCAAGACCTGTAAGTGGACTAAAGCCAACCTTGCCGTGGCTCGGCGAACGTTTAAAGTCTTGTCATCCATTTTCATGCCATTAAGCGTTGCACAGGCAATATCCACAACTGAAGGATCCT
Source organism: Rhytidiadelphus loreus (assembly GCA_947034895.1). Taxonomy (NCBI): domain Eukaryota; kingdom Viridiplantae; phylum Streptophyta; class Bryopsida; order Hypnales; family Hylocomiaceae; genus Rhytidiadelphus; species Rhytidiadelphus loreus. Next base: position 33,689,700 of record OX344764.1, read on the forward strand.
GCGAAAGGAAAGTAGACACACAGACGGACAAAGTGAGCAAGATAAGCAAATTTCTCTACCTGGCAGACGCCCGACGCACGCTTAGAGTCTTATCGCCCATTTTCAAACCATTAAGTGCCGCTATGGCAACGTCAGTAGTAACAGACGGGTCCTGCAGATAATGTGGTTGGTCACACCTCACAAGTTAACCAAGAAGATGTCCAGCTAATTTAATTAACTAATTCTGCAGCCCTTATGCATGGAATCAAAGACAAACAAACTTAACAAACAACGTTTTCCAAGGGAATTAATTATTGGGTACTTCAGTAAAAACAAGATGCATAAAATAGAATATATAGTCCTTGAAATGAGTTGCAAACGACATACCTGATAAACACAGAAGCCATAACCTTTAGAGTTCCCAGTATCACGGTCCTTGACAAGATCAAAACCTCGCAGAGGTCTGGAAAACATAAAGCAAAACGAAAAGATCAGTATCTTCCTCTTCAATCATACGATCCCCCTAAAGCGAAAACCTCAATACCAAATGCATGCAATCGAAAAAATCTTACCCAAAGGACTCAAGTAACTCTTTGATTTGAACCTCAGTCAAATAGTAGGGCAAACCTCCGACAAAGATACGGTCAGGTCCATCAGCCCCTCCGGCAGCGCTTCTACAAAATTCAAAACAAATTAGTTTAATAGGCATCAACTTCAAATCGGGCGATGAGTATAACAATATACTAGCTCCACAATCAGTATACCAATATACCAACTCCACAATTAGTACATGGCTTCAATTAATGCTGCAGATAAGCTTGTAACATATTTCACCACACCAAGTTTACAGTAAAATAAGAACAACTCCTTCCTGCTGTTTACAGAAAGATTAAAAAAGACAATACTGCTAACTGATTATTGAAGGTGGTGAAGATCATACCCAGGAGTTAAGCCGACTGCCGCCAGGTTGAGATGCGGACTAGGTTGACTTGGACCTAGAGTTGCAGCCATGGAAGGATTATAATCACTCGGTCTTCTCACTCTTACAGAAACTCCCTGATATACGAAGTAAAGGTAAAGTGTTTCATCAGTTGTCTTCCAAGATAATTCAGGTTAGAAAAAATAAAGCATCCTGTGAAAACAACAGAAGAAAAGTAGGTGGCACAAAACTGTAGATTCTGCAGAGCACCAAACTGACATGGGTGGTTACATGAAGCGCTATAGAGGAATCAAACAGGTATCAGTGGGTCCTATTGATTCACCATCCAAGGTTAGGGTCTGGTCGAAAACCAGCCCTCTATGGTCAAAAAACAAGCAATCCAAACGTTTAGACTCTCGACTCAAGCGTTTGGTTCTGCGCATCAGTAAATATGCCCCCCATCGTGATAATGGGTAGGGCGACACCTTGAATCGAGGATAATCAACGTTTAATCCACAATGCAACATATTTTCCCGTTAGACAAAAACTAGAAATAATAACCCAATAACAATGATTTGTAAAGGGATGAGATAGAAATACCTCAAAAATAATGCCATCCAGAGCCATAGCATTGCTAGCTTCTTCAACGGTCCGCATCTCAACAAACGCAAACTTCTTCTCTTGGTTGATGTACACGTTGACAACAGCATCACCTAATACATAGGAAAAAAAGTGTTGTAATAAGTGGTTCAATAGCAAAATAAAAAGTGCCGACTTCTAATGAATATATGAGATTCTTCTTCAGAACATTCACGTGCGATTGCCAATTAAAAATCAGGCCAGAATCGGGCCACGCATCATTATCACAGGCTAAGACCTTTAAAGAAACAGGCATGGTAAGGGACTCTATAATTATTTCGTTATGTGGGGATCAAAGGTAAAAGACCACTACGGTAAGTATCTAATTCAACTACTTATTACTATAGCCCTATTCTGTATCATCACAGGTCAACAAGAGAGCTACGACAACCTAAAGCAAATTCGATAATTCTAAATTTGCAGTCTATGATGAACAAAAACTTCCACAACTAACATCTTAAAAGCCCTTAGACATAGGGTTTAAAGAAATTATATACCTGGTCCAGCAGTATTTCCTCCCACAGCAGCCATCACCTGACTGAAATATGTTGCAATAGTCTGTCCATACATAAACCGACCAAACATTAGAAAACAATGCTAGAGGGAAAGGAAAAAATTTGGATGCCTTCATTTTCGATTCTACAGAAGTGAATGAATCTTTTAAGTACAGATATACGTACTGCTACATTACAACAAACGATAATTATATAGAAACAAACAACTCGTGAAAATCATAGAATATTTTACTCACTTGTTCATTCGCCATTGGTGGGAGACCACCAACATACACGCGACGGGCATGTCTGGTTGCCTGCAAAACAAACCTCTCCTACGTCAGTGTAAAAATACCATGAACAATAACCTCATACCAAGTCGAGACAACTCGCTCTCGACCCATCCGGGTCATGAGAGCGATAAACAGATGGCAGAAATTCTGACAATTGTGCTACTTAAGACACAACCCCTTGGCAATGCTCCAGCCCAGAAGCACCACGACCATGCATTTGAGGCAAGGCCCGACTCTTTGGTGAATTGGATGATTTTCATCTTTACCACGTAACACATTAACAAAGGTTCCTACATATATTATGCATCTTGGTATACAAAGATCATTCAGCAGTAAGAAACATAATCACCTGTTGAGTCATAGCTTGTGCTGGCATTCCAGGAAGACCTCCAAACTGCTTGACCACCAAAATACTCAATTACTACAGTAGACTAGAGGACTCACCTCGAACTGAGATAAGTGACAACTCAAAATTACAGGACTGTCTTGTGACAGGTCAGAAACGTGGAAATCTATCAATCAGAGTCAAAAGCACGAACCTGTGTACCACCGAATGGAAACATTGTTGAAAAGACGCCTGGCATTGCTGGAGGCATTCCAGGAATTTGACCTGGTAATCAAGCAAAGGTTATGTATTATAAATAAAATCTCGTGAACTCTAAAAAGCAAGCCGGAAACAACAATAAATACACCTACTATATACAAAAGACAGAAACACTTCCACAAATAAATAGACTCAATAAAAGAACACCGATGGATATACAAGTGCCATAACGTTCAGGCTCCCATTCTATGAATAAAACTAAATGTGCTTCCAAATAAAACCAACTCTTATGTATTTCTGAAAAGACATACAGACCTGGGATTGCAGCACCGGGAACTGCAGTAGCACCTGGGGGAGCCATGTCAAATCCACTTGTTTTCCTGCAACAGAAAATCAGAATTTTAGTGACAAGATTCAAAGACAGCATATATAGACACCTGCAAGAGAGAAAGCTAATACAGATTGATCACTGAATTGGACAGCGTCTTGTAGATTTATGAGACAATAACAAATTCGAGTATGGTAAACATGAGAACCAGCAAAAGAGGAAGAAAGGAAATTACAAAAATACAGATTCCAAGCATACCTTCTACGATCACGCGATGGAGATCTTGAGCGAGACCTTCGACGGTCACGAGAAGGAGATCTTGAAAGAGAAGTGGAACGAGACCGATGTCTGTGCCTCCTATCTCGGTCACCATAATCACGGCGACTTCTGCACTTGGCCAATACAGTTACTCAGTTCCGATACATGCAGAAGTGACGTTCAAACCTCAACAAAACAACCAGCATTCCCCTCACCCGAATTTCCCCTTTTCATCATGTGTCCGATTTAGAGCTCTTTTCAAATCTGCTATCAGGACTGACAAAAACTACCAAAACTCAACTCGTATAATATCAGACACGGTAAACGTGTTTTCATTAAAAAGAATATGACGAGGGTGCTCACCTTTCTCGATCATGGCTACGATGACGCTCACTCCGGTCTCGTTCTCCACGGTCCCCTCTGTCCCCTCTGTCCACTCTATCTCCTCTATCACGATCTCGATCATCCCTATGCCGACGATCTTTCTCTCTATCTTTCTCCCGACTTTTTTCTGTATCTCTACCAGATTCGCGAGAATGACGCTGCACCAAAACAACGACTCGGTCAGCAAAAAGCAAACAGAAAAGAAATGAAATCATCTTCAGCATTGTACAACTGCTCTGGAGACGATTTAGTAACTACGTTGTTCATAGGCCAATTTGAACCTGACTAACCAGAACCAGTGCAAGCATAAAACAAACCTGTCCACTTTACCACGATTGCCCAGACTGAGAAAGGATGGAAGATGACACCACGCTTACATTTCACTAACCCTGACACTCATCTCCAATGACAAGATGTCAGGAAACCGAATGTTTACTGCAAGCGTTATCTGCTTTTAAATTAACACATGTGGCAAAAATCTACAAATGCTGCTGTACTGGCAACGATAAAACGCCAGAGTTAGCTCCAGATCTCCAACGCAAGTCAATAGATATATCAATATCTTAGAACAACAATTCATCAACTGGAGCAATGAGGTGATGGAGACATCTATACAGAGATCTTTGAGAAAGTCGTTGATGTGAGGATAAAGCATCTCTCCGTCAACCTTTACTCAACATCAGTGCTCTTTAAGCGATGTTCTTCCAAACTACGCACATGAAGGAACAACAAAAGCAACAAGGGTTTCCATTAAAATACAGAACAAGGTTCGAAACTACATCCTCAAGAGCAACAAGCTGCAAGATACTCCACTACGGCACAAGTAGAACACATCTTAATTTTTTTAAATCCACAACAAAGAGATTTACATCTCTTTCACCTCTCAAGTGTAAACTTATGTCAATTCATACAAGTTCAGGACAGCGCGCTAGAAAGTGAAGCTACCGGAAGCTAGCGGCAAACCTAAACCCCCGGAGAATATGAAAAACAGAAAAGCAGAAGCTCTATGCGACTTTGCTATACTGCCGAGGCAGATTGTCTTTGTAAAAACCTGCTTGGAAACTTTGAACCAATGCTCTGACAATTTTCTTTAGACTGGAAGAGCAAAATATCTCTGTCATGTCGCGGCCGCAAATGCAATAAACTTCGAAAACCACGCAGGGAATAGTTCCTAGTAAGTACACGAGCAGAAATCCAAAGAAAACCTTGAGCTCGTCCGGACGCATTCTTTACCACACGAACAGAAGAGAAAAGGAAGACGGGACAGGGTCAGAGAAAGCCGCCATGACTGTTTTTCCAAGGAAACTCCACACGAACACGGTTAGCAAAAAGGCAGAATGCACCAAACGAGAGAGGAAATGAAAAGGTTGGTCAAGGAAACGACAGTACCTCCCGCTTCCTCTCTCGGTCGCCGTTTTCGCGATGCTCATCGAAGCCATAATCAGCGTGCGAATGAGAGTGCGACCGCGGCGGAGGTGAATCGCCGTCCTCGAACGGCGCCGCTCCGTCGGCCATGGTGATCTCCCGCAACAACTCGCCCTGGCTCCAACCCTTGAGGTGCAGGAGAGTATCCGCGTGGGGTGCGATGCAGCAGCAGCTATGGCGAAACCCTAACACAATCCCCTTTCAGAAGTAACGCAAGCGCAGGCAAGAGAAGAATAGGAGTGTCGACTCGCGCAACCTTGAGATACAAGGGGCTACCAATAGCAATTAAAAATATAAATAAATCAATTTAACCCTAGACCTATTACCACTTAATTCTTTAGGCCCCTGAGAGCGCCATAAAACCCCTTCACTACTATTTCAATTACACCGGCTGATTTATATCTTATCAGGGTGTGTTATAAAATAAACTTATATATGCTACAAAATGAACTTATATTGGGTTATTATAACTCTTACATTTGATTATTATAAATTTTTACAAGGGAGGAGTATTTTTGGCCATCGCATGTTTATATTATTCATTTTAAAATCTCATCATTGGTAAAAATATTCTTCCCTTACAAAATTTATACCATATGTAAATTAATTTTGTAGCATGCATGTACTATTAGGACAAATCAGTATAGTGAGAGAGTTTCAATAGTATGGAATCCATACTACCAATGATCAAAGTCAACATTCCAAACTGAATTATTAATTAAAGTTGGCAAATATAATTTTGTAGATGCTTGGAAATAGAAAAATTTGTTTTTTCCCACAAAATTTTATTTTATGAAAAAAATAATGTCTTCAAATTTTTGGTGTTTGTTTAAGAAAATATTGTTAGTCGCTTTGAATACAGTAATTGAATTAATTTTGATTGAATGTAATCTAGTTAAAAAAGCATTTGGATGAATTTTTATGAAAATTAGGTGAATGTATATGACATTTTTGAAGGGTGGATGCAATTACTAGAAAGTAGAATGACAATTATACTATTTGGGTTAATATGAGCTAGTATGGAAATAGTGTTGACCATAATTACATTAGTTTAAAATAGTTTATGATTAAAAACTATAATATAGTAGTGAGCTTCAAAATTTATAGTAATAACAAAATTTGTATAATTTAGTATTACTATTGCATGGCACATCAATTGAACTAAATTGAGTAGTTTACAAAAAATTTAACTTCTATAAATAAAATAATCTTTGAATTTTAATTGTGCGCATATTTCATACATATTTTAATAATAAATTCTTTATCATATATCTTGCATGTGAACTGTATATGTCAACCAAAAAAACTTATTTGAATAATCAATCTAATTGGATTAAATAGGATTAAAGAATATTCTAAAAATGCTGAAATATCCTTTTATTTAATCATCATAAAAGTGTCCAAATTCAAAGTTAAAACTATATTTTGAATGCATAGAATTATATATTTCATAATTGTTTAAATTCAAATAATTTCATAATACTCATGTAACTATTTTGTAAACTATAGTATATATGTTTGTTGTAATACATTCAAATGCATGCCAAAGGTTTACCCTCTAAAATCATCTCTATATTGCCTTTTTTTTCAAAATCAATGTATAATTATTTTGGAATAATTCATTTAAAAAAAATCTTATTCATTATTATCAAATTAGTCAATATTTTAGTATTTGAAAATTTTGACCATACAAATTTTGAAAAATTTACATTTAACCCCTAAAAAATCATTGTCCCCTAGGGGACACAATGGATTTTGGGCAAGTTCCTATGATCTCAATTTTTAGTGAAACTTTTATATAAGATAGGAAAACTTATTAGCTTCTTAAGAATATAATTTTTATTTCAATCGGTGCCGAGAGCAAAAGTTATGCCATCCTAAATAAAAATTTCACATCACCGGGCAGAAAAAGAAATCCACAAAAATTTGAAATTAAATTTGAATTTTTTTTCTTTCTTAAAGATCATATTTTTGTCTACATGTGAAGCTTTGATTCATTCCATTTGGATTAGTAATGTGAAAGTTATGAACAATCTTGTTTGGGGGGCAATTTGAGCATCTTCTTGATAAAATAACTCGTAGGATTCAATTTTGAATGCAATTTTCACATATTTTCAAAAATATTGTTTGACAAGGAAAGGTTTTTTAGCTAGAACAATCCCACCATTGAGATTATTGTGTTTCAATACCATCTTAGAGCTATTAACGATTTAGTTTTTCTTTGAATCTTGGACCTATTTCTACTGAAAGATTTTTTAAAGAATGAAAATCAAGTGTGTGTTTTTTGAATTTTTTTTACACTATCAACTCAATTCTTCAACAATTTCTTTTTTAATTCAAGGTCCATAGTGCAAAATTATTCCACAAATAACAATCAAAGTCATCTAAAATTACAAGCCAGTGTTCAAAAACACTTTTTTTTTCCAACTTTGAATGCTTATATCTTCCAATTTATATGGTCAAACTTCATGAAATTATTACCACATCATTTTAGACAAGTAAAGTACAAAAACCTACAGTTAGATTCTAAAAAAAGTAATTTCTTTTGTTTTTGGATGAATGCAGCCAAAATGACAGTTTTGAGTTGTTTTTGATAGAAAAATGGTCCTAGTCCTTTAGGGTTTAAAACAATAAGTTCAATTTTTGAAAACCCCTTTTTTTTTTTCTTAGGCAGATTGACTTTGGTCTCAAAAATTTTACGAAAGAAAAATGTGCCTTTTATTATTACGTGCAATTATAAATAGTGGAGAACATGCAAACCAATTTTTACAAGAATTGAAGTATGGGGGGATACTCTTTGTAAAATTTTGTACCCCCCTTAGTTCAAATAGTATTTAAAGTGTTATTTAGTGTATATTATTTAAATACATCTCATTTTATTTCCCACTTCTAATTTGCTAATGCTCTATAATGGCTTAATTTACTAATGAAATAAACAAGTTTTTGCCACCTTATATTAATTTAATTATTAGTATTACCTTCATCCAAGGAACAATAGTATACACAAAATTTAACAAGATATAAACACATAGTTGAAACCACCAAATTGACCCCTCCCTAATAGATACAACTAACTAATTTAATACAAAGTACTAAATACATGGAGATCAAGTGGCTTTCTTGTGGGATATTATCTTTACGTGATTATAGGGGATGACAAATGACTCATTGATGAATACATCAATGAATGAAAGTCTATAAATGAGAAAATTGGAAAATAGGTCTCACCATAGAAGAATAGGGACAATAAAGAAATCATTTTTTATTTTATTTTTAATTTATAGCAATTCTAAGTAATAATGGAATATTTTTTGATGTACTATATGTATTTAAAAATAGAATAAGTGATCTCCAATTTTCCATGGATGAGTTGTCAGAAACCACCCCAAATATTTTCAAAGTAGCATGAAATAACGTGACCAATTCTATCCAAAATATAGATGAATACTAAAATATTTGGCTTCATCATTTTCTCCTATGTTGTCACTTCAGCACTTCTCCAAAAACCAAATACCAAAACCTGCCTGGGAGGCTGTGACCAACCAAACCTGGGACCAATAAAGGAGACACTAGGTCCACGTCTCGGACCGCTGTGTGAAGCGGCCCTTCCTTACACCCCGCCTTTTTTGGTCGCACTCCAAGACACTCGACACATAGCATAGAGTTGCCATGACGGATTCGCAATCGGGGTGGAGCCTCCACGAAGCGGACTGGTGAATTTTGTGCAGTATGTACCTCAGTTGTAGGATTTTGTAGAAATTACGGGTGCGAAATGGAGCCTCATCAGAAGCTGCCGATGGAGGTGGCGGAAGAGACAGGGTTTGTGGATCCATTGGGAGCCAATTCGACCATTGGAGGATTCGCTGCAGCAGGAGCAGGCTTGATCTCCAAAGCAGGAACAACGTCCCGCGCTGCACAGCGTTTGCGGAAAGGGCCTGCGTCGGATGAGCACGCGCACGCTGTAGCGGCCGAATGGGATTCGTATAAATCTTCGGTGATGCAGCGGTTTGCGTCCACGGGGACTATCACGGTCACAACGGTAATGCGCTCGGATTTTTCTTGATTCATTTCACTGCAACCTCGTTAAAGAAAAAGAAAGCAATAAAAACAAAATGGGGAAGAGTGGATGGGGGAGGCTCTTGATGAAATTCTGCGTGCACTTGCTCTAAGCTGGAAATTCGAGGAGTCCTTGAAATTCTGGAGGATGCAAGGCAGTGGCTGTAATTATATTGTTATCGCTAACTTTGTCTTTGTACTCATGCGCTCGAATTTTCTTTTGATTACGCTGAAATTCATGACAACGTCGTTAAAGAAGAAACACCACCACAAAAGGATATCATGAAGTGTGGATTGTAGGAGGTTCTTAATGAAATTCATCGTGGATATGCTCTTAGGTGCAATGTGAGGAGTGATTGAAATTTCGTAGGATGCAATCTTGAGGATTATTGATATTTTTATCGCTATTTCACTCTTTAAGTGCTTCTGTTGCAGGGCCTTGACATTTTATCGAAGGAGCCTAAAGGTGTTGATTCTATTGACCTAGTTTCTTTCTTATTCCGAGCACTATTGCTGACTTCTGTGCTTGCAATCGTTGAGTGTAAATTTTGAAATGTTAGAGCTCAGGGATGTAAAGAGGAATCAAAATGCGTTTATATTGAACTTTTTTAGTAAATTCCATGTTAGTTCATTTTTATGAATATTTTCTAGCTAGCATACAGCTTTTAAATTTACGGCCATTTACTAGGATTGGTATTATTTGTTTGAAGGGCAAAAAAAGTCCGTTACAGCGGCTCACTTGGAACAGTTGGAGAATTCAGACAAAGATGCTCGTATAGAAAGCAAAATAATCTCACAACAGGAGTACGTCACCCGTCTACGTGAGCTCAACGATGAGATCGCTCTTGCTTGGATGAATAATGAGCGAGTTGCAGCTCTGAGATTAACAATTAAGGTGTGTGCCTTAGTGTTATCGCGTATGTAGTGTGATTTTTCTTTTTGCCTTCACATTGAGATGTGTCTAACTATCAAGCACCAATGATCTAACGCTTCTACCATTTGTCGAACATGAAACGAGGCTGTAATCACTAAAGAGATTTGTTCCTGCATCGAACAATTTGTAGGTGGCCAGGCTGTTGATGGACACCTCTGTCCCTCAATTCTACCCGACACTGTTTGTCTTAGTGACTGACGTGATGGACACCGTCGGCAGTTTAGTTTGGGATCGAATCAAGAGAAAGTCAGAGGCTGATGAATCCGACGATCTGGTGGCCTTACTTCCAGGTTAAGCTCCCTGAAACAATCTTACGCTAAGCTATATGATAGTCTTTGTGAGGTTTTGTAAAGGCAGACGGAGCGGGCAAAAGAGTTCACAAGTGAAGTTCACCTTGTTTGCTGTGAAACTGTCGTTGTCTTTTTATCATTTTCACGACTTTGTGTCTTGTCAATTTTGACGAGATTAAGAGTCTCACACTTGATTGATTGCACTGTGCAGCTAATTTTACTGCTGACGATGTCCGGCCAGAGGCAAAGGAAACATGCAACAATTGGTTCTACAAAATCGGCTGCATTCGTGAACTTCTTCCGCGAATGTGAGTTATTCCTGCCCTTTCACGTGCTGCTTGGTGAAGGTTACTCGCCACGCTGTTTCGGCCATACGACAAGACCTTTCTTGCATGAGTCTCGTGCTCGTGAAATGTTTCATTCAGACTTATTTATGTATTATCACAGCAAGCCTTTCTTCACATTTGGTCGTTGTCTTCGTGTAGTTATTTAGAGATTGCAATATTGCGATGCGTAGTCTTTCTGGAAAAGGATCCACCTGTTGGGAGCATTCAGCGGGTAACTCTTATGCTGAGGGGGATATCCGATCCGTTAGCTTCCGCTTATGCGCATCTCTATCTAGCTCGCCGGGGTCAAGTTCTTCTGCCCTCCGATTCAGGTTTGTGAATGTCTTGGGTGTACATCCAATCTCCACTTTTGCAATAGTTGCGCTTACGTGTTCTTTCGAGATATTAACCTTTTCTTCCTCTACAGGAAGATCAACATTTAGTTCTAACATCTTGTTTGGGCAGACTACTGTTTTTTTGTTGACAAACTCACTTTGAGCATGCTCTCACATCATGGGTGGTTGTGTTATTTTAGGTGCTTCTGATGTCCCAAAGAGCTATGGTGTACTCTCAAGCTTCTTGCAGATGCCTATACCATCAGCAGTCCCTATCAGTCGAGGTCCTCCGATTCAAATTCTCACTCTGAAGTTCACCAAAATAGACTGTGCTTTACTGGAACAATGTTCTTTGTTTGAGATTAGTTCTTGCATTTTCAAAAACCAAACAGCATTGTCAAGTTTAAAGATACGCAAATACCAAGTCTGGTACTTGGAGTAACAATTGTTAACCTCTTTTTATGCAGGTTATCTAATAAATGGTTTGAATGACTACTTAATTCAATACCGACGGGTGCTTTATGGAGATTTCGACAAGAAAATTGGTGCATCCGGGGTAGATCGTCGTTTGTATATAACACTGGTGGAGCCTGTGTTTGAGTGGATTATGAAATGTATTTTTAAAGGCGCGAATAAGGTTCCCTCCACATCTGATGTCATCCATATTTTGCATTGACTACACTCTCTATTTGTGAATCGAGAAGTGAACATGCATTTCCTTAGATATTTCGGCATTGTGGCTGACCCTGCATGTGTGCTGTAAGAGTACGGAGCTTCTATTCATTAAGGTTTGAACGAGGTTTGTGCTGCTTTGGTTGTTGGTGAACAGGATGAGATGGCGTTTGTTGTTCATAGGTTCGGAGAGCCTCAGCCCTTGACTCCTAGACGTAGAGGTGCTAATGGTGGTCAAGAGGATCAGGAGCCAGTCTCTGTCATCGTACATTACATGCTGAAGCAGTTACCCCCAGATTACATTTCTGGCGAGGCTTTAAACATGTTGAGGTTGGTAAAATCTTGCAAGGATGTGTCACTCTCTCAGGTGAGTTTCGACGTCCTTACCCTGTGTGCAGACTCGGCATGAATATCGTGACTCGTTTTGTTGATAGTATGCAAAAACAGTAAACCCGTTATACTGCTGTTACTGCATCATGTAGTTTGTATACAGTACCCCCAAATTTGGGAAGCGGTCCGGTATTTCTTGATCCCTCTGCTTGACGTTGTTAGAGCTATTTCCTGGTGCTATAATTTCTATGCCTTGTGTTGTACCAGCACCTTAACTACAAGTTGCTAGGGGAAAAGCTTTGTGAGTGCAACCCTCCTTCTGAAGATCAACTAGCCATCCTTGATGAAGCATGGAAGGTAAGTAAATCTGAAATTTAGAGAAACAATCGTTTATTGCCGGTTTTACGCGACTGTCTCTATTTTCTACAAATCAACCTATTCCGACAAACAGATCGCTACCATTTCACTGTATGTTTGCATTCATGGGTAAAGTTCGAATAGCCGGCAAGGTTGTTACTATTGTTTCACCTTAATTTGCAATTGCCTCGCAGGTCGTCATGACTTTTTCTAAGTTACCTGAGTATATGGCAGTAGCTGATGTCTTTGTGGACTACGTACTACAGTACTGCACAGTGAGTGTCTGACCAGAGTTTCTCCGAGCAATGAGAAGGTTTAACTTCTAGAACAATGATCTGATTCGCATTTTTGAATGCCAGAAGGGCCTTCGCATTTGCACTACTCAGCATTGTGTGGACGAGGGTGAAAAACTGTGCTCTCACCTGACTTGTATGCAGGAAGTGGAGCTCGTTATACTACTGAAAGATGTCTTGAAACACCTACACAACGGTGATGTATCAGACACGGTTCTGCTATCACTGGAATCGATCGTCTTTAAGCTGGTCACGCATTACACAGACATCACCAAAGTTTTGAACTTGGTGCGTTTTTTTCATCCATCTTCTAGTCTAGCAACATTCCTCACACTTGCCAGTTGTGGAGGCTTCCAACGTCTGTAACCCTTTCATTGCAGATCCATGATGAGGTAGCACCTTATGATTTAGTCGAGGGCATCTAGTTGCAATCTTTTCTGAGCGTGAAATGTCGTGGACGCAGGCACATGTTGTAGATATTCTCGATGTTTTTGGCGGAGAAATTCGTCTCTCTGTTTACAAACGAATTTTAGCTTCCGTCACTAGGTATGTGTTTTCTGATTGGAATGAAAATAAGTTGAACTTGGTAGGGCATCGTTTACTTGATGTCGGAAGATATTCGTGATATTTCCCCTACCCTAAAATTTTAGTGGGAATCGTTTCAAAATCTCTCATGCTTCAGTGATGGCATTGTATTCTCTGTACGGTTGCTGAGTGGTTACCGTATTTTGACCATCTTTCTGTTTGTTTTAGTGAAAAGCAGAATTCTGAAGTTAAAATATCATTAATCGTAATGTGTATAAAATTGTGCACAAATTTCACAGGAGCAACCAAAAAATTAGTGACCCTGTTACACGTCACATTGTTTTCGAGCAGTGTCGTGTTTTGCATGACTCACTCGACAGCCTGAGCAGTGAAGATGACCGCCGTCAAATTACCAGACTCATTGCCCGCTTCGTCCACCTTGTAGGTGTTCCTTTTGTCAAATTTACTTTAGCACTGTGAAATCTACGTTCCTGAGTTTTTGTGCTCCATGAAGTTATGTCGGGACATCAGCGTTCTCTTTGTTTAGCAGGCTTACTAGAGAGTTAGTAATATTTTCACCTGCTTGGTGGTTTTGTTTTTTTAGCGGAATCTGAGTCTCAGATGGGTGAATGCTTCCAGTAACTTACTGTTGTTTTTCGCAACTTACAGGTAGACCATGGACTTGACTTGGAGCAGCATCTTGCGTTCCTTGTTGACTGTCGGGCAACTTTTGGCAACATGGATCTCCTTCGAGTGATTTTCTTCTCTCTAGTATCTCGCTTAGTTTACATCATTAAAATGTTTCTTAAAAATAAAAAGTATAGCATGATTATTATGCAGAAGCCGTATTTGTTCCTGATTAGAAATGATCGTCTTTTAAGGTATATAGCTATACATGCGTTTGAGTCTTACTCAAAGAGTAACTCTAAAGAATGGCTTTTTTCAGGAGACCGTGGTGCATGCTAGTAATCGCTTGTCTGTATCTTCTCTACAAATGGCTGGGGGTTTGTCTAACAAGCGGACGATTGAATTCGTGAAGGCTTGTGTAACTTTTAATGGGATCACAATCCCATCCATTTCAAGCATTATACCCCGAATTCATCTCTTTCTTGAGACAGCAGAGGTGGGACCCAGAGGTGCACGTGTGCATGGAATTCATCCTATATTCAATCAGAATACTGAGGGAGTTTTTCCAACATAAACAGTACATAGGAGGGCGAACTTACGAACATTGATTTATTGTAGTGGTATCTTGTAATGCAGGTAGCTTTCATGAACGGTTTGCTTTCTCACACGGAAGATCTTATCAAGACTGCACTTAAGTGCTTACAAGACTCATCAATCGGTGATGGTAATTCTACACTTTCTTGACACTTGGAATAGCTTATCCTTTCAGGTTGAACTGAATGCCCTCCATTTTGTATGGATCTGCTGTAAGATAAATCGCTGTGGTTCAGCATTGAACAAGGTTTAGTATATTTTACGCAGATCCAATTAAATTTTTGTTTTTTCTGTGACCTTCAGGTTCAAAGCCAAAGGAGTTTGAGGAGGCTATTTGTAGCTTCTTGCAAAAGTTGTTATCGTTTCTGATGCTGGTTCCAGGTTAGGCATTATAATTGAGTTCTTCTCAACTATTCTTAGACATATCTAAATTTTTTGACGAGGACTTATCCACTAATTACAGTATTTAGGTTTACACTTGTCATTAAACTTGTTGTTAACATTGAGCATGATAAACTTTCTTTTAGTACAGTTTGAGTTCAAGGAATAAACTGTCAAGTTTTTAGCACGCCTAACGGAGATTGCAAATCCATGCAGGACACCCAGAGCTCGGTGCATTTTATATTCTTAAGGGAATTCTGACCCTTCTAGATACAAGACCCAGGTATGGCATATAGGATCAAGTTTTCAAAGCCTTTTTCTAAATGCTTTGTACATTTTATTATTGTGATGAAAGATAAAGAGGAGAAACGTTCTGATTAGAAACAATCATGTGGTCTCTAGATTGGTAACTGGCCGAAGAAGGTTGCGGGTCTTGTGTGGAGTTGTATGCATGCTTGCAGCACTTCGTGAAGGGAAATACCTTCATTACTCTATCAACGATCAGGTTCACATTCACCAGTTACATCAGAATATTTTCCTGTTATCTTTCAATTATGAGTACCAGTATATTTTCAGAAAAGACTGAAGTTTATCATCTTTCTTCTACTGCTTCTGACTTTCATTTTAATGCCATCAATCTTTTGACCTTTATTGTCTAAACTCTATCACTCCTTTTGCAGGTGGATAAAAATGATGTTCTTTACTTTGAAGACCCTTTGCACGAGGAAGAATTGGCGGAGATCATTGCCATTGTAGTGGACATGTTGGTTACGTGTCTTGATCAAGACGACGATAAGGTACAGTTCGTAGTCATCTATTCTTATAAGCAAAAGTTTGTTTTGTTTTGTCTATTGTACTGCCCTAGATCTCCATGCCCATTGGACCGACGGCTGTTCTTAATATCGTCGAGAGCACATTGGCGGTTTCACAAGATTTGGACCTATGGGGCGGGAGGCATGGAATTTCAAAGAATTTTTGCATTAGAACTTATAGAAATGGGAAATTAGCCAAAATTGGAATTTGAGCATAGTTTGGGCCCACCGTAATTGTGTCAATGACATAGACCGAGTAGTTTTTCATTATGGTCATAATCATCGAACTTTATTTGTAAACATTTTCTTGGAAAATTAGGTTTTATGTCTGGATGCATCATGGTGACAAACATGTTAATACCTAAGGTGGTGTCTGCATTTTCTTGATGCAGGCACAAAAGGGGTATCAATACCTTGATGCTTGCAATGCGCTTGTCACAGCTTTCAAGGTATTTTTGGAATATACCCGTCCATATTCCTGACAATCATTAGTTTTGTAGTATAATCTAAACAAGTTAGAGAAGATAGTAGCTTACGGTTGTGAGGATCCCATTCCAGGGTCCGGATCCCTGAAAATTGTTCGTAGTAGCCAAGGGTTGTGCTTCTATGTTCTTTTCTACTTACTTTGTTCTTGACGTGTTACAGGTTGATGGGGATCTGGAAATTCTTTGCAGTGGCTTTCTCCAGAAAGCGTCAACTGTCTTGACAGAGACCGATGCATATCTTCAAGTTACCACACGGTTTGTACAAAGGAAAGGAATCACATGATTTAACGGAGCTCTATAAACTTATTCAGCCTTTAGACTGGTTAAGGATGATTACCCAAGTTTTGTAAATGATTTCTTAGGTTCTGTATAAAATTCTTTCTCAAATTGGTGATGTGATATTCTTGGTCTCGGATTTTGGGGATTTACTTCAATTTTTCCACATTATTTCTCATGCACAGAACCGTGACCATTTGAATTACTCCATGACACAAAATTTGACACCAAATACACATACCTAGACTTTTCACACTTTTCCTTACTATCATGTTCAAGTGCAGTTGAGTATGAGATGACAAAGTATGTGATATTAGAGAAGGTGATCTTGTAGAGGATTGAATGTATTCAACACATCGTTCACCCTCTGTGGATCCTTGGGTGAGCTTAACCCTTAAATGTTGAGGAGGACATTTGGCATCTGATGGATGACAGGGAATCCTTGTAAAAGGATAGAAGTACAACTATTCATCCTTGAAATTTTGTTGTGAAAAAGGGAGGTCTTTTATAGTAGTTTGACTTTCAATGAGTGTTTTTATTTCTAAAGCCCATGCTTCACATGGTAAGTGTTGATTTTTAAGGTCACCCCTTCGTCCCTTAAGGGTTAAGTTTAACCCATAAATGATGTGGAGGATGTTTTCTAGCTAATGAATGACAAATAATCTCTCCATGTAGAATAGAAGTGCAACTATTCATCCTCCAAATTTTGAGTGAAAAAGAAAGGTCACCTACAATAGTTTGACTTCCAATGAGTGTTTTTGCATTACTTTAAGTCAACAATTCACACACTATCAAAATAGATGATTTCCACAATTAGCTTGTCGTTCAAGGATTAACCCCTAACTGCCTCATCGACCATATATGGTCGATCTGAAATTTCAGGCTCATTTTGAAGTGGGCAGTTAAATTCGTTTGACTGGTTTAAAAAAATTTTGGGGCAGTTTTTAGGGTTAATTATTCAAAACTTTCATTTTTCACTGAAAAAGGTACATATTTGAGTGTTGAGAGGTCTCCAAAGCCATTTATGTCCATTAATGGAAGAGTAAAGCTTGCTAATTTTACTTCATTTTTCAACTTTGAGCAATTTCACTTGATTTGAGATCTAAAAACTTCCACTTATTCATTTGCTTTGAAAATGGTCCCAATCGAAAGAGTAAAGTGTTTTCATGATTTTCACCATTGAAAATTTAAACAAGCAAGTGTTGATTTGGAGTTATTTGTGAATTATACTTATTAAAAAAATTGCATCTCAACAATTGCAAGGTGGATTGTGTAATGAGTTTAATAGCTTTTCAAGTGATATTAAGTTTTTTGAAAGGGTATTTTAGTGTGCTAACACAATTTGTAGTTGTTCATGTCACTTCTAATCCCAAAAAGCTTTTATGTGCAAATTTATGAAACATTGTGGAGAGGGACAACATATTAAAAATAGAAAACATACATTTCTCTTATTATAAGCTCACAACTCTTATGGAATTTTGCATTCAAAATTGGTGTACATACTAATAAGCAAGCTCTTTAAACATCCATACGGTTAGATTTTGAAAAAAAATCATTTTGTTTCAATGGAGATAACTATAAGCCCATGTTCTTTTTTCATGGGAAAAACACACTTGGAAAGGCTTAGGCACTTAGGGGTTAAGATGGTCTATTGTCTTTATTGTCATTGGCGGTGCCTCTAGGGATACACTTGTTCTTGCCCAATTAGTTTTAGTGTTGAAGGAAAGTTCTACATTGAGGAATCCCCCAACACTAAGGTGAAAACACCCATTAACCCTTAAAGGACAAAGGGATGACCTTCAAAATCATCCCTTTCCATTATTTTGTGAATCATTGGCTAAAGAAATAGCAAAAGCACTAATTAGAAGTCAAACTACTGTAGAAGACATCCCCTTTTTACAACAAAATTTTGAAGATGAATAGTTGCACTTCTATTCTATTAGAAGGATTCCATGTCATCCATCGGACACCAAATGTCCATGTTGACATTTAAGGGTTAAGTGTCCATAGGCCCATTTTTGACAAGTACACTTTAATGCCATATTTAACTACTTTTGAACTTTTGAAAGTCCAAAATTAATAATGGTCATCAGAGATCTATACAAACATTGGGAGGTCTCACAATGTTATTATTCCGTGATCTTCAAATGATTAGTCCAAAATTCATTGAATAGTCCAGAAGTAGTTAAATGTGGCATTTTATTTTTAAAGTGTCCTTCAAAGTGCAATTTAGCCATTTCCATACTTAATTGTGATTGATTGACTATTGATTTTCTAGATGTTGATTTTATATGTGATAGTTTAAGTGGCTTAGGGAGCTTCCACTTTGAAAATTCATAGTCATTACATATCTTATCCAAAAAACCTAGTTTGTTTGTTTGTTTGTTTGTTTTTAATTCATGATTTTCAATTACCAATACTACAAAACTGTTTTTTTTTCTATGCTAAATTGCTTATTTTGATGATTTGGGGAGTTTTCACCTTAGTTAAACAATGTTATGTTGATTGGAATATGGAACTTGTAGTCTAAACCCCTAAGATTTTGTTGTTTATTGTACAAAACCATTTAGTTTTTGAAATAGTCATAGAAATCTCTTTTCCAAAGAGTTAAAAAAATAACCCTTAAAGTCAAATTGGTCATGTTTCAGTACAACAAGTGAGAATACAAATTAATTTTATATCAACTTTTGCACTTTGCAACACTATACTAATTTATCCTACTAGTTTGTGGGCCATTATTTTACAAAACAGATACCATTTATAATATATTAAAATCAATTGTATATTGAAATATATACTATATTGTACTAATTTTCAAAAATAAATAAAAATTATAGAGATACTAAATTTGTGCTTATATAGGATAATTAGTATAATTTTGAATTTATATTCATGTTTAAGTGCTTTTAAAGTACAATCCTAATATTTAAACCCCTAAAGTCTCAATGCCTTTTTTCCATCAAAACCATTCAAAACTGTCATTTTTATTACAAAGAACAAAATACTTTTAAAATTATATTTTTTTCATATTTAACTAAAGGATCTTGTAGTAGACTAATGTAAGAATGTGTAGAAGAAATTTCATAAACTCTAACCGCATAGATTGCAAGATATTTGTGTTTGAAGTGAAGAAAATGGATTTTTTTTCACCTCACATATTGGAATATGAGACTTTGAATCTTTTTAGCTTAAAATTTTTGCACTATTGATTTTGAATTTCTAATTTTTTATGTTGAAGAATTGATAAAAATAAAACACTTAATTTTTACACATTAAAAAATTGTTAAGTAGAAGTAGATACAAGATTGAAGGGAAAACTAAACGATAATAGCTTTAAGATGAAATTGAAACACACTAATCTCAACAATGAGATTGTTTCTAGCAAGAGATCTGAAGGCCTTGTGAATAAAAATTGGCTTAAAAATTGTAAAAATTAAGTTCAGAAATGAATCCTATAAGTAATTTTTTTGAAGGAGATGGCTTGACTACCCCCAAAACAAGATTGTCCATAACTTTCAAATAATAAATCCAAATGGAATGAATCAAAGCTTCTCATGTAGATAAAAATACATTCTATGAGAGAGAGAAAATTCTAAGTTTAAAATTTTAAGTTTTTTAGATTTTTGTTTTAGCCCACCAAACTAAAATTTAGGCTTATTGTGCCATAACTTTTGGTCCCAGAAACCAATTGAAATAAAAATTACATTCCCCCAAAGCTAATGTATTTTTCTATCTTCACAAAAAAATTCAAAAATCACAATGAATATTGAGACCATAGGAGCTTGCCTGAAATCCATTTTCCCCCCTTAGAGAACAATGGGACTTTAGGGGTTAAAATAATTCCCTGATTAGAGAGAAATTTCAGCAAAAAGCAAAGCTACAATGTATTTGAAAAGTAGGTCTAGCGTTGAAAGTCCCAGTGAAAGCTAGATTCATATTGACAGCTCTCCATCACCAAGAAATTAATATCTACTTCCTCATTTTCTCCAATGCAAATTCAATCATGTTTGGTGTGTGCAAAATGTCTATTAATCCACCTATTGATCACATGGCTAGTATAAATCGAAACTGTTCACTGAGGGTGCGAGACTCAACAGGGGTTTTAACCCCTAAAGGAGGTTGCCTGACCTAATACGGTGACCATACAAAGCACCTGGAAAAATACAAGTGGCATTTAACTTGGGCAAAGAGTGTCATATGGGTCCAATTTTTTTGTGAGGCTTACAAGACCGGTAGGAAAGCCTGTTATGCAAGCTGCATAATTTTTGAATAAGCGGTTCTAGATGAAAAAAATTCTTGTATAAATGCAACAGTGAGGAATGAGGTTGTGAAAATGCTGTATGGGGAGATTGCAAGCTGTAGAATGTGCATAAGACGTCCAAAAGATATGCCAAAAAATCGTGCTATTGCTCCTTTCAAATGACATATAGCCTGAGCAAACACAATTGCATTACATGAACACACAATTTTGTCAAATTTTGCAACACACCACACCCTGTGAAGTTGCCAAAGAGTAGAAGTATGCGGTGGTTTGTCAAGCATGTGATACAAGACGGATGGCAACGTCGTTGTAGGGACCACCGTGCAACTACTGTGCATACTAGAGGACAAGCTTGAGCCGGTTTGACAGTCACATTCTCGACTTCTTCAACCTGTATTTAGATTGCAATACTACAGGACGCCCCATGCCAAAATCAACTCAACCAATGATACTATGGGAACTAGATACAAACGGTTGAGGAGGGATCTACATGATAGGAAACTACCTTCAACTGAATGAAAACTACATAAAAACGGTTGAGGAGGGGTCTACATGGTAGGAAACCGCCTTCAGCTAAATGAAAACTACATAAAAATGGTTGAGGAATAATCACTGAACAACAAAATGAGTTTCCTTCTGGCTATAGTAAGACTTGCATTCAAGAACCTTGTCCGATCATAGATACATGATATGAACCAAATGTAAAATGAGCCTAGTAACTATGAGCATGTGAGACGCCGCCTGTCTGATGAGCCTCACAAAATGGTAAGACTTTCCTATGGATTTGGCGTTCACCATGATGTTGCTGATCATTTCTTATTACTGATCATTTATTAGTAAAGCTTGCATACCGTATCCAAGCCAAAGCTGACAAGCACTTGCTTAGACTTCAAGTCCTTGTTGATGGTCTCTCAGCACTCCAACACTCTTGTTTTCAACTTCTTCACTCTGAAATGCCTCCATCTAGAACAAGCATGGTGTGAAGAGAGCAACTAGACCTCAAGTAACCGAGGTGTTACTTACAGTAAAAGCTCTAAGAAGGCAACAAACTTGTCACACACCAATGCAGCTCACATGAAAAAAATAGCGGGGAAAGAGGGCTTGCAACTGAGCATGGATAGACCCATTTCATGATTTTGCAGATGCATCTCTCATCAAATATTAGAAAATGCAAACCTTGATGCAAGCACAAGAAAAACTACAATCTTTTGAAGTGGGTGATCTCATCATATGACTTTTAGGAATTTCATGCAACATCAACTAAATAGTAAATAGCATGTGTGTCTCAAAAGAGTTATGAAAAATATGAGACCTATTGTCATAATGGTAGTTCATGGTCATCAAAAACTGTGCCTAGATTGTTCATCACCACCTGTAGGCATGAAAGACCAAAGCATTTCAAATCTACAGTAACGGTCATTGTTCGACGGTCCAAGTTCAACTCTTGAGGACTAAACACTATTAAATCCTTGTCCTTCAACCATTGTTCCACCATGAACTAGCAAGTATGTCGTACTCTCATTGTTGTTCCATGGTTGCAACTGCCTTGTTTTGGTGTATGATAGAGCACATTAGCATCCCAATCAAAGACTTGCATGGGCCGTTGTCGATTATGTACTCCAAACATTCAAACAAGGATGCAAAACCACACCTTCGTCAATACCTAGAAAGATTTAGCCGTTCATGAACGGCATGGTAGCACTTCTGAGGGCACATCCATCGGTTTCCACATGCTGGACAATACCAACGCCCTACATGCCCACATTCGATGCATCGACGTTTGAGTTTTGATTGCCAGTGGGAATGCACAGGATTAGGCCTTCTTTGACGTACAAGGAGTTGGGCTCCTTTCTGGGATCGTGCTTCTAACCAAGTATTTACTAAATGCTTTCCAACAGCAATTTTGAACTGCATGTGGGTTTGAACTTTTAACCCAAGGTCCTCCATCTGCGAGCAGTAGACGACGTAGGAATTGACCATGCTCTGATCAATTACAAAAAAAAACAGTTTATGCCACCATTTGTGGCTTCTCAATTGGGATGAGTAACTCGAACGTAGTTGATCTGAAACATCCACTCCTCTCATGTACTCTTGATATTGAGTGTGAATAGGGGAAGATGGTACCATTAATTGACCCTTCATGCCAGCAATCCTACGAAGTACAACCACACCGGGCTCCCAAGGGCTAGCAGCAGTGCTCAATAGAGTCATAAGCTTTTTGTCTTGCCAAGAGACAACTCCCATTTGTCTATGGTCATGGGTACGAATGAGCATGGACCCTCTCACAACGTTATTGCTGGGACGGTAAAGCCCAAGAGGCAGGTTTTTACTTGAGCGACGTACTGTTCCAGTAGCCCACATGCCAAGCACCATGAGCTCATGGAAAAGATTTACACTGGCAAATAAGTTGTCTACAACTAGACAATGAAAGCGTTGCTCAAGCCCCGCTATCATTCGTAAGACAACATGGTATCCTAACCCGTGTTCACCAAGGCTAGTACCTTCACCAAGATAGACTTCAATGTTAGAAACAAATTTGGACTTTGAGTTGGCTAGGACCCAACATTTAATCCCGAACCTCACTGGTTTTTCAGGCATAAATTGCCTGATAAAACAGTATCTACCCTTATAGGGAATTACACACTCATCGACTGTGATCTCACGCTCAAGATTGTAAATGTCTTTCGAAACATTTACAAACATCTCAATGACCCATCGTGTTTTTGCTATCCTATCGAAGTGTTGGGATGTTATATCTCGCACCACTTCTTCATTGTCTACTAGGTGTAGACATCTCAATATTTGCTCCCACCTAGCAAGATTCATGACCCTTGCTATCAGATTACAGTAAATAAAGCCCTCACTCCGCATCCAATATTGTCGAGTAGAAGGTAGCCTCTTCACACCCATAAGTATACAGATCCCGAGCCATGCACGAAGCTCTATTATGGATAGGTCCTTCCACTTCGGGCCTCCTTTTGTCCGTGGAACTTCATCTATACTCGAACGTTTGTGTTCACGGATCTCGACTTTAGCATATCGGTTTGATTCAAGCACTATTCGAGCAAGGGTTTCATCACTCCAGTATATATTGAAAACATCCTCTGGTTTTGGTAGACCCGACTCAGGTGGATGCCTAAACCCTGGAGTAGGTCCGCAGAAATTGTCCTTTGTTCCTAATAAAGAAACACTCTCTGAATTCCAAGACTCTATATGATAAAATGATTGCAATTGATTTGTATCAAGATGAATAGGCTTGAATGACTCTGGGCTTTGCCGCCAATCCTCAAAGTCAGCTGGTATTGGGCTTCGAGGAGGGACATAGTCGCTCAGGTCTTCATCAAAACTTTCCACAACATCCTTGAACGTAGGAATCCAATCTTCACCGGACGAACTTGCACTATCGTCATCCGGTAATTGTGCGTCATTATTCGGCATGTCCGCATCATTTAAGAGCATGTAGTGAGGAAGAGTTGTGCTCACCTTTGGAAAGGTTGTCCGGGCCGTGGAATCTTGTGTCCCATTGGCTCCCTCCACATCTGATGGCACCTTGTATTCAGATATGGGTCGATCCTCAAACATCCTTTGTTGTGGATAAAGGTCGCTTAGTAGCTCAATGTCTCCTTCAATTCCACTCCCATCTTCAGGAAGTAGCGCCTTTACACACGGACTAAAACAATGTTGGCGTGTTGCCCATCCGTAGCCATGACCTGCCTCGCTACCTTGAGCCCCCATTTGTGGTCCAAGAGCCATACGTACATTCTCTATTGGGAAGTGCATGTGAGAAGCAAAGCCACTGATTTCACAAACCACCATAGTCTTATCAGATGTGGCATGAAGGTACTTTGCTACAATGGTTCCTTGCGTCCACGATGGAGTATATCCGGTATGAAATGACGATTCCGAAAGGAACCTATTTGGAATCAATATTGCCCATCCTGCTCGTTCAACATTCCACTTCCTTCGTCTAGTGCTACCATTTGCATTGTCCAATTCTACATTTGGGATGGATTTTGGCATGATACCGTGCTCAACTGGACTATCACACAAAGATGTGATGGATCTCCAAGTTGGATCTTCAAGAACGTGGTCCCATAAGCTTATATTGTGTGTGCCCATGCTATCGCACGTCTCACGTGATTCAGGTGCCTGGTAGTGTTGCAACACTGCCCAAATATCTCCATCTGCAGCGACCTTCTGTTGGAGCTCAAAATTTAGAGCCTTTCGTGCCCTTGTAGTCACTCCTGCTACAATATTTGGTTCGATGTTCATTGGTGGTTGCCAATTCCGGGGCTTTCGTGGATTCACCTCTTGAGTTTTTCCTTTCTCTTCCCTTGTTGCCTTGGCTTTCTTTCGACCTGCATTGTTAATTCATTATTACCATTAGTCTCATGTTTCCAATCCTCAATGCTACAAGAATATTCCATGATGGAGGCAACAATGCAACACAGTGGACTCTATTTAAGGTTAATTTATGCTACAAGCTATGGTAAGAGACTACAGTTTAGATTAATTCTACAATAATCCAATTCCTAGCAATAAAAAACCTGCTAATCCCATATAGCAAATCACATTACAATTACAATTATGAAACACCCAAATATACAAATCAACAACCCATAAGTTATCACAGGTAGACCAAAAAATCACACTTTTGACTACCATTTCAAATTCAAACAAAACATCAAAGATAGTCCAAAATTGAAGAGAGTGGATTGGTACAGAGATTGAGAATTTGAAGGTATTTTATAGACATATTATTAACAATATCAAAAAATTTAATCTATTAAATCTGAATCCCACAATAGCAACATGCCATGACTTCAATCTACAATCACTTCTAACGTTAGTCTAATGTATTGGAGTTGAAAAGAAGTGTCCAATTCCATCACATTTTGTTCTTAACCTCCAACCTTTCATCAATTGTGTACAATGGAGGCTTCTTAAAAACCTATCACCAAAATGGTTGAGACTTATAAATCCCTCGCACTCACATACTTCTTACTCGTAGTCTAAATAGGGATGCATTGGGTGCAAATTGTCAAAAATAGTTGTATAGCAAAATCCTACAAAAAAACTAATAAAATCAATAGCCTAAAATCGTCCAAAATAGTTGTATAGGAAAATGATAGCTATGATGCTTTCTTTTGGTATCTAGAAAGGATGGCAAAGTCTATATAAAAATTTTGTACCCTCTCCAATATAACTTTGTACCCTAAATCCAAACCAGAAGCTCAGTCATTTGCAAAATTGAATATAAAATGCACGATCAACTATGACAACGTTGTTCATATTTTCCTATTGGCACATGCCAAGTCTACTAGCAAATGGAGTTTGGCATTCATGAACTAAGAAAATGAAGAAAAAAATAAACCTATTGTCATTTGAAATGAAGAATGAACAGAGATTCAGAGGCATGGATACTCATGGCAAGATTGGGTAGAAACCTAATATTTTTTGCTTAGACAATGTTCAAAGTATAAAACCTTCCATTTTCACTCAGAATGGAAATTGCTAAGCATAGACATGAGTAAGATTGTCTAAGACAATTGGAAATGATACCAGGCTTGAAATATTGGACAAAATTACGATAGAAATCTAAATTAACCTTACGAGAAGGGAACAATTGATAAAAAAAACCCGGAATTCTAAGCACTTCATGACTGCAGGCTTGATGTCCAACAGGTGAATCATTGTTAGGTGTCAGCAAGGACCAAATATCTTCATGAAAGTATCTCCAGACTCTTCATGAAAAATTAACATCATCCAAATATCCCAAAATCTATACAAATAAAAAAAAAACTAAATCCACTGTGTTCCGTATTTCGCAAAGAATTTCTCTAATTAACCATGACTATGTGTATGTATATGCATCTCAAAATTGTCACTTGTGGATATGCATCTCAAAATCTCACAGTAAATCGAAATTGAGTGTGCGTGTGTGTATGTGTCAATTTTGCTTTACTGTGAGATTTTGAGACGTTGAATTCTTATAGCATAGAGAAGCCATGGCATTCAAACGCTCAATTCCTACAATTTAAAAGCTCAAGCATTCAAAAGCTCAAGCATTGAACTCCTACAATTCAAAAGCTCAAGCATTCAATTGCATGCCACCATTCATAGTCATCACTCCAAGAACGTAATTAGCAGTTTGCTACTAATCGCACTACTAACTCCATAGAATGACGTATTATGGGTCCAATGCTGCAAATAATTGTGAATTTGAGCAAAGGCTTCAAATAGTTAACAACTATTCTGATCTTTACAAGAATAAAGAACGAGAAGATGAATCTAGGAGACTTCAAGTAGAAGATGTGAAGGAGGTAGCAAGTAAATATTAAACCCCGAATGTGCCAATAAAAGATCCAACAACATGCATATGCAGCACTTACCAGTTTCTTGAGTAGTTGGTTCTAACATAGGCGGCCCTTCATCATCAAATACTTGTAGTGGCAGAAGTGTTTGTTGGTCATGGCTTGTTTTTTGGCCTCTTCGTGCACGTGCCTTCTTGACCTTTGCTACACCTTGAATTGGCTCCTCGCGCCCCGTTTGGCTTGGCAGTAACTCTTTCTGCTTGCGAGATGCTCGAGGCTTCCGTTCCTTCACCGTAGGTAGCACATTCTGTAGAAGATTGTTGTCCTCCCCGATTGTTGAGGCTTCTTTCTTCTTCCTTGGTGCACGTGGTTTTTTGAGCTTTGCTACACCATTCTTTTGAATTTGAGGTGCCACAACAGTGTTCTCCTGCATGGCAGGTTGGCCAAAGCCCAGTAGGTCTATCGTAGCCTCGTTGCAAAATGCATTTGTCAATGGTGCCGTCACCTGTCGATTGCCACCAAAATTGTATAAGCCCCATGCATAGACCCTGAGCCCTAGAAATCTATGCCCTAAACTCTCTGATCTCCAATTTAGAACATCCAAATCATCTACCTTGAATTCCGTGCCTTGACCATTAAAATTAATCTTTTGTTTCAATTATCACAAATTCTTGCACAAATGATCAAATGTTACTTGAAGCTAATCATCAAATGTTACCTGAAGTTGATCGGAGAAGAGCTGTACTCCAACCATGTCTGATGTCACCCGTGGCATTGCTTGTGCTGGAGGTGCCGATTGTCCCACTCGCATGGACTCCGGCGACATCATTACTCGTCGTGCACTTGCGCGCTGCTTCATGTTGTGTATTTGGACTTGGGAAAAAGTGGGTCTTCAACAAAGTTGTAAGAAATTCTGGGAAGTGTTGCCTCTCCTTCCAACCTAGCAGTTTAGCAACATGCCGATACCACAAGTATCGACAATGTTCGTCGTCTGCAAATTTTCCCCTCCGATTCCACGTCTTCGGTCGTGGCTCCAACAATAGACATTGTCGCTGCAATAGTGCTACCACCTTCGTTGACGTAGCCACTGCCCGCCCCTGTTGCCGCACCCAATAGGAAATTGCTTCTTCAGCTCCTTCTTTGCAAAGTTCTTCAATCTGTGCGCATTTCTCTAAACTGTCCATGAAATAATTGGATGATGATGGTGATTTCGGTAATGACACAAACAATACTTGAAACTGACTTGTATCAACTTTCTTCTGAGGATCCAAGTCTCGCAACCAAGATTTATGTTGTTGCACTCCAATGAGGGTTTCCCCCCATTTTAGTGCAATCTTGTCATTGTTCAAAATACAGTCCCCATCTCTAGCCGCCTCCATTGCAAGCTCTAGTACTGCGTCGACAATGCAATATGTTCTAAACAAAAATGAAAGCTCCCTTCAAGCAACTTGGATCCTCATTCAAAAACTAGAAAACCTGGACACTCATCGGATCCAAAGCCTCAGTTTCTATTCCTAGAATCCTAATCTATGACAGTACTTTCTGACCTAGTTTAGGGTAACTGTTTTTTGACTTGTAGTACCGGTTACCATACTCAAAAGTGTACATAAACATTCAAATACCTAGACAATGGTACTCTTTGTTCAAATACCCTGTTTTCATTCAAGAATATGTAGAACAGCACTTTCCACACAGTCCACAGGACTATAGTATTTTTTTTATTTTTTTTAATAAATATTTTCACCTTCTTCACAACTATGCCCACAATACCTTTATAATATGTTGGTGCAAATACAATAGGAAAGGACCCCAAAATAGTAAAATACACAAAACAGCAGGCCAACCAGGCTTGCAACATCCCAAAGGGGTTAAGGGGACCCATACCAATCAATTGACATTACACACTATATAAATATTTTCCTTTATTGTATGTAAGTAGTTACTGAAGTGTCCGGATATTGTATGTCATGTTTCAAGCATCTACATTTTTTCACACAAAATCCCTTTGATTTATTTTGTCCCTTAATACCCCTATTAAGTGTAGTTTAGATTTTTCACGAAATTGCCAAAATGGAGTTCAAAAACTAGTCATTGCAGTGGCTCCGGATCCCCCGGCCATGAATCTATTTATCCATCTCCACAATCCATCTGCGCTAAGAAACATCATGTCCATGACTTGCAAGTTGCAACCAAAACATTGTTGCATTCATTTCATATGCGGCAAATACAAAATTCCAGTGTTCTCAACTATTTATAATTGCATGTAATAATAAAAGACACATTTTTCTTCTGAAATTTTTTTGAGACCAAAGTCAATGTGCCTAACAAAAGAAACCCATTGTTTTTCAAAAACTAAACCTATTGTTTTAATTGTGAATTTTCCAAAGCTTGTATGGCCAAATTTTCCAAATACTAAAATATCGACTAATTTGATAATACTGAATAAATTTTTTTTGAAATGCATTATTCCAAAATAATTATACATTGATTTTGAAAAAAGGCAATTTAGAGGTGATTTTAGAGGATAAACCTTTGGCATGGATCTAAATGTATTAAAACAAACATATATCCCATAGTTTACAAAACAATTACATGTGTATTTTGAAATTATTTGAATTTAAACAATTATGAAATATAATATTTCCAGAAATTCTATACATTCAAAATATAGTTTTTACTTTGAATTTGGACACCTTTATGAAGATCAAAATAAAAGGATATTTAGCATTTTTTAGAATATTCTTTAATCCTATTTGATATCTTTATGTGAAGATAAGTGTGAGAAATAAAGAGAGCAATTGAAATTTTATTTTTCAGACAAAGTGTGAATTAGTAATGTATTTCTGAAGTGATCTTCCCAACATGATATGTAGGTTGTCCCATAACCAACAAAACGTGTACCCAATATGCTCATCTTAACCACCTTGAAAGTGGTCATAATAATTTCTAATGTAGAATGTCATGAAAAATCACTTCTGACAATGATTTAGAGCATCCCCACAAAGGGGCGCTATAGGGAGCCAATACGAGGAATAGGCTTCTTGCCGTGGGAAAAACTTGTGTTAATATATTATCAATTAAAATTGAGTTTTAGAGGAGAGGAAGATTTCATTATATACACATGAGGTAGTAGAATGTAGAACATCAGGTATGCATCAACTCCCTTAATTACTGTTTATTGCATATGAGCAAGGCAAAGGTCATGCGTAGGCAGGAGCTTTCCAAGACAATTGTGTGTCCAACAGATATCATTTTGAGGGACAAAGATGACCTTGAACACTTGGAATAAGAAATCCAAGAATTAAATTGGACCACACATATTCCATAAAACTAAGGAATTATTTTGGGACAAAGGAATATTCATTTGATAGGATTAAACTAAGTTAAAGTATCTTATCTCCTTTTCGGCCTATTCTATACTCGGAGGGTGCACTTAGTTCTACTACAACAAACCACGTGTGAACAAGTGGTTTCTAATAAACTATAATTTCAATTTAAAATTTTGATAATTGTTTGATAATGGCTATAGGTTTCTATTGCTGAAATTTCCAACTCAAATAAAACATGAAATGATTTCTAGAAGAGGTTGAAAATGAACTAAAATAGTATGTTTTTTAGCTCAAATAATTATAGAGAACACATGTAGATGATCATTGAATCAATATTCAACTCAAAATGAGCTTTCAATAGAGAGTTATTTAAAAAAAAAATTGTTCATTTTTTAGACAATTTTTTCTTATATAATATAGGGGTGTGAAAGTTATTTTTCAATTCTATAGTGTATCTTTTTACTTCAAAAATCTGTAATTAATTATTATTAACAAATAAAAATATCAATAATTCAAAACATAAACTTTCAAAGTAGGAAAATTTAATCATATTTTATTTATTTATATTTAAAACTCAAAAAGTATATAGGGGGTCCAAAGTTTTGTTTGCATGTGGTTTCTAATGGACACTCTAAGTGCCCCCCTAAGATTTTATAGGAGCATCCTTAGTCCAAAAGGGGAATCTAGGATTGTACCAAAGCTTGAGCATGGTAAGTTGCAAATTTGGTCATGTCCCCATACTATTCCTTTGTCTGTGCGCTCCAATCCACTATGTATATAAAGAATTCGAGTTCGAGTTCGAGGCTCTTTTTTTAAGAATCACATGTTGTTTGGGTACTGTTTGATGTTTCTTTTATCTTTGCGTGTACTTGTGGTTGGCAGATTTGGAATAGTGGTTAGGAATCTTCTCTTTTCAAATATTGTTCTAGACTTATCATAGAGCACCAACTTTCCATGCATGGGAGGTCAAATAAGAAGGTTGGAAAGATTCTACAACCAATCCCGAGAACACTGAGACATAGTTTTGAATACCATACCATTACCCACCCTTGTCACATTGTTGCCATGACTAGGTAACAATGTGATTGGGGCTACTCTCAAAAAGGGTAACCTACTAAGCCTATCTAATGCATTTCCATGTAGTGTTTAGAAACCCCTAATGGCTAGTTCAAAGTTAGCCAATGAAATTGAAAAAAAAAAAATTTGCAATTTGAAAACTTAAAAAGAAAACTTAATGAAAAAAATCTACAAAATCTCTATCTAGTGATCATAATAGAGAAAATAACTAGACTCGGTACTTGAAAAAATCAGTCCAACATGGAAATTAAAAGAAATTAGCTAGTAAAACTAAAAAAAATCCCCAATATGGTTTCCATGACCCCCAAATCAAAGGGTCGGAATAATAAGGCCCCTCTCTCTTACAACAATTGTCAATGGGAACCTGGGAACAATGGGAACCTGGGAACAAAGGGAAGGGCAGGGAGTTAAGCTTTCCAGTCCACTGCCATTCTTCTAAGTGGTGAGAAACCTGGACACTACGTAGCCTCACCAACCACCGTCCGCCACGTCCGCACCCCCATACTCCAAGTCAGCAAGCCTCCCGGCGTACTTCCCAAGACCGATTGACCAACCCTCCCAAATTCATTTCAAACCAACAACTTCACTTTTATACTATTTTTCAAACGCAGAACTTACTAAGTTAGTTACTAAGCTTAGTTACTACTTAACTTACTACCTTGCGTTGCCAGATGGAGCGAGCAGCCAGAACAGTTGTCCCTGCCAGTTGACAAGAGCAATCCGTCCGCCCCATACAAAGCCGTGTTCAGTTTCTCCGCCACTAGCTTTCATTACAGTCAAGTTTGCACAGATCAGCAGAGCTCCGAAGCTCCGAAGCTCCACAAAGTTTACCCCACATTCTATTCCCGCAATGTACTTGTCCACAACTGCAATCCCAACAGCCTCACCACTTTGGCCTTCTCATTAGGTTTTTGGTTAAAGCACTTGAAACTGAATTCAATTCCCAGAAAAAGATTTAGGGTTGCGAGTTGGGGAGTTGAGTGCTGGGGAGGATGGAGCAGCTGGGGAGCAAAGGATGGTGGCAACAGGGGATTCTAGTGCTGGCCGTGTGGCTGGTTTTGCAAGGGGCGAAGGCAGCGGAGGGGATTCGATTCGTGATCGACAAGAAGGAATGCTGGCAACACGAAGTGCCTTACGATGGGGATCAAGTGCGCGTCTCGTACGTCGTCATCAAGTCGGAGAGTTCGTGGAGCTTCGACCACACCGCCATTGGACTGGACCTCATTGTGCGTCTCAAATCGCTTTTTTTTTTTAAAATGTGCATGCTTATGGCTTTCCTGTTTTCCCGGCCTAGGAATGCGTCTCTTTGAAATGTTGTGGAGTGTTTTGTTTTTTTGGTAGCTACATGAATGGACACTGAAAATTTATAAAATGTGGTGAAAAGCAGGTGTTACTGACTTTGTAAGCAAGCTTAGATTTGGTAGATAGAAGGACTAAACGGAAATGGTGGCAAAAGTATTCGTTACCTACTTCGTAAGGATGTTCGGTTTTGGTAGCTAGAAGAGTATACTCCGACATCAAAACTGTAGCTAGAAGAATGTACGCTGAAATTAATATTGCAGCAAACATTCGTTGTTCCTGACTTAGTAAGCTGGTTTATATTTGGTAGCTAGAAGAATGCACGCTGAAATTGAAATTGTGGTTAAAGCAGGTGTTACTTACTTAGTAAGCAGGTTTGGTTTTGGTAGCCAGAAGAAATGCACTGAAGTTGAAACTATAGCAAACATCACGTGTTACGTACTTAGAATGGGGTGGGGGTTAGCTAGAAGAAATGCACTGAAATTGTGGCCAAAGCTGGTGGCAAAACATGTTTACCTGCTTGGTAAGCATGTTTGGTTTGGGTAGATTGAAGAATGTACGCTGAAATGGGAATTGTTGCAAAAGCAGGGGTTACTTGCTTAGTAATAAGCAGGTTTGTTTTTGTACCTAGAAGAAAGACACTGAAGTTGTGGCGAAAGCTTGTGTCACCTACTTAGTACTCCGGAGTACTTATTAAGCATGTTTGGTTTTGGTAGCTAGAAGAATGTACACTGAAATGGTGGTGTTTCAAACTTCATGGTAGCTAGAGGGGCTTTTGAGTAGTTGGGCACGAATTCTAGTAGGTAATAGCCTATTTATGAGAGAATATACAGATCCACAGTTAGAGATGTTATTTTCTTAACTACGTTGGATTTTCTCGTTGCTGGACATAACCTAAATGGTTAGATCCTGTTCAATCATGGGTCTAAAGAAGGAGGACAAGATTATATGTGGGAGACATATTTCTCATATCCGATGCTTGGTTGCCTCTGCAGAAATGGACTCCATGGAGGTTTATGAGTTTTGATTGACCAGGGTTTTGAATGCAGGTGGAGGGGCCTGCAGGCCACCAGGTGCACACTTCTAAAGCCAAAGTGGAGGACAAATTTGACTTCATAGCGGCACGCAAAGGGCTGTACAAGTTCTGCTTCTTCAATCGGAATCAAATCCATGAGACTGTTGATTTTGATGTGCATGTTGGCTACCACATTGTTAGCCCTGACGAGGAGCACATCAAAGATGGTGAGTAGTCTTGTTTAGGTCGTCCCTTCCATACTCACATTAGTAGACAATTCAGGTAGACACAAAAAATGGAGGATTAGATTGCAAGCTCTATAGCATTCTCCATGCAAAATTCTTCATTTCCAATGCTTGCTAAATGCTTGTTGGAATTGGATTTCAGCTAGTTTGTTCAAATTGCTAACTGGAGGATTCTAAGGCCATGTTTCCCATCCATGTACCCCATTCCTGCAGAGCATATCGAGCCTTTGATGATGCAAATCGAGAGGCTAGAGGAATCCATGTACTCCATCCAGTTTGAGCAACACTGGCTCCTTGCACAGACTGACCGTCAAGAGCTTGGTATGCATTCAACCTGCATTCATAAATTTTGTTCATAACCAGTAGCTCATCTGATTTGGAAACTGCACTCTTCATTCTAAAAAGTATTGGTTACACTAGTTTGAACTAATAAAAATTTGGTCGAATGATATAGTATCCCCATATTTGGAAACCGAATACAAATAATCCAATGCTTCTAAAATTTAGTGACACTTTCTCCTCTGAAGTAGACGACATTATTTGCGCCTCCTTTAAGCATTTTCAACATACGTAAGTGTAAATGTTGGGGGATGTTTTGAGCTGTGGAGAGATCTTGAGGTACGGAGACACTCTGTTGAGATCAAAATTTGTATGATTATGTATACTAATTTCTTTTGCAATCATTCGAAGTGGGAGGTTGTAGACCACCATTGAAGGAACAAGAAACATATTATCTGTATGACCGACGTTTTCTACTTCGTTGGGTGTGGGATTTTGTGATGCAGTTAATAAATCAATGAGCAAGCGATTTATGTACAAGGCGGTGCTGGAGGCCTGTGCCCTAGTGGGATGCAGTGTGCTCCAGGTTGTGTTGCTGCGGCGGCTTTTTGAAAGGAAGCTAAACATGTCACGAGTTTAGCAGGACGATCTCTTTTAGACAATTGTGTTGACCTTCTGGTAGGGCGTGTTTGGTGTCGGTGCTTATTTGTACAGTTTTTTACTTGCGATGCAAATGCTAGAGAAAAGATTCAATCAGATGGGACATGGCTGTGAGTTTGTAAACTCATTGAAACTGGCCTTGAATTGTTTTTTTCTTTGAAATGGACAAAGTTGAGCAGCATGACGTTGCTTATAATTGCAAGAGGACTTTTGTGTCCTGTCAGATAAGTTGATCATCCCCCAGCCTGCTCCATTCATGGTTTGACTTTTCTCAGGGATACCAATCTGCTGCTCGAATAGTTTTATTCTTTACTTATTTTTTCATGTACTTAATGTTACTTTACTTATATTTGGCAGAAATTCATGACAATTGCACGTTTGCAGACGCCCCGACTGGAATATTTATTCTATAAGGTAGGAATACCATAAACAGTTAAAATAAGCATTTCGGCCTATAAGATATGGGAAATTCATTGAGAAATTCATCTCAATGTGTGCACAAATATGGATGAGGAAGAATGCCGGAAAAAAAAAAAAAAAAAAAAAAAACACTTCAAAAATCAATATTTTATTGAATATAAATGTGGATTTCTCATACGAATCCCATTCTTGTCTCATACCTACACCTAAATCGGTTTCCTTTAGAACTTGTTCCTAATAAAGTCTAAGCCAATCAAATTTTAGCAAATTGAATCTTTTCTTAAAGCTAGCTATTGTCGGTTTTAGAACACCCTAGTATGCCATTAGGAGGGGGGGGTGCCATTTATGGTATTCCTACCTTAAGTATGTCCTAGCATTGTATTCCTAGTTTGTAGAGCTTTATGTAAGGTAGGAGGTTCATAAAGCACCCATTTAAGAGCTGGAAATTAATTTGGGGAGGTTAGACTTCTTGAAATATTTTTCAGTAAACTTTCTTTGAAAGACAAATGGAATTGGCATTTGACCCAACTGGTTTTATATTTTTTAGAGCTTTGAGGAATTAGTTATAAATCCTTGAAGTTTAAACACATGGGACATTAATAAAAAAAGTGTCCACTTCTTGAAATGTACACTATTTGTACTTTGTTGAAACAATGAGAAAGAAAAATGTACAAATAGTATAGATTTCAAGAGGTGGATGCTTTTTGAGCTCAAGCGCATTATGGACTTCCTACTTCATTGTAAAATTACAATTTGGGTATTTTGTATTATAATTTAAAAAAAAATTAAAAATTAATTCCTTTACATTAAAATTTAAAATTTTAGCACTAATTTGAGAACATAAATCTACCAATGTCATAGATATCTTATGATTTTATTACAGAATAAGGAAGATCTATTGAATTTTCCTACATTTAGGTTCTAATTGAATAACTGAATGCATTGTGTCCATTCAAGAATATTTAGGTTCAAATATCTAGTCAGGTACACCTATTTTAGTTTGATGTAGCAAAAAAAAATCATTTAAAAAAATTCATTAATGAATAGAAAGACATGGATAACCTCAAATAAATTCATATATAATGTGGCATTGATAAATTAGTGCCACTTGCACTAGTAGGACAATCAATGTAGAGAATAGTTAGATGAAGTGCATATTAATGTACAATTAAAGTGTTGTCAATGAAAATAACTTACTTTTATTTTTTATCATTTGCCTTAAAATGGAGTCAAGTCATGTTTGTTGTAGTCAACTATGCACTTCTTCATTGTAAGCTTGTCTATAAGTAGTTCTACACTAATGGCCCCCCTTCTATGTTTTGAATTTTTTTTCCTAATAGTGTTTAATAAGATTTAACCAAAGATTATAACAAACAATATGTTCACAACATTGAAGTTACTATTGGAACAAATTCTATTACTAACAAGTTTTTGATGATATTTAACAAAGAGAATTTGCTTGTATACATTCTTTAGACATTATATGAATAAACTGTAAACTCTTATAAATTTTGTATTAAAGTATGAATTTGTCTTTCCATTTATTGGATATTGAGGTATGAAGTTGTACTTAAATACAATAATGTAGTCAAATACAATAGGATTGAAATATACAATATTTGGATATGTAAGCAAAAAATTCTAGCTAGAAAATATCTCTCAAACCTTTAAGAATTAGAGTTTAAAAGACCAAGAAACTTAAACTAAATCTCATGTTTTTTAAACAATTTGAAGAAATTGAAAAGAAAATTTATGGGGCTTTATAGATTGTATATACATCTATATCTTCAATACCTTTATATAATACCTTAACCCCTAAAGTCCCAAGGCCATATTTCTGCCAAAACCACTCAAAACTACCACTTTTGCTATGTTCACCTATGAAATTAAAATTAAATTTTTTTTTAGAATCTAACCGTAGGATCTTGTTCTACACTTGTCTTAGATCATGTGATAAAAATTTTGTGATGTTTGACCGTATAGATTGAAAGATATTAGCATTCAAAGTGGAAGAAAATAATTTCTTTCAAGAAGCTGCTATGATTGCCCGCAAAACAAGAAACTCCATAACTTTCACATCACTAATCTAAATGGAACGAATCAAAGCTTTCCATTTAGAAGAAAATATAATCTACAAGAAAAAAAATATTAAAATTTTGATTTCAATTTTTTGTGGATTTTTTTTGCTGCCCGGTCTCCCCCATTTTGAGGTTATTGTAGCATAACTTTTGCTTCCGGGCACCAATTGGAATAAAAATTATATTCCCGGAAAGCTCTTACGTTTATCTATCTTATGGAAAAGTTTAAAAAAAAATCGGTAAAAATTGAGATCATAGGAACCTACCCGAAATCCATTTTGTCCCCCGTAGGGACAATGCACTACTAGAAAACGCTGAAATTTCAACACAACTCTGTTGATTCGGTCGCATTGTTCCGGTCACTGTACAACCAAACTCTGTTGATTTTAACAGAGTTTGGTTGTACAGTGACCGGAACAACGCGACCGAATCAACAGAGTTGTGTTGAAATTTCAACGTTTTCTAGTAGTGATGGGACTTTAGGGGTTAAATGAGTTGTTTTGTTTTGTTTATTATGGTAATATCTCCGTGTGTCCCCTAGCTTTGCTTTTAGTACTATCAAAAAGCCCTCAATGAGGAGGGATGCACAAACTTTGTTTCGTGGTGTTCAGACTTAGGGCAAAAGATGTTGAATTTTGAAGTTTTAATGAATTAAACAAGATGTGTCAACCCTAGAGAATCACCTACAAAATTATATATTGAAGAAAGTTGGATTCATTATATAGATTAATTTTTTTATTAATAGTTTTTATTTCTAATACATTAAAATAACTATACAAGTGCAACAACTTAGACTCCCTTTAGACTAATTTTTTGTAATGAGTGCTTAATGTTTAGATCTTTTGGGGCGAGGTGGGATCTCTAAAATGTCTTCTTGTACGCAACTAAAAGTTGAAGTATTGATTGTCTTTAGAGTAGGTTCAATCATAGTATCCTTTATTTCTTGAATTAAAATTTGTGCATGTTCGAAGGATAGGGCCTTCTAAATTTTATTGTGTAAGTTAAATATTACCATGAACTGGTAAGCTTGAAATAATGATAGTTAGTGAGAAAATATTGTTCCTAACATCTTTTGTGCTTGCGTCTTGGTTAATGTGCTTTCTATTGCACTATTAATAGTCATATGTCAAAGATATCAAATCCCCTATGCTAGGATCAAATTCATTAAAAAATAATTAAATATGTAATTAAATATGGCATTTTATGAGATTTTCATAAATGATAAGATGACATAATTGAATAGTATAAAAGCTATTAATGAAAATAATCTTAATCCTCAAAAAAACATGAAGCCGAAGCCTTGAGTACCAGTAAAGTCACAAGTCTTCGTAAAGCCCCGAGTCCGATAAAGATATGAATATTGCTAAAGGTCACAACATATTTTCAACCATGCTAAAGGTCACAAAATATTCTCAACCCTTTTAAATGAACTTCTAGAAATTCTAAATCAAGTTAACTAAAAGAAAATTAACCAAAAATGAAATGATTTTGTATGGGGCTTAACAAATCTAACTTCAACATATGGAAGTACTTTAAAATGTGTAGGGCATGGATCAGTTCCATATTTATTAGCAAATGTTATTTTCTTCTCCACCCATTTTGATACAATTGTTAGACAATTTGGGGATCCTGAAAACTTCCAATCCTACAAAGTCTAATCAAATATATTTTTTTAATGGATAATAATTCTTCGATAAGAAGTGCTACTTTTCTGATGGATAATAGTGCTTTAGTGTATCTAATAATCTAAACCCTAACTTAAGGTATAGACTAATGTACCATGTACCATTGCCACAACTAGAATAAAAGTAATAATAATTTTTTAATTTGTAAGAACTTTGAAATTCAATATATCTGTGCACAAAGGATTTCTTTTGAAATAGAAGACAAACAAAAATTTTCTTCTAAGTGTCGACATTATTCATACACTCTAAAATTCATCAATAGTAATGAATTTGTTAAAATGGACACCACATTCTAGCACATGAAGAATTCATTTTACAACTAATTTGATAAAGACGAGAACACTACTTTGAGACAAATGAAGAAAATAATTTTCAATGTTGCATAAACTGCATTCAAATTCCTAATTGTAGGAAAAGGGAAACAAGCCATTACATGTGTTTTGGCTCTCCGGGAGGGCTGTGAGTTCCCAACTCACCCCCCCCCCCGAGAACCACCGAAATCTGTTGTTCCTCGCCTGTGCTGACCTGGCCGAGAGACGACCAGGTCAGTTTTTTCAAAAAAATAAAAAAAAATAAAAAAATAAAACTTTGTTTATCATTTTAAGGACTTAAAAATTTTATTTTTTTTATTTTTTTATTTTTTTTCAAAAACAACAACAACTGACAACGGCGTTCTTTCACTGCTGGGGGAACAGGGCCGGGAACAGAGCTGAAACGGCCGTCAAAATCCTGAAATCTCTTCTAATGGCTCTTGTTAGTGTTAAGGATCCAGAATTAAACAAGGATGCTATTAATGAATCAACTTGATTAGGTTGTTTTTTTAGGCATTTAAATGCCTAAAATCATCAAAAATAGTTGGGGAGCAACAAACCTATAGGAAAAATTTGAAGAAAATTTGGGTGATGATGTTAAGTTGTTCGAATTTTTGAAAAAAAATTGGATGAAATTTCTAGCTTTAAATGAAATTCATCCAAATATGTGGATGAAAAGATATCTCTATACAAAATATTAAAATACTAAATACTAAAATATTTGGCTATATCATTTTTAATAATTTTATATTTTGACTTTTCCTAGGGTAAGGAACAAGCTTGAAACAACGTTCCTATCTTCAAATCTCATGCAATGTCAATACAAAACATTAGGAGATCTACAGATGTTATTTTGAGACAAGGTGAAAACATGTATTCCCTTGTTGAGAATATACATTTTTCTTTGATTAGGTGCCCAAGTCAAAAGTTATGTTGTTCTAAACTTTGCATGCAACTTGAGCAACCTCACTTAGCATGTGCGAAACTCCTTCTATACCTATGAAATTTGGTACATATGTAACTAACATAATATTGGATGCAATTGTCAAAAAAAATAACAATGTGTATTGCAAAAATCTCACTCTAGGAGGAGTTAAAGTCTCTTGTGCTTGTTGGGCAAGGTTAGAAAAACTTTGTTTTCCACTAACTTCAAATTTTATAATTAGTTAATTTGTGAGGTCAAAGTATCTGAAGTTTTTTCTATACATTCCTACAATAGTCTAGTACAAATTTTGATCGATTGAATTTTTTTATTTATTCTTAAATTTTTAAATGAATTTTATCAATTTAAAAAAAGTTATAATTATACAAATTCAAACTAGATTATAATGTTTGATCAAGAGGGTTTTAAAATTGTAAAATAAATTAAAAATCTTTTAATCTTCTTTTTACTTGATCAAATCTAAAATTGAGATCATGAAAAAAATATGAAGTTGAAGGACATAATGTGAATAACCATAATTGATTAATGATTCATAAAATCTATTCTACAATTTTTTTAAATGAATTTCCAATGTGATATCTTCTCCAAGATTCAACGTATTTAAGGTTCATCTTCAAAAGCTTCTAACACTAAAAAATCAAAATTTGCAATGGACACTCTTGCATAAAATCTTCAATAGAAAAATCATAGATAATTTTTTAAAATTGGATTATTGATGCTTAAAATAGACTTTACAAGATATTCATCCATATATTCATCTAAAAGAATAACATAAAGAGTATTTTGGTTAGATTTTCTTTATCTTCAAAGTTTAATCAATACCCAAAAATGGTGCCTTGGACATTTAGGGGGTTAGGAATTCATCCCTAAATGCTTCAAAGTTCATATTTTGAAT
Source organism: Rhytidiadelphus loreus (assembly GCA_947034895.1). NCBI lineage: Eukaryota > Viridiplantae > Streptophyta > Bryopsida > Hypnales > Hylocomiaceae > Rhytidiadelphus > Rhytidiadelphus loreus. Next base: position 33,731,067 of record OX344764.1, read on the forward strand.
GATGAATGTAGTACTTGATGGTGATGTATGTATTTTTAGAAATATCTTTGCCAACTTTGACCACCATATATGGTATACACATTGGAAGGTTTTCAATTATTTATCATAAACTTCCAAAAACAATCTAATTATTTTTAGATGGTCAGAACACTTGATGGTTATAGATTGGACCACCTAAATTCTTCAAAGTCTATAATTTTGGACAATTAAGACAATGCTTTGGAGTGATGTATTTTTAGAAATATTTTACCCTAACCCTAATCACAAGATACAATAGAAATGTCGAAGAACCTTTACTTATTTATATACATATCAATTTCCAATAGTGATCTTATTCTTTTTAGATTATGCTTACTAAAGCAAAATTTAGCCAATTGCATGTTATATTACATAGTAAGCGTGATTTACCCAAAGCTCTATAATTTCTGACTTTTAGCTTGCTTTTGAAGTCGTTGTCCAATGTCTATATTTAAATTTTTTTAAATATTTTTTCGAACTACTTTTGGATGCCCTTCAAACGATAGGAATTTCAAGTTCTAATTGCATACAAGTCAAATAGTTAGAAATACCTTTGGAGGGCACTCACTCATGAGTCATGCCCCCCTAAATCAATCCGAAAAAGCCTGACACACCACACAAAAAGCACTCCTTCAGCAAAAAGCAAAAAGCAAAAGTAACCCGTCGAAACCGACGCCTGTCCCCGCTCTCACTCAAACTTGCCTCCCTCGACAATCATCAGTTCACAATGCTTTGAGAATCTTTTCCCGCACAATCATCTTGGGCTTCTCCATCCAGACAAAATTCCCTTCGCAATTAGCGGCCAATTCTCGCAGCGATGGTGGATGTCGCAAGCGAAACCACAAAAGCGGACGACGCCAAGCGGAAGCGCCGCTTCCCGTTCCTCGTCGCCATTTTGCAACAGCTTTGAAAATTTGGGGCGCAAGCGAACACGAATCGTGGAACCCTAATTTTTCTGGTCCGTCAATTCCACACGATGCTGCTGTTTTTGGGTTGGGGAGTTTTGGTTGTGAATAGTGCGATTGTTTGGTTGTTTGATTCGAGAGGACTGTCCGTGCGGGGATCGGGTCGGTGTGATGGGGATGGGGAAGTACCCGAGTGGGAGGGGCAAGTGGGGGTTTCGTGTGTGTGGAGAGTAGCGCAGATTTCGTTCGAGGTGGATGATTGTTTGTTTGATTGATTTTAATTTTGGTAGTTTTGTTTGTGTCTGCGGCGATGGGAAGTGCGTGGTTGTGTAATTGGCATCTTTTTGTTGTGATTGGTGTTGTGTTTTGTTGATTTCAAGAGTTTTGAGCGGGTCTTGGATGTGAGAATTTGATAGTGGCTTTGGAGGTTATTTACTGGTCCTGTTTGGGAGGATTTTGGTCTGGTAATCTAGGGTTTGGGCGTAGTCGTTATTAGTTAGGGTTTACTTCTTGGCGATGCAATCCGATTCGCATATGCTTGTGTATAGTGCGACGAGGTCGTATTATTCGCTTGAGATTAGGAACTCTGATGTGGAGAGTCGATGAGGCAACGATAATTGAAGTGAATTGAAGCTCAACGTTGAGTGTGATGTATGGCAAGGGTCAAGGTTTACGGGTGGTGAGTGAACGCTTGAGGAATTGAGTGACAGCCTTTTGTTGTGATGTCGCGTATGTAAAACTTTTGGGCGCATCTTTGGTTTGGAAATTTGATCATGGATTGGTGCTGGTGTGTTTCTATTGGAGGATCGTGTTCCGTTACAAGGGTTTGAAAAGAGGCATCGTTGGTTAGGTTTTGCTTCTTGGCAATGTTATCAGATTCGTATATATTATGAACAGTGCTACCAGCTGTTGCTTTGTGCATTGGATTGGCGATTCTAAAATAGAGAGTCGATGAGCCAACAATAATAGAAGCTTTTAGAATCTCTGTGACGCTCTTAGAGAACTTACTACTTTTTTTTTGCTATTTTCCAGGAGAGGCATAGTAATGCTTAGTATCAGGTTTATTTATATCAGTAGTAGCTGTTTGGGTGAATAACCAAAGCATTGCCATGGCGACGGCGGCAATGGCAGGAGCTGCAGGGGCAGCGGTAGTCTTATACTATTCTGGTTGGGGTAATCCCTGGGGTGGGGGTGGACCAGCTCAAGAGCAAAATGGGAATGGAGAATCTGAGTCTTTGCTGAGTGGAAGCCACAGACGGTTGAATGTGAACGCATCCAGACCACCGTCAACTTGGTTTGAAGCTCTCGCCACAATCTCGGAGACTTTGCGATTTACGTATTCTGAAACTCTTGGGAAGTGGCCCATAGGTGATCTGGCTTTTGGAATTAATTATCTCTTGAGACGACAGGTATGTGTTCTATCTTCCCTCACTATTATAGAAATCGCTGTTTAAACATCACATGTGTCTTTAGATACCGAATGCTGGCTTCAAATTTGGGGTCCTTGCAGATCTTAGAGTTATCTTTTAAGTAATGTTGTATCACACCTCTTTTGACCCCCGCATTGCATGCAACCAATGGAAATGAAGTAATTCTCCAAGTGATTTTGGACTAAACACTACCGATAGAAAATTAATCAGTGTTAATAGATTGCAGGCAACTATGATTTGTTTCATTGCAAGGAAGCGCAAAGTTGGACAGGATTTTGAATACAATGTAGAAAATGAATCGGCATGTATGCAGAGTGGGGCAAAATGAGAGGCGACACACCATTACTTAGAGGATGACTATAAATTGAAGCTTTATTAATTTGTATTCTTGTGTTTTTTAACGTCTTTCTTTTGAATCAAGATGAGAGTTATTACAGGATTGCGAGGTTGTGAGGCCTGTTGTGAACTTACGGTTGGCGGCGTGTGCACAGGGGCAATTGAATGTTGCAAGTGTTTTTGGTGCGGATGAGAGTAAGCAGCTGCATGGCGCTGATGTATTGGTGGATATGAAGGAGTTGTTGAGACTCCTGACCATATGCATGCACTTTTCAAAGAAGACGTTCCCCCAGTTTCTGGAGGTCACAGGGTTTACAAGGGATCAAGTTCTACTTGAAGAAGGCAGGGCTGGGGTAAGATCGATTGTTCTGATTGTTTATTGTTGAGAAGCATCAGTTATTTGGAATCATGATGGTTGGTATTGCTTCATTTCTCATTACGTGAAACCGCTGTTATGCAGTTACTGAAACCAGCATTTACGGTGTTAGTGGACCATCAGTCGCAATCCATATTGTTATTGATTCGAGGAACACACAGCATAAAGGACACTTTGACGGCTGCTACGGGTTCGGTGGTGCCTTTCCATCACACTGTCCTGGGTGACGTTGGTATTAGTAATTTGGTGTTGGGCTATGCTCATTGTGGAATGGTAGCAGCTGCACGGTGGATAGCCAAGCTCTCTACGAGCATTCTTACGAAGGCCCTCAGTGACTACCCTACGTATCAGATTAAGGTCTGTTACCCATTTCTTCATTCTTTTTTTTTCCCAGTAATCTGTGCAGATTCGTACTTGTATGCTGTGGCCTGTCGATTGAGGTCTTGCAGTTTTTCAACTTTGGATTCGTGCCTCTCCAAATTTATTACGTATGTTGTATTTATACACATTTGCTCACTTCGCAGGTTGTTGGACATTCTCTCGGAGGTGGTACAGCGGCTTTACTTACGTACATTCTCAGGGAGGGCCCAACTTTTTCTTCAACAAACTGCATCTGTTTTGCACCTGGTATGGACTTCCCACTGTCCATGTTGCACAGAGTGACTGTTATTTTTTTTTTTGGAGGAGATACCAAAAATAGTGGTGTAAAAAGTGCGAGCATTGAAAGTTCAGTCTGGCAGCAAACTGATATTAAATTGAGTTTCTTTCTGAATACAGCGGCATGCATGACATGGGAGTTGGCCGAGTCAGGGGTCTCTTTTGTGACCACAGTCATTAACGGCTCAGATCTTGTGCCGAGCTTCTGTTCTGCATCCCTTGACGATCTTCGAACTGAGGTATGAATACCTCCTCTTATGGTTATTTTGATGATGCAATCTGGATAGCTATGATGTGCCTTAGTGTTGCATTATCTAATTATATGTATGCGTGAATGCAGGTGACCGCTTCTGCTTGGGTGAATGATTTCCGTGATCAGATAGAGAGAACCCGGATACTGAGAACGGTATATCGGTCTGTAACTGCGTTGGGCAGTCGGTTACAGTCCTTGGCCAATCTTTCCCGAGCGACATTACCTTACTCAACCCTCATGGTTACTCGTGCTGCTCAAACTGGAGTAGCTGGTGCTGGTATGATTTGGCGGCCTGTCTCCAGTGGCACCCAGGTACTTACGAGTCACGTACATTAACTTCTTTATTAAATTTTATGGGAACAACCCTTGGGAAAGTGGCGTTGCTGGCATCGTAAGATGTACCGGACATGAATTCTGTACAGTATCATGAATTTGTAGACGCTGTGAAGGCTTTGACGAGTTCTACTACGAATGCCAACAATCTTTATTAACATATGTTGGGTCTCTATGTCCATAAATATTAATACGTAGTGTCGAAGATATGGATTAGAGTATGCACTAACCTGTATCAACGGTCGAGTCTGACCTTGGACGCCAATGGTAAATTTTAAACACTCATCGTTCAAGTGGGATGTGAACGCAGGTTGTAATGAAGCAGGCTCAGAATGTAGCACAAGCTGTGGTCCGTAGGCCCTCTCTTGCAGCTTGGTCCTGTATGGGCCCTCGTCGTCGAAATTTGACCAGTACCCTAAGCAATAACGGTGTCGAGGAATCATCCGCTTCGAGCGATAAAGAGAAAGTCGATAGCTGCGGAGTTGTTGCAGACGAATGCAGTACTAGTGACGCGGACGATACCACTGCTGAAGGTGGTGAAGGTCAGCAGTCGGCAGGTAAACATGACTAAGATTTTTTTGAAAGTTTCTATTACTCCCCTGGCATTGGTCGTTATGATGTATTAGCTTCTACTGATGTTTTTATTCAAGTCGGATAGTCACTTTTGCAATAGAAGAAACATTGTCTGTTGCATCTAGATCTTTGCTTCTTAAGCCCAGCTTTTATTTTTCCTTGTCGGATGTGGGTCCAAGATTTCTTACCTTTGAAGTTTTACTCCTCAGGTGAGTATTGGGATTCATACCGGCCAATTCGTCGTGATGGAAATGACTCAGTCAAGGACAATCTTTCAGACAATGATCAGGACCACGATCAGTATAAGGAGTTTCAGCTTGGAGATGATGTTGATGGTAGAAGTGACCATATAGCTTCAAGTGGCGTGGAGGATATTGGTGAGGACCTTCTGTGGCATCAGCTGGCTCAGGAGCTACAGCGCCAACAGGAGGAGGGGCAAGTTCAGTCTGCTTCAGAAGAAGAGGCCGCGGCAGCTCGTGAGATCACTGAAGAGGAGGAGAGTGTGGTGCAAAACACGGCCTCTGCATTGAGCCAGGTTATCTCCTTATGACCTTTTAATATCTTGAGATGGTTTAGAATTCTTATCATTTGTGAAAGCATGAGTACAGGGTATGAACCTCGAAATGCCTACCGGATCGTGGATAGAATATAGATGTGTTATGATATATAACATTCACAACTTCTTTGAAGATCATACAAGATGTTAAGCATGGTAATATGAAATTGTTCGTACATAATTATCTTCGTAGATTGTTGTCAAATCATTTTAAAAGCATTTACGTAAAGAATTCACCAATTATATATTTTCTTCTAGCACTTGAAGTTTGTATGATATGTTAAATCATAAGACTCAACATGGTATAATCAGTATTTAAAATCTATTACTTAATGTGTTCAAATCTCCAAGGCTTTTTATCAAGTAATTTTATGAATAGTAATAGAAAATGCAGACATGCTGTGGGTTTAGATTTTCCTGAATACTCGTGAGCACGTATGGGTGTTGCAAAATAGCAGTACTAGAATGTCAACTGACTCCTGAGTCTAGCAATACCCAATATATCTTCTAAGGAGCATCCTACTGATTGAAAGTGATGAATGGGCCTGCACAACACTTACGAGTTAAAAATGCATGTTGACGTCAACAAGCACTTAATTTTAAGCTAGAGTTCTTTCTAGTGTTCCTACGGTTTTTCTGGAGGCTTGTCTGAGCTTATTTGAAATTGTATGTGCAGGATCGTATTGTGTCAGAGCAGGAGCCAGAGCAAGACTTACGGCATTTTTACCCTCCAGGAAGGCTTATGCACCTCGTGAGTCCCCTTCTACCCAAAGGAGATGATGAAAGTGAAGAGCAACAGCAACAGCCCAGCGTCGGTCTATTCTTAACCGACCGGGCTCTATATGGCAAAGTCCGGTTGTCTAGGACTATGGTGCATGACCATTACATGCCCAATTACGAGGTTATAATGACAAGTTTGATTGAACAACTAGAAAGGGAGGTTCCTGTCTCGAGTTGATGAAGTGGTCATAAAGTTTTGTAGCATAGTGCGCAATTCAGGGATTTTTTCGCCCATGTTTATAACTAATCATGCCGCAATCATTTGTATATATTCTTGAATCAAAATAGAGAGCAATCTTGGGGTATCCATAAGTTGGATCTTGCTCATTGTTTGGTCAAGTCGTTTTGACCCAGCACTTTTTGCAACAACTTCTTCAGTTTACGAGGTTTTCTATGCCTTGATCTTGGCTCACATTTGATCAGGGCCTCGACTTCACATGTGAAAACTGACACTTCTATCCAATACTGGTATGTTTCTACTAAAGAACTGTCAGGCTATTGAACAAGCTTCCGTTAGGCCTTGTTCCTTCATTGTCATAACATTTTTGAAACAAACTAAAATAGAGGATTCCTTTGCAAAGCAAAAATGTAGATACTTGGGAGGGATCAATAGGACCTCTTGTTTCATTGGAAGGCTTCAGATCATGCTTGCTAAATCTTCAATTCCAATAATTTGGAAGTAAAATTCAAGAAAAATGTATAGTTTTTATTAGTGAATGAGGTGGCCAAAGAATTCTTTTTTAATGCATTCTTCTCAGAGATATATTGGTTGGTTACAACAAAATAATTTAACCCCTAAAGTCCCAAGGCCATTTTTCTATCAAAATTATTCAAAACTATGACTTTTGCTACATTCACCTATGAAATAAATTTTTTAAATATTTTTTAGAATCTACTTGTAGGATCTTGTTCTACACTTTTCTTAGATCACATGATAAAAAATTTTGTGATGTTTGACTGTATATATTGAAAGATATTAGCATTCAAAGTGGAAGAAAAAAAATTCTTTCAAGAAGTTGCTATAATTGCCCGCAAAACAAGAAACTCCATAACTTTCACATCACTAATCCAAATGGAAAGAATCAAAGATTCCCATTTAGAAAAAAATATAATCTACAAGAAAAAAATATATAAATTTTTTATTTTATTTTTTGTGGATTTTTTTGGCTGCCCAGTCGCCCCCATTTTGAGGTTATTGTGGCATAACTTTTGCTCCCGGGTACTGATTGGAATAAAAATTATATTCTCGTAAAGCTCATATAAGTTTATCTATCTTATGAGAAAGTTTCAAAAAAATTCAGTAAAAATTGAGATCATAGGAGCCTACCCAAAATCCATTTCGTCCACCATAGGGACAATGGGACTTTACTAGGGGTTAATGGTTTATTTATTTGCATATTGTTTATATTTTTATTTGGATGAATAAATGTTGTTTTAATTTATATTATACATTGTAAATAGCTTCATTATTCTTATCAAGATCACAACTTACAATACAAAAGAAAATTGAAAGATAATTTACAATACAATAGAAAATTGAAAGTAAACTTCAGCAATCAAGATAAAAAATTATCTTAGAAGGTACAAGTTTTTTCTCATTTTACATCTTCTAATTAATTGAAGATTTAATAGATATATGACAATTTTGCACCCTAGGTGATTACATGCATCTCAATCTTAGAAAGGGTCATTCTAAATGTACCAACAAATAGGATTTTCCACTACTCTAAAATGATTTTGTAGTTCATTGATGTTTTGAAATAAAATTCAAGAATTATTATTTTTATTTGCTTCGGAATAGCTTCAAATTCTAATTTGAAGAAATAGTTGAAATACGTTTTTGGAAGTTCTTGAAGTGATTTTATTTTTCTCAAAGATATATATTGTCAAAGACCTTCTATTTTACATTGTACAATTGAAATTTCTTTTCTACAACTTTTAAGGTTGACAATATTATTAAGGTTTGTAAATTTTGATCCATGGTATTCAATTGTATTTAATGAAAATTTGACCTTTATTGCACCATCATTGAATATAATATTAACATTGTTTCAAAAACTTATAGATGTTATCATTAGTAAAGAAAATCATCATGATTTATGAATTGATAATTATGTACACCCTAAGAGGTCATAGCTTTTGAGTATTATTGATCAATACAATGAAAGTTTATCCATCATGAAGACAACAAGATCAAGAGTTTTGACTCCTTTGGTCATTGTTAATAGTTTGAACTTTTAGATGTAAATAAGTTGAGGAAATCATTTTCATTGCACATTGTGATTTGTCAAGAACTAGCCCTTGTCTCCTTCTTTACGGGCAATTTGTTCATCTTATAAGATTAATCCAAATCATCTACCAAACTGTTATCATGTCTTACCACCCATTAATTAGATGGAATGTTTGTCACTTGCTTGCTTTTGATTAGAATGTGTTGCACATTGGTAACGGCTTATGTCACTTCCTACATGGCATATTGTAACATATATAGAAGCTTGCTTCCCGCAACCATTCCATTCAAAGTAATTGCTTATCATTGCAACGTTGATTTTCATGCTTGTGAGTTTTGCCCATCTTCACTTCTAGTGCAACTTTTTGTTTTAAAGTCTCAACAATGTGGACCTTATGACTTGCATAGCCCCTCCATCCCTCTCCAAGTGTTAAAAGCTAAATTCCTTGTGTGCTCTTCCCACTGCAAACATGACATCAACATGTCAATTTTTGAACACAAAAGATAACAAGACCTAAAGATAAAGTCAATCTAAGTCTTCACTAGGAACTCTTTTACATTGCACCCTTTGGACCAAGAGCTTCAATCACATTTGTTTGGAACTTAACAAGTCGAAGTTGTCAAAGAGTACATTTTAAGACATATTCAAATAATAGACCAAAACATGATATAAGAGAGCATGGTGATAAAGGAATTTGGGAGAGCAAGTATGGCAACAATGATTCTTTCTTGCATCCGAAATTGTTGTTGTAGTTTATGCACAATTTCTTTGTGTTGATGCGCTTGTTTTTGCAATTGAGTCTCCAATCTTTCTTTTGTTTTGAGAACTTGGTCTTCACACTGCATGATATAATCCGTCAATATAACCTCAACAAAGTTAGAAGACACAAAAATTGCTAGGGCTTGACCAATCCAATCCAAATATAGATAGGTTTCCTACGTTGACCCTTGTTATCAACAATTCATCCATTCATATACATTCATGTTGTTGGCATTCAGTTAGAAAATAATGTAAGCATGACTTTAATAATTGTCTATGGCAAGTGATCCTTGAATGGAAATCAAATCGTATATGGACTCTTCATCAACCTAAATTGTATACATGGAAATAAAAATCTAATCTCAACAAATTTGGCTCTCATAACCAAATGTCTCTCCATATCTATATTGTGATCTTCCAATATTCACACTCCAACATATGTCATAATTCAAATATTATCTTTGAAATGACACAAATAGTATTCTTATATATTCCACCTTGTCATCATGTTCAAAAATTAAAAATAACTAAAGTTGAAGTAAATTACAAAAGAAGAATTAGTTTCAATAATAGAAGTAACCTTTTGTTTTTCTTCCATTTGAAGCTTGAAGATTGTAGTTTGAAGTTGTTGACATTGAGCCTCGTAATTATTTTGAAGCGCTTTTTTTTCATCATCTTTGGCCTTGATATTGCTATGAAGGTTTTGTACCTGTGTCACATTCACACAATTGTGTATTCCAAACATCAATGATCAATAGTGATTATTCCAATTATTATGTCAATAGTAGGTATAGGCTCTATATAATAGAGTCTAAGAAGCAACAATAATTGCACTCACTTCCTACTTCTATATGGCATAGATGGTGAAACTATCCCAATAAACTCTTCATCTACATCAAGGCAAATGAATATCCAAATCACCTCTTGTTGTAGATTTTGTAATTTTGATGTTGTTGCAAAAAGATCCTTCTGCTTAGTATTCACACATTGTTGTAGTTCATCAAGCTGGTGATGGAATCATGAGAGCAACGTTCAAAACAACTTCACGCTGTAGACAGTGTTTTATGAATATTTTAATTTTGTCTACTAAGGTTATTGCATTAAACAAAAGATAGTTTTTCAAACATGTGGACATTCATTACTAGGCTTGTCAAAAAATGAACATTGCAACAATACCTTCCTTGATTGAGTATGAAGTTCATGCTCATTTTGCACACATGTATTGGTCACGCAAGATAAATTCTTTTGTAGAGTAAATGCCTTTTCTTCCTAGATACACAAGAAAATCATCAAATATTTATAAAAAACATGTCATTCCATAATCCAAATATTTTCCCTATCAAAACTCTTGTTACATCTCATTAGAGGATTAAACCCTTAATTTTTGGAGAGCCTTTAATTAAATTATCTACTAACCCCTTACATGAAGGTCTCAATTTTTTAGAGGCAACTAAGGAACTTAGATAGAACTAGTTGATAATGTCATAAACAACCTTGTTCTAAGGTGGATTTCCATAATAAGGTTGTTGAAAGTATTTTACCAGTCTAGCCAAATCAGCAACAGAATTGCGTTTCATATTCCTAGAACAATGAAGTAAGTTCCAATTAGTAAAAAGTGGTTTTGGTAGAAAAAATCATCAATGATTATATTATTCTTGTGTCTACAAGTTTTAAACAAATTCTTAAAGTCATAATTTGATTGGGTTTGGGTATGTACATCATCTCATCTTGGACACTTGCAACAATTGATTGAGTGTGTTTATGTGCCTTCAGCCCCATTTTTACTTTTTCATTCTATAAAAATTCCATATGACACCGTTTTACTTTACTTAGAATTGATTCATTCAAAATACAAACTTCCTATTATTTAAAAATTAATGGCAAAGGTTAGTTTTTACCGCTAGTGTTACATCCACTTTTGTAAATTTGAGTTCACTTTCGACTTGACTTTTTGCCAATTTCTCCTGCATACCAAATAGATCCTTGATATAGAACGACAATTGGTGATTCAAGTAAAAATTTAGTGGGTAGCTAGAATAAAAAAGAATTGGATAAATCTTCTTAATAGATCAAGAGTCCAATTGTTTAAAGTCCAAATTAAAGTTTGCAAAAAAAAATGCATAATAGATATCATTTAGTTTAGGAATCAAGGACTCAGCATATTTTGCCTTCACCATGAGTAATAGTTGTCTCTCCTATAAACATTATCACACCTACTTTTAACAATAAAACAAAGAAATATGATAGACACTCTTATATGAATAATATCCACCAACAAGTCAGAGGATAAATGCTAACATTGAAACTTCATATAGAAATTGAAACCTTAAATATAATTGTCAAATCTCCTTCAATATAGTCCTCATTGGTTGAAATTTCAAAACTCTTATGTGAAAATTTTAGAATGATATAATGATATGGCACAATTATATGAAAAATAAAAGAAATATGTTTTTGAGATGGTGGGCTCCATTCTGCTACTATTGCTTTTAAAAAATCCATTTCATTGGGTACCCAAACATTCTACAATTGCTTAATTTTTTCCCTTTAAGATATGGAATAGGCAATAAGAACACCATGAAAAATTCACTACTCTTATTTTCATCAACTAATGTTTAGAAGAACACATACATTTGCAAGATCTGATTGCACTCTTGCTAATTGGACCTCAAGAGCTTGTACTTTTAGATTTTCATCAAACAATAGTTGAATGTAACGTGATTTTTCTTGAATTGCTCCAGAGATTTGCTTGTGAAGCTCAAATTCCTAAATAGAAAACATGATCAAAGTTATCAATGATAGTGGATAAATTGCACTACAAATAAGTTAAAGTAGCAATTGTCAAACCTCAATTATTGCTAGAATTGAATGTGCCTTTCTACACTTTAGGGGTAGGAAAAAAGTAGTGATTGGTGGTCACAATGAATATAAATATGTCTACTAGAAAGAATTTTTCCCTTAGAGACAAGTGAAAACATACTTTGTGAAATGATTATAGTGTTCAACTTCACTTTATTGAGGTTAACATATTTATAAGATCTACAAGAAAAGGGGTGTTAAACATCATGGAAATATCTTGAATTTGTATTGGATAAAAAAATTTAATCAATTATTTTGTTACCAAGGTTTGACAATCACTAATTGTATATAAAGTCTTATTCATATGTAGACCCATGCAGCTACATTTCCAAAAATGCCATAGCCTTCATCAAATATAAGCTTCTAATTACAATACTATACCCTCCAAAACATGAGTTGATGCATACTCCTTTAAGAATATCCAACCTTGTCTTGCCATTCAAACTCAAGGGAGACATGATTTTGGCAACATTCTTCAAGTTTTGTTGCATGCTCTACCTGCCATTCATTGTGAAATTTAGTACAAAACAATCACCAATATCAAAATAGAAAACCATCAAAATTAAAATACAAATAATCACATGCTTGCTTTCAACACCACTGCAAAAAAAACTTCACTAAATTGCTAGAAAAGGCTATTGTGAAAAGTTAACACAACACACCGCAAGATCCACTTCAATACTTTGGTGACTATTGGTAGATATATGCATGCAATGAATCATATAGAAAATCAAATAGCTGTCTAACAAAGGCAAAAAAAAATTTGACTAGAAGAGTTTTTGTTCAAAGTATTTAAAGGCTTGTTCATATGTAGACCAATACTTTGAACCAAATAACGAGCATTTTAATTGATGAGAAACACATGCTATCTCCAAGTAAATCTAGTAAGTCTAATATATTAATAGGATTATCTTTTATTGCTATATGAGTACACATGTTTCTTTCTTTAAACTCAAATCTTCTTTTTAGAAACACGGGATCATCACCCCCTTTGTCCTACTTAAAGGAAAATTCTATTTGTCTACCAAAAATAGCGTCAATGAAAGTAAATTTGACTTAATGAATACAATTTATCATCATTTATAGTAATGACATTCAGATTAAACATTAATTTTTGTCCTCTCAAAAAAGTTTACTTGAATGTACCATATACATTGATAGAAAGATTATCTTCAAGAATCACCATTGGTCATAGCACCTCAATACCTTCAGTTTCTTGACTTCCTCTGTGTGAAGCATCATCATGTCCTATGATCAATAATGAAATATGAATTGGACTACAAATGAATGAAATTAGTACAAAAAACTTTATAGAGCACTGATAATCAAGACATAAATATGTAGATAGGCAATGATATCTAATAATCTTGAAAGACACTAAGTTCTAATTACTAGTAGTCAATAGTCATGTGCTTGAGTAGGTATTTATATTCCATAACTTTTTATTGCAATGCCCATGCCAACTTCCATTTTTGAAATGGAATTCCGTTTTGAGAATTCATTAAAGAATCAAACAAATATATGCATTAGAAAAAATTGGTCCTAAGATTCTTAGTTCCCTATATACATTGAGGTATGAGTACTCTAAACCAACACTATATACACCTATCATATATTTGAGGCCATAAATGTATAAACGTATTATGTAGTGTTGGTTTTAAGATCAGTTTTGATTTTGGTATGCCTACCATATTTTACAAAAGGTTGAGAACTTCAATTTTGTATAATGATAGATGTATTATACTTTGCAACAAAAAATACCTTGCTAGCTCAAATTCAAAATTTGGATGAGTTTATTACTTTTTGACACTTGATAAAATAAAGGAAATCAAGACCAAATTTATAGTTTTAAAAAATGCAAAATGATGTGAAGAATGTAGTTCCATAGAGTATCTTATGTACCTCAATGGTTTTTGAGTGTGCATCCTTTTCTCTTTGACAAAAATCTTGCAATTCTATCTCTCTATCCACGTGTTGTTGAGTTGTCATTAGAATTTCATTTTGAAAGTTTTCTTTCAACTCTGTTGATTCTCGTTGCCTTCTCATCTTCTCCTTTCCTAGCTACAATCGATTTCACATTGATAAGTCTCTATAAAATCCACCATTTGCTTAAACCACAAAAAATTCCATGAACCCACCCACCCCTTATTAATGGCATAGAGCGCAATGATTATCAAAGAAGTTGACCACTCATATGCAACCTTGCTTACATTATATTCTCTTGCTACATTTTTCAACTAATATACTCCTGATGTATCTTTATATAAAGATTGGGAGAATGGGTACGATGGTTACTCAAATCCAAAGAATCATTATCAGTTCTCAGTAGTCAAAGGACCAATCTTATGAAAGGTTTGAAGCCAACAAAAGGTGAGAACGAATTGAGAAAGATGTGAAATGCTAGCCAAATAGACATTGACTTCAAAATTCAATGAGAAGTGTCGTTACCACATTTTCACAATGCAAGAAGATACTTACTCTCAATAAAAACTCTAATCCCTTTCTTAATCTAATGTGAATCAAGAATCCAATGTCCACAAGGCAATACAAAGTAGGATGCTTTCACCTCAATTTGCATTGTTCTTTTGTATTCTGCTAGTTCCTGCACAATACAAACCAAAATATTAGATTCTCAATAGCTATACTAAAAGACAAACATGAATTTATTGAATGGCATCAACCTAGTGATATGATAGTTTAAATGTTACAACAAGCGTAGCTATTGATTGCAATACGTATGTTTCATGCTTCTAGTTTGTCCCAAGGCTTGAATAGAATTTTTTGGGGGGCATGACAATTGTAAAGTATATGCATCAAAAAATCTTCAAAAAGAATTTTGAAGAAAGTTCTTATTTTTTAATGACTATGTGAATAAAATTTTAAGAGAATCCCAAACACTAATTATATGTGTACCTAAATTCAATCCTAGAATCTTATGCTCACATTATGTACATTTTAGGCAAAAATATGATTTCTACTAGAGAAGGTTCACAAGTAAGAGAACTTACCTTACCATTGACCAAACAAAATTATTCAAACATATCATTATTTTTTCATATTTAATTATATATATTATAGAATTTTAAATAGTAGGTAACATATTAAATACGTACTTTTTCAACTTTCTCTTTCAAGGCTAGAGTGTTGTCAAGATCTTTTGCCTTTTCAATCAAATCTGCCTTGGTTCTCTCTAGTTCCCTAATACATTAAAATTTGATAGAGGGACACAAAGTAGCATAAACTATTTGGCCAATTGTCATGAATATTCACTAGCAAAAATCTTGTAAAGATGGTTAAGCGAAACTTACATTTGAAAAATTGTTTTTCAAATCTCACTTGAAAATTGATTAAATGTGCATATTAAAGCGTTTTGAAGGTTTATTAATCTTGAATACATTAGTTCAAAGCGATCAAAGACCCTCAACAAAAGAACAAGGAAGAATAACATTATTTGCTAAAATAAAGACAAGATGTAGATACCTTGACATTTTTATACTTGGTACTCCCTCTTCACGAAATCGGTCTATTGTGTCCTCATGTTCTCGCACCCTCTGAAATCAAACCACATTTCATAGTCCATATATGGAGTAGAAAGTGCAACATCACATTGAAGCATCAAGCCATTAAATCAAAATTATAGCCAATGCCGTACCACAATCATATTTTCTACCACATGTGAAATTCCCTATTTGACTTGCATCATTGAAGACACATAATTTTGGGTACATTCTTAAAAAACTCCTATCCTCTAAACCAACCTTCCAATTATTTCAAGAAATTAGATTAAGAAAGATCTTTATAATTGAATTACTTGACTATCATAAATTCCTTATTCCTTACAATCTCCTTAACATTAATATCCAAAAATTACTGATATTAAGTCTAAATTTGCTAAAAAAATTGGTTAGAATGCTTGATTAAACCACGACACTTTGGAAATGAGTTCTTAATATCTTCAACCCATTTCCAAATTTTAAAGACAAAACAAGATATTCTTTGGCAATTTTTCTTGACACATATCTTCTTATATCTTGAGTTCAAAATTGTATGCTTTGATACATAACTTTCTAAATTAATTAGTCATAGAGAGTAACTACAGTGGAAAAGATGTATATAAGCTCAAAACTACACAAGAAACATTACACCAATTGGTAACAAGCAATTAACCCCTAAATGCCCAAGGCATCAAATTTTGGTGTCGACAATTATTTGAAGTTAAATAAAACCTAACCAAGTTTTCATTTTTAGTAGTTTATATCTTTGAATTTTTTTGAAGTCTAGTTTTAGCATCAAAAATCCAATTTAAAAAATGATTGATTACAATTTTTCTATTCAAGATAATGTGCAAGGGTGTCCATTGCAATCTTGACTTTCTATAGTGTTGAGCCTCAAATACACTAAATTTTGGAGGAAAAAATCATTGGAAATTCATTTAATAAAATTGTAGAGTAGATTTTGAGAAACCATAAATTGATTGGGATTATGCATGTTAGGTCCTTTATCCTCATATTTTTTTGGTGACCAATTTTTTAGATTTGGCATGTGAAAAGAAGATTGAAAGACTTCAAATCACTTTCATAGTTTTAACACCCTCATGATCAAACAATATAACCTTTCAATCCATAAGTGATATTGTTTTCTTTTCTTTTCCTATGTGATGTCTAACATGTCTAAACTGAATTTGTATGGTTACAATTCAAAAAAAATTGATACAACCTATCAAAATGTTGTCTTTTTGTTTGATTTAGAACAAATTCCTTGAAGCTCAAAAAAGACCTTGGACATTTAGGGGTTAATAACAAGATGCAATTGTATAACACAATGGAAAGAATACTAACAAACCTGATGGAGGTTGACCACTTCATGTTGCACTCGAGCCAATTCTTCATTCTGAAAAGAAATTTGGCGTTTTGCTTCTGCCAAACTTCTCTCTGATTCCTACAATGCACCCCCTTCCAACATTTTCTTCTTTAGCCACCTACATATATCTTAACCCCTTAAGGATCAAGAGGTAGTCCAAATTTATAAAATTGTGAAGATGTATTACAAAACACAACTTAGAATAATAATTTAATGATGACTATCATCAATAGCTGTAAAAAATGATCCATAGATCACACCTATATGGTTAGATCAACTAGTACACAAACCAATTTTTTTAGTAAAATTTGAAGCCAAAATTTGAAACTTCCTTCTAAAATTGATTGTAGATTGAATATTTGTGATTTGACAAGAATTTTTTCTTTTAAGTTCAAAATATTAAGTTTTGATAATAATGATTTTTGAAGATTTTATTTTTTATTTTTTATTCAAGTACTTTTTTTAAGTCAAACTACAATTGTAGTATTGACAAAGTACAAGGTAGAACAACCCATTGTGGTCAAATGACCCATAGTGGACACGTGAAAAATGACCCCATTATGGGGGGTTTCAGTACAGTAATGGAGTGATTAGTGACTTCATTAATTAGGAACTTCTAACTTTTCAATGTAAACTCATTCATTTGTAAGAATTGACTTTCTAAGCCTTCCATGTTATAAATATTATGATTGCTTTAGGTGAACAAAATGAGCATCATACATTCAGATTTTGTTGGTTCTAGGGCAGTCTACAAAACTCTTTTGGGCCACGATGCACTGAACATTTCAAAAATTCATAGCAAATTCATACTTTGTCAAAAAAAAACATAATTTCAATTGCTCTCAATGTTTCTTACACTTGTATTGATACGGGAATTTTTTTGAAGAATTTCAGCAATATGAAGTCAAACTCCTAATTTTAACCGTGACAAAGGGCTGTTTTACCTTAAATATGTACTAAAATCCCTAACCACAAACAATCATGGAGGATTTTGTGTCTCTCTCTCTCTTCTATGATTCAATGACCGACCTTTAAATTGTAGCCTCTTGATGAACACTATTCATTCACAAGAAACCAACCCCGAATACCTCGTTTGCCTCCTCCCGAGATCGATGTCCGGATCTATTATCAAAGTTCAGGTTCGTAAAATCCATGGACTTTGTAAACTCTCGGAGTGTTTTTTGGGCTTCCTTCAGTATGTCTTGGATGTTGCTCTCCAGGCATTCCTCTGATTGACATCCAAGCTGCACACGTACACTGATCAAACGCTACTTAATATATTTACAACAAGATCGATCTTTTGACACACGTACATCACTACTAGACAGTCAGAGTGGCATTGTTATTTTTGTATTCATTATCGAGAGGAAAGGACTACGAATGAGGAGGGATGACCACAACAGATTGAAGTGTGTGCACTCTTAGAGTAGAAAGCACAACTTGCAAAATATTAATCACAAAATCTTGAATGTGTTGTAGAACGTACAAAGTTTTGTGTTTCTCCTTGTGTGCCACAACAACAATCTCTCTACGATTAACTAGAGTGAGTGAGAATTCATCAATGCCATGTCATTGATTTCAAACAAACATCACTTAGCCTGATACATACATTTTAATGACTGTTCAATTCATTCAATTGATTGATTCTGACACTCACTACATTATTTATGTGTTTTGGAGGAGGAAAACTTTCAATTGTTAGTAGAGACGGTCGTCTCACCTCCCTCTCGATTTGATCGGCGTCTTTGTGGCCCTCGAGAGGCTCGTCCGCGTAATGGTGGATGAGGCGATTGAGTTGCACAAGAGTGCAGTCCAAACGCTCGTTGATCCTCTCCCAACCCGGTATTATGACCTCCACTGGACTTGCCATGTAAAGTTCCTTAATTCAACACCCGCGGGGGCAATAATCTGTTTCGCAGCAATTCAAACCTCAAGTGCAAAAGCACCCAACTTCCTTCATACCAACTTCCTTCACACCAACTTCCTTCACACCAACTTTCTTCACACCAACTTTCTTCTGACTACATACAGATTTAGCGCTATTAGGGTTAATTAACAGCAACTCCCAAACCATGCTACTGAACTTGAAAAGGAAGGAGAGAGAGAGAGTGAGTGAGAAAAGATTGCTTAATCTCAACGATTGATTGATTACTCGCAACTTTGAACCAAGATAATGACTTCAAAAAGGGGACGAAAAGAGTGTAGAGATTGTACTGTAATCAAAACAAATTGATTAACAACCACTCCGAAACCCCATGCCAAGTGCTCACTTCCTTCAAAAAAGGGCAGAGAAAAAGTGTAAGGATTGCATAACCACAATGATTCATTAACGACAACTCCAAACCACGATATCGACTTTGAATAGGAAGAGAGAGAGAGAGTGTAAAAAGATTGCACACCCACAACGAAGGAATTCAAAGACAAAAATCAAGTTTCACACATCACGGTAAGGTAACAGGTCCATAAATTGACCATGTGAGAGCTTGGAACTGATTTTGGGGGAGGTGAAACTTCTTGAAATTAATTTTTCAGTAAATTATTATTGGAAGAAAAGTGGAATTGGCATCTAGACCAAGTTGTTTCATATGTTTTGGAGCTTTGTGGAATTAGTTATGAATTTTTGAAGTTCAAATGCAGTGGACTCTCAAATCGCCCACCTCCTGAAATGTACACTGTTTGTACATTTCTGATACCAAGAAAAAGCAACATGTACAAACAGTGTACATTTCAGGAGGTGGGCGATTTTAGAGCCCGAGCGCTTTATGTTACCTTACAAGAAATTGATCAACCAAGTCCTTGCATCAAAGCTCATTAATTCCTTCGCGTCAAAACGATCCAAAGAAGGGCTGAAATTTCCTGAAGCGCTGGCTAACTGAATATTATTAGAGTTAACCCCTTAACGCCTCGATCCTTTTTCAAATTTTGGGGCACATTTTTGCTTATTGATCTTTCTACAGAAATATTATATACCACAATTTCATGAAATTGATCATTAAGGAAGGTTGTCTTTTTCAAGATTGAAGTGTTACATTGGATGAATGAAAAGTTAGTTGGACAAAACAAACGGTTGGAGCACTTAAAGGTTAAATGGCCTTATTGTACGTGGAAAAGAATAGAAGTTTGAAACGTAATGTACAACCCCCAAACACTTCAAAAACTATTGACATACAACAAAGGTAGGTATTTATATAGTGTATAGTGTCAATTAATTAGTGTGGGTCCCCTTAAAAAATCCCTATTCAGTGTAGTTCGTCTCGCACCCTCACCAAATAGTTTCAACACACACTATAAGGCTTGATTTATACTAGCCTTGGGTTCAAATGGAAGGCTGACCCAATTTGCCTTCAATCTGGCCCCAATTAATGCAAAGTGTTGAGGCCGAATTTAAGGGCTGAATTTCTAATTCTTGTACTCTTGGATTAAATTTCTTAATTCTCAATCAAAAAATATCAAAACATATAGCTTTTTCATTTCCAATTTGCCTTCAATCTAGCCCCAATTAATGCAAAGTGTTGAGGCCAAATTTAAAGGCTAAATTTTTGATTCATATACTCTTGGATTAAATTTCTTAATTCTCAATCAAAAAATATCAAAACATATAGCTTTTTCATTTCTCTGCCTATTTTGTCTATTTCAGAAATAAAGGAAAAAGTGTTTTTTTTTAATCCTTTTTCTTCCTATTTTTTCTATTTCAAAAATAGAGAGAGAGTTTATTTATTTATTTTTAACCTTTTCCTTCTTCTTCCTATTTTTTCTTTTCGGAAAAAAGGAGGGAGTTCTTTGACTTCGTTTGAACCTTTTCGTTTCTCTTGACATTGAAACTAGAGTTGTTGCCCCATAATAGTTGTCATTTATTTTCATGAAAATGCAAAGAATTTTAAACAATAAAAAAATTGTGTTTTATTACTCCCATAATCGAGAATAGAAGAGTATTCTTGTATGGAAATAGAATTGTAATAACACCAAACATGTGCACCAACTTGGACTAAATGCAATACTATTTTAACTAAAATTTAAATCTATAACCTAGAATATCCCCCTAATTGATTTACATGCATAATTAAGTAGAATTTCTTTTTGAAATACATACTAAATTGAAATTGCCATTTATTGTGGAATAGAGTAATTATGAGAGGCCTTATTAATAATGATTTTTCAAAAATATTGTAATAAAGGTCATTCAAATAAAATGAAAAATGGTTCAAAATCAATGAGACTTTGTTCAAACATGAAAGAATTTGTCCAAATAATCATCATAAATAACAAAAATTTGTCCATAATCATTCAAAATAAATCATGTTGGCCCCTTAGACCAAAGTTCCTTTCTTTTTCTTCAAAGTAAAATTAGGTAATACTAAATACACCTCTGGACTAATTCAAATACTAATTTTAATATTTCTAGATCATCATAAAATATAATCCCATTTGATTTATAATTTCTTATGTAATTTTAATTTTGAAATAATATATGGTAGTATAAACACATTCAATGTATATACTAGTATTAATTTCTTTTTGGTTAATAAATGTTACATAAAATTCTTAAAATATTCAATATGAATTGTCATCCAATCATCATCTATAATAATATTACATATTTTGTGCAAACTGTAACTTACTAACCTAAATCATAATTTTACATTGATGAAGTTGGATGAATACAAAAAATTTAAGCAAATTACATCCAAACTTGGGAGTTGGGATGCCAATAAGGAAAATTAATTGGAAAGATTGAGCATGAGAAACAAGGTTTCTTTTTTGTCATGTCATGACCTCTCTCCAACTTTGCATGGGCACATTGCAAGCCATGAATGGTTCAATTTTTTAAGTTTGGCAACCACCATAGTGGGCCATACATTAGATGGGATTTGGCCCATCTGGAGGGCTATGAGTTCCCGACTGCAGGGAACGCACTGCACTGCGCCAGCGCAACAGTCTGACGTGGCCAAGCGACTACTATGTCATTGGGAAAAAAAAATTACTTTTCTTTTTTTACATTTCAGAAGCAAATTTTTTTTTTTTTTTTTTTTTGTAATATAGCACCTGACGCTCCCTTGTTGCATTGGGAACAAATTCGAGAACGAGCCTGAAATGGCCTTCTAGTGCAGTTGAAAAAAATCTAATGAACGGCACATTCAAATCAGGCTTGACAACATGCCTCCAATAGCTAATCCAAGTCAACCACCAACTTTCCAATCAATTTTATAAAAATGCCATACAAATACCAACCTTTTCAATTAAATTAGCTAAAACGGCTTGCACATTGTGTTGTTAAAGCTACCTACTTAGAGTACAATTTCTCATTGGTTGATTCAAATCCAACTTTCAATTCCAACTATATGTCAGAAAACAGAAACCCTAAACCTAGATTGAGTACATATGAGTACTTAGTGGCAATCATACACTAGTAGAAAATCCTACCCAATCTGTTGTTTTGGTCGCGTTGATCATCAACAAATTTCTGTTGATCAACAGAAATTTGTTGATGATCAACGCGACCAAAACAACAGATTGGGTAGGATTTTCTACTAGTGATAGTACACAAGAATTTTGCCACAAGTATAGGGGATCTAGCATACTTTCATCCACCTCAAATTATAGTCACTTTGAACGGCTCCTACTTTACAAATGGTGCTTTGTGGTTATAAAGTAGCCAACTTGTAGCTAATGAATGATGGTTTGGGGAGTCTTTCTCAAGGTGCTTTAAACATGACTCTATTGAACACTTTCAAGTTTCTTCCAATACGGTCTTGACTTAAATTTTTTATAGAAATCCAAGAACTTTTGAAATTTGATTTTTAATTTTTTGAATATTAAAGATTCATATATATTATTTTATTTGTCTACATGGCAAAAATAACACCTAATCATTACAAAAAAAATGAACCCTCCAAAAGGCTACCGGCGATTCATTTTCGGCAATTGCGCAGTGCAAGTACAGAAAATAATAATAATAATAATTTTATTTTTCTTAAATTCAAAAAAAAAAAAATTTAAAGAAAAAAATTTAAAAGAAAAAAATTTAAAATTCACCCCCTCTTGAAGGGTTGAATTCCATGTAATGCATCATGGGGAATGTTTGCCAAGGTAGGGTGTAGGTGTCATCACTTCTCCCTCTTGTTTCTTCTATATTTTCATACCACTTCATATTCCCATGATGTTTTAGGTTACATTATTCTACTACAAAAATGAAAAGCAATATTCCTCACGAGGAACTTTCCCAATAGAATTTTACTCCCTAAGCAAATATGAAGTGATAATGTAGATAAATGTAATTTTCATATGAAATGGAAAACATATATGATAGGGTAGAGACACTTGTGATAGTTTCTTGTTTTGTGTCTTTTCTTGACACAAATAGAAAAATGATCATTCCAAAAATTCTTCACACAAAACTTACATTGTACAATAATTATAAGATAATTTAATATTAATATTTTGAGGTAATTAATAAATGTATCATATTTAAAAATGTAGATGTAAGAAGACCCAAAAAATGCTAATACAAATGTTACCTTTGAAAAAGTTCTTTGAAGATGGTGTAAATGTCTTTGGAAAAAGAGATGCATCTCTATATAATGGTAGGACCCAAATGCATCAATGTGAGCATATTTTTGAAGTACTCCAAAGAAAGTGAGTAAAAAATTATCTTTAGACATTACATGTTTTTTGAAGCCTCTAAAAGACTATTTTGACTTAGTTCCTTATGTTGTGAACTATGGCTAGATAGTCAAATTATTTAATAATAATAAAATTCAAAAAATATTAAATTAATATTATCCAATGTAGTAGTCTCTTTGCCACATTGGACTGTTGTTGTAGCAATGTTCCCACAATCCAAGAACCGTTGGGAACTTGTAGTCTTACAAAGGCCCCAAAAAATATGTAATGTGTGTCTCAAATACTTTACCATTGTGTGGCATGGATCACCTCAAAATTCATAAACAAAGCTTTGCATAACATTCTAATAACTTATGCTTCCTAGCCCCTCCCATCTAATTGAAGAAGGGATATCCTTCTTCTTTGATATTTGGGTGGGAATTTGGGTTAATATTTATTTAGCCATCTTGAATCTATTTGCCTAAAGAGTCCTTGCCTATGATGTGAGAGTAATAGAATGTTAATGACTTGTGACTCAATTCAATCCTAACTTGTTCAAGAAAATAGAAATATACATACTAACTTTGTCAATTGCTGGTATATTGGTGGGAGTTGTAGGCTAAAAGAGCCAATAGAAGTTGCTTTTATAGCAAAGTTGCTTTTATCCATAATACTTGTTTTTCCCCTAGAAAATTATCCACTTGGTTGTGGAAAGCAAAAAGACCTAGAGAAGACTTAAGAGTATTATGGGGCAAATGCAATTCATGAAGGTTAGAAGCATATAATCCTTGGTCTTCAAGACATCATTCCTTCCCTTCTAATTGAAGAAACATTGTCACCCACATAAGCTCTTTGAAAGTTTTTACTTTATTCTAGCCAACATTCCTTATTCAATAAAAAGGCAATTTTTGAGAACACAAAATTGTGAAGAATTTTGAATTCAACCCTTTAGCACTTTGACATTCAAAATCTAGATGATGAACAAAGATGTTCAAGTTTGTTTTTTAAACCACATAACTTTTTATTCATCCAAACTGATGCTTGACTTCTTCTTTTTTTAACTTTACGTGATGAATTTGTGTAATGAATTTGAGGAAATTGAGGTAAATAATATATATTTGTAAAGATATAAGCCAAAATATGTAAAAAAATCAAAAAAGTATACAAGCGCTTAGGGTTGAATACCGCTACTCCTAGGCAAATCATATCGACAATACGTGACATTTAATCACTACAGTACTGTTATAAGATTATACCGTTGGATCTTGATGCAATTTTGTGGAGGGGAGCAATCGAGTCTTCTTCAAGATCCTTCAGTTACTTCGTTAAATTGTGTGACATAAAAGCAATTCCGAACGCATTTGTATGCAGAGGCACTTAATAAATCAGTAGAGATGGAATATCTTTCATTTTCACCATCAAGCAGCCATAAAAAAATGTGAAATAAACCGAAAGCACTGATTTTTGAAACATGGTAATTTGACATTATCAAGATCCTCGATAACAATAAAATTGTCCGCGTACAACATATCAAACTAAAAACTCGGAACAATTAATTCACATTACAAGACACATTCGCAATCATACTTCGTGGAGGGAAAAGTTAATAGAATTTGTGATGTTACTTTAGAGCAGGTATGAAAATGCCAGAGAAACCTCTTAGGTCGCCAATCTATAGGATGATTTCCATGCGAAAACATTGCCAACTGAATCACCCGCCAAACTTGCTGCTTTCTTATTCGTATTCCGCAGTCTCAGCATCAACCTCTAAAATTCCAAGAAGAATATACCATCTGCCGAACACTTGCAAATAAAGCAAACGTCAAAAGGTCAGCGCTGTCACTGAAAGTATCTATAAAAAAATCAATGTTTTGGGTCCTTACAAAGACAAACCAGCTACTCAAATAGCAACCATTCTATAACTAAATCCTCCTACAATGTCAACATTCTGGTTTGCATTTCTGATGGCTCCTATGGAAGTCTTACATGCAGAGTATTCCTAGCTAGACTCCAATTTCCAATGAAGGTTGCACGAACAAGGGGTACTTGACCTGCGTGAGAACACAAAACAACAGTATGATTGATCACCAAAGCTACTCTTGTGAATCTAAATCTTTTGTGAATTCAGCACATCTTGCAGCACCTGGAAAAGGACTGGCCATCTTCTAAAACTGGAGCTGCTCTCTGCATTGAAAAACACTGAAAAATCTTCAAACGGGACCACCTCTGAGAAAAATCCATGCCAAACCTTACTTGTCGATTCAATCTCTCGATTACTCGCCCCTTTGATCTTTTGACCGCTTTGCAGTAGGGATATCCTCAGGGTCTCCATCACTGTCATCTTCGCTCTCGTATGCCAAGCCCAGAAGACCTCCTTGAGCCTTTCCAGTAGTATCTGCAGTCGGGGTTTCTTGAGATTGTGTGTCGGCGTTACTCTGTGGATAAGAGTCTTGCGAACTAGTGCTGGACTTTCCCGAATCCAAGGTAGAGGAAGGCTCGCTGGAACGAGGTCGCTCAGCCTTCACTTTCACTATGCTCTTCACCAATACCTGTTGCCTGTGTGTGATTAACACAACACCAAATACATTTGTTTTGTTATAATAACTGATATTTCTCCATGACATTGAGAACATGCATATCGACCTTCCAGCGCCCTGAAAAAAAGTTATAATCTACTTGCTTGCAGGAATCGAAGTATATACTTGGGAAACGAAATTCTTGTAACCAGTCTCTGAAGAAACTTACCGAATCCCACTCCGAGGTTTAGGTTCCACCCGTATAGCTGGAAGTGTTGAGATAGAAGCAGAGTCCACCAAGCTTGCTGCTTTGTGCCCTTCCGTCAAGGGAAACTCTAGGTCAGAAGATGAGACTCGTCAGCAAAATTTTACCACGATCCCTGTCAGAAGGTGAACCACTCAGAATGACAGGCAAAACATAAACTAGACACAGCGCAATCTCAAAGTATCTCGTTCCTCGTGTCAAGTTACTCGATTCTCTCTCTAAAAGTCAATGTAATTTACGCTGCATAGCACTTCTCTAAAATCTCTTAGAACTGACGGAATACAAAAGGGTCAAGAGGATATTTTGAAAGCTGCGAACGCCCGCTTCTCTGTTCGTCGCCGCAACCGCTCAGCATCCTCCTCAGCCTCCATTTGTTCTTTCAGGTACAGCAAATCATCGCTATCCAATGCTGCAAATTTTGTCAAAGACATGAGGAGATCAATAACGACAATAAGGACCCTTAATTCCTGCACAGAGTCCACAATACATCCACAAATATCAAAACTCCCTGCGCAACTTAAGTTAGGGTTGTACCTCCACGACCATGAAGATATCCACCACGTTCACCTGCTACCTCCTGCATCTGCTTCATCACAACATGCAAGGATCATCAATCAGCCAATAGTAATCAATAGTCCAATCCTTCTTACCAAACCCAAGCCCTAATGTAAATGGACCAACTTCGGTTTCATACCTGTGGTAGCATGACGCCCATAACTGGGCACAAAAGTCTCCAAGCTCATCATAAAAAATTGTAAGAAAAATCATTATTCCGAAAAAAGACAGCTGAGCGGTCTACACTGCAATTTTGTTGAGCAGGACTTGCTGCAGCAGGATTACTAACCCTAATTCTCACTTTCCTGGTACATGTAATGATGACTTGCCAAACCCGAGCATGGAGTGAGCCAAAACGCTTAGAAAGCTTCCATTGTACAGAACAAGGAGTAAATTGATGCCAGTGCAGCATGTTCTAACCTTTGCCACCATACGTTTAAACGCCAAGTCCTCGTCATCGGCCTTATCCTTGCCTCCTTTTGAACCCCATTTCTTATCTGTACAATTTGAATTGCGCAAGCGTGTGAGATTACTTCGACTTAGTATTTGTCAAAGTAGCAAAGGCTATTGACTAATGCAACTTGGACATCTGCATTAACCCAGCCAGTTGAGACAACTCTTGTACATTAGGTACTAGAGTCTGAATAGAAGTTTCAGTTTCGCTCTAGCACTGCAATCACGTGAATAATCACTACCAAGACTCACATAGTATCAAACCACGCCAATCTGAAACTAGCGTCGCAACAAAAACTAACATAAATAAAGGAATCATACCTTTAGGGTCACTCAAATTGGTGAAATCTTTCACTTCCCTGCCTGCCATTTCGTAGTGTCACTCCACAGACTGGTAATCCCGAACTTATTATGTTAAGCTGAGACGAACCATGAGAATGCTCAATCAATTTCACACATTATTAGCATCTGCAATCCATGCCCCCCAATCCTGTCCTGTTTCCATTGACTGAAACCTAAAAAATTCCTCAGATAATTATATAAAACCCTATCCCGGGTTCAACTCGGACAACTCTTCTGGACCCGACTTTCTCATTAGCCTTGAGAAAGAAATCCAAATCACTCCACATCATGAATGTCATACATCAGAAACCCGCTCCCACGCCATGGCTACCAAAACCCCATTCAAAAAACCCTACAAACCCTACACAAGGTCTTCCACCTCAATGCAACCAATCCGCCTTTTCGCAATAACGCATCAATAATAACCTCAAACCCGACGCGCACCCCTCGCTGAGCACCCCTTCGCCACCGCCTTCCCAAAACCCGACGACCTTCCTCTGTAGAGAACGATTTTCCAAGCGAGAAACACCAAAACGAATTGTATCACGAAATCGTCTTCTCTCAAGAATCGAACAATTCATGCAGCAAGATTCAACGCAGACATGCAGTGGGATCGAACATCTGCAGGCGATCGATTGATGGAAGCTTTTAATGCAAAGGGCGCGGTCTGTCGAAGAAGCTCGAAACTCCTCGTCGGTGGAGGAAGGCCAGGGGCGAGGTTCACGTAGGACGTTCCCTTTGCGTTCCCTGGAGACGTTCCCTTGGAGTTCCGTCTGTGGATGAATGTGTGGTCCGGATGTGTCAGGGGATGGGCGGGAAGTCGTCTCAGTCGCTCGTCTGAATTGGTGGGGCCCCGGATGGAGTACTGTAAGTGGTCCACGTGGACAGGTATGGGAACTTCGGTCGGGTATGGCAGTGCCAGGGGGGCATGTCCGAACTCGTGTGTGCCCTGTGCCGCCAGCCCTGCCAAAATGGAAAGCCACTGGAACGGTGAAGCTATTTACATCCATGGAATGAATGAAAATTGGCAATCTATGGATGAAATTTTATTTTTTCATCCAAAACAATATATATTCGTCCCCAAAAGAGCAGTATTGTCCTAAGGTTTGGTAGCAAATGAACGTTTTCATCCATTGAAAAGCAAAAATACTTTGCCAAATATTCCATGTAAAGAAAAAT
The DNA here is from genome assembly GCA_947034895.1 of Rhytidiadelphus loreus. Taxonomy (NCBI): domain Eukaryota; kingdom Viridiplantae; phylum Streptophyta; class Bryopsida; order Hypnales; family Hylocomiaceae; genus Rhytidiadelphus; species Rhytidiadelphus loreus. The sequence goes on from OX344764.1 coordinate 33,759,903, forward strand.
CATTGTTTTTCAAAGAAAAATTACTCAAAAAACAAACCCTGCAAAAGGGTTCAGATAAGGCCAGGGTGAATTGACCCCCTCATTGTCCCGTCTAGGGGTTATTGTGAAAAAAAGCCCCCTAATTTTTGTTGTGATTTTTCTAATTTCTACACCTCCCCTAGCTAATTAGGGGCCATTGATTGCAAACTTGAATTTAGAATTTGCAAATTTTATCATCTGATTGCAAATAAAAAATTCCACAATGTTTTTCCCAGGGATAAAACAGGGCAATGAGGGGTCAATTCACCTTGGCCTTCAGATAATGGGTGCTTGCTATGAGGCATTGGTTGAACATCCATTAACCCTTAACTAACATTCCATGTTTCCATTTGGTCAAACTTCATTAGTTTCTATATTGAAAGTTAACACACCTTTCAAGAATTTGATATTTTTCTCATATATCAAAATTTTAACTTCAATTCTTCGTAATTAAAACATCCATCCATTAAGTTGTTTTGTATTGTTTGTTATATTGAGATCTCTTGGACCATGCGTCCCCCAATTGCGTTCTTGGTACTATTAGAAAGCTCTTGGCAACCAAAGGTGCATGGGCTTTCTTTCATGGCATTTCATGGCTCACAATGTAAAAGTTATAGATTTTTGAGTTATTTTTTTATTAGAAAAATTAGAAAATTAATTTTACCTTTATTTTGAATGTAACAACAGTACATGGTACACTACCATATTCAATAGCTTAAATGAGGTAGTTTGTTTTGTTTGTTACAATGAAATTTCTAAGACTCTACGTCCTCTAGACACATTTTGTATACTATTAGAAAACCCTCTATAAGGAGGGGTGCATGAACTTTGTTTTGTGGCATTTTAACACATGGCAAAGAGATATTGAATTTTGAAGTTTTTATGAATAAAAAAATTAGAAAATTACTTTTAATTTACATTTATTTTAATGTAGCAACGACAAAGGGCATAACAATTAAAATGAAATTTGTATGATTTTTATTAAGTAATTTATTTATAAAAATTACAAAAATACTTGAAAAATGGTAGTACAAAATTCTAGCGAAAATAGAGATGATAGTGATAAACACCATGGTGTAATTGGTGTACTACTTGAGCTCACACTGAGAGAAATTTTATAGAAAAGTTCAAGTGGTGTACCCTTAAAGGACCATTTGTCTCCTTAGGGGACCACTATTACTAGCACATGAGCCTAGAAGCCTAGGCTCTTATGTTATACATACCTATATTCTAGGTGTCTATGTTATAAGTGCCTTCTATGGTTATAGGATATTTATATTATAGGTGTCTATGTTATAGGTATCTATGTTATAAGCACCTTCTATAGTATAGGGTATTTATATATAAATATATATGTTATAAACACCTTCAATAGTTGTAGAGTACCTACTTACACCTAGGCTTAAGGTTCATAGGCTTGCATTTCTAGGCTCACATGCTAGCATTGTTGCTCAAAAGACAATTTGGATCCAGGTAGGTTCCTATTGTTTCAATTTGTAGTGAATATTTTTGAAACTTTTTGATGATGTGTGGTTTCATGAGAGCTTTGTAGATATATAATTTTTATTTCAATTGGTGCATGGGAGAAAAATTTATGGCACAATAAGCCAAAAATGGAGGTAAGCTAATAGCACAAAAAAATCACAAAATGTCAAAATAATAATTTTTTAATTCTAAAATATTATATTTTGTCTACATTTGAAGCTTTGATTCATTCTATTTGCACTACTTATGTGAAAATTATGAACAATCTTAATTTTTTAAGCAATCTAAGCATCTTCTTGAAAAAATAACTTATAGGATTCATTTTTGGATGTAGTTTTTATAATTTTCTAAGAAAAATTGTTACATAGGGTTAGATTTCCTTACTAGAACAATCTCATTATTTGGATTATTGTATTTCAATTTCATCTTAGAGCTATTAATGATTTATTTTTTCCTTCACTCTTGAACCTATTTCTACTTAACAATTTTTTAATGAGTAAAAATTAAGTGTGTGTTTTTTTAATTTTTTTTTAGATTCTCAACTCAAATATTTCAACATAAAAACTTAGAAAATCAAAATCAATAATACTAAAAGTTTAAGTTAAGAAGACTCAAAGCCAAAAAATCTAGTCAAGCAAGGTGCAAAAAAAATTGTTTTCTTCACTTTGGATGCAAATATCTTGCAATCTATGCATTTAAAGTTTATGTAATTTCTTCCATACATTCTTATACTAGTCCAATACAAGATCCTAAGCTTAGATATGTATAAAAAAAAAAAAAATCTTAAAGTATTTTGCTCTTTGTAATAGAAATGGCAGTTTTGAATGTTTTTTGATGGAAAAAGGCCTTAATCCATTAGGAGTTGAGCTTTCAAGATGCTACCTTTAGAGTTTCACAAAAATTACAATTTTAACAATTTTGGAAAAAAAAGAAGAAATGAATAAAAAGAAGATTATTGGAATTACCACTTTAGATATCTTTAGTGATTTTTGAACATTTAAAAGATGTATCATGTCTAATTTATGAAACAGCCTTTAGTGGATTCAAAACAAACATTATTGAACTATGATTTTACATCATTGTGTATATTTTTATTATGTTAAGACAACATCCAATGTGCACAAGTTCTAAATATCAGACTAACAATTCTTCATGATGGTTAGTTACTAGATTATAGGGTGGATGCAAGAAACACCGAACGATTTAGGGAGCGTTCTGCCAAAACTGTGTTTTTTCTGCCCAATATTACAAGTACTGCTAGTACTGCAAAACGGAGCAATCTCAGCCGTTGATCCGAAAAATCAACGGCCAGTAGTACTTTTGAGTACTTTATAATACTGAAATTGTACTACTTAAAAAAAATGATAGTTTGTCACAAAAAGTAGATAAAATTAAGTATAAATTAATAATAATTAGAAAATCATGAATAAAAAAAAACTAAAAATTGGCCATTTGTAGAGACTTGATAGTGATTACATTTCACCAAAAACTAAAAATTGAAACCATCATAAATGTTAGGAGCACTATGGGCAAGGGACCCCTATTTGCATGCATGTTGAAGACAAAGAATTGTGTTTTTTTTAATGCCCTTTGGTGGGCACATGCCCTTCTATTGTGGCAATAGCCCACAACAATTCTAGACGTACATCATCATTTTTGGATGCTCCACAGTACTAAAAAACCCTAAAACGCAAAGTGTGACAAATTAGGTAAATTACAATTTAATTAAAGGATTTTTTTTCAAAATTTCTCAAAAGTAAGGAATCTGAGGACTTCCAAGTTAGCCATCTCCAATAAAAATTTCAAGTATATGGACTTCATTTCCCAAAAGATATGGCAAATTGCATCTCCGTCATTCCAATTGTGACGCCAAATAGTACCGGTGTTTCTTGCATTCACCCTATAAAAGATTTGAGCATTCCTACATTATTGGAAACATCAAAAACTACATTTGGCAACAACTTTTGGTGTCTAGGTTGGGTCATCAAAAAAGGACTGAAACCAACCCCAACGGAAGACAAGAACCACTACCCATTGTACAAAATCACATTTTGTCAAGAGTTCACTTAAACCAAGCCTAAGGGTTTTGGCCTATCATTTTAAGGGTTAAGATATGTGCACAAATAATTGACACTAATAGCAACTAAGCATACTTACTACTATAGATAGCTCATGAATACTCACATGTACCACAAGCGAACTTGGTCTAAAACAATATTGCATAAACAAAACTCTTATGTTGAAAGTTTCTAAATAAGCTTATTAGTCAGTAGTCCTTAAAATTTCTAGGGTTCAAGATTCATGAAAAGAAGTTTGAATTTCACCAATTATGGTTCATAGTCATAAAAGAAAAATATACAAAAAAATACGCGATCATCCAAAAATGCCCCCCTAAAATGCACCTCATCTACAACTGCCATCATTAATTTATGTACATTCCCAAAATTAATCTGACCTATATTAAGGAAGAAATGGTTTTAGAACATCTACAAAAAAATAAATAAACCCTTTATAACTTTTACATATGGTATCCAAATGTTGCAGTCTTTGATGGGTTGGAACCTCTTTTCACTTGCCAACAAGAAAACTTGAAATTTTATTCAATCTAATAATAGAAACTATACATAGTAGCAAATAGTGGAGGCTGTTGGAGTGCCTAGCTTACTAGTATCACACCTTCAAAGCAAATGCAATACAAATGAATTGATTGTTAAAAAATTACACGTCAATCAAACAATTGTTTCAGCACAAGGTCTAGTTCCGTTGTATTTTAATTTAAGCTTCAAGTTCATTCATAGAATTCACATTTTACAACAATAGATACTCACCCAAATCTATCAATCTAAAAATTAAAAAAGATTTGAGTCTTAGACAAAACACAACAAATTTTGGCTAGAAAAGAGAGCTATTGATAGTCTTAACAATAGTTGCTAAAGGCACTACACACATTTCGACCATGAAAGGATTATGGGAAAAATTTAAACTATTCAAATCATCTATAAAACACACATTAAACAACTTTAATATCATTGCAATTAAATATTCAATGTACATGCTTCTTCCACTATAACAAAATATGGTAAAAAGAAACCGTACTCAAATTCGAGTGCGGTTTGACCACGTTTTTGTGCATGCGCAAGTAGTTGGCTATTAGCTTCTTTTCCAATTTCCCACTGCAATTTTTAGAATTTGGAGGTGTGTAATATACCGTTGGAAAGGTCTTTTCAATACCTTTCCAATGGTATATTACACACCCCAAATTCTAAAAAATTCAATGAGAAATTGGAAAAGAAGCTGAATGTGCGTGTAGTAGGTCTGCACAAAAATGTGGTCAAAAGAACCGCACTCAAATTTGAGTGTGGTATTTTTTTACCAAGTTTTGTTATAGTGTTCATAGAGAAATATAGAAAATCACCAACCTTTATCCACATTTACAAATCTCATTTGTCAAGCTTCTAAAACTTTCAAGGAGCCATAATCTCTCCACAAAATAAATAAACCTATTCACTCACAAACCATATAGAATCCATATTTCAATTCTTGCATTCTTTCACCAAGAATTTTGACATGGTTTGCTTGTTTAGTAGTGTAGAATCTCCTTTTCAACATAAATATGTAATCTTGGTATAATTCTTGTCATCCAATGGACTTCAAGTGGGACCCAAGATGAATAGACTCTTAATTGACACCAACCTCAAAAATATGTTGGAGTTTTTCTTCTTCATTCTATTCTTTACATAATTGAGGGTGACAAGAACAGCCCATCAAATAGCAGTCATAAATTTAAATCTCATAATAATTTCAATTTTCACAAATTTAAGGGCTAAACTAAAGGCTTGTACTTGTACTCCAAATCTTGAAACCCATATTTGTGAAGAAGGTAGTTAACCAACTTCCAATAATTGAACACACCATGGTAAGTGTGAATACAAATACAAATACAAATTTCTTTGAAGGTAGCTTTGTAGCATCTAGTTTACTGTGGCCTTCAAAACACAAGCTTTCCCTTTTTGAGGCACGAAGTGTTCCTTCATTCGCCTATTCTTGGGCAATGTACACTCTTCCTTTCACAAGAAGGTCACAAGAAGGTCTAGATATCTTCTCTTAGTATAGTCTAAATGCCAAAATCTATTAAATATAAAAGTCATTGGTCATGCCAAGAGAAAAAAATGGAAGCCATTGATAATGCCAAGAGAAAAAGAAATTGGATAGTGAAACCAAAATGTGTAATTGTAGGAGAGATGATCTTGGGATCAAATCCATTCTAGATCCTATAACCATGGATCAAGAATTTGGGTCATTAGAATTTGGGGCAAATGGTCATTTGGGTCGAGAATTAGGGGTTAAAAAATAGTTTAAAAAGACATGAAAAGATTTAGATAGTCAATAAAGACAATATAAAAAATGATAAGAAGTAGTTAAAAAGGAAATTAACTAGAGTTTTAAGTTGTACACTAAATAGTGAAATTAGGTTGCCCCACACTAATTTCTCAACAATTTATACTAAATAAATATTTACTATTAATGTACAAGAATGCACTACTTTTGAATTAGTTATTGTTGTAATTGGAACTCATGGACCTCCATATTTACAAATGGAAGTATCTTTAGAAACATTTGTTGACTTTGATGGCTTGTAGAGTAACTTTCTTGAAGTAAGGCAACCTAATTGTTAAGGCAACCTAATTCTACTATTTAATGTAGTTAATAAGCATATTAACAAGAGTTCCAAGTAGGAATTAACATGACACTACTAGTTTAAAAGGGCTTTAAGTGGAAGTTTCCACGTCTAGCTTAAAATAAAATTCAATGAAAATTATTTCTAGAACACACATTACATTATGAATCCAATGGCAGTAGTTTCATCAAATTTCAAGTTAAACTCCGCCTTGTCAATGGAATATTTTAACTGCCTTGTTAATGGAATATTTTAAAGTTGAGTGGTATAGTATAGTTCACAATTCATGTTTTATATTTATTTAGTTTGGGCATAGATTGAAAAGTTGTCCAGCCAATGTGATTGTTGTCCACCTCAGAAGGCAAATCCAAGGAGCTAAAGGGAAAGGCAAGTGTGCCCATTCTTTTTCTTTTTTTTCAAACTCTATTCTCATTTCAGTGACCACTTTGCATAATTTATAACTCGAAATCTACTACTTCAAATTTAACAATCCATAACTTCTTCATACACCTCACTCAGTGGTCAAGTTCAACATTCTCTAATATGGTTCACCAAATGCCTAAAAATAGAAAAAAATCCCATTACCCCCCCCCAAAAAAAATTGGAAAAACAATCCTCCTGAAATTTTGGCATCTCTGTTTTTGAAAAACTTTTGTCCAACCCTCACCACCGCGCATACAATACGGTAGAACTACCCATTACCACCTTGATTTGCAATCTGACTATATTGGAGCCAACTCTAGGAAAGATACATATATTTTTAGAGGTGTGCTTTTGTTTCAAGAGTCAGACCCAAGTGGAATTATAATTTTCCAATAAAAATTGTAATCTCTGTGAATTTTTGAAGTGAAATTGCAAAATCACCACTAGACTGGATTCATAAACGTTCTCTTACAACTCAATACCGCCTTCCAATGTATCTAATAGCACTTGAAGATCCACCAATCATTAATTGACACATTGTCTTTTAATAGCATTAATAAACCACTCTTGTCAAAATCTGAAGCGAATTTGCATTTTTTTCTAAAGAAATTGGGACAAAGCAATAGACCACGGAATTGAATCACTGACGGAATTGGGCAGTTCTACCTTAACTATCCAAATAATACATACAATTTGTTCCATGTATTGCAATTCTCTCCACCCAAAAAAATTCAATGATTCTCATAAATGAAAATCAATAAAAAACAACCTGGAAAATAGTGGGTCCCTACTCCCTTACCTCTAAGGTAGGAGGCTTGAACTCCGTTCGGGCATTTAGAACCGCCCCTATAAATGTTACTGGAATGGGCTGGAGGTGGTTCTTGAATTGACCTTCATTGTCATTAAATGAATCAAGAAAAATACTATTTATTATTGCAAGAGCCAATCAGTTTCCTTTCTTTTCCCATTTCTGTTTAGAAGTCGCAGTGAACACTTTATGAAAGACCTAGGATCACAAATAGGGACCTACAACACATCTCGTTTGAAAATTCATAACTAATTCAAAAATGATCCAAAAAATATGAAACAACTTGGGTTAGATGCCAATTCTTCTTCTCTTTCAAGGAAAATTTATTCAAAAATATTTTGAGCAGTTTGACCTGCCCAAAATTCAGTTACAGTGCTTAGATGGTCGGTTTATGAACCGACTACCTCTACCTCCTGAAAGAAATTTAAAGTGACTGCTGGTGGGATTGCCACAGAATATGATGTCAGGCAGGCAGCCCAATTAACTGTTGGTTGTACATACAAGGGATGGACGGAGCCAGCAGATCCTTTGAACACTCTGAAAAACTTCATTATTATTTCATCCCAAACAATGCCCCCGGCCACATGTCCCCCCGCAACTTCCATCTCCCCCGGCCACATGTGTGTCCTTGAAAGAAAGAAAGGGAGAAAGCCCGGGCTGATTTTGGACGGAAGGGAAGCGTACGGCCATTCATCAGTTGCGCCTCGGTTGTCGCTCTTGTGGGTACTCGGCTTTGAGGGGGGAGGGGGAGCATTATTGCAAGGCTCTGAAAGAAGGCTCGCATTATACACAGGCCCTTTCCCCCAGCTAGCTCTTTGAAAGAAAGAAAAAGCGCAAAAAGGTCCCTGTGGATCCCTAGCCTAGCCTTGGCTTGGCTTTGGATTTGGATTTGGCATGGCATCCAAAGTGTTGTTCAACTAATACCCCCATGCGCGTGTGCACTTGAATGGGGGGTGGGCTCCTTTTGTTTTTTTGTTTTTTTTTCCCAATAAGTTTGCATGCCATATTGATACTCAGTTCCAGTACGTTGCTCCATTGTGTGTGATCTTTGTTCCATCGGTCGTACTTTCTCCTGTACTCACTTAGTTGTCGCACACATACAAAGGAATTGAAGTACTGATTCCCCTACTTGGACATTGCATTCATCCCATTCTTTTTAAGAGACTGACCAACCCTAGAATCCCATTCAACACATAACATCATTTTTTTACTTAACCCTTAAAGGACCGTCAGTATACTTTCACCAAAATTGCTCCAAAAATGCCATTTCTAGTACAAGTACCAAAATTTTGAAAAAAAACTTTTTTTTGACATATCTAACCATAGGATCTTGTATTATATACACAAAATAGTGAAATTAGGTTGCCCCACACTAATTTCTCATATCTAACACTTTCAGACATGGTCAATTATAGTCTGGGGCAACCTAATTTCACTATTTTGTGTAGTATCAAAAACATGTGGTAAAAATTTCAGACATTTCCACCGGGTGGATTGCAAGATATAAGCATTCAAATTAACTAAAATCATTTTTTTGACCCTGCGAAAAGCAGGGCAGCTGCACTTCAAAAGCTCACATTTCTATGAAAAAATGACCTAAATGATGGTGCTTCTTTGGATTTGTTTTCCTAGACAAGTTAGCCACATGCTTGAAAATTTTCAGATCATTTGGAATAGTACAACATATAGGAAAAAAATAGTAAGTAGGTAGTAGTAGAGAATGATTAAAAATACTAAATTATTTACAATTGAAATATGGAATTGAAAATTTCCAATCCCAATGGTCGAAATGTTGTAATAATGTATCTACATCCTACGATTTTTTTTTTGTCCAAAAATATTGAAAATTGAGTAAGATAAAGGATTTCAAAGTTTATTTTAGAGTAGGAAATCCAAAATTTAAAAGTGCATATGAAAGATCTTCCTCGCCCCCACATTCTATTAAAATTTCAGCCCCAAATATGAAAATCTCCACTCGTAGGTACCTGCCCAAAATTTCTATACAACCCAAAAACACAGTCCGGTCCTTTAGGGGTTAATAATATCAAGTTGGGTTGTTCGTATTCTTTAGTTATTGATTTTGACACACCATAGCAAAGATTCAATATCCAGGAGCAAAACATAATTAATATACTGATTTTGGTTAATATATATAACCAAGCTGCAGGAATGCAAGAATTAATGTTCCGTATCCAATTGCACAATAATAGGAAGCAACCCACTCGATCAGTACACTAATCGGATACATGAAGGTCTGGTTTGGCACCTAAGTGCTGAAATTGAGTTTTCACGTCAAATTCTCAGGGGTCCACATCACCCCACACCATTTACAAGATGACACGTGTCACATTTTTTTCAAAAATGACTTCATTTGACTTTTGCGTAGGGTAGCAAAAAAATTATATTTGTAGCATTCGTTGAACCTTAATTTTCTAGTTTTCTAGAAGGAAAAAAAAATATTCAACAAGAGAGGTGCCGATTCTGCCATGCCCCTACACTTATAGTAGGCATTCATGAGCTAAATATCATATTGGTTTTGGTTATCCAAGTAGGAATGCAAGATTGTTCAATATCCAATTGTACAGAGGTAACTCAACCTATGACAAGAGCAACTTAATGCAGGCCAAAAAATTATTAAAAAATACATTTCACAAGACACACCTACATCTGAAGAATTTTTGGGCCTGCATTACGCTGCTCCAAAGTAGGCCTGTTGTAGGCTGAGTTAACCTAATACGAAGCAACCCACTCTGTGTCAGTACAAATTCCGTATACCGTAGCCTAAAGTCAAAAAGGCTCTCACTCTTCAGTGTTGAAAAAACATCCACCATTTCACTTTGCTAACCAACCGTTCTACAAAACGAGCAAGCTTGCAAGCCAGCCAGCCGTCCTTCCTTCCCTTCCAGCTTCCACTGGACTTTGCAGCTGTAAGGCTGAAACTGTGAACCAATTGCAGTCATTCATGGAGGGATGCACACTAGGCAGTAGTCAGAAACCCTAATTCTCTCCCTGCAACAGACTACAGAGTTTCACGAGTTCAGTTGCTGGAAGAAAAAAATAATAATGCAGTTGACTGCAGATGCATAATAATAAGTCGGTTAAGTTATACAGCGGCATCAGAATTCTATTTTGCTTTTCTTTTTTTCTTTCGTTCAAGCAGCAGCTGTTCTTGCTGCAAAAATAATGCAGTTGACTGTGGATGTGTAAGTGAAGCTACAGAATTTTTTCTTTTTCTTTTTCTTTTTTTCTCATTCTTTCGTTCTGTTCTTATCCAATCAGTCACCTTCAAACTGCTGACACCAAATGACAGGGAATGGGAAAAAAAAGTACAGTAAGCTTAATGCAATTCTTGCACTGCTGCAGAACTGAGTGATCTCACGTCCAGGCTGGGATGCAGATGCTTATTGAGAGGTGATAAGTCGTCACACGTAAATTGTGTGTGTGTGTCTCTCTCCCCTCTCTAGTCTGCGTGGGTGCCATATGATGTCTGCAACCAAATACAGTATTATTACTTTCCTACTCATTCTCCTGCTTTGAATTGCTCCTCATCACCAGCATTCCGTGTCCGTATTCTGAATAATTAGATCGGTATAACTTACACAGTCCAGTCCGTTTCAGGCAGAACACATTGAATGGCATGTTGACAAACGGACCATGAAGACAAAAAATTTAACTAATTCTAGGGCAGCCCAATTTGTTTAAAATCGTAGAGAACAGCCTTGTCAATTATCACTTCATCAGAGCCTGCTTCGGATCAGATTTTGTAACTTGCTGGGCAATGTGAGCGATGGCACATCAGGAGAAGAAGAGCAAGAAAAAAAGAGCTTGTTGGGATCGACTAATTGTGCCGTGTTGACCGAGATGGCAATCACTACGTGTACCATAGATGCCTTCTCGATTCAAAAGCTCAATCATCATGCACCAATAACGTATTTCAAAGAGAAACTGGGCCACAGTAGCAAAAGATTCGGGTAGAAAACAAACAAAATATTATTGGCCACATGTAGAATGATGTGATCGATCGATCGCAATTCGAAAAGCTTTTTTGAAGGATGGACAGAAGAAACTGAAAGGGGCAATGTGCCACTATTGTTTACAAAAAAACGTACGTGAAGGGCAAACCACATGGGGACCAACCTGAATCTTTGCTATTTCACAACTAAATAGGTAGCAACCACCGTCACTTTGGTGTGAATGATCACTCTTCGGCTAAATAATATGAATCGAGGAAAACTTAACAAACTGTGCACCCACGTACACGTACACTAATTTACGTACTCCAAACGTCGTCTACAACCCAAATTTCAATAGAAATGCTCACAGTCAAGTCGAGTCGAGTCGAGTCGAGTCCAATTTATTGTCTGATTGATATATCCACAGCGAACCTGTCTTATCAAACCCTCTCTCGATCTGATCGATACGATCCCATTGCTGGCTCTTAATTGATCGCGGGAGATTGAACCACCTGGTTACATAATAATTATGCCTCTGCCTCCCCTGTTGAAGCTTTTGAATGCTTTCATTTCCCTTATTGCAAAAAGTGAGTCCATCCTCCAAAAGAGCAGAATTCAAACGCAGGAGCCGGCTCGCTCGCTCCTGTGTTTGTTGTTCAATGCTTCCTGCTCCAGCTTGATCTGCCAGGTCGCTGCAGCTAGCCACTGTACACAGCTACGTGCTTGCTTCTTGTGCTTCTCAAATGTGCAGAGGGTGCCGAGAAATCATCTGAATTAGGATTAATTGATCTGCACAAATAGGAAATCAATGGGTGTTACAATAGACGGATTGATGTCACAAGATATAGAAACTCTTGAGACTACTACTGACATCCCTAATATCCTCATCAATGGCTTAAGAAAGTGAGAGTTCGAAGCTCTACTGAATTCCCCATCAAAAAGTTTCCTCTTCCATTCGATCTTCGTCTCCAATTGGGTTTTTGAAATCAGTTCTCTGAAAGCGCTAACTAGAGGTGACATCTCCAATTGTCAAGATGGGAGAGTGCACGCACAACCCTGACTCCACTACTCCTTCTACAAGCCGGTCAATAATGACTGTATGTATTAAGTCTACCACATAACAAATTCACCGACATAGAGTCGAGAGTAATTTTCCTGCAAACTTCTTCCTTTCCATTCCCATTCGAAGTACTATACATGGAGCTAGGATCTCGAAAAGACCACATGTCTAACCAGTCACCGATATATATATATAGTGACCACAAATTCCCCTATGGCTTCCCAATGTCAACATGTAGAAATCCAAAGAACCAGAAAACAAGCAAGAGCCAAAGCAGCAGGAACTTCAGCAACCAAGCAAGTGCCGAAATCCCAATTGCAATTATTAATCCAAGTACGTCCAGAGTGACCGGCGGGGTGCCCCAAACCAGAAACTGACCTAAGAATCCTCCTCCACCCCCACCCCATGCTCGTCCTCGCTACGGCGGCGGCGCCAACACTCGACTAATCCCTTGAATCGAAATATGCCCGTCCACATAAATATCGTGATCAAAGATATGCGCCGCCTCCTCCCCTTCCCCGAACTTCACCGTCCCATCACTCTCCGACGCCACCACTTTGTGCGGATGCCTCAATGTGCTATACGACTGCTTCCCGAGCCTCTTCACCGCATTGTACATGCTCTCCTCCGTCTGATACTCCGACAAGAAATGGTAATACAACAACGGCTCCATGGGCATATTCAGCTGCTCCGTCGTCAACATCAACATCGCTTGATCATTCGGCGCTAGAATAGTAAGTTTATAGCCCATTCGCGCCAGCCTGCCGAGCTCCATCCCAAGAGTAGTCGCGTTCACCAAGAGCTCCGCCATGTCGTTGTACCCGCCGTAATTCGACAACGCCGTGACGAACTGCAAAGTCTCGTCACCTTCGTCATCCAGAAAGTCGGCTGTACCGGGTCCAGGCGCGGGGGCTATAGAGGGCCCCATAACGGGCGCTGCGACGGGCGCCGTGATGGGGGCCGTCGCGGGCGTTGCGACTGTCACGGCTTTGAGAAGCGCGGCGGAGACGGCTGGTTTTTCGAGCATATACCGGGCCTTTGATGTCGCTGGGGTTGGTCGTCTCCGTGGGGCGCCGTGGGGCTTCAGGTGGGATCTTCCCGTTTGCTTCCAGAGTTCAAATGCGGTTGTGACGCCTGGTGGTACCATAAACCCATCAAGCCCGTGGACTATGCCGTCCTTTCGCACAATGCTGTTAGGCGAGAAGACGCGCGCAGTCTCCACATAGCGTTTGAGTCCGTAGCTTTGTAACCCCAGGCTATCGCCAGGGGACAGCGTCGGCACCGTTCTGTTTTTGAAATCCGCGCCTTCGATTCGTCCGGAGATGATGTGGTAACGGAGGACGCTACGAAGCGAGTCTTCGTGTCCGGGTTGCATTAGAAAACGACGCAGATCAGCGTCGACTTGCAGCTCAAGATAACTGTTCTTCGGTGCGAAGATGGTGATGGTGCCGCGACGGAGAACTTCGCGTTCCAGCTCCTCCAACATGTCCACCTTGTCGAGATACAACACGAGCTCCGAGTATTGCGAGTCCAGAAGCGCCTGTAATATGCTGCCCGTGCCCAGACGAACCTCGCGCAAGCCTATCATCCGCTTAGAGGAGTCCATAAACTCGGGGCGCGCACCAGACACCATCGCCACCGTCGCCATCGCCAACTGCAACACCACGATCCGCCATCGCCAGTCCATAGCTAACTACAACTCTCGCAATGCACACAATAATAATGCTGACAGTCACACAAACGCACAGACAGTCCCTTCCCCCCACCCCACCCCACCCAACCCCTAAATCAAACCCAAACTGGCACCTTGGGCACCAAGCTTGGCGCAACCCCACGAACGATACCCCCCAACCTGAAGCTTGACTTCAGCATTGACGACGTACGAACGAAGCGACCCTAGCTGCAGCTAGCCCCGCCTCGATCGCGCGATCCAGCCAGCTTAACGTTGCGATTGCAACATACAGCTAGCATGCGCACGAGCTGCAGCGTTGACAGCGGAGCTGTAGGAAGGCTTGCTGTCAGAATGGAGAAGAAGACGAGGATCGCTAAGAGGAGGCTGTTGTGGCCCACCCTTCCAAGTGACTGATTGTTGTGGCGATGGTGGAGCATGGCATGGCGATGGCATTGTAAAGCTTAGCAGTAGTAATGATCAATAAGGCGCATGTTAGCTTAGAGATTGAGAGTGAAAAACAGAAAGAGAGAGAGAGAGACAGTGTGAGAGTCTGAGAGGAGAGAAGCTGCAGCGCCTAGCTACGATTGTGGGACCCTGTGCAAATCATTCACCTACTAGAAGCTGCGTGCCTTTGGAAAGGGAGCTGGCTGAGTTTGGTGGTTTCTTATAATGCAGCTTTCTCTGGCAATGACTCTGGCCAGGGGGAGGTCTGGAGCGATCGAGCTGCCAAGTTACGGTAGTCGTCCTAGGATGGACAGTACGGCACAGGTTGCGTTTCTGTTCGCTTCCAAGGCTCTATCACTTCCGGGGAGGGGGCGCGACGGGATGGACTCGCAATCCAGGAAGCGATCTTCGCTGGCGTGATGCAGTGGTTGACATCTATAGAAATGAATGAAAATGCGGATGAAACTTAGAATCATTCGTCCCCCCAAAGAGCAATATTGTCATGAGAATATGTAGCAATTTAGCAATTTCATCCACTGAAAATTGGGGGGAATACACCTACTGAAAATTCCCCTGGCTGACTCCAATCAAAATTGTACCGGTGGCTTTCGAGCAAACAATAACGCTCCAAACAAACAAAAATGCTGGCCAGGGATGGACGGCCATGGAGTGAGAATATGGCTCCCCATGGTGATGAATTAACACACTCAGGGCGGTTGTACTCTGGTCTCACCAACATCTGCAAATAAGAGACATAATGAGAGGTGGTGGACATCAATTCGATACCTGAAATGAAAAAAACATGCAAGGAGATGCGAATATATTGCAGTAAGGCCTGTACTGTACAACAATGGTGCAAAAAAATAATATGTTATGTATGTATAAATGGTGTCTGGAGATTATTTACATCAATTGGTAGTGGGCATTATTTTGAAGAAGGACCCATTTTGGAATTGGGGGTTCAGGGGTGGGGGGAGCAGAATTTTGGAGGAAAAGTTTGTGAATGACTTTTCAATTTTTGAATGGCTTGAATTGTTGAATGCCAAGAATCATTTGCAAAGTCTTTGATTTTAGGGTGGATGATATTGCTATCTTCTTTTCTTCTCTCTTAAAAAAATAATCAATTTACATAGAATGAATGATTTGGAAGAGTAAATGGGTTTTCATTCCCTATTAATCTAGTACTGATATTTAATTACGGAGGTGAATTTATCATAGTTTCATCAGCTGGGCGGTCCGGTTTAATGAATTACAAGATCTCTATTTATTAATTAATACTGAAAACAAATTATGATCCCCACCTACCTATTGAACTTACTTACTGCAGTGCTGTGGGGGCTGTCATGGACTCATGATTGACTAGCAATGGAAAGTGGAAACGAAGGCACGAATCTTAAGGCCTCACATTCATTTCCTGAAGACCACCAGGAGCAACAATTGCTGCAGCATGGATAAATAGTGTGGTGATGGATATAGTGTAACTCGGAACTAAGTTAGAGGGCAGGACTACACACTCTTCATTCTATTTAGTGTTGCTTCTTGAATAGTGTGACTCCCACCTACACACATGGGGCTCTAGACACTAAATAAGGTACAATTGTCCATTACTATAGAGATTTGCTATCTTACTAGGTATTTTGTAGAAGCTATTTGTGATCTTCCATCTTTTTTAGAGATTGAAAAGTTTGAGAGAAGCCATTTGCAAAAAGAATGAAGACATTCTGACAAGAAGTGAAATTTCTATGATTTTTTAAAGGTGAAATGTTAAAGCATGAATTGAGCCTTGTTGAAGTATAGGCAAACCCTTGTTAAAGCGTAGGCTAATGTGTCCGCTTTGCAAGTGCATTGCCATAATGATGAAAGGTTGGTAAGATTGGATCATGGTAATAAGTGATTCATTGACACAAATGAAAGGATTACCTACACAAAATAGTGAAATTAGGTTGCCCCATACTATAGTTGACCATGTCTGAAAGTGTTAGATATGAGAAATTAGTGTGGGGCACCCTAATTTCACTATTTTGTGTAGGTGGTGGTAATGGGCAATTTTACCTTAAAGCATTGATCATTGATTACTACAGATTGTATGTATTTCATTCCATCTTTGTAGTGGTCAAATCATGGTGGTATACTTTGGAGGTTGTCACTTTGATTGATGGTTTGCCAAATTGTGCTCAATTTATTGAAGTTGTTGTACAACCCAACATTATAATTGTATACAGGTAATTGTGACACAATTCAAAAGAAAGAAGAAAAATTCAATCAAGTCTAAATAGTGTGGATTCCTTAAATCATGGAAACAACACTAAATGGAATTATCTCAAATGTTGTAATGAATGGTATCTATTCACTCTAGACCACACTAAATAGAATAAAGAGTGTAGCTAAAATGTTGGTTGGTAGACTTGGCAATACCCGCTTAAATCCTAAGAGAGTACCTACAATGTAGATTTAAAGCCTTCAAAGAAAGATAATAAGTTATAACTAACCTTGAGAAGAATCTAATAGTAAGATGGGGGAGGGTTGTAAGCTTATTTTTTTACTATTTGAGGTACATCAAACTTAGTCAAAACCTTGTTCAAAATAATGAAGGAACAAGCAACCAAATTAGTGGCATTTTTGTTCTGAAAATAGTCAAGAATTATTTTTGTGAACATGCCTTGAAGTGATCCCTGGAGGTCCCTACCTATAATTTACTACAGTGCATTGTTATTAATTAAAGAAATAATGATCTATTTTACAAAATTTGGTTATATTACACCTCGGGTTGAATTCTTTATATAGAGCATATTTTTGTTACTTAGTGGAATGCTTTTTAATATGAAAGATGCACATATGGATGTTTCTTACATATCTATGCAATCAAATTTAAAAAATTCATCACCAATGTTTTTCTGTCAATTATCGTATAAAACCATGAATTTCATATGAAACAATTAATCCAAAATAGAGTTTTCCCAAGAGTTTTCCTTTTTTGAAACACAAATTTGGTATGCTTGATTGAAATTGCGCAAGAATTGAATATTTATTATGCAAGACAAAAAATGCCAATATATTTTATATTATGCAAAATTCTTTTGAATGGAAAAATTGGATATCTATATCATTTAGTTTCGGAATACTATACATCATCCATTTTGTGTAGCTCTTGCAATAAACTCTTCAAGACATTTATAATCCATCTAATGGATGCTAGCTCTCTTAGGGGTTGAATAAAATCTATAACATTGTTATCTATTAATTGTAGGACTCTCTTTTTAATTCAAGACTAGATTATTGCCTTGACAACTCATCTGTACACATGCAACCTACTCCCTACAATGCCCCACTATACCAAATCGTTTATCCTTAAAGCTTTTACGAGCATATGCAATGCAAGCTCGACAAACAATCCTTGCAACAACAAATGGTGGGGCATTCCATGTGGTTTACATAGTGCCAGTTTCTTTTTGGACAAATCGCCACATTGCACAACTGGCATTCTAAACATCAAATGGGCTTTGGGGCATTATAAACAAAAGGAAAGGAAAAGATTCTACCTTAAAAAAAATATTTTTCATGCAAACTAGGAAAGGTTGAACTTATTGACACACATAATAATGTAGGAAAAGGTATGAAATAGTAAATTTTCATATTGTGAGCCAAGTCACGAGTCCTTCATATTTTGACAAATTGTTGGGTTTGGAAAGGATAATGACAAGCTTGGGAATAAAGACCAATGCTGATTGCATTAGGGAGTGTATTTTGGAGTTGATCCTTTGATATACCCTTACCATCTTGGACCTCGAGAACACTGCCGATTTATAATTAGGAAGAACCAATAGCTAGTTCAAAATTAGATGGTGGAACTAGGGAAAAAATCTAGTTGCAATTTGAAAACATTGGCAAAAGAACTAGTGAAAAAATCTATAAAATTTCCATTTTCAGTGAAAATAGAAAAATTAACTAGACTAGGTGCTTGAAAAAACAATTCAATTTGAGAATTGCAAGAAATTAGTTAGAAAAACTATAAAAAAATTCTCAAATTTTGTTGGAGATGCTCTAAAAAGAATGGACATGAGGGTCATTCCACCACATGGTAAATTCTTATAATTTATAGAAACTATTTTAGTCATTAGTGTATTGTTTATATTGAAGTATAAATTTGCTTAAGAATAATTTTAATTTAGCTTATTGAATAATTGTATGTTTTGATGTTGAAAAATGTAAAAAAATTGTCCAAAGTTCTTCAATTTGGTAAACCCCAAAGATTTGTAGTATTTTTCAAACCCATAACTCCTTTAAAAGATTTATTCCTATAACAAAGCTAAAATCTTCATCATTTTAACATTTTGGGACAGATCTAATTTGAAAATCTATCAAGGTAATTTCTTCAAATTTCTATTAAATTTGAAAGACGATAAAAAACTCCATTGACGACAAAACTATAATTATGCCTAAACCTATAACTATATTTTTAAATGTTATTTTTGCCCTCATTGCCAACAAAACAAAAAAAGTCGTATCTTTCATCTCATTAATAGGAAAAAAATGATTTAAGCTTTGCATATATAGATATCAATATATCCAATCAAATTTAAAGAATTATTTTTAAAATACTTTTTTTAGCTTCTCACTTTGAGTGCAAAAATTTAAAGATATCTCACTAAATCTCATTAAATTCTATCCAAATTTTTACTAAGTCCACAATGAACTTTTTTTAAATCTTTTTATTATTAATGTGTCTTCTTTTTCATTGAATATGATTTTTTAGAAATTTTGAATCGAAGTATAAAAAAAGTGTAATGTCATTATCAATGGTCATTGTGCCATTACAAGGATTAATTATAGAATTTGATTTGTTACAAAATTTTCAAACCAAAGTATTGAAAACCATGATTTTATCAACAAAAATCATCTTGTCATTGCAAAAAATGAACTTGTCTTGAAAAATGACTCTTGACTATTAGTATTCAACAATGACCAATGGTTTGGTATTTGACTTGTTGTGGGTGGTAGTTTTGTTTTTTTGCCTCAAAACAAATGAGCAATATAAATTGATAATTATTGGTTGTCCATTTTTCTTTAGTCATTCATAAAATGTTTTGAAATAATTCTAGCCTTGCTCATTCATCATGATTCAACATAGTAATCAATTTTGTAGTGCCACTAAAAAATAATTGATTTACTTCTCTAAAGTGAGACATTATAGGTACTACAACTCTAAATTGGAAATGAATAGGCTCTAGATTGGACCCTTTGTCCTCAAGCTACGGTTTTAGTCAATCGTGAGCCTCAGTAGGTGCAAAATGTTCTAAGAGACAGGGAAAGTTGGTAAGATTTTTCCAAGGCTTCAATTTGACATCATATTTAATTTTTAGAGAACAATATATTGAATTCATCACAAGGCTTCCACTATATTCCAAAGTTTGGTATGGGACTTTGAAACTGAGAACCAAATTTAGCAGAAACTTTAATTGTAGTTGGCATGTTGTCTTAAGTTATGTCCATAGCATCAACATCATCAACCATTTCTTTGTCAAATTTTACTCTAAGAGTATTTGATATCATATTGAATGAGTGTTGAGGAACATTATTAGCTGCAATGCCCATGAAAGGAGAATCATAGTATGGTATGAGAGCTAAATGTTTATTGTTGCTTATGGGTTGAAAATGAGTGTCTTCCTCCATTAAAATGTCTTCTTCCATTAAAGTGTCTTCTATAGAAGAAGAAAATTGAGGAAGGCATGAACTTGACAAGTTCAATTGGATCTTTCTTATTGTTGGTAGCACTGATTTCCTAACTTGAAGATCAAGAGCCTTGCAAGCAATCAACACTCCAGTAGTATCTACTATGAATGGGGTCTCTAGTGAACCTATTGGAGGACCTCCAGGAAAAAGGGGGGGATTCACTGGCTTATACAATATTATAGCCTTTTCTTCCATTCCACTCATTGCATGGTTTGAATTGACTACAAGAGGTGGTGGTGGTGGTAGTGGTGGTGACAAAAGAGACGATGTTGGAACTTCACCAATGTTCAATAGATCTACTTGTGGAGGTGTTAATTGTACTTCTATTTGGGGTTCAAAACTTGTTGTGGACCATGAATTTGTTGACATTGGAAAATCCATAATGCGTAACCGCTTACGTGGTGACAAGCTCACATTGTGAAACAACTCTATGAAAGTCTCTTCCGGCTCCTTTCTCTTTGCACGCATGGTCCACATGCTCAAAGTACAAAAACTAGTGTGTGCAAAAACACCACCAACTTGCAACCAAATCCTAGCTACTACTTCTCTAAATAGTTTACAAGTAAATGCAATTTATTGGAAACTATTATAATTT
Organism: Rhytidiadelphus loreus; assembly: GCA_947034895.1. Classification (NCBI taxonomy): domain Eukaryota; kingdom Viridiplantae; phylum Streptophyta; class Bryopsida; order Hypnales; family Hylocomiaceae; genus Rhytidiadelphus; species Rhytidiadelphus loreus. Next base: position 33,780,769 of record OX344764.1, read on the forward strand.
AGGATCAAGGCGTATGACGTCACAATAAGATATCTTATGAATTTTTTGGATGATGCAAGGTGCTTGCTAAAATTTATAGTTTAGTTACTAAATTTATTGGCCCTAAAGAGCTCCAATACTTTTGGCTATGGTGAGACATTTAGAGGTTAGGCATGAACCATTCAACCATGAGATCACCTTCAATGCTCTTGTCCTACATATATTTTTTTTGATGAATATATTAGAGATCAATTCTTTCTTTAATATCTTGTCTTGAAGTTCTTATAAATCTTTCTACCATCATATATATTTTTATTAAAGTAAAAGTACATTAACTTTTACTTTATTTGTAGAATCTTTTGTGTTGAATCTAAGTTCATTTTTATTTAGTTAACTACTATTATCTTATGCTTATCTTAAACACCTACCATTATAGCACACATTACACTCCACCCCATTAAAAATCTATGGTTAAATGGTACAAAATCTAAATCTTTAATTTCTAAAAGACAAAATGTATTTTATCTAAAAGAGAAATTGCCCAAGATTGTCAAGTTTTAGTACATTGACCTAAATTGAAAATTCAAACTTATATTTTCAATTACACCCCCTCCAAAAGTTTAGTTAACAAGTATATCAATGTAGAAAAATGTGGAAATTTTTTTAGACCATTTGACTTCATGGAGTATGAAAGCTTATAACATTTGAAGTTTCAAAAAGACTTTGGGGGGGGGGCTAGCTATACCAATTAGAGGAAGACTTTGAGTCCCCTTGAAGTGAATTATTTTCTCTAGCTCTAGAATAGTGATTATCCATTCTATTTACTTTTATATCTTATTGGGTAGAAGCATGCAAAATTTCAAAAGCAAATAAGTGATTTACATAATCCTAAACCACCATGCAAAACAAAGAGGGCAAATACATTATCCAATTTTTGGCAATTCTTAGCATTTTTAGTAGAGTCACAAAAATTAAAATCCAAATTCAAACTATGAAAGCATAGATGCCACTTTTAACTACTTTTGGACTTTTGAAAGTCCAAAATTAATAATGGTCATTGGGAGATCAAAAAAATCGTCATCAAGAAATAATCTAAAACATCAGGAGATCTATGCAAAACATCAAGAGACCTATACAAACATTAGGAGATCTCACGATGTTATTATTAAGAGATCTCTGAATGTTTAGTCTAAAATTCATTGAATAGTCTAGAAGTAGTTAAATGTGACATACAAAACCTATTATCTTTTATATGTAGAATTTTTTTGTAGATACAAAAAAACTTATAAAAGTAAGGCTAGTTTATCCTTCCCCAATGCACACACTCATAGATACTTCTGGTAAAACAAAGGCTAGTAGAAAACAAGAATGACTACCTATTCTTTCTTGGGTACCCCTTTGGTCAAGATCACACATCATTCTATATTAGTGAACTGCTTCTTTGATGAATCAACTAGCCAGTACTACAACTATAGTGGATTTAAGATGATCATTTAGTAAAGAATTACTAAAATGTTGTTTTTAGTGCTAAGTGGTCAAATTGGTCGTGTATAATAAGTATGTTCCAAATCCTCAATGCTAATTGATCAATGCATGAACTATATAAATTTGGATATTATTCCCTTATAATCCTATTTATTCGAGGTACGGTTACCACGGAAAATTCCATAGGAAATTGAATTGGTCTAGCATGTATAGAATATAAAAGTATCCGATTCTTGTCTTTCTAAATGAAGCAACTTGTGGACTGAGAGTCATGCATGCATTATCACAAAGATTTGCAATTGGGTCTTGAATAACACAAAGCTCTTGTTGTCATAATAACTTATACTCCCTTTGTCCCACTAAAAAACTCCAAAATTCTTCTTTTTGAGGGATTAACTATATTTTTAGTCATAGTGCTAGGCTCAATACATATATTCAAGAACAAGTAAGCCTTCTATTATATCTATACAAAATCTCCAGCTTAGGAGTTGTCATTTAGGCACCTAAAATCCATGTGAAAAGTACGATATTTGAGCATAATTTGTAAATGTTGCCGGCTCTATCATTTTAGATGATTTAAAGGGTGGTCGAAACTATAGGATTCTAGAAATGTATTTCCCAACCTAAATATGTGTTATAAAAAAACCTAGCCCACTTTATGAACAAATTTTTATAGCGTTGAAGTGATCATTACATGCATCATCAACACTACTATCTAAAAAAGCAATGTGTACACGGTGTCTTATATGGGCAAGACTAAGCTTGCTAGGCCAAATGAATGCTCGCCAATTGTTTCATTTGCCCCTATAAGATTGTTCAATATAGACTTAACAGTCAAAATCAAGAAATAAAGCTTTTTGGTGGGACAAAAATTCTACTTGCTTTGGAGGTTTTTAGTGGGGCAGAGGGAGTATGCATCTTTCTTTAACCTTTAAATCCAAATAAATTTTAAAACTATCTGAAATTTTTTCCTTGAATCAAATTCATGCCACTTATAAACCCAAATGAGCATAGAATTGTAATAATGAAATTTTATATGTAAAGAGTTGACTAAGCTCATATAACTCATTCAAATGAATATATATTTGTTCAAATCACTTGAAAATTCTATGGTGTGTCACTTAGTTAGACAAATCTTCACATATAAAATTTCATTACCATCTAAGTTATTGTCTACTTGTGGTGAATATTTACATACTTTCTACTACTACCTTCCTACCCAAGTCATGCTCTCAAAAACCTAGTTGCATTTTGTCCATAAGTCATAGATCCAAATTCATTGTAAGCAAAATTTTAATACAAATATAGGAGATGAGTGTAGGAAAATACACTCAAAGTTTTATAATTAGATCACTAATACTTACTAAATTCAAAGCATGCAAAAAAATCCCTCTTGACTACTTTAGATTCCAATCCCCTACCTAGGCTTCATTTCTCTATGTTCATAAGTGATCCTGAAACCTTGCATGATAATATTTCATCTTGTCAAAAGCTCAAATCTAAAAGCTTGCATTAATCTAATACTCTATTTATTCACAACCACCAAACTTTTCAACCTCAAAACCACCTTCTTCAATATAGCAACAATGAGCAAACAATAAGTTGCACCAAGTGCATTCCACACTCCTCAACCAAACTAGGCACCCTCCCCTACCAAAAGACCTCAAAGGACCAACCCTCCAATCTAACTCTCTAAGTGTCCAAACCACAACCCATTTAATAACCAACAAAATAATTTAAACTCACTAATATTATGCACACACACATCTGAATTACAATCAGATGCCTAGTTTCAATTAGTAAATGACCCACATCATAACAATGCCAATTTAAGGTTCCTCGAACACTCCTAAAAAGGATTTTGTATTTTTGAACACTAAAAACATGCACGCCCACCCAATTTTTGTGTAGCATTTCCATTGCATAAATGCTTCTCTCTAATAAAGTCTTAGATGAAGTCTTGAAAAGTCCAATAGAAGTGAAATTATTATCCATTGAAATAACCTATTCTTTTCTTTTGAGGCCCAATAAAAAATTCAAAACACATAATGTGCTAATGTGGAGTTTTAACATGCAATAGAAAGACTGGTGCTTCTACTAATGCTATGAGTTTGCCAAAATAAATTTGAAAATTTGAAACAACTTTGATTTAGAATCTAAACCTTAGATCCCATATTTGTGTGTGTTTAAGTATATATTTGTAAAAAGACAATTTGATCCCTTGTACCTTATAATCACTTCATTTGTTGTTACATGTTTTTTCAAATGTCAAGCTTTATTACATGATTTTCTATTGGCATTTATCAACAATCAAATTTGCCTTGTTATTAGAGAAAGAATGGGGGCCTCAAGAAGGCCACTAGACTCTAGACTAACAATCTAAGTAGGTTGAATAAAAAATGATATTTAAAAATAAATAAATATAAGAAATCTAATCAAAATTGACATCGCACCTCTAGTAAATTTTTATCAAGCATGTAATTTCAAGATTGGTGAATGATGTGTAAACTTTTATTGAAGGCTTTTAACTTCTCCCTCGTCATGATGTTTGAGGTAATGGGACAATGAAATATGGACCTTGTTTTGTACCAATATGACTTGTGGTTTGGTACCTTTGTACAAAAGTACCACAAATAAGGCTTTCAAGCCCGGCATGGTGAGGTCCTCCCAATCCTCCCCTTCCATGTTTTATTCATCTTAATCAATGTCTATAGTATACCAGTTTGTCTCCCATACAATATTATGTAAAACATTGAAAGGCTAGAAGATTTCAAACAATTGTATCATAGCTAGCAAGTGTTTCAAAAAATAATTTGAGCCCGTAGCCCCCATCAACTTGTAGTTGCTCGAAATTTTTGTAGTTTTGACTATTTGTCTTTGGCAATGTAAAAAAGTGTGTAGATAGTTCATTTTCGTATGAGTAGGTAGTGAAAAGAGACAATTTGTCAAATTGTTTACATTAGCTAGTAGTAATTGAGTTGATTAATTGTCACAAGGAGACTTGGATTGCAAGCCAAAGTTGGATGTCGAATTGTCATAAGGACAGTTAGGAAATAGTTACTTCTTCCGGTTGATATAGTTGGGCAATTTTTGGAATTTCCACCACCGCCACCACCACTTACTTGGTCTTCTTTTTTTTAGTGATGAATTGTTGTTTTATTTGTATAATCCTTCATATGAATAGATTTTGTCTTTAACAAATTGTAGCGTGATCATTTATATTTATTGTATTTCTTAATAAGTGCCGGATGGGTTTTGATCTACTTAGTGATTGGAGCTCTGTGGATAGGCTACGTGACGAATTGTTTTAGGGTTTCATGGATTGTGACCCTGTGTGTGTGTTCTTTTGTTGGTTTGTAGTTATTTCTTGTGATGTGTGTGGTATCAGTTTCTGACGGATTGTCTTTCAAATAACTATTGGATTCCTGGTTGGGTTTTCTGTTCTGGACTTTGTGTGAATGCACGCAGGGAATGAATGCTACTGTGAAAGAATAAAATTGCATGTGTGTGTAAGTTAATATGTGTGAAATTCAATTCTATGAGTTAAAGTGTGTGGTGTACAATCCACCTATCTGGTTGTTGGTTCAAGGATGTTTCTGTGCAATGGAAGTTTTAGACTAATTGTCTGTGGTGATTTCTTGTTACTATGTTGTGGGTGAGAGTATCTGGTTAAATTGTTATCGGAGATGGGAAATTATAGCAGAAATTGTCGCTGACAATTGGTCTTGAGCAAATTGTCTGTCAATGACTTGAGGGAGATTGAATTGAATCGTGTTACATCTCGCAGGTGGAAATTAGGATTGATCGACCTGGAAGCGAGTCAGAGGGAACTTGACAAATCGTCAAGCAACGGAAATGGAACTCGCAGATCGACGCTGGCATGGGAAAGGGGACGGAACGATGAGTACTCTGCAAAATTGTTTCAACGAATTAGCACCCTAACTTACAGTGTGATTTAACTTGTTCAATCTGTTTTTTGGTCAATTGCTTAGCATGTGTACTGACAAATTGTTGTAGATTGCTTGGATCTTGAGTAACAAATTATTCAAATTGGATGTGGAAACTAAGATTAAGTGCGTGTTGAAGTAAATAAGCAAGCATTGATAGTTGTGAATTATCGAAATGCTAGCTAGTAGACCATTTGTCTGTTGTTGTCGAGATTGAAGCAGAGCTTCCGTGGGTAGGTAATAAGATTTCTTCCATAAATTGTTTGTGATTAATACCGAAAACTTGCCTGCCTGAATGCTGCTTTATCGGTGATCTTGTGGACAGGTCTGCAATGACTAATTGTTGGAGTGAATAGTTGAATGTGTTTTGGAAAGAAAAGATCATAGTTGAGCCTTCAGTTGGCTGGATAATTTGAATGGAAGTTTAGTTAAATAAATTGTCGTTGATAAAATCAATATAGAATTTTGGCTAGTGTGAGTGAGAGTGTCAAGAGGGCAATTGAATAGATCTAATTGAATCATCTTGCGAGAATATGCAAATGGTATAAAGTGACAAATAGTCCTTACAAAGGTTGTGTGAGAAATCTTAGAGTTGTGCCAATTCCTACACCATGTGTAGAATTGTCATGTAAGGGTGGAGGTTGATTTGTGTTCCATGTACCTAAAAGTCTTAGGGCCACTTCACACTGTTACCATCCAAGTCGAGAGGCCATGGGATTGAGTTGCCAAACTTTGTTGAGAGTCCAAAGGCAATAAAATATAGGAATTGGAGCCTTCAACCGGCTATAGTGATGAACTCTTATAGCCTCTCAACTTGGACATCCATAGTGTGAAGCCTCCAAAGGCCAAGTCCAAAGTCCAAACTCTTAGTAATGAACTCCCACCTACCGATTTAACTCTTGAGATCTTGTCATAAGTTGATGGCCTCTCGGCCATAGTTTGGGCATCCATTTGTAGCTGACCCAAACTTCCTTTGAGAATCCGTCGGCATGAAGGCAATTTATTGCCATGTAGGTAGTTGGAAGGCAATGGCCTTTGAACTTGTGCCTTTTAGTGTGAAGGATCGAGAGGCTAAGCTCTTCGTTTCTTTGAAATTTGATTGGTGGAAATCCACGGTATGGATTTGTGTAGTTAATTTCTCATTAAGGAGCTCACATATATACACACTTATACCTTGCATTTAGTTAGGGACAATTTGAAAGACTGGGACCGGTTTTTTTGAGCATCCTAATTAATAATTTGGCTAGTTAAGTAGTGATTGAGACAATTTGTCAATGGTAATGTACACCACAATATATATATATATATATATATATATATATATATATATATATATATATATATATATATATATATATATATATATATATATATATACACCTATATTAGTCTAGGTCTAAACCACGCATGTCAACAAATTGTGGTTTATCCTAAATGATTTGTCAAATGAGCCCCAACTAGGTAGGAGTAGGACATTACTCATTTATCCATAGCATTGATAAAAGATTGGTCACAAAATTCTCATATTTGGGAATAAGAGTGTAGACAAATTGCTATTATCATTTGTAAAATTGTATGTTAATTATATGCAAATTCCATATTATGATATATTACAAGTGACTTTAGCCACATCATGCTAGACTATTTGACCATTTCCTAAATTGGAACCTTTATATTATAGTTCTAGGTGTTTGTGAGAAGAGCAAAATTTAGACTACACAACTCAAACATCTTTGGGTCATATGATAAATAATTTTTCTTCCATATGCCATTTTCATACATTTCCTTGAGGCTATTTGGATCCTTTAACATCACTATGAGAATCCCCATTATCATCTTCTTCCCCCTCACTAATATTCCACTCGAACATCAAATTGTCACTCCCATTGTCCTACTTGGGAATAGTAACGAGATATCTTATCCTTTTGTTATATGTAGAAGTGTGCCATTGTATGAACTCCATCAAAATACTCATCATCATCCATGAAATCAAAATTATCAAAAGATATTGGTCTTTCCTTAAGCATATTTCTATTTGTTACATTTTCTCTCAAAAATCCGTTTACATGATGAATATTTTCATAATTATACTCTTCCTCCATTGGCCCTTTGCCCATCTATTCCAGCTCCATTTCACCGCCTTCCTCTTCCCTTGCCCTACTTTCCAATGGCTCCATTTTCCCTCCAACCTTATTTGTTCTTTCCTTGGTCACTCGCTACCCTTCTCACTAGCAAAAATTCTATCATCAATTCCAAATGTACTTCATTGCAAGTGTAGGTGGTAGTGTAGTTAGTTGGGGTTCTAATGTCAATACTTTTCCTTGTAGAGGCATTTTGATTCTGAATTTGAGAATTGTGTTAAGGTGCCTCTAAGTAGTTTGTAAGTTGTGAAGTAAAAAAAACAAATACAATTGTAAGTACATTTCTCGGTAGTAAATTCAAATCTTAAAGAGTATGTTACATTGAACTAAAACTTACATATGTAATTTGAAAATGGTAGAATTGAGTTCGAAGTAGGAAACGTTTTCATTTCATTTTTAGTAGGTTGTGACTTCTCCTCAATGGCATATTGATTCAATGTAGTATTGTGAGAGTTTGATGAAGTAGAAGTAGAACTTTTGAAGACTAGGAGCACTCATCTTCCAACACACTCTCTCATGCCCATGAATTCATAATTTTATTTTTTGCAAATGCTGCAAGTAGGGAGAAGATTCAATGAAAGTTGGTGGGGATGAAGAGGAAGATACTAGAAGAAACCCATGATTTTTGTGACAAGCCCTGATTTTTTCTGACATATTTTTTTTGATGTCTAAGTTGAAATTTAGTTGGTTTTATGTTTTTCATGACATCCAAATGATCTAATGAACATCATTAAATACATAAAAACAGCTAAATGTCAACTTAGACAAAAAAAAATCTGTTAGAAAAAATTAGGGCTCGTCACAAAAAACATGGGTTTCTTCTAGTGGAAGAAGGATAAAGTTAGAGATGCAATTATGTTTAGTGGGCACCAAATTTTAGCATGATTTACTTGGTGGGTGAGATAGACTTGAAAAAGAGACTCATAGATGAATTTAGGTTTGTTAGCTTTGAGTTAATTGTTTTAGGTGTGTGAACTATAGAAATGAACAAAAATAGGATTAACTTTGATACATTGATACATAATTACTTCTAATTCTAGCCTCAAAAAGAGAACTTGCATAGACTATTTTTAATTGGCATTATCTCCCATAACTATGTAGTTGAGTCTATAATTTTGTTGTTGGAAGAGTGTCTTTTCAAATTAGATTTTTGCTTGTGTAATCCAATTAGGAAATCTTGCACTCTACACAATTGGATGCACTTGACATGATTTTGGTGTTAGGATAGTGACTCCTTGAAATGGATATATTTTCCTTTGTGTCATTTTATTGGGATCATGGGGTCAACATGATTGGAGATGGAAAATTTGTACATTAGATTGTTGCATTTGATTTTTAGGTGTCATTAAAAGAGTCTACAAATTGCTATAGAGTGCTCGAATAATTTTTTGGGGCTAGGTCCTTTGTCACTACCCTTTGTTGTTTGCACAAACATACAACAAAGAAGTAAAGACTAAGGTGTTGGCCTTCTTAAGACCCCCACGCACCCTAAGTCCTCCATGCAAGACCCACTTCCAAGAACCCCCGCTACGTCTTGCCCCTCAAACCCCTTCTCAAAAATCTTGCTAAGACTCATCAGGTTGCAACTACAAGAGTCAAGGCAAGAAGTGGCAGGTCAGGTTGACCCCAATTTTTTTTCTCCAACACTATCTATGAGATGCCCAATGCTACTTGATTTGAGGGGGTAGCATAATTTTTCCCATTCTTCTTATTGAAGAATTTTTTAATATTCTCATTAAAGTATTGAGATTCCGAACTTTGAAGCTACTTGAATTTTCATTTGTCCATTCAATACACAATTGTCCTTTAGGAGTTAAGATAAAACTCATTACCTTCAATAGATTCTAGTCTTTTTCTTTTTTAGAACATTAACACTTTCAAAACCTTTCTTTATGTTAAATGTTCCTATGAATGTACCATAGTGTTTCAATATTATTTGAACATTTCCAAGCTCAAGCACTTTTATGACTCTCAAGTAATATATACAAATCCATTTTCTAACCACTTCATAAGGTAACATTCTTGAAGCTTTGTACAATACACTACTTCTTACCTCATGTCTTCATGTGCTACGGTAGCACTCATCAAACTTCAAAATGATGTGGGCTTAAACATGTATTTAAAACCTTAGTTTCTAATGACAATTCACATCTAATGAATGGACGTCTAGATTCACATCTAGACAAAAGGTAAATCCGGTTGTACCTTTTAATGGTCAAATTTACTACCGGGGGTAATAGCTTTTGTGGATAGTGGAAAAAAGGTGAACAAAATGTGAATTGATTTTCTCAAAGAAGCACAAATTGGTTGAAATGTAGAAGATGGGTGTATGGGCAAACTACAAACACTCTTTGGTGGGAAACAAACAAACAAGTGGACTGCAAATGGCTATTTTCCATGATAAAGTAAAGTCCAATATTTCTCTGCCATTGAACACTCTTTGGTTTTTTTTGAATGTCCAAACATTCAAACCCCCCTATATGGGAGTTTCTTTTTTGCCTCAAAATATAGGTGCAATACAATTACATGAATTACTTATTGATAATGGTGGCTAATTGGTTTATACTCATTCATAATATATTTAGAAGGATTTTTGGCCTTTTCATAATGATTCAATCTATCAAGAAATATTGAAGTGACTTTGAAAAATGATTGGTTTGCTTTGCTCAAGTCACAGCATATTTCATTCTTTTCACTTATGATAGAAGCCCAAAGTTTTATACATTTTGAGGCTACTGTAAGTTGTGGATGGACTAGGTTAGGGACATAGCAAGGGTTTGGTAACAAGATAATGTCCAAATCTTGTTCAAACTATTACATATTATTCTCAATTATTAATAGAAATATGTAACTAACCTCAATTTCATTGAATTGCTTGTAAAAAAGTTTGATCATTATAAATCCAAGCATTACTTTAGATGAATTAGAGGTCACTTGGACAAATCTTCATCCCGAATATTGAAAGTGCTTTGTTCACTATTTTGAATATAAACTTCAAGACATTTAGGATTTAATGGTACAAATATTTTAGGGGTATTACTACACAAGAAGATATTGGTTCCAAAAACCACTTATCTTTGATATGATATCTATATGAGTAGGAAAGTCTTGTTGACATTAATATATTGTTTGAGTTTTTGGACATACAAATCAAATGTATTATGCATAATGTTATTCAATATTGAAGCTCATGTGTTGTCATTGCATTTATATGATAAAAAATAAGTTAAAGTGGTCTTTGATTAAACAATAGCTATTCTCTTTTTAACCCCTAAAGGACCAAGTTGCGTTTGGGGCAACTCACTACAAAAATACCCTAAAAAATTAGTTAAATATTTTTCTAAATACATTACTTCCCTAATCTCTTATTTAGACACCAAATCAATTTATTTGTGTATTTTTATATCAATACTATGTATCTTCCTAATCACCTTGTGAGTGGACCATTTAATGACATCAAGCTCAGGTTATCTAGGAAAATCTTAGATTTGGCAAATCTAACAAACGCCAATGCGCCGCATTCTCATCGTCGTCTCGCAGCATCGCCCCAGCTCCACTCAGTCGCGAATTGCATCAGAACTTCAGAGCTTTGGAGCTCAATTCGAATTCCATACCGTGTAACTTAGCTGGAGCTAACTACATTCTTGGAGTCACTGATTAAAGTTTCATTAGTCATAGATTCACCGCTGTTGTGCGGTAAGCTGAAACACTCTGAACTTCTGGAGAATTTTTTTAGGGCTTAAGGTTACATTTAGCTTGGAAACATTGCATTTGGGGAGTGAATTTCGGAGTCAATCACACCATGAAATCTATGATAATCTTTCTGCATTTGTGACCGTGACCGAGTGAAATTACGTGTCAAGGGCAAAGCATTTCGAATTATTCTAATTAAGTGAGGAGAATAACAGGGAACGTGTTGTCCATGCTTGGAACGAGCGTTTGATTGCTTGGTAATCTCATTTGTTAGGAAGCTCATTGTCGAATTAATATGTCTAGAGAGCATGCTTTGCTGGAGTTTTCTCGTTGTGGTGATATGAGATAATTTCTGCTTTGGAACATTTGAAGAGGGGAGCTGGAATCAGGGGTACTCATTCGGTACTAATCTTTCGCAGGCGAAGGTTGCGAGGCGGTTGTGGCGTGCTTGCGTTTGTCGTGAAAGGATGGCTGGTGTTCGAGGAGTCGATGAAATTGCCGCGGCGGAACCTCTGAAGGTGAGCTTGTAGTTGTACTCAGAGTTTCGAATTTGAGTGTGAAAATTGAGACGTTTGTAGTTCTTCTCAGAGTTTTGAATTTGAATGTGAAATTGAGACTAATCTGGTGACCTAGTCTGGTGTCTGCTTGTGACTTTGGCTCGTTTACTGCTCGTGTCTACCATGCATCAATGCTGTGTTGCTTCAGTACAATGTTACTTTCAAACTGCGTAGGAAGAATTTCGCTTGGATTCTTATATTTCATGTGAGGCTAGTGTTTTCGTATGTATTGGAAGCTTATCTAGAAGTTCTGCTTGATTGCATGATTTTAGGGCAATGTTATCGGCACTCCGTTGTCAGTTGGACTTATTGGCCCCGGTCTGATAGGAAAAACTCTCCTCGACCAATTCAAAGACCAGGTATTGCTATTCTTCTTTTCGTTCTTGCTATTGTTTTAATTCAGCAGTTCGTCCTCTCGCTTGGAAATGGAACACGCAAGTGCTGCATATTACCTGACAACGCCATCCTTTGTTGGTTTATATTTTCACGATCTATTCATTGATTTCCTCAGGTGGCAACATTGAAAAAGGAATTCCAAATCGACCTGCGCGTCATGGGAATCATGGATTCGAAGAAGATGTACCGTGATCACTTGTAAGTGTACTCGTGAGAGCTCCTTTTGAATGGATGCTTACGTCGTTCTATGGTTGATCAAGTAGTAAAGAGCATAGCTTGAGGCATGTCTCATTTATGATGGATACTTCAAGTATGTTTTTTGTAGAAATAAGCTATGCTATGATTAGTTAGATTGAGTCCCTAAGTGTAAGGACTCGGAATATACATGTTCTTGTTGTTCAAACATCCTGAATCCTTCGCTAGGGACAATATACTAAATTATTTTGGATATGGATTGCCACAAGTCTTTTGCCTGAGTTAAATGGTCTCCGCAGAGGTCTAGACTTGTCGAAATGGAAGGAGTTGCTTGACACGCATGGAGTTTCGGCAGACATGTCAAAGTTCACAGCACATTTTGAGAGTCAGGATTTTCCTAATGCTGTGATAATAGACTGCACAGCAAGCGCCCAAGTTTCTCAGATGTACTATGAGTGGATCAACAAGGGCATACATGTTGTGACTCCTAATAAAAAGACCAATTCAGGTCCCTTCGACCAGGTACACGCTTGCCTGTATCCAGCGTATTGATGTGTATTAATTTCATTGTACGTGTCAAAGTTACTGGAGGTAGATTTTCCGGTTTCACAATGTCGTAACTTTCAAACTTCAGATCGCTTTGTTCTTCGCTCATTCTTAACCCTGGAAGGATGATCTTCAAGGCTACTGTAGAACTGAAAAATGCACCATTGGTCCATAAATTGGATCATTTTTGACAAATTACCTTGGTGATAGGTCTCCTTCTTTCAGGGCTAATCAGTCTGTCATTATGTCAGAGCTTCTGTTTGAATTGTGTTATAGCAGCCTGATAAGAGACGGTGTATCTTGACCCTGTTTTGTTGCAGTATAAGCGAGTAAGAGAGCTCCAGCGGAAATCACACACCCATTATTTTTATGAGGCCACTGTAGGGGCTGGGCTGCCAATAATCTGCACCCTACGTAGTCTCGTTGAAACTGGTGACAAAATTTTGAAAGTGGAGGGTGTTTTCAGGTCAGCAAGCAGACATGCTTCTTCACGAGCTTTCTGAATTGAATGATAAGTTTTGGTCATCTGAATTTTTTGTTGATCCGAGACTTACATGGTATCATGTTGATGCAGTGGCACTCTCAGTTATATTTTTAACAGCTTCAACGGTGAAAAGTCTTTCAGTCAGATTGTGACTGAAGCAAAGGCGGCTGGATATACGGAACCTGATCCCAGAGATGACCTTTCTGGCATGGATGTTGCACGGAAGGTGTGCCCTTATTAGGCCAGTGCTCACATGAAATTGCGGGTTGTGCAAATTGCATGTCTAGTCTAGTGCTTCAGTTGATAGATCTTACTTTGTGGCTCTATCAAAGATGTTCTTTTGCGTTGAAGTGACCAAGCTCCTGGTTGAACGTTTCAGGTTGTCATTCTTGCTCGGGAGTGTGGATTGCAGTTGGAACTTGATGACATCAAAGTTCAGAGTCTGGTTCCAAAACCACTTCAGGTAATGTCCTCCTCAGACATCCTCTTATGTTGAGCTTTCTCTTAACCATGCTTGGATGGTGATTTATGGCTTGCGTGTTGCAGGAGTTGACCTCCATTGACGAGTTTTTGAAAGAACTCCCCAACTTCGACCAGGAGATGGAATCACAAAGAAAAGATGCTGAAGCATCAGGGAAGGTGGGTTGGGTGATTTTTCTCCTTTTCTTTTTTGGCGAACATGCTGTTATTTTATGTCACAAGTGTCCAAGTGTTGGAAAACGTGCGCTGATTTTGCCACCCACTGATTACTTTACAGGTGTTGCGGTATGTCGGTGTAGTCGACGTTGGGGCCAATGCTGGAAGAGTAGAGCTGCAAAGTTTCTCGAAGTCAAATGCTTTCGCTCAACTCTCTGGGTCTGACAATTTGATCTCTTTCACAACATCGAGGTACTTGAGGCAGCCTCTTATTGTGAGGGGCCCAGGTGCTGGTCCAGAAGTTACGGCAGCAGGAGTCTTCAGTGATCTTTTACGGGTGGCTTCCTACTTGGGTGTGCCCTCATAAGTCTGTCTGACACGTTTTGATAGTGCACTCACTACTTTTCATTTTTGCAAGTTCCTGTTTATTGCACTGTTCTTTCATGGGTCGCATCACCAATCATGGGACGTGGACATACAGCCCTCTGAATTATGTAGGAGGCATCTTGGTTATGGCTGTCATACTCTTCGGTACTTTCACTGGGTTTGTGTACAGAGCTCGCAGCCTTGAAAGTTACTTTGTGAACTTGCTAACTTAAGGTATATCTCAGTGGAGAATTGAGATGTGGTACCGGCATTCACTTATTGTATGCTTCATGCAGAGCTGCTACCCAGCTGCTTCATTCAGCTGGTACTTTTGAGTTTGTGGATCTTGAGTTGTACTATTTCAACCACGTGTTTGTATCTTATGCTTTCAATAGCATATTTTTGAAAATAATCCTATCATCAATCTGATGAAGAGTCTCGGGGCTGTGAATGTTTACTTCATTGCGTGTTGTTTTGCTGAAAACCCTGTGTACTCGAGGGAGGTCAATTTTTTCTGTTCATAGGGTGACACATCTACCAGAGTGTTGAGAGTGGTGTTTACTTACGTTTTTAATTCATGACAGGCAGATTAAATTAAAATCCACTCATAGAAATCTTCAATTTTGAAACTTCACTCACTGGCAATTTTTTTTACATGGAGTTTCAAATTAGCCCATGTGGCTAAAACTTAATGCTGCTAAATCATAGAAATTCAAGTTTAACCCTTAATTTTGTAGTTATGGAGAAAACCCGGCAGCAATGTTGATAAATTTTAGGCAGGTCTGAAAATACTGATTACCTCGAAGTCGTCATGGACCACGTTTTATGTAAAGCTCATGAAGACGAGGATCATTTCGAAGCTTTTCATTCATCTCAGCATACCTGAACCAAAACAAAAGGCATTTAATTTCGTGTCACATTCACCACATAGGATGTTATTCCACCAGTTGCCTGATTCCATCATCTTACTCTCCACACCAATTCCATTAAAAAACTCATTTAAATTTGTTCATTTTTATGACAAAATCATTGCATTAATGTCAACAAGGGATAATGTGTCAATTTTTTTAATGGTGAACACTTCAGTACCATTGGATACATGGAAAGTTGGTTGTGGGTTGTCAATTTTAATTGGAAAAATATAATTCCACTTGGGTTTGATTCATGAAACAAGTGCACACCTTTGAAATATATGTGTACCTCTTGGAGTTGACCCCAAGATATTGAAATTGCTAATTAGGGTGGTAATAGACTTGTCTACCTTATTCCATATCTTTCCATAAGAAATTCAAGCATCAAGATATGATATTCTAAATGTATTAAGCTTTAGGGTGATTTTCAAGGAGCTTGCATAGCGTTATTAATCAAGGTGGGTTTTGGGTTTTAGGGTTTAGAAATTAAGGGTTTAGGGTCTTTTTTGCTCCCTTAGAAGGTAGAAGCCTCTAGTGTGGTAACTTTCCAATTTTCCAATGACTCTCTGTAGATTAAACTAAATTCATTTCTAGGGATCCAAGGAGAGATTATCTCAATTTCCAAGGGGAATGGTTTAGGTTGGTTAACCCTTAATGGTCGTTGAGGACTCAAAATGTCCGATGAATGACTTCATTATAGAAACAAATAATGCACTTATTGGTCCAATAATCAAAGCATTTTGGTGACTATACCTTGATCATGGGGAGACACATCCTTCAAAAGTTAACAATGATATGTGATAGTCCATCAAAATAATCTTAAACATGTAAAAATCAAACTTACTTTATCAAAGATTGCTCTTCATGGTATGCATGCCGTTCCTCCAAAATGCGAATGCGGAAAACCGCTTGCTCACAAGCCTTTTCATATTCTTCTTCCTCAGCAACAGTCATCCCTTCGCGATCTCGTTCAAAATTGGCTCGTGCCTTAGCAAGCTGTGATGTTTCTTCTTCGTAGCGCCCCTGCCCAGCTCCACGGTCATGTAAGCAAAAATAAAACCCAGGGCTTTTACATTATGGTGCCAAATTGCACCAGAAAAAAAAAATTGGCTAAAAAATGGCAACAAACCATGACATTTTTTTTCCCATAAAACTTCAAATTAAGAAAAAAAAAATCTCTGATGAAATTGCTAAATTGTGGATAAAAATAGAATTATGAACATGCAATATGTGCTAATGTAATATTTTCTATCCAATATGCGAATGAATGTTGAAATTTGAAGCATCACTGTAACATTTTATATTGACACTTTGACACTTTGTCTAAAAAATGTAAAAAAGAAAAGAAGATTTGTATACAACCATAAAGTAGATAGTCCATTTTGGAAGCTAATTAATAATCAATTGTGGTTATTCCCTAAACATTTTTCTATTATTTTTCAAACATGTAGAGGATGATTTCTTTTCTTCTTTCCATTGATACATTTTATTGGTTGAGGCTTTCCATATGATTTATTTCAACCATCTATAAGAATGGAAGTGGCCACTTTGGGCCATTTTAGACAACTAGATAAAGATATATTCTTGAGATATAATTGATGTTTGAAACTAACTGCACATGTTTAAATGCGGTGATAAAACATATACTACTACATCAATTTTGAAAGTTTAAATAGATCAGAGTCATTTTTTCTTGTTGCTTGCCTGGATAATAGCAGCACGTGCCACAAGCCTGTCTCTCAAAGTATTCATGCAATTGTCTCGAACAATTATCATTTGTGGGCGCGTTAGATGTTGTCTCGGTTTGATACCAGGAGGGAAATACGGTGATAGATAATCCGTTTCAATCTGCCATGATAAAAAAAATTAGAATACTTAGTTGTCACTTCAATTATAAAGACCCTACGCGAAGGTCAGATTCCACAGAAATTAAGTCATCTTTGGGAAAAAAAAGTGACACATGTCATCTTGTGAATGGTTTGAGGTGACATGGACCCCAAAGAATTTGACGTCAAAATTCAATTTCAGCACTCAGCTACTGAATCAGACCTTCACATATGGGACTATGATCACAAATTGTGTGACTAATAGTTTGCACAAAGTAACCTAAAAATTTCAGTGTGACTTGGGTCCTTGTGACTTGTGTATCTTATAAGTATAAGCTTGTGAGCATGGTTCCTACAATGAGACTGAATTCTTTTTAATATTTTGTAAATAATTGAAAGAGGACTCCAATGTATTTTTAGATGTCCACCATAAGAATAGACGGTGAGTTTAATTTGAACATTTTTATTATAGTTGTATCTCAATCTCTCATGTTGAAATAGTATACATCCCTTGCAATCAACATTTGCTTAATATTTTGCAATAATCTATATGGGTTGCAATTAGATGTATTCATTAGAAGAAATCTCAGTTCTTCAAAGGGCTATCAGTTTTATATTTTCCGCAGCCCAAGAGTACAAGTATAGAAAAAATAAAAATATATTATTTTTTTATTTTATTGTATTATTAATATTAGAAAAGTCACTAGTCTAATGTGGCACTAGTAGTGCCACATCAAATCCGGAAAAAAAATCCCTAATTGCACCAAAATTGCACACCGGGGTGCAAAACTGGCAACCTTTTGGAGGCCTCTAATTTCTTTTAATGTATGGGGAATTCTGTTAAAATGGCAATCATTCCACAATTTTGGCACTTTTATAGTTTAAACCACGTGGTCTCAAATCTATATTTGTCTTGGATGGTTGAGACTGCACGGACTAAAAATGACATATCAAATATTACCATTTTAATGAAATTTTCTATACTTACCTTATTTCTGTTTGTTGTACTATTTTGCTTTCAAAACTTGCAAGTAGAATTTGGAGAGCAATGGTACCTTTGAAACTTCTTGAACATCGTGATCCTTTTTTACTTGTGCAATATCTGAGAACGGTGTCATTATCACGACACATTGCTCTTCTCGGGCTCGTTGTTCCAAAAGCTCCACGACATCTTGTTCTGCTTCACGAATTCCTTGAATACATTCCTTTTCTGCTATTTGCAAGTGATGGAATTCATCTATTTGGGCAAAACCCTCCATCTTTTCTAAAAATGGATCAACCTATACAAACACTAAATTCTCATTAAATTCTCATTAAATTCTCAGAGTTTGATTTCTAAATTGCAATTCTAAGTTCATTTCTTTGAAGTTCATTTTATTACATTAAGTATACAATGTCACAACTCCTAAGTATTACAAAATCCATTACGTTTTCATCCTAGAGGAAAGATCATACAATTAATTCATCCAACATTCACATTAAAAACTTAGATCGTGATTGTAATGGTGTCGTTGTTGCTTGTGAAGTGACTGCAATGTCGTTGTTGTAGCTAACTTAGGGCCTATTTACACCCAAAAACTTTGGGTTGGAAGCCCAAAGAAATGGTGAGTATTTTGATTGGAAGATAGCTATGGACCCAAAGTAAAGACCCAATCAAAACACTCCATTTCTTTGGGTTCCAACCCAAAGTTTTTGGGTGTAAACATGCCCTTAATTTCTTTTTAAGTTCATTTCATTTGTAACACATTTTTTTATTAGTCAATGCATGGAAAAGTTCAACATACATGCATTGATGTGTATGAGCCATCTCTTTCGTAGATTTTGGTATTGTTGGTGATGCGCCCATTAACAAAATGATAATCAACTCGAATTTGTTGTAAAGGAATCTTGAAAACTCGTTTTGCTACATTGTCTGATGGTTTTACATCGTCTCTGAAACTATACCTGAGGATATGGTGGTGTTTAGTAAGTGATTTCATAGAGACGTTTGTTGACAATAGAAACCATTTCAATATATTAACAAATTATTAAAATCTAAAATGGTCTTGTAACATTCTCACAAATCCAAAAGACTTGGGACTCTATTTTTTTTTAAATAGGTACAATATTCAACCTATCACAATGAGAAATTGGTATTATGGATGAAAAAAAATGTCATTAACCCTTAAAATACATTGAGGCTAAAAAGTGGCCGATGGATGACTTGACTTTTTGATGTAGAAAGAAAGAATGTAACTATTGGTTCAATAATCCAAGCATTTTGGTGACTACCTTGGTCATGGGAAGTTGTGTCCTTTAAAGGTTAAAGAGAAGAGCCATTGAGACCAATGCAAAATCAAAATTTGAATAGTGATTTCTCTATGTTTTTTTTCTTTGTTGGGTGCAAAAATTTTCTTCTTTATATAAATTTCAAAGATAACTTGTTGCCATTTGGCATTTGTAGAATAATTTTGTGTACAAATGCCTAGGACTTTTTAGAGAAAACTTACTTTTGTGTGACCTTAGTGATTGCAAGTTGTTTATCATTGACTGATCTTCTCCGAATATTTGTCATTTGGTTATTCTTCTTCTCTTGAAGACGCCGAAGTCTTTCAACAACTGAGGGTTGTTGCTTCCCTCGAATCACCCTACAATTGAATGCATGAATCATAATCAAAGTGCTAAATTAAATCTAATTTTTTTTTATCATAGGCAATGCTTCTTATTAGAAAGGGTAGATTGTATTATCAACAACATTGAAAAGCATGTTGGTTATTAACATGTCTACCTTAAATTGTAAGAAGCATATTACCGGATTTTTCCTTTGCTAGCTTTGCGCTTGGCACTCCCTTGCATAGACCTACGGCCATATAAACTAGATTTGGATCTTCGACTAACAACGCTTCCATGTTGAACACTACTAACAGAATCACTTCCTTCAGTTGTCATATTAATAGTAGACATATCAAAGCTTCGAGTTGAACCCGGTATACTATCTTCTACTATTGCCAAAGGTGGAGCATAGACAACGCAACGATAAATCATGGCATTCTCTGTATTTGCATACGTTTCCGTCACTTGTTTTTCAATGATCTGGTATGGACATTCGTTCAAAATCTAAGTATTTCTTCTATTACACATTGATCTTTAATAAGATTTCAAAGATAGCATGTAAACTTGTTCAATAAATTTATAAAAAAACAAATATATACCTCTTCTCGTGTTTGAAGTCCATCAATACGTGCACGAGGATAGTATTCAAAATATCGCAAAGTTCCTTCAGTAATTGTAATTGTTTTTATACCTGAAGTTGTCCCTGCTCCAAATTGTTCTTGCACCTGGAATGTAGAATATAACCAATTTTCAATCAAAAGTAGGGAAAAGATAAACCATTTTAGTTCATTAAAAAAATTGTTTTTAAGATTAGAAACACTTCATTGCTATGGAGTTGCATCCAAAGGTAATACCTTCATTTCCTTGAGGTAATATATTCTTTTTTTCAACAAATCTTTTCTTCGTTGATAGAAATCATGACATTCAACCAAATCTTTATAATTGTCATCTTTATAGTATACCAAGCGCTCTATTAGACCATCCCATCGCATGTAATCTCCATAAAAGGCAAACATAATATGGACACAATGGTTGTATAGAGTCTTTTTGCAACCTTTTGGGCACCTTTATCACACCCAAAGTATATATAACTCAAACAATACTTGTTGACAAATAAAATCAATCCCTATGGAAGTTGAAATAAATGTTGAAAAAATACATGCTTGTGTGTTTTCCCCTTAATTGAAAGAAAATAAAGTAAAGACACTTCTAGCATGCATTCATCAACTACCATTTTGTGTTTTGGATTAGAATATGTAGGGAATTTCATTAAAATGGCAATATTCCATATGCCATTTTCAAATTGCGCAATCTACACCACTAAAGTGCCATCTAAGATAGGTATAGATTTCAAACCATGCGGTCCAAACCATAAAAGTGGCATCTAGGATAAGTATAGATTTCATATTGTGTAGTCTAAATCGTAAAAGTGTCAAAGTTTGCAGAATGGCACCATTTTAATGAAATTCCCCATATATGTGAAAAATGAACAATATTACTATTTGAAACCAAGTAAAAACCAAAAGAAGAATAAAAAAATCATTAGAGAAGATAGGAAGTAAACCTTGTGACATAATTATCAACGGGAATGTCAAGTTTAGGAACCCAAGATAAACCAAGGAACCAATGGTAGCTCGCAATGTCACCACGAATGTCCTTCACAATTATCTCTCCTTTCTTAGCTTTTGAAGCAGGTTGTTCTTCAACGAGTTCCTCCTCAACCTTCTTGCCAAAAGCTATGGCTGGATCAGTTGAAGGATCTTCCACGTGTGGTGTTGCTTGATCAAGGTCCAATACACTCTCCCACAAATTTATATTTTTGAAGTCCCATGATACGTTTGCAATTCCTTCCCTAAAAACAATAGTAGGTAAAACATCTATGTATTGTTCTCTTTTAAAATACATGGACAATTATATGCATTTACTTCCTAAATTGAACAATAGATAAATATATTTTAGATGTATCTTGGAACCCAACAAATTCTAAAGCAATGAATTTGCCTCAAAGAACCGTACTTCTTTGGATTTGGTTGCATGTTGACCCACAAGTTGAGTGGGTTCCACACAAACTCAATAGCTTGATATGGGGATTTATCGAGGGCATACTTCCTTCCTACAAACATTTCAACATCAAATCTATAATTGACTAAATGAGTTTCTAAAAATTCAACAATACTAGTGTTTGAGCATGAAAATGCAAGCATGTGAGCCTCGAGTATATGTATAAGTAAATATCCTACAACCATTGAAGGTACTACTTATAATATAAACACCTATCATATAGGTATTTATAATATAGATACACTATAATCATAAAAGGATTCTATAACATAGACACCTATAATGCATGTGTATAGTCTACTAGGTTCATGGGCTGAAGCTCCTAGGCTCACATAATAGCAATCCTTCATCATTGAGGTACCTGTAGTCGGTTCAATGTAAAAAGTATCCGGGACTTCACGGTCACCCTTGAACATTATGACCCAACAATGTAACCGAAGTTTGTCGAAAGGATCGGGCGGTGTATCGTCTAGTGGGGGAGGAGTAGCGGGTTCTTCTTTTGGGGGTGGAGGAGGTGCATGCTTCTCTAAGTAGTCAATTAGAGTGTCGTCGTCATCGGTTCGTCCTCGAACAAGTACCTACAACAACATTCATTTGATGACAAATAAAATTTACAATCGGAGTTGAGAATTTAGATAAAACCAATGGGAATGAAAATTTACAAATTTAAAAAAAGGAAAGACCAAATAAGTAAGGTCATCATTATTACTAACATCAGTGTTGCTGCTATTAAAACCGGCAACAAATAGCTGCCCGAGATGAAGTCGATCCACTTGTTTTGTTGCCAAATATGTTTGATTATAAACAGGTTGAACAATGATCTCGTACTTTTTTGGAGCTACAGTTTCTACAGTTGTCTGCAATGCCATTCATGATGAAATTATAAGAATTCTCAATTGGAAGGACATTCTTCAACAAAAAAACACACACACTAGAATTAATGTTTTTACACTATTTATTATAAAATTGAAAAACGCATTTTGGGGGGCTTTAGAATGTATTAATAGAGCTTATTACTGCGTGCTTATCGTGGTGTCCAGGTTTCTCGGGTATCGTGATTTTCTTCGGTGAGGTCTCAATTTTTGTCATGTCAATATTCATCTTTTTCTGCAATTTCTATTCATTGATGAGGTGAGTAATCAAGAAAGTTAAAAGATAATCAATAATTATATCACAAAGTCACCAACTCATATTTCGGTCTCAAATATTACGAAGAAATATGTTTGTTAAGGCTTGATCGAGGACCTCATTGTTAGTTGTGATGTCTTTAGGTGCATAACCACACACGCACATTGCATTGTATCCAACGCCCAAAAGTAGTGAAACCAATACTATTGAATAGTCAAATGAATCCGCTTTTGCCCACTATCATTCCATAGAATTGAATAAATAAGATAATATTAAATAAATCAACAGTACTTTTCATCTCATCTTAACTTACATGGAATAAGTAGAACACAAAAAAAACAAATTTATGTGAACTTTTGCACTCAAGTTTATCAATAACTTATATCTTAACCCTTAAAAGGCCCTCTATACAAAATATATTTAGCCTTATAACTCTTCAATTACAGTTTAATACATGAATTGTAATACATTGTTACTTATGTACTAGTATGAATGATCATTAATTTACTTTGTACTGAAAAGCATTTTGTTCAATGTTTTTCTGATCATATACCATTGAATTCATAATTATATACTATACAACCACAAAGGGTTTTCAAACCCTTGAAGGGTTACGAAACAAAGGTGTGAGTGACTGAGTGAGTTGTAAAATAATAAATTTGGTACCTGAAGGATCGTTAAAGGGGACGGTAGATACTTTGGAAAATCGAGTGGGTTTTCTAAAGGCTCGTATTTTAAGAAGCCTGGGAGGAAGTTTGCAACTCCTTCCCAGTAGAAGAATTCCGGGTACTTCAATTGCGAGGGTCTGATTGTACTGCTGAGAAACTTTGGGATTCCGGCCTCGTTAGGGATCACAAGACCCAACGCTCGCCTATCGTGATACAATTGCTCAAACTGTCCAAGCCAATGTCGCCAAAGCCTTGCGCAATGTTAAGGTACAATCTTGTCAAATGGATTTCATATTTACAATAAAAGTTTATTATATATAAAATGAATACAAATCGCACACAAAAGAAAAAGTGTATATTGAAAAGGGTAATTATACAAAAGGACAAGGAATTCACTCGTTTTTGCCACTTTTGAACATGGTCTTGAAGGCAAAGATCAGCGTCCGTTAAAAACTGATAAGATCTTGGAAGTCCACGAAGCTATGTTTAAGCCACAAATAAGTTAGTTTGAAGTTAGAACATGTATAGTTGGTGAGATCAACTTCTTATTTATTTAAGGTGGGTACCTCCAAAACCGCCACTTTTTGCTACTAACTATGCCAAGTTACTATTATTAAAATGATTTAATTTTCATCGATTTTCTTGTTGGCAAGTGAAAGGAGGTTCCAATGCACCAAAGAATTGCAATATTTGAATACAATATGCAAAAGTTATGAAGGAACAAAGTTTGGTTTTAAAATTGTTTTTTCCACATACTTAGGTACATAATTGATTTTGGAGATGTACACAAAGACAAAGTGAAGATGGTGGTTTAGGGTCAGTGGCAATGGTTTAGGTGTGCCCACCTTATATAAATCCTCTAATAACTTGAAAAAATCACTATCTCCAACTTATTAATTAAAATACAAGGCAATTTTCTTGAAAAAGAATTCATAAGCAAAGTAAATGAATTCCCTTAGGTATATAATCATTCCAAAGTTCAAAATTAAAGCTTATATATTAATGTACCTTAGTATTGTTTTCCAATATTTCCGCCACACGATTTGATTTTGTATCAGGTGGTTTAGGCTTTACTAATGGAAGCACCTAATTTTATTTGCACATTCATTCAATCATGTGGTTAACAATATCAATATCAATGGAAGAGGAATTATGTGGAATTTACGAGTGTTAAAAAATTAAAGCGTTATTTATCGTACCTTTGGCCTCAAAGTCTCGACGTTGGCCTCTAAATAAACGTCCCAAACACACGAATCTGCAAAGCCTTCAATTGTAACTTGTTTCTCCGTTGCATTACGATTTTGCACGACAAGAAGCAAGTTCTTGTGAAAACAAAAACTGTTCCAACATGCGTCATTTCAACAATGATTTTTGTACAGATGACATTAAAATCTTTGCAAATCTTTCAAAAATAAAACATTTCATAATTATAATTCTTTGTTTTCTTTTACATTTATTTCAAATTTATGATAATTGCCAAAAGAAATTCACCTAGAAATTGGTGTTGGAGAAAGCTCGGTCTCGATTTCAACCCACGTATGTTCTTCTGTTCAAATAAGTGACAAAAAATACTTTAAATTCACAATGTAAATGTAAAGAGGATTTTATTGGCTATTAATAAGCTCATTGACGATGATATTATTGAATTTATTCACAACTATTAAATTTATTTTAAAGAGAAGTGGATTAGAAAGCAAATGTTTGCAAACAAAGTTTAATGTATATAATATTTGGTAGATAAAATTGAAGATGTACAATGCAAAAACAAATGGAGAAATGGAGCTCAAATATGAATAAAAATGTGCTTATGCTAACTTGAATCTTTAACCCCTTATGCATCAAGCGTGAGTTTGGGTTTCCAAAATTTTAAATATGTATTATAAAATTAAATTTAGAATAATAATTTAAAGAAGACATTGTAAAATATGATTCATATGATTAGATATGCTACTTTACTTTCATGTATTTTCCAATAAAATTTGAATTTATAAAATTTGGAAATTCCTCTAAACTTGATTATAGATCAAATATGTCTAATTTTTAAAAGTTTTTTTAGAATGTTATGTATGGTGATTTTTTAAGATTTTCATCATACTTATTCAATTTGTTTTTGAACTTGTTGCAAATTTAATTAAAAACTATTAGATACTCTACCTTCAAAATGTTTATTAAGACATTTTTACTATTGGAAAATCAATTTTTTACATGTTACTTTTTGAGATGAAACATAATTGTATCCCTTGAGCTATAAAATATTTGTAAGGAAAATTAAAAAAATCTATACTATACAAATGTAAGAGTAGTTACAAGTTAGTAACTAATTAGCACAAGAACTAAAATTTTGTGTGCTTGCAACATATTTGAATTCATCTATTTTTTGAAATATAAATGTGTTAAGCCTTGAGAAAGGGCCTTCAACCATGGAATTCGACTTCAAAATCCTTTACTTTGTATGCTCTTATCTTGCAACTATTTATTCTAGAAATTTCTTATATTCATATTTTAGAATTGAAATCACATTTTTTTCATGTTACAAAAATTTCTATTTTTTTATATGAAAATTTGAAATTATTGTGATTTTTTTTGTGAATTTTTTTTTCACATCAAATACAAAATTATCTAAAAAAATATGAAATTTTCTTTGTAGATGTATGTAATATTTAAGAATATTATAGAATAAAATAATTTATCAAATCTCTCTATGATTATAAAATCAATAGATTGTGGTTATAGGTCCAAAATTCAAATTGCAAGAAAATCTTCATTTCAAATTTACAAGTTAAAGTAGAAGCTACACTCTAAAATTTATTTCATTTGTTGATCTCAAAAAAAAAATGTATCATTTTTCTGGCTCAAATTTACATCAAGAGCAAGGAACTTGAAGTTGCCAAAATGCACTAGATGGTGATATGTGGATTAAGCATCTTTCTATATAGAAAATTCAACAAGACCATAAAGAGATAACTTTCAACACTATTTTTTTGTATATTTGTTTTAATTGCAACTTCAATTTATTTGTGAAAAATGCACAAGATTTAATGATAAAAATACTAAATTTTTTCTAGACTTTTTCATATTACACGTTTGGTTTGGAATCAAACCATACATACAAAAACGTAGAGAAAAAAGTCCAATTATTCATTTGTTAATATTAAGAGATTTTAGAATACACATAAAGATGCAAATAAGTATTGCAATTAAAGCATTTAAAATTGTGATTAACCCCTTAACCCTCAAAGGACACTAAAACAAAAAAATGGTCAATAAATGATTTCATTGTTCCCTATAGAAACAAAAAAAGCACCTAATTATTGGTTCAATATTTAGAGCCATTTTGGTGATTACCTTAGTCATTGGGGCTCATGTTCTTTAAGGGATAAGGATCATTCAAATTTCAAACAATAGGTGAATGCAAATACTTCTCAAGCAAACCCAAAAATTGTTTTACTATCCATCAATTTTTTTGAAGATTCTTGTTTTAAATCTTTAACATTTTTAAAGTTTATATTTTGAAGACTTTGCATTGCAAATATTTTATAATTCAGAGGATATTGATAGGTTTGGCTTCAAAAAGTATTTTTTTGAGAAAAGAAAAGAAAATTCTTAAGAAAATCACAAATATTCAATCAACAATCAATTCAAAAAGAGTTTTCAATTTTTAAGTTCCAATTCTACTGAAAAATATTGGTTTGTATACTAGTTGATGTAACCGTATAAATTTAATTTGTAGATCATATTTTACAACTATTGTTTGAAAGTCATCATTGAATTATTCCTCTTAGTTGCATTTTATATTACATCTTCACATACTAAAAATTTGGACTATTCCCTACAATTTTATGTTTAGTTTTCATAGATATGCTTAGGCATCTAACCCTAGAAGAACCGGTTTATGAATTCAAGCTTCATTGTCCATCACTATGTTTGCTACCATTTTGCAATTAGATGTGAATGAGAAAATTTATATTTATTTTTCAGAGATGAAGCCATATGTCCACTAAAAGTCGTCAAACTTTCAATTTTTTTGGAAAAAAATGAAGAAAATTCATATCAAATATCAAATATATATGAAAAATCTAGAATTTTCACCATTGACATATATTATAGTATATTACATCATGGCATAAGCTAAAGTTGTTGTATCACTCTAAAATTAGAAAATCAACAAACCCTCATTTCATAAAATATAGAAATTTTGAAATTTTCCAATTGGTGTAGAAACTACACATGATAAGGTTCATTTAATTAGAAATTCAAGAAATATCATTTTTATAGCTAAAATTCACATCAAGAGTAAATAACAAGAAATGACCAAAATATACTACAAGGGTGATATGTGGATTAAGCATTTTCTTCTTTAGAAAATTCAACAATACTACAATGAAGGAATATGCC
Organism: Rhytidiadelphus loreus; assembly: GCA_947034895.1. Taxonomy (NCBI): domain Eukaryota; kingdom Viridiplantae; phylum Streptophyta; class Bryopsida; order Hypnales; family Hylocomiaceae; genus Rhytidiadelphus; species Rhytidiadelphus loreus. The sequence goes on from OX344764.1 coordinate 33,808,775, forward strand.
ATGTTGGTCATTGAAAATGCATTCAATCACCTCAAAAACGAATGATAAGTGTTTTTTTGCCATGATCCTACAATCTCATTTGAAGTCATCCAAAGGATAAAAAACCCCATCTATAGTATCCTTCCGGGGTTAAGCGTTTTCTTCTTTAGAAAAGTCAATAATATCATAATGAGGGAGTTTACAATACTATTCACTAAAAATATACTCTAGCAACTTTCTAAAAAAACATTAGATGAATTTTTATTTTTTTTCATCCTAAAATTTTAGGTGAAATCATCCAAAGGATGTTTTTGAGTTATCAACAAGGTTTTAAGGTTAAGGATTCGAGTTTGAAGAATACAGAGAAATTATAATATGAACAAAAATTGCATAAGAATGAATGGCAAAACTTACCATGAAATTGAAGTTCCATTTTATCAACAAGTGGCAATAACATTGCCTGCTGGCTGCATGTGCAATATAACTTACAAGTCATTATCTTAGATACATAGATTAGGAGAAATAAGGAATTCCATTTATTTTGGCATGATAATTGCTAACAATTCATAGAGATATTCTTGGAACATATTGTCATAAGTTAGCAATGTATCTTGAGCTACCAATTTAGAAGCTTCCCTTCTAAGATTATTCAAAGAAAAAGAGTAAATATAACTAACTATATTTCAATATAGACTGCTATGCCCTATGTCGTAGCCACAACATAATAAAATTAAAATTAAAGTAGTTTAAATTTTTCTAAATTGATTTCATAAATACTTCACAATTCCATATCTTTTCTACTGTGATTTGAAACACCACAAAACAAAGTTTGTGCATTCCTTGTTGAGGGCTTTTTTATAGTACCAAGAATGCAATAAGAGGACGCAAAGTCTAGAGATCTCACCATACCAAACAAACAAACAAAAACATTCAACCTCATTTAAGGTATAGATACAATATAGATATCTTTTATACCTCGTGACTTCTTCAAGATTGTCCACAGGTGGTAATGACACAAAGAACATGCTTGTCTTTGCATCATCACTTAAGCTTGTACCTCCAACAATATAGAACCTAAATCACATTCCATTTTTAATTTTTAATTTTTATAAAACATTTCATTAATATCCTATAAATAACATTCATTTTTTAAATTTTTCCTTCAATTAATGGTATATACTATGTACACTTGTAATACTATTTGTGTGTAAAAAATCTATTTAAATTTCATACTTATTATTCATGATTTTTGGAGTGTGCCCATATCTTGGTTCCAATCCTATTTGATTTATCTGTAGGGCATACATGTATGATTTATATTTAACAAAAAATGATAGGATATTTGTAGAATGAAGATAAAATATCCAAAAACTTAAAAAAAAACTACAATTGCATGCACATATGGAATTAAAAAAAGTATAGTAAAAGAGAAGACAACCACCTTGATCCAAATGAAGTTAATAATGCTCATGACATACATGTCATCCAAATTTAGCTCAGCTTTTCCTCCATGAATATATAAGATATTATCTTCTACTACCATTGCTGCATTTTGACGGGGGTTTGGCTTTGATCCTTTTGTGCTTTGTGAGTTCCATGTCCATGTCTAAATCACTAGCACCAACACCCATTAGCAAGCAAACTATATTCTAGATAAAGATTAAAAGCAAGCAAATCAATAGATTGATTGCATTTTATTTTTTCATTACCTAAGTAGCTAAGCTATTTATCAACAATTGAAATGACCATTGCAATGCACCAATTTCTAAACCATCCAAATTCATATGTACAATTCTTATAATTATGCCAATTGCAATATAAGAATGTTCACCTTGGCGTCTAAGATGTAGAGATCATTAAATCGTTGACGAGTACCTTGACCTCCAAAGATTATAATTTTATCTCCAATTGCTACCATACTTGCACCTTCTCTTACATGTGGTTGAGGCCCTTCTAATAGCGGCTGCAAAATCACATTATATTAATATTCATCACAAAGGTTTGGCTAAGTATTGATCATGTTTGATAAATGTACCCTCAATTCTATTCCCTTAGAAATTTAAGATCTAAACCCATGTAATGCACAGGTATTTACCTTGACCCACGACATGCTTCGGAGATCAATGTAGTAAAAATCATTCAATAATTTTTGCTCCTCATTTCTTCCTCCAAAGATGAATAATCTATGGATAATTATGCAATAAACTGAATAGAATGATACCAAACAACAAATTCCTTGAATTTTTTTTAATTTCATAATTGATATAAAATTGATACAACTCTGATAGTAGACGTTCAACTTTGTAAACAAGCTTTACTACACTTTATAACACTGGCATCATACAATTTTGTAAGTTATTGCAAACATGTATTGAATCAAATTCTATATCAATGCATGACTACAATTTGTGAATAAATGTTACTATTTAGTTCACTAGTATAAAATTCCATGACAAAAGATGAAAACCATGGAGTTGATCTTTGTACATTTTTGGAATTACCGATGTGTACCATCAAACGCAGCTGCATGTCCATCACGACAAGATGGTGGACCTCCATTAGTTACTGGTCGTTCCCATACCAAAGTCAAGTGATTGATACTAAACAACTCATCTACCTATCAATCCACAAATCCATGAAGTCAATTATTAAGTAAAGATTAAATACCAGAAAAAAAAACTTCTCTTTTCTACAAAGTCCAATGTCATATAATGTGTACAACTATACTATAGCTAAGTAAATAAAATAATTATAGGACTTCCTTTAGATCGTTATATATTACCTTGCCATATTTGCTAATGAAACCTCCAAACATGTAAGTAACATTGAGAGCTTGAGTGATGGAATGTCCTATCCTTGCTACCGGCCAATTACTATACTCACTTGTTGTATAATACCGCTTATATGAACCTAATCATTGAGTTTTTTATGAGTCAACCACAACTATAATGATTTATTAGGGAAAAGGTTTCTTTTGAATATAACAAACTTGCAAAATTATTGATGAATAGTTAGTTTAGTACCAACACTTTGCGCCACAGGTCTATTTGTTGCCTTGAATTCAAGTTGCTCTTCTTGGAATTGTGTACGAAGGTATCCCATAAATGAAAAGAAACCCTATTACAATAAATATCAAAACAAAATATTATGAACAAAACAAACAAATCCAATGTAAAATATTCTAGTTATTTATTTTAGATCATGCAACTATATATTGCAAAAAAACAGGTATCTCGCCTTAACCAAAATAAATAACCTGCAAATAGAGTTGTAAGCCAGGCTCAGCTAATGGATTACCCAAACATTCCAAGCGTTGAATGTTCTTCAAATGACTAATAGTTGATGGCAAAGCAGATATCTTATTAACATGAACATCCAATTCCACCAACTCACTCAACTTCCCAATTGATATAGGCAAACTTGAGATCTCGTTTTCACTAAAATTCAACTTCATAAGAGATTTTGCCAATTCAATTGATGCCGGAATAGAAGTTATCTTGTTTCTGGCTAATTAGCCACAAAGACTACTATAAGTCAGATACTCATACTATAGTAAAACCTCTCTAAAGTAGTAGGGACAAGACTAAGCTAACTATATTACATTAAAGAGGATCATTGCATGAATGATGTTTATATGTGGCCCAAGCCAAAACTGGGTAATCAATATTACTTTAAAGAGGTCCTACTATACAAGTCTAATTATGTCATTCAACTCAATAATAGTAAACAATTACTACCTTAATTAGTTGTAAACAACCAAGTTGTTATTATGAATTAGATAATGTGAAAGTAGAATCTCATTATAAGAAATAACATGTTGAACCATGGGAGTGGATGTTAATGATGCTTTGCTTTCACAATATTAGACATAACCTCAACGTTGGATGGTTGCTTTATGATGCCTTTTTTTAAACCCTTAATTTGAGCATAGTTATCGAAAAGAACATCATCCAATGAGAGTGTCATTTGCCCTTCATTGTAAATGGGCTCCATTGAGGATGAGATTAGCAATACTTACAAACATTGAGGCTGATAAGATGGGGCATGTTGGACCAGAAGCACGGTAATGGTCCTGAGAGAAGATTATTGGTGATATCAATTTCTTTCATATTTGATAAAGTACTCAACGCCATGTCAATCTCCTTTATGAAATTATCTGATGCGTCAAGAACCTGCCATTTTCAAACATTCCAAGCTAATTAACATAAAATAGCTATTGAAATTACACGTACAAATGATGGTTGTCAATTTCAAATGACCTGGATTCATAGCGAAAAGACAATGTCATGATTTACACGATTAGTATTATTTCGGCTTTCTACTTATTAGAACATTCATCAGTTGTAGTCACACAATGTATTAACAGTTCGGGAATGACCTGGAGGTTTCTGAATGTAAAAGTAAGACGAGGAAGATCTGTAAAGCGATTGTTCTTTAATATCAGGACCTTCATATGTTTCGTCTCTCCCATATCCAGGGGTAAAACTTGGAAGATGTTTCTACAAATTCAGAAAGGAAAATGTGCAATGAAGCTCAGATCTAGAGCTTTCAGTCCTAAATTCTGAACTCCAATGAAGAGATGTAAGACACACCCATGCTCAAACCTAAATATTTTCATAGTTCAACTCTACTCTCTGCTATCACTTTACAATGAATAATTGAACATATAATCAACAAAAATGATACAGATACACATTGGAGGTTGTAGATGTACTTCGTAAGATTAATCTCGTGTATCGCTGTGATACCAATGTACTTCGCTGTTTGTATGAATTTTGGTGGAATTTCCCACATGTTCATGTTGCTGTAAAACGGGTAAAGGTTAAAAGCAACACGTAATCAAGCTTAGAGTGGCACAAAATACATGTAATCAGGAAATGGAACACTGAAATTTAATTGTGTAGTCTACTATATAAACCCTAGGACTAGAAAAACGTCAAGCACTACAGTTTGTTGACGAAATTATGTAATTGACGATCAACTTGCAACAACCACGAGAACGATGAAAACAAGCAAGGTGCTATAACTGTGAAATGGCATGCAAAAATCATTAGGGTTCAGGACACCTGAAATTGAGTTTGAAACTGCGACGGCACTCCACCATCCGAGCTTTGATCTTCTCCATGCTTGGTTTTTTCACTGAGGCAAATTATTTCAATTCATTTCAAAGCATTTTATAATGGAGAAAATAGATTCAAACAAACTTCACCGGCATGTGGAATTGAAGGATTAGGGTTAACAAAATTGTCAACTCTTCATATTTGCATTAGGTCTTATTCGGTTTGACTAAATATGCCAGAATCGGAGAAATGAAAGAATTCAAAATTGCAAACTCAGATTGCGAAATAAAACAACAACAACAAAGAACATCAGATCAAATGATTCATAAAACTTACATGGCGGAGTTCCGGGTTTTCCTGACGAAGGCGGCGACTCCGGTTGCTTCCCCATGTTGATAGCTTTATGTCTTCACTTCCTTGTCTTCTGAATTAAGTTGACGCATCCACTCCACCAACTCAAGCCAAAAAAAGAAAATATTCAAAACTTCAAAAGACTCTCTGCATGAATTCTGATAAAATTTTGCAAGCGCATCGATTAATGTAAGCAATAAGTGGAAGAGACAATTTCCTCCATAGGATATCCATGAGACAAAAAAAACCCACTACAAATCAATGCTATGGCAGCCTGCCTTCATTCATGCGCAAAGGAGCCCTAATTCATCAAAAGCGACACTCAAGGTTAGATATTTAGGACACAAGATGTACACAATCAATCAAAGTATGAAAGCTTAAGGAAAGTCTAAGTCTAGTGTTGAATTTTGGTACACTTAAGGTAGGAGGCTGTAAAACAGTGTGGGCTTTAAGAATGGCTCCTATAAATGGTTGTGAAATGGTGCATCTAAAGTTCTGAAATTGACCAGTACATTCATTGAATGAACCAAGGAAAAAAACATTATTAATTGTAAGAGCCAATCATTCTATGTGTTTTCTCCATGTTTATTTAGAATTGCAAGTGAACCATTCATGAAAGATCTAGGGTCACAAATAGGGACCTATGACCCAACTCGTTTGAAAATTCATAAGTAATTCAAAAATCTTTGAAAAAATATGAAACCACTTGGGTTAGATTCCTCATTAATTTCTCTTGGTCTAAATAATGAGCTAAAAATATTCCCGTCCAAAGAAATACATGAAAAAGGCAAACCAGCCCTTAGATGCACCATTTCTGAGCCTCCTACCTTACAGACAATACTTTGAAAGTTTATAGCTTATTCAAATGTCCAAAGTGCATTGAACTCCGCCATTAATTGAAGATCCAATAAAAATAATTTATGTTCAATAGAAATAAATATGCTCATTTGTTATTAGTGTTGATTATGGGTGCACTTACCTTACATGACAAATTCCTTTGGGATATCATATATAGAAACCAAAGTTTTTGCTATTGGGCTTAGGTACTTACCATCCCTTCATTGAGATGCCTAATCCGTGGTGTACTTAGTATGAATGAATTAAAGATTTGTTGTTCATTGATTTACCACTAACTACCAACTCAAGGTTTTGGGCTTTAGAAACTTTAGAGGTGGAAATGATTCTTTCTAAAGTTCAACTTTTGAATAATTAGTTTTTAACTTTTAATAAATTTATAAATAAATCTTCAAATTTATAAAAAATTGAATTATTATAAATTAAAAATGTTAATAAAGATAAAGATCTATCCTAATAGGATAGCCAAGCCTTGCTTTGAAGGAAAACCAATGGCAAAGAATGCAATAATGTCACTAACCATGAATTTTAGGTCTTTTTTCTGGTTTGATTAGGACCTTCAAGAGAAATTTATCCAATTTGTCATTTCATTTGTTGTTCTTGAAAACTTGTGGTGTGGTGGCTATTCAAGGTCAAAATTGTCAAGAACTTGAGCACTTTTCTTGTGATTTTTTAATAGATTGGATGGAATGTAACTATAGGAACTTGTAGTCTACATTGAAAATGAGCACTTCAAATTTTGTAGTTTGTATTAAGCGTAAGCACTTCAAATAATTTGAGATTATTTGAATATATGTTTTAGAGGATAATTGAGTTTGAAGTCATTTGTGCCAATGGAAAAAATGGACAAAACACTTTGGAGAAGCAAATTGTAGCTACAAACAAACGAGATAAGCTGGTGAATCCCAAAACAATAATCAATTACAGCATACCGATGCGCCTTGGCAGATAACATCACAACACAAAAACTAAAAGGCAGCTATGGATGGGATAATCTTTAATTTCTGTATACATCATTGGACATGCAAAGATAGTCAGAGACAATCAAAGATCATCAAGGAATAATTAAATTTTCAAGAAATTTGCCTTGTGCTCCACATATGCTGTCACAATTAATCCAGATTGCCCAATTGATCACCAGTAATCTTTGCAAGAACACAAGCCATTTTTAAAGTGATGAAACCGATTTGCATCCTTAACCACAATTTCTTTTCTAGTCACTTTGGAGATCAATTTGGTTGCTGTATGACAATCTGAGCACACCCGAAGATTCTTGTAAACACGAATCATTTTACTGCTAGGCGAGCAGATAAGTCCATACGCAATAGCCAACTTCTCACTATGAGAGCAAAGAGAAAACTCTTTATCCTTCTCGTCAATATCATGTAACACAAGCTGGGTATCTGGAAGGTAGCCTTCAGCCTTGATTTCCTCGGTCAATCTGCTCAGCTCCTCATAGATCTGCTTTGTTTCTGGGTGAAATGTATCCCCTCCAACAAAGGCATGAGTCTTGCTATCAACTTTGATCCAGCTACGCCCTGGTTCCTTGCGTACACCTCTCTCCTGCATCATAGTGCGCATCAATGATACCTCCTCCCACATCTCAGCTGCAGCATAGATGTTGGACAGGAGCACGTAAGTAGAGGCCTCTTTGGGTTCCAACTTCACACGCTCTCTAGCCGCAAGTTCACCCAACTCCACATTACTATGTGATCTACAAGCAGCGAGTAAGGCTCCCCAAGTTGCTCCATCTGGTTGAACTGGCATACTATCAATCAAGAGCTTGGCTTCCTCCAGATGCCCTGCTCGCCCAAGAATATCCACCATGCAGTTCCAATGCAGCACATTGGGAACGATGCCATAATCTTGCGACATAGCCCGGAAGAGTTGTCGGCCATCTTCAACAAGGCCTGCATGACTACAGGCCGATAAGACTGCCAGAAATGAATGCCAATCAGGTTTCGCGCCGGCTGCATTCATTTTTCGGAAGACTTCTAAAGCTTCAGGTCCACATCCATGTTGCGCAAGTCCGCCAATCATCACAGTCCATGTCCTTACATCGCGTTGCTCCATTCCGTCGAAAACCAGTCTGGCATCATCAACACTGCCACACTTTGCATACATATGGACCAGCGCATTGCCCACACGCACATCTGACGAAAATCCTCCTTCACGGGCATGCCTGTGTACCTCCTTCACCCACTCCAAAGCCCCAGCACTTGCACATGCATTCAGAATGCTCAAGTAGGTGACTGCATCTGGTTTGAAGCCTTCGCGCATCATTCGGAGGAACAATTGATATGCTTCCTCACCGAACCCACTTTCAGCGTAAGCTCCAATTATCGCGTTCCATGTAATAACATCCCGTTGCTCCATTCTGTCGAAAACCAGTCTGGCATCATCAACACTGCCACACTTTGCATACATATGGACGAGTGCATTGCCCACACGCACATCTGACGCAAAGCCCCCTTCAAAGGCATGCCTATGAACCTCCTTTACCCATTCCAAAGCCCCTGTGCTTGCACATGCATTCAGGATGCTCATATACGTGACTGCATCTGGTTTGAAGCCTTCGCGCATCATTCGGAGGAATAGTCGATATGCTTCCTCACCACACCCACTTTCAGCATATGCGCCAATTATCACAGTCCATATAATAACATCCCGTTCCTCCATTCTGTCAAAAACTAGTAGCGCATCAGCTATACTACCGCACTTCGCATAAATGTGAACCAGCGCATTCCCAACATGAACATCTGACTCAAATCCCGCGTCACAGGCATGCCTGTGAATCTCCTTAACCCACTCCAAAGCCCCTGCACTTGCACATGCATTCAGGACACTCGCATACGTAAACGCGTCAGGTTTTAAGCCTTCCCGTTTCATTCGGAGAATAAGCTCATATGCTTCACGCTCACACCCATGTTGTGCAAGTCCTCTAATTATCGCATTCCATGTAATTGCATCGCGTTGCTCCATTCCGTCGAAAACCAGTCTGGCATCTTCAACACTGCCACACTTTGCATACATATGGACCAGCGCATTGCCCACACGCACATCTGACGAAAATCCTCCTTCACGGGCATGCCTGTGTACCTCCTTTACCCACTCCAAAGCCCCTGCACTTGCACAAGCATTCAGGATGCTCATGTAGGTGACTGCATCTGGTTTGAAGCCTTCGCGCATCATTTGGAGGAATAATTGATATGCTTCCTCTCCAAACCCACTTTCAGCGTAAGCGCCAATTATCGCGTTCCATGTAATAACATCCCGTTCCTCCATTCTGTCAAAAACTAGGAGCGCATCATCAACACTGCCACACTTTGCATACATATGGACGAGCGCATTGCCCACACGCACATCTGATTCAAATCCCTCTTGACGGGCATGCCTGTGAACCTCCTTCACCCACTCCAAAGCCCCCGCGCTTGCACATGCATTCAGGATGCTCATATAGGTGACTGCATCTGCCTTGAGGCCTTCCCTCTTCATTTGGAGAAACAATCGATATGCTTCCTCACCACAACCACTTTCTGCATATGCTCCAATCATCACAGTCCAGGAGATGATATTACGACTGGCCAACTTATCAAAAGTTCTCCTTGCCTCAAATATGCTCCCACACTCGGCATACATTTTAAGGAGTGCAGTTCCTACACGCACATCTGATTCAAAGCCACTATGTCTAATACAATCATGAACTTCTTTGCCCCATTTTAAGGCTGATGGGCTGGCACATGCCTTCAGGATGCTCAAGTAAGTGACTGCATCCGGCAGCACACCTTCTTGGCGCATTTGATGGAAAACGTCAATCGCATCTTTTGCACGATTGTGCAGAGCATAACCTCCAATCATGTTGGTCCAAATAAATGCATCCTTCTTCACCAGTTCATCAAACACTCGGCATGCATCTTCCAATCTCCCACATCTGATGTAGGCGCTCAGTAGGTTGTTTGCCACATATACATTCTGTTGCATTCGACTCTCAATGATGCACTCATGAACTTGTCTGACTGCTGCAAGGTCCTCCTGCTTCAAAAACCGCTTCAGAACTTCAATATACATGTACGAGTCAATAGCGATGCCTTGCTGTAGGCGATTCCTCAAAACATCAATTGCTTCAGTCGAGCTTTTTGCGCTTTTCATGTGCATACAGCCACCGCTAACTTCAACAGTTTGCTTCGACTCTCTTGCTCTAGTGGGAAAAGAGTTTCTTCTTCCAAAATTACACTTGGGTGACCTAACTCATCAATACATTCTCGTGAGAACCATCTTCGTATCGTGGAAAACGCTACTCGATCAATTTACACATACATAGACATCTATGCAATCAATATATAGCTCTTAATATGCATAGTATTATCGAAAAAGTCACTTTATGCACCTAATCAACACTTAGTGAATCTCATGATGCAAACAAAGAAAAGAAAATTGCACAAACCAAATCCTCAAACCAACCCAAATCACAAGTTTCATGCTGCATCAAACAAACAAATAACAAAGTGTGGAGATGACATCCACCTCCAACTTGAAAGCTTCATCTATAGCAAAGCTATTTGCACCTACTTCTTGTCACAAAGGAAGACAACTCATGCTCACGCCAATACCTATTTGATTCTGCAATCTCTTTAGAATCACTCGTATGATAACCAACATGGGATGGGCATTTCGTTTGAGTCACCAGTTTGAGCATCGCCTTCACCCACAGTGGAGTTGAGTCTACCCAAAGCGCTTTCTTTTTCACCTTGTGTTTAAAGTCAGGTGATTTGGGATTCATCTACAGACACCACAACCCACGATCATATATGAAACACTATAAGGAATATATGCTGTTAAACATTGCAATGATCTAATAAGCCTTCACTCCACTCCAAAACACATAAAGAATGCAATATGCTACTTGTTTCCGTAAGCGCCTATGACACTGTACAAGCAATAAATAATCTCCTCATTGTTGTTTTGCAACTCTCGAACATCAACTAACGGGTACTCCTAGTGATAGTCCTACGGATACCTTATAAACTCTGTTATCCCACCACTGCAAAGGATCCGCAAAGTACTCCTCCCAAACTTCTTCAATTGTTTGCGCTTCACCTAATTCAATGGAACATACTTCATATGTGTCAATCACATTCTTTCTGAGAAAGATAGACATCACCCACTTCTTTCATGAGGACAAGAATCTGATACATACCTATAGCATTGGTACTCACAGTTGGTCCACTACAAACTGATGACAATGAACACCTAATTTCGCTGCTGCTCCCTACTCCACGAAACGGCGACACCAATAATAAAGAAGGGTGTATAAGCCATGGAGACTTCAATAGTGGGATCACACAGGCATCCTAGTCACACAAAACCCCAACAGTGCGTCAAAAACACATTGGTAGCACTAGGAGCATAAGGAACTCAACAGAACTAATATTTAATGTTTAACGTTCAACCAACCACGTTCACGCCCAGTCAATTTGGGGGAATGTAACACCCTAGTCATCAAATATTGTTGTGGAGAAGCCTGAATATATAAAATAATTTTGTAGCTACACTGACAAGAGTGGTTCAGTAAACACAAGTCAGTAGTCATCCGACGAATTCTGTATAACATGTGTATGGCCATAAGTCATCACTCACTCACCCGTGCACCAGCTCCACGCATCAAATAGCTTCTCGTTTGTTGCCTACGACGCAACAAAAGGGGCATGATTGAAGACATTCTGTGGTCTATAATTGTCAGTCAGCTCCTTTCAACCTGGTTGGGGTTTGTTCTCTTTTCCAAAATCTAAATCTTCAGGCAGGAAGAGGAACCTTTCTAGTTTGATTCACCAAACCCAAACCCAACCTCAACATCATCAACGTCCAACGTATACAGTAAGCTTCAAAAGTCGACTTTAGTATACACGAAGAATCATGTATGATTGTCAATATCTTCAAGGCTATTCAGTTGAGTCCGTTCCTCGCTGTTTTGCATTGCTCCTTCTTTTGTCTTCAGTCGGAATAACTTCCAATGTATGCAGCTTCCCCCAAAGTGACTAAACCCTGACTTCGATTCACACAAATTTTCATGCACGAATCCATCTCTTCAAGTTTCCACTCCCCTTCACTGTAAATTCAATGTTCTATTTCTGTTCTATGAACTGCCCTTCCAAATGCTAACCCACAATTGCTAAACCCCCAGTTTGGAGAGAAAAACACCCTCAGCAGTACTCTACAACCACCACCAATGTATGCAGTCAAAATACTGAGCTTCAGTCAAGACAAAATATTATACAGCACATACGAAACAATCTCTCCGGGTCTTTCGTTCCCTTTCAACTCTGCCTATTCGAGTCTCCACGCTGCTAAACTTTAAACCGCTCAGGCCTCCAAGCACGCAGTAAGAAACAAGAACAGCAGGTCGACATCATTCTAATGAAAATTTCGAAGTCCGTAGGAAGTCCCCCCATCGCCCCTATCGCGGGAGAGGAGCCCTGATCGCGGGTCAAAATTGCCCGGGCCCCCCACACTAGGACCGTGCCCAATCTCGTTGAATCACTCAAAAACCAAAAAAAAATGAAAAGGATAGAAATTCTTGAAGTCTGTCGCTACCAAGACACATTCCTTTCCAGAAATCTCAACTGTCACTCACGCATAAATTCTTTTCTAAACTTCATAATCGAAACTCTCAAACAAACGTTGAACGCAGTTGAGGATGCAGTCTGCTTCACAAACACATTCTTATCAAATGCGACACAAACACAATACGAGACATCAATGCTTTCCAATCAAGTCACAAAAATCACGAGAAGTCGAAGAATTTCAGAAGCAGACACTGAAAACCTACTAAGAGAAAAACTTCATATTTTTTTCTGACACGTAGAAGGAATGCAATCTCGAACAGTCACTCAAGATCAACAACAAAGGCCAAGCTCGAAGTTCTGAAATCTGTCACTACCGGCACCATTTCCCTCTCCAGAAATCTCAGGTCGCTCACACACATGATTGAAAAAGGAAATTCAAAATGGAAACTCTCAAGACAAAATTGAACGCTGAAGAGCACCAGACACCGAAAACCTAGCGAAAGCAAAATGTATATTCTTAAGCACGCTAAGGAAATGCAATGTCGTTGTATCACTCAAGACCAACAAGGCTCGAATTTCTGAAATCTGTCGCTACCGGTACCAGTTCCTTCTCCAGAACTCTCAGGTCGCACATACACATGATTAAAAAGAGAAATTGGAAATTGGAAACACTCTCAAGAGACAGTTGAACGTTTTAGGGGACCAGATGATTTGGAATCTGCTTACTTGCAATGTGCGGGCTGAGGCAAGCGGGTGAATGAGCCAGAACTGGATGCAGCTAGAGATTGGATTCTGTCCTTGTGAGAGACGAGCTGCGGCGCCGATGCCAGTCTCGGTAGTGAAGAGGACAGCGAGAACGCCATCGCCATGGCTGCAGCTGCGAATTTACGAAACCCTAATTGGGTCACTTTCCGAAGGGTTTATCTTTGAAGACTTCCCACCGGGCGGCGACCGTGGAAGCAAGAGGAAGTGTCGAGATACCACATTTCGGAGGTTGAATACTGCACTTGATTAGGGTTTTAGAGTTTTTAGGGTTTTGATGATCCTGTTCCGGAGCTACATGCAAGGGACTTGTTGGTGGTGAAGGCTGATAAGTCGAATTTTAGGATACAAAAATCTCCTGAATGACAACAGCGGTGGTGGTCCAAAAATCTGCCGTCTGAGGAATTCTGTGCCTCACTACAGAAGGTAAATGGTGCGCCACAACACCACAGACCTCTGCTGCTAACAAACATTTTGGAGAATCCTCTCAAACCTCCATATTCTGCTGTCAAACGCTTCTTGCCGAAACTGTAATGAAGAAATCTTCGATCAAATTCATGCAAGCTAAGAAACTGGATTTGATCGGCCAAGAGAAACAAGACCACGTTTTCTTCGAAAGAAGCAAAGAAATTGGAGAACGAGTGGAGCTTGGCCGAGAATTCTGGCCAAGGGTTTTCAAGGTTCAGTTTTCCCAGGCAATTGAACTTGCGAATTTGCGTAAGATATTTTCATCCAAAAATTTGTAGAAAATGGATGAATGCCTTTTGTTCATTGTTCATCTAAAACATTCTACATTCTTCGCATGTGTGGTAACTTAGGGCAAACAACCCATTTCCAACCACTTAAGTAGTTATGCATATTTGGAGTGCAAGTTTTTTGAGTGTGGAATTTTTCCCATGTACAGAAATAGAGTTGTAGAAGGATTGCATATTTTTCCAAAATTTTATTACACAAAATATAATTACTATGAATTTTTAGTGGAAGATTCTCTTCGACCTATAGTGGTGATATAGACCTTTCTATTTCTAACTGTAGACTAATTGCAAAATCGACCAAAGGTTGGTTGTAATATTGATAGCCTTGCAGCCAATCATAATGTGCCACAACTACTCCTTGAATTGTGCCACAACTTCACAGATAGAGATTAACCCCTAAAGGACCATTGTCCCCTCGGGGGACAAAATGAATTTCGGGCAAGTTCCTATGATCTCAATTTTCAGTGAATTTTTTTGAAACTTTCTCATAAGATAGGAAAACTTATGAGCTTCGTAGGAATATAAATTTTATTTCAATTGGTGCCTGAGAGCAAAAGTTATAGCATCTTAAACATAATTTACACGTCACCGGGCAGAAAAATAAATCTACAAAAATTTGAAATTAATTTAAAAAAAAATTTCCCCTTAAAGATCATGTTTTTGTCTACATGTGAAGCTTTGATTCATTCCATTTGGATTAGTAATGTGAAAGTTATGAACAATCTTGTTTTTCGGGCAATTTGAGCATCTTCTTGAAAAAATAACTTATAGGATTCAATTCTGAATGCAATTTTCACAATTTTTCAAAAAAAATTGTTTGACAAGGTTAACTTTTCTATTTAGAACAATCTCACCGTTGAGATTATTGTGTTTCAATCCCATTTTAGAGCTATTAAAGATTTAGTTTTTCTTTCAATCTTGGACCTACTTCTACTGAACAATTTTTTAAAGAATGAAAATCAATCGTGTTTTTTTTTAATTTTTTTTTCTAGACTTTCAACTCAATTCTTCAACACAAAATTTTTTAAATTCAAGGTCCATGGTGTAATTTTTTTCCCCAAATGGCATTCAAAGTCATCTGAAATTGCAGGCTAGTGTTCAAAAAACTTTCTTTTTTCAACTTTGAATGCTAATATCTTCCAATCTGTACGGTCAAACTCCATGAAATTTTTACCACATGATACTAGACTACTAAAGTACAAGATCCTACGGTTAGATTCTAAAAAAAGTATTTTTTTTGTTTTTTTGGATGAATGCAGCAAAAATGGCAGTTTTGAGTAGTTTTTGACAGAAGAACGGCCCTGGTCCTTTAGGGGTTAACCTATAGATTGGAAATGGGGTGGTGGTTGGAAATGGGTAGGCTACTATAGTGTCATCTGATTTTGAAAGATTTTGATGCTTAGGGGAGATTTTGTTTAATCATAAGGATGCTTTATGGACACCTCAATTTAATTCCATTAATGTATGTGTATCCAATGTGGCCCATTTTCTAATTGTGTCTCTCATTGAAGATTCATAGGTTGAAATGTCGAATGCATGTAGGTAAGGGGCGCAATTGGCAAAGGGATCATAATAGATATATTTATTCTCACATGTCAAATTAGTTGAAGGGATTGAATCCTTGAAAAAAAAATTAACAAATTTTTAGTACATTTTCTTCAAATGAAAAAATGAAACTTTTGCAATAAACTTATATTTGTTCTAAATATTTAGGAACCTTCCTAGAAGTACACTAATATATTCTATTGTTGTGAGTAGCACTGATTTACCAAAGTTACACTATTTCAACCTTTATAGATTGAATTATTATTTATAGTACCAATTTTCAAAATGAAATTGTAATGACACAACTTATAAGAATTGTATCTAAATGTCATCAACTAAGTCTTTACAATCATTTAAAAAATGTATACTATGTTATTATTGTGCCAAAATTTCACGTTTTCAATTGTTTTCCTAAAAGCCAATAGTACATAACATTAAACAACAATGATAGCGTTTATATTTTATAAATAGTTTGTTTTTTCCATTGTCAGTTTAATCTTAGTCATTATTGTTTATTGCAAAAAAATTGTTTACATAAATAACATCATATTCATTAAAATGGGAGTTTTCCAATGAAATAGGAGTTCTACGAGCTTAATAAACTAAGAACACAAGAAGAATTTTATACACACAAGCACAAGAAAAGACAAGATAAGAATACATAAACAAACAAATATACATAATATTTCCAAAAGTAAGATCATAATGGCATATGATCGTGTTATACTCAACATTATGGTAGCTTGAACATGATGCTCACACTACATACTATGACTACAACCTACTCTTCAAAATCTGCATTGCCTTTAATATTTACTAAACATCATGCTAACTCTATATACTATGACTGTGACCTACTCTTCAAAATTTGCATTGCCTTTAATATTTCTGGCCCTCGACTATATCCGGTACTTTTAGCAGATAATTGGCGCGCATTCTCTCGTCGCTGTTTTTTCAAGGACCTCCATTCCTAAGCATCCCACCTACCACAATAAAGAGGAGGCAATCCATCATTTCTTTTACATTGTCGTTTTACGAATCCATCATTTCTTTTGCATTGCCGTTTTACGATATCCAAAGAAGATAAACGAGGTAGTGGGCCTTCAACTACTGCAGTCCATTTCTCCATTTGTATACTCTTAACGCCCTTTGAAGTGTTGCCCAACATGGTAGGCATTGAATCCTGCACCTGCCAAAACCAATAAAATAAGACATTCATAACCTACAACAACTACAAAGCAAAAACATAAAGAAAGATATTTTTGCACACACATTTCACTCAATCAATGATAACACACCTCGTCAATGGCCACCACACCCACTTCTTCATCATAGAGCTTCCTCTGCGTTTCTAGATTCACCATGGACCGATTCCGTGGAGTTTGCAAACGGGATTTCAGAGGAGATGGAGAGTGCACTAATTTGGGGCGCTTCCCTCCGTTGGGAGGACTATCAACAACGCCATCATCTATGTCCATCATTGAAAAATCCATAGTCGATTGTGCAGTAGCCTCTGAATATATGACATGCGAAATTATAGGAGCCAAAGCATCCCTTAACTCCTAGGCACAACACAAAGATATTCCACTGCAAATATGAATGATGAATTGTATTTGATAAAACAATAATAATTACATTTTAAGGCGTACCCTCTCAAACACAACTACATTGTTTACAAATTTCTAGAGGTCCTATAGACAAGTTCGTTCTGGAGGTGAACAAGGATGGAAATAGATGTCATCTTGAGTGAGCTCCTTGCGCTTCGTTGCGTGCATTGCAAGTGGTTTCAGCAAAGGAATGACACACCTGAAACTATCCACTTTCCGTTCTCTATGAAGTCTATTAGAGACCGCAAGTGCCCTCTGAAGTTCCCTATACTTAGATTGGTCGACGTCATGCATGAGATGAATGCCCCCTATAGCATTGTCTCTATGGAAAGAAAAAAACTCCCACGGCCTCTCTATATGCAGCCTCTTAATCCAAGGCAGGAGTTCAAATATGAGAACCTCGTCTCTCGACCCCTGTCCGTCAAAACACCACGAGTCTAGGAGCACTACGTTCGAGGGATCATTCATGAAGTGTTTTTCGGGGCTGTCGTTCACTATTATAGTGTTCTCCTACGTGAAGATGGACCCCTTTAGTTGGTACAACCTCTCCAATGGCTTGAGAAACAGGTCCTTGCGCGATCCCCTCAACCTGTAGTTCTTTAGCATGCCATTCCCGTCTCTAGATTTCATGACGGTACATTGTTCTTGGCCGAGGACACCGAAGGGGGGCATCAGGCTGTGGAAGAGAAAATTAACAGCGAGCTTGGCGTAGGATTGATCCATGGAGCTCCAAATAACAACGTTTGCGAAGGAGGTCAACTCCCGCACGAACCTTCTGACATGGGGTTGGAAAGTGACCCTTTTCATCGGGATGATGAACCTCTCCACTCTCGGGACTACTTCATGAAGAGAGCACACCCTCCTTTCTTTTATGTGATATCTCATATCATCACAAAAGCAAAGAAGTCCATTTAGATCTAGAACGACATTGAGCCATTTCTTATTGAATCTGGATGTGAACGGACTACGAATTTGAACATCCGCCATTAAATCACCTACGACCCCCTCACTGGCACCCTACTCATAAGGAACAGAGAGAAATCGAAAATTAAACCGGGGCAAAAATGATAGGGAAGCAAAAAACAACCAATGTATTCAACCAATATCAGACACAGCGACCACGACGAAACATACTACTACATACAAGACAAAGTACATACCGCATCTTCCACCGAGACTTTGGCAGGCAACATTTCTGTATCTTGTTGTTCATCGCAAGGAACATCATCTGTCACCACCTCAGCCACATCTGGAATAACTTTGAACACCTTAGGTTCATGGGCAATAATTTCCTGCATCTCAGGAACATCAGGGATAACTTCCATACCCTCCTGGACTTCGTGAATGACTTCGAGCACATCAGCGTCATGACCTGTGAGACCATCATCCTTGATTCTAACTTCCGCAGGACACGTCTCATGTGGCGGATCATCGTTGAGATCCATAGACTCCTGAATCACGTACTGAGGGGACGCCTCTAGCATAGTGTTTGTAGCATCGGAGGCAACATGGAGAGCAACATTTGTGACACACATGGAGGTCCCCACTGCGGAATTCAAGCCAGACAATGATTTGTGAGAAAAAAATATATTACAATGTCTCCATGAAAGAGAAATGATACAATACTTGCAATGGACTATGAAAGCTCAGTCTATTTTGCTAATCACTGATCTATACTGTCCATGAAAACTCGGAAGCAATTCAACTCGGATCGAGTTGAAACGTAGGCTCAGGGAGTCACGAGGAACAACCTGGAGATAAACTGGTCACAAGGTCCTATGACTCCTCGGGCACATCCACAGGTCCAGATTCGCCTTGGTCCGGTGCTGCATCGTCGTGGTCTGGTCTAGCTTCCACCTGGTCTGGCGTAGAGCTCGACTTGACTTGATTAGATGCAGATCCCGGAGACGCTTGCGCCATCAAATTCTCAGATGCGGACGGCACCCCCGGGACATTAAGTGACGACATCTGCGCCAACCTTGCACTATCAGTTGATCCCTGCGCCTGATTTGCTATCATGAGCTGTGATGGCATTGCAGTCGGATCAAACATCATCATCGGACGTGCGGCTATCATCTTCATCATGACATCCGGCAAGGACTCAAGCAGCTTTGAGAACATGTCCTTGTTCTCCTGACGGGCCCGCTTGTTCTCCTTCCTTATCTCCTCACGTTCTTCCCTCCGTTTTCTTTCCTCGGCTTCATTGTTCTTCTGGATCACATTCAAGATCCACTGCTAACTGACCGGTGCATCAGACGGAAGGGGTTGGGCCTTCCTCTTCTGCGAGATCCGAGGCCGTGAGACTGGCGTCCGATGCTCCTGAGCCGAAGAACCTGAGGATCCCTTCATCTCACTCGGTTCAAGATTGGGAACCGAAATATTTGGCATTTCAGCACTCAATCCCAAGGCAGTCTCAACCGGATCCGTCCATTGGGCCGGGCCTTCTTTGGCGTTGTCCGCCAATTCGATCACATCATCTCCCTCTGACAGATCAGGGATCTTTTTGCGGTATTGTCGAGCAGGCTCCTTCCCCTTTCTCGAGGACGGCGACGGCCGCGCCCTGTTGCCTTCAAAGTCTTCCTCATCTAGAAAATAAACAGAGTCAAGGAAATCATCCTTGTCCATGTTCTCGGACTCGACGCACAAGGCTAGGAACTCGCTTTTCTTTTTGCTATCGGCGACCACGAAATGATCTAGCGACAACATCTGTAGAAGACGGACACGATCAAGATATGAGAACAAAAGATTTCACTCAACTCGAGTTAAAGTCTTATAAGTTCCGACAGAAATTGGAGGGGGCAAGAGCAGTCTATCAGATAACTAGATCAAAGCAATACATTTTCACTCGACTCGAGTTAAAGTTAATTCAAGTTTGATAGGAATTAGTGAAAACTAGAGCAACCGATCTGAACAAAAGATTTCAGGAATTAGTGATAACAGATTCCACTCGACTCGAGTTAAACTAATTTCATTTAGGGTAGACATTGGGAAGAACGAGAACAGCCTATCTGATAATCAGGTACCAGAAATAATTTCCACTCGACTCGAGATAAAGTGTTGGTAGGGGGATTCACATGAACATATTCTGGTTATTCTAGACACTCACCCATGCAACACAAGTGAATTTGCCTCCTGCAAAATAAAACAGCACGACATCCCTTGCACTGACAAAGTGGTCTAGCACTCGCAAATAAAACTCCATTCGAAGTTCCGTGTCGTAGATCCTGTACTCGACCTCCACTGTCTGCCTTTTGGTGTTGTAGTGCGATTTCGGGGATACGAAAAAAGACCTCGGAATACTGCGATTCTTCATGGTGGCCCCATTCTTCACAAGGAAGAGCAACTGGATAGGATCCCTTGCGCGAGTACTCCTTTCTGGGATGTCTCCAATCCTCTCGAAATTGGACGGAATGTAGTCGGCGTAGTGCACCGAGTACTTCTTCCCGAAAATGGAAGTCCTGATAAATCCACGGAGTTTCAGTTCCACCTCCTTCTCCCCTACGATCCATAGATACACCTCTGGATCAGTGAGGTCCGTCTCAGGGTCATCTCCAAGAATACCCATGAATTTCTCGAAGTATAGAGACTCGCTGTCGTTCGGACCCTTGTTGATGACACCCGGGACGTTTCTGAAGTCGATAACCGCCAGCTTGATCCTCGACTGCACCTCCTCATCCCAGACATTTGCATCCCAATTTCCGAGCTCGTCGTCATTCATTTCGTAGGGTCTGAAAAAAGCGCTCGCCTCCGGCCTCAGGAACCGACCCTTGCTCTGCAAGAACACTTTGAAGAACTCCTTGGCCATAGGAGACAGCTCATCGATGGTCTTCTTCTTATTGGAAGGCAATCAAGGCATCTTCATTTGAGTGAAGAAGGTCTCCCCTGGCCCCGTGAGCAGCGTGTTCTTTGTGGCCTTTGTCACGTTATACACTACAAGAAAATGGTGAACAAAATGACTTCAATAAACGACTACAAAGAAGTCATTGTGATCACCTTGACTGTAAAACGACTTGAGGTCCCTACAGTCGTTGTGGTCAAGTCGTTTATGAAAACGACTGCGTTTGTATTATCACCATCCATTTCTACCTTGGATGTAGGAGTGGATGAAAAAGAAAGAGAAAAGGAGTAAAGAAAGAAGGAATAAAGAAAGAGGGAAGTTGACCGGACACAATGGAAGTAATTTTGCAGTCATTTTGTAGTCACTGTGTAGTGGCAATGGACCCCTTTTAAATCTGACATGGACATCCACGTCAGCAATCAATTTATTTTCTAAAATCTCTGAAATTTGAATATTATTTTCTGAAATCTAGGATTATATTCTGAAATCTCTGAAATTTGAATATTATTTTCTGAAATATAGGATTATATTCTAAAATCTAGGAATTTTGAATATTATTTTTTGAAATTTAGGATTATATTCTAAAATCTAGGAAATTTGAATATTATTTTTTGAAATCTAGGATTATATTCTAAAATCTAGGAAATTTGAATATTATTTTTCTGAAATCTAGGATTATATTCTAAAATCTAGGAAAATTGAATATTATTTTCTGAAATCTAGGATTATATTCTAAAATCTATAAAATTTGAATATTATTTTCTGAAATCTAATAATTTTGTGAATATTATTTTATAAAATCTAAAAAAATTGAAGATTATTTTTAAGATGTTGTGCAATGTGCAAAATGAGTACACCATATACAAATATATAATACACCATACACCATATACACGTATATAATACACAATATACCATATACAAATATATAATGCACAATATACCATACACCATATACAAATATATAATACACAATATACCATACACCATACAGAAATATATAATATACAATACACTATATTTTGCATATGTCAAATGGCTTCTTATGCCACTTAGTGTGTGAATACAAAAAGCTCAAATGACAAGCCTTTTATACAAGTGGATGGTAGGAGGCAAGACAAACGATATGGGATTTGTAAGATTCTAATGTAGTAGTAAAGTAGTGACACAAAAGTCATTATGTAGTCGCTTAGAGGAAATTGCAGTCAAAATACAGTCGCACAGTTTACTCACTTTTGACTATGGCCACCACAATGGAATTGATTAAGTCCACATTGGAAGTTTAACAATGTTGTGAACAAAAACTAATGGATGAAACATAGACATTGTAAAAGTTTTCAACCTAGTTCTATAAAAATTGAAATGAAAAATTGTTTTTCTATCTCTTAGAGGTGCTAAGTGTCATCTAAAATTTAGTTTTGGGCCTATGCATTGTCAATCTAATTTAATTTTTTCAATTTGTTTTAATAAAAAAAACATAAGTAAATAGAGAGAAAAATCAAAAGAGAAATAAGTTGAATAATAAGTTGTGCATTATATATGCTTGCAAATGTCAAAATTAAGCAATTTTTACCAATAGGTTCAATAAATCCAAAAATAATAAAAATTCCAAGAAAAATTCATCAAGAATATACATCTTGATTTCATTACATGCAAGAATTTTTTTTTTTCATTTTATAGTTTTCTTAATTGATCAAAATGAACAAAATAGACAAACTTTGGAGGTTTTAAGCATAAATACCTAATTAGTATGTCCAAAAAATAAGATTCTTACCATAACTTGATAGGCGTATGTTTTTTAGGACCTCAAAATGTAAATTTTGAATCATATGAATTATACGGAGGTAATGAAAAGACAATAATGCAAATGTACAAAAATCAATAGTGCCATATTAGTAGGAGTTTAAATGAACCTTGAAGTTTATCTTGACTAAAATAATAATATATACCAACAAAGCAAAAAGGCCACCAAGAATGCACAATTTCAAAGAAAAGAACAAGAATTTTTTTTTTTAAGGTTATTTTTTTAAAAAAGATAAACAAAGAGTAGAGAAATTAGAGAGATAAAAGATCTTCAAAGAAATGAAGAAGACAAGAAAAAAGGAAAAAATAAATAAAATAAAATTACAAGAAGTAAAAACTGGAAAATAATTTAAAAAAACATAAAAAATAATAAAATATTGAAAAGAGAGTAATTATTATTATTTTTTAAAGTAAGTTGAAGAAAATTACAATTTATGAAATAGATAAGAGAAGTAAAAAGAAGAAGAGGATGTAAAAGAAAAAAAAAGATAGGAAGAGAAAAAAGATTAAATAATTTTTTTAAAAGATACAACATCATCTCTAAATTGCATTTATTAATAATCAAGGAAGCACATGACAATATCCTTTCAAATTGTGTTTTGTTGGAGTTTCTATTTCAAAAAGATGTAGTGACAATTCACTCATTTTGTAGTCGCGCTATAGTGAAACCCTTTTTGGAAGGAAATTTGCCTTTCAGCCACGTCTTTCTTTCTACCTATTTTCTTTTTCTTTTTCCAACATGAAGTTGTAACTTCCTAGAATTGAGTTGTTGGGGTTTTGGGAGTCATTTTCTAGTCACATTGAAGTCACTTTCTAGTTGCATTGGAGTGACGAGCAGTCATAATATATGACTGCATTGCAGTTCATACAAGTCAATGACGTTGTGAACGAAATACAGTGGATGAAACTTTCCCGTCGTGGACTTTTCGTCCTATAGTCGCACTCCTAACTGCAGAATGACTCCGCTACAATAATTCTCACAGCGCTGGTGCAATTAGGGAGCCCGAGTCATTCTTAAGTCATTTTGGTCAAGCAGTCATTCTTTGCAGTCACATTTTTGCCCATTTTCTTGTAGTGATAGTCATGCTTGAAGTCCTTCCATGCTTTCTTCCTGGAGTTCCCATCATTATCAAACAACCTGAGCTTCGAGTCCAGGTTGTGAAGTTGAATCCTCACAGTGGCCTTCCTCTTGGTTCGTTCGAGCCAGTCCTTCGCAGTGTAACAGTCAGGGAGGACTGACTTAGGTGCCTTCATGACAACCTTTGGATGCCCATGCGCTCGGTTCTTTGTTCTGAATAGGAGATGCAATGCAAGCCTTCCAAGGTCATTCTCGGTAATGTTCCCGATCCACTTGAAGAACTCCCGAGATATGACTCCATCCTTATCAGCGTCCCAGCCCTTGACGTCCTTGAATGCCATCAAAGTGTCTGGGTCGATGAGCCCCCCTTGCGACTGATTGGAGATTACCTCGGCCCAGAGGTCGTAGACATCCTGGGAAGCAGTAATGAGTTTGATCTCATTGTGAATGTCAATTTCTCTCTGGTTCTTCTTACTCAGATAGCCCTGGTTCTTCTTGATGTCAATGATAGAGAACCTAAGCTTGATGGCGGTCTTAAACTCCTGCAAATTCACGGATCCACGGTGTCAGTGGGAATCTTAACTCGATCCAAGTTAAAATTGGAGAGATGCAGACTAGGATGAACATGAAAGATTTTAACTTGACTCGAGATGAAGGTGATGAACTTACCGCAAACAATCTCTGATTGTTGCCGTCAGCCTTCGACTTCCTAGTCGGGGTTACCATCTTTTCAAGCTCTATGGGTTCCCTTGGCGGTGCTGGACTTCCCATGCTTGTCCAAACAAACCTCGATGCCAAAATGTTGGTTGACCATGTTGGCATGAAGTTCTAGAAATGATTGACCCTGTTATAATATGCCAAGATTTTCCTAATGACACTGTCATCCTTGTTCCAAACAACAAAGCAATCCCATTTCTTGAACTTCGCCTTCTTGTCATCAGGAATCTGCTCCATCCCTTGCATTCGTTGGGAGGCTGCTACACAGTGTTGGCCATTCACCATCCAGAACTTTCCATCCTTCACGTCCTCGAACTTTGCAGGCTTGGATCTTTGCCCTTGTGGATAAGCACAGAGTGTCATCTTCTTGTCGAGGTCAGGCATATTGATGAAAAAGTTAAGCGAACTCATCACCCCCTGCTCTTCCAGCACTCTAATATTGAGATTCTGGGGCGGCTTCTCTAGTTGGTCTATGGAAATCTCAAACTTCTCCCCAATCCCTCCTACGTACGATTCTGTGCATGCTGACCAGTAATCGGAATATGATTTACAGGCCACCTCGTAGTCGATGTCCTTAACCTTTCCGCCAATGTCCTGCGGAATGTCTGTAATCTCGGAGAATAGGTTGTTTTCGAGTACCAGGGTATCCTTTCGTTTCGCGACTCCTCGTGGTTTAGGCGCCGTGGATGGAGACCCCAATGGCTCTCCCCGACCAAAACGTTCTGTGTGCTTGAGACGTGTGTGGCTTCGACCAGTCGGGGGTGTTACTAGTACGAGGGATCCGTGACTTGGCTGACTGCTGTAATCACGTGTGAGAGAGACTGGCTGCAGTCTGTCGCTTCGGCTAGCCAGTGAAGCCTTCAGCTGATCAAATCCGGTGACGAGGGCGTTCACTCTGGATGCCAATGTTACTGACTGCAGAGGGCCTCCATCTTTTGTTTTCCATCTCTTCTCCTCAAGCTGCTTCTCAATGACCTTCTGAAGCGCTTGGTAGTCGGTGTTTTCCAGCGACCTGTAGTAGATAGACACGGAGAATTTTGTTTTTCGGTTGTTCACAACGTATGAAAATATGTACTCCTCCTTTTGCTGGGGGTCGACTGTCTTGCAGCAAATGAAAAAAAATCCATTTGGACCAGTCAAAACCTCTCGCACAGCCTCTGTCAGTGTGACGGGGAGGTTGCCTTCGACCTTCTTGTATTTGGTTCAGAATGAGAGGTGCTGGTTCATGGGAACGAGGACAATTGTCCAATACTCAACTTCATGAGGTTCCTGCCACTCCCAGCATTCACCAAGCATGTCGGCGTCTTCGTACTCGTCCCGGCTTTCTTCTGGGATTATAAAACGTTTCAGGTACACTTCCAGGCCAGTGACTTGTACCTCCATTGCTGCACAACCATATAACAACTTACACTGTTAACTCGACTCGAGTTAAACATTGTTTCATAATTCATTGAAGTCATTTTCCTTCTGCTACTCCTTCTATGTCTACTGAGTGCTTTAGTGTTTTAACTCAACTCGAGTTAAAACTCAACTATTTGACTCTTCTTATGATTCAGAGTTTCATGTAATTCGAGGGTTTTAGAATGTGAGTATTACTTTCCATGTGAGGTTCCTCTGTAATGACTTAGTTATTTAACTCGGTTCGAGTGAAATGTTTGTAGGCGGTTTTCTTCTTTAACTCGGTTCGAGTTAAATTGGTTTCATAAACTGACTTTTCTTTCATTTAACTCGGCTCGAGTTAAATATTGCGAGCAGAGTTGTCTTTGTCTGCTTTTTAACTCGGCTCGAGTGGAAAAAAAGTATTTTTGTCTCTTATTACTCTTATGGTCTGGTTGATTGCCGTGTCCGATTATGTCTGTGAGTGAGTTTCCTTAGTATTTTAACTCGAATCGAGTTAAAATTTGACGGCTCTACGACTGAAAACCTTCAAAAAATGCTTTATCGAGTTAAACTACCATCGAGTTAAATTACCATCGACTTAAATTGCCATGAACAACTGATTTTTGAATACTGTCACACCAATTTCCAACGACTAAACCCTGGACTCTCAGTAGTTCGAAATATAGCAGAGCAGGATTCTTAAAAAAAATTGAATCATCAAGAAAACAACTGAATCCAAGGCCACAACCGTATGAGCTTTGAATGGAAGAATTGCACGAAAATTGAGCCAAACTAAGCCACGACTGGCACACACAGAAAACAAACTTGCAACCAATTCAGCGCAACAGCAAACAACCAATTCAACGTAGACAATCTCTCATTGATGAAATTGCAATGCTCCAAAACTAACTGACCAAAACCTCTTACCTAAATCCTACATGAACTACAAGCTTCAAAACTGAGAATTCAAGAGATATGCATTGCAATGCACTTACAAACTAACAAAAAATCAGCAAAAGTTCCAAATCCACCGTACCTGCAAACTTCAACTGCGGATGGAGAGAGGGAAGGCGCGGAAAAAATTAGCAAAAGTTCCAAATCCGCCGTTTAGGGAAACTTCAATTGCGGATGGAGAGAGGGAAGGCGCGGAAAAAATCAACAAAAGTTCCAAATCTGCCGTTTAGGGAAACTTCAACTGCGGATGGAGAGAGGGAAGGCGCGGGAAGACGAGGGAAGGCGCGGGAACCAAAAACGAGCTTCATACACAATCTCCCCCAAAATTCGATGAAGCAGCAAACGTTGCGCTCCCCAAAGAATAATCAACAACTACGTTACCACCCTAAACCCTAACCACACTTCTCAAGCACTCAAAACACCCTAACATTGCAATCGCCATGAGGAACAGCAAGCGGGGCGGAGAAGAGCATCGCAACAGGCGGGCAGGGAAGGCGCGGTGGAACAGCAGGCGCGGCGGAGAGGGAAGGCCAAAAAGGGGGAAGGAAGGCGCAGCGGAGAGAGGGAAGGCGCGGTGGAGACAGGGAAGGCGCGGGAACCCAAATCTCCAGGCACACTCGAGTTTCGGGGAAGGCCGTGCAATCTGGGCCCTCCACGGCAATGAAGCGTCCAGATTAACAATTGCTGTCTCTAGTGCATTTAGCCTTCAAGTATGGCTGGACATAAGTTTAATGAGCATGCTGGCATGATGAGTATGGCAGGACATAAGTTTAATGAGGATGCTGGCATGCTCATTTGGGCTTGGGGCATGCTGATTTTTAATTTTTAATTTTTTTAAGTATGGCTGGACATAAGTTTAATGAGCATGCTGGCATGCTCATTTGGGCTTGGGGCACGCTGATTTTTAATTTTTAATTTTTTTAATTTTTCTTTTGACACAAATGGTAGGTCTATACATGGATTTTGTAAGGGGCTAAAGTTGAATTTTGGGTAGGTGAAACATCTTTAAAAAAAAGTCAATAACTTTTTTTCTAAATGACAAGTGGAATTCTCACCTAACCCAAAATGTTTCATATTATTTGGAGCTTTGTGTAATTAGTTATTAAATTTTGCAATTGAAATGGCATAGGGCCCCAAAATGACTCACCTCCTACAATGTACACTTTGGATACATTACTAAGGGCTATGAAAAAACAACATGTACAAATAGTATACATTTTAGAACCTCCTACCTTAGTACATTTCATCCTCAAATTGTCAATACCTTAACTCTAAACCCCTAATGTGAAGTCTAAATGAATTTTGCATACTTGATATATCACATTGTAAGATTCATAACATTTCATTGATAGTCATCAATATTGAAAAGGTATGACAAAAATTACAATAAGGTTTGAAGATAGTTAAATAAATTATAAACTTTACTACACACATCCACACATTACTAGACTTTCTATTCCTACTACAATTTAGAAGATTTTCTCCAATGCACATAAATTTTCTTCAATGTTAGTTCTTTTCTTCACATCTCAAGACTGGCTTTTCTTTTATAGATTTTTACTTAATTTAATTGTATTAAATTAACAATGCCAAATGTCCTCATCCTTTATAGTTCCATTTTATAATAAAAATTACAGTACTAATGTGTATAAATAATGGAAGAGATAAAATCTAAGATTAAAATATGAACAATACTATTCAATTAGGCAATTTAATTAACTAATAAGAAGTTCGTATAAAATCACTATACTTAGAGTGTTACATTTCAACCCATCACAACAAATTTCATACATACGTTGTCAATATTGTATTCATTATCATGTAAAATCAAGTGTAGTTATAAATTGAGGGGTTTATGCGATTTTATTTCTTCCATTATATTAATTGTGATTAGTGTGACCTCTATTTAAGCAGTCAATGACAGTAATCAAACTTGACATTTACTTTTAAGCATAATGCGTAAATGACTATCTACCCCAACACAACATTGTAATAATAAAAATTTGTACCTATTCAAAATTAAGTAACATGCAATTACAACACTATTGTCCTAATGCAAAACCCTCTTCTAAATAAAGAACTTAAGCAAATTCTTTTAAAGTAAACCCCCAAGTGTGTTTGAGGTGAGCATGAGGTGTACTTCAAGTCTAACTCAAGCACACCTGGAGGACACTTTAAAAAAAAAAATTGAGTAAAGAATTTCAACAAACTTCTTTCCCATTGACAATGTTTTCTAAGTTCATTGTAGTGACAATAGTAAAACTGTGCTTGAGGTTTACTTGAGCTAGGCCTGAAGCACACCTGAAGCACATCTAAACCCAAAAATATCTATGCATTATAATTGAATTTCAATTCAATTGTGTGGATGTCTTTTAATGAGAATGACACATATATACTCTTTATGGAAGCTAAAGAAATGTTACACAAACATAGTTTATAATCCCTTTCCGTATCGCCTAAAGTCTTTAGACACCTACGTATTAATAGTTTTAGAAATGAGTTCATTTATTTTTATGATATAAATTCATATTGTACGCTCAATCTTTTTTTTTAAATGTTTCACTTCTATTTCCCTTTACATGTTGAAATAAGATTAAGCTTTCCCTTTACATGTTGAAATAAGATTAAGCTTTCTAAAAAAATAGTCTACATTTTACAAATGTGACTAACTCCTACTTTTGAAGTTAGTATCATTAGTCACATGTGAATTAACAAGCTTTTAACATTCTATATCTTTTAATAACATATTCAAATAATACTCACCAATGTACATTGGAATTGACATAAATTCATATGTAATACAACTTTTTGAACATGTATATGATGCATTTATAATTATTATTGAAGCAAGCAATTAAAACATGATACAAATGTTACACATAAGCATCATAAATTGACCATTAAAAATGCAAATACAATAAGCAAAATAAATTGACCATTAAAAATGGGAAATGGCTATTTCTCATCCTTTTTATTGCGGCTATTTATTGGACTGCCTTGTATTGCACAATATAACTGCAACAGACCCAATAGTGTGGGTTTACGTGCCATGGTTTGACAACGGCAGCCAACGGTTCCTCTGCCCATGGGTGCCTGCCCAAAAAAAATTCTAGTGTTCTACTGCCACTATTTTGCTCGCCTGCCATGTAAAATTTAGTGACGAGTTAAAGATCCTAAGTTTTCTATATCCCATAAGGTTTGTCTCTTCTACTACCACCCCACTAGTATAAATAGCTTATCTTCTAGACAAGTGTAAAAAATAAAAATAAAAGGCTTCTAAAGCCATTCAATTTTATTGATAAATGTGGTGTGTTACAATGTATAGTGTGTTACAATGTATTGTATATTTTCAGTATTTGTATGGTGTATTTTCAGTGTTTGTATGGGGGGTTAGGGAGTGTTTTCGCACTCCCTAAGCGGATGGACCCCTAATAATCGAGGCTGAATTAGTTTTCCTAGCACCATTTCTCCAAAAGAGTTTGGAGTTGAATGGATCCAGCACATACAATTATACATTTTTTTTGGGTTAGGGAGTGCGAAAGCAATCCCTAACAGGATGGACCCCTGATAATGGAGGCCCAATTAGTGTTTCCTAAAACCATTTCTCCAAAAAGAGTTTGGAGTTTAATGGGTCCGGCACACCAATTATACATTTTTTTTGGCTTAGGGAGTGCTTTTGCACTCCCAAATCGGATGGACCATTGATAATGGAGGCCCAATTTCTAAACCCTTAAACCATTTGCCCCAAAGAGTTTGGAGTTCAATGGGTTTAAATTTCTTATAATTTTGATGTAGTTCTATATTTTTTTAATTCAGATTTATATTGTTCATCTCCTAAACCATACAATAAAATCTAGTTATTTTCCTTTTATTATTGGTGTTTCATTCCTAGTTCACGCATTTCCACACCCCTTGGACAATCTTTCCATTGTTTTAATGTGCTAACATACTGAAAATAGAAAACATACATTTTTCTTGTTATAATATCACAACTCTTAATATGCAATTTTGCACTCAAAATTGGTGTGCATACTAATAAGCAAGCTCTTTAAACATCCATACGATTAGATATTGATAGAAAATCAATTAGCTTCAACGAGGATAACATAAGCTCATACTTTTTTTTCATAGTCACAACACATGCTACTAAAAATAAGTAACGACAACTGAATCTCTTGATATTATTTTTTGTCGTCTTTCAACATTTTTATAGATTGAATCATTTTTAAGAAGATTTATTTATAGCCTTCAAAATTTGAAATGGAAATGCATTAGATTACATAGGAGAAGAGAACACAACAATATCATAATTTGAGGATTCAAAGATTATAGTATTTACTCAAGATTATAGTATTTAGGGTGAACATTAAAACTATAGAAATTTTTGAATTCAATTCTCGTTTTGCATGTGAAGTCTAAAATTAAATTGAAGTTTGTCACCTAAATCATGCAAGGTTGGAAAGCCCAATCAATTTATACCCTATCAATTTATGGCTTGTAAAAATGTACTATACATTTTTGTGAAATGAATTTTTCTATTTAAGATGTAGGGCAAGGATTCTATTGCAACCCTTCAAAATGGGATTACTAGTCAAAGTATACTTCCAAAACATCATTCCAAAAATATAAACTTCAAAAAAAAGCAATCACGTAAGGGTTTATTGAACTTGAAAGTTCTTTAGAAAAAAACCCTAAACCATGAACATGTAGGGTTGAAATATTTATTCAAATTTTTGAACAAGTATGTCCATAGAACAAGATGAGGAGGGCTACTCAAAAAAATTAGTTCCATTGAACCCTGAATGTTTAAAAAAAGTTTGTATTCCTAATTCCTGAAATGTAGAACTCCTGAATTCTAAATCCTAAACCCTAAACCCTAACCAGTCAATCGTAAATGGAACTTTACCCAGAAGGCCAAAAAGTTCATAGGATTCTTTCGATTATTTTTTGTACCCAAGAAAACAATTAATTAATATCGACATTAGTTTCTGGAAATAGGACCTTCTTTGGGTAGAAAAGCTGTTGGCATCAACCTAATTATTCTAAAGTAACTCATTTTGGAAGATTCTAAGGCCGCCAGCTTTTAGTGAATGCATCTGTCAACGGCTGAAAATAGTGTTCCCCTATTTCTATTCGGGGTTCATGAGGAACGTTTGAAAATCCCGCGCCTTTTTCCAGGGATAACCTTCGTTGAACTTTGCCTGACGCGTTCAGCGGCGAAGCTGATCTTCCCCCATTCCCTCATGTTGAACTGTCCATTGTCATTTCCGCCGTTGACACTCAGAATCCTCCCGCGTGCGCAACATTGCATTGTCATTTTCACCATCGTCACTGAGAGTCCTCCCTCACGCAAAGCTTCGCATTGTCTTTCTCGACGTCTGTGCTGAGAATTCTAAATCACTTTTTGTTGTATGCTTGACGTCTGTTGTGGCGATCGTCATTTTATTACGTCTCTACGACAGTGAGGTTTCTCAAATTTTTGTACGCCGGGTTGCAACAGACAAATTATTTGACAAGATTCCGGGTTTGGGTACGCAATACATGTCCCACAATCTCTCTTTAGTTTCCTCCAGCATTCATGATTCCGTTTTCTGTCGCATGATTTGTTGTTTTATCTCTCATGCGACCTTCGTCATAGTTCGATCCCCGCATCTGTATTGCACAAGTTTTGAACTTTTGTTTTCCGATTAATTTTTGGTTATCCTGTTGTTGTAATTCGGAGAATACACGGATTGTGTAGACCTATTGGGACGCATAGTCGTGATGCCATCAATTGTGTGCATGACATTCCGTCGCTCATGTGGTGGTCTGTGGGAGAGGAATTCCACAATGCCCGCCGCATTTTCAGGATTATCATATAAAACCATAATATATGAGCTCTCCGTAAAATACGGGAATGGAATTCTACTCGAATCGAGTTAAAGAGTGCGAAAAGGGTTGGACGAGGTGGTTTAACTCGACCCGAGTTAAATCATGCTCAGAGAATTGTTTACTGAAATGACCTTGATCATGAACTATCTAATGTACCTGTTGTCACTCTTTTAACTCGAATCGAGTTAAACATCCCTTGACCTGAGAAAAGTTTAATAACCAGAGGATATTTATATTAATAAAATCCTGGATCCCAGAATATTTAGGCATCTGATTAAATATACCTGGAAAAAAATTGCAATGAAAGTTTTACTCGAGTCGAGTTAACACTGTGGTCAGTCGTTTAACTCGAATCGAGTTAACTGTCCCTTGACCTGAGGAAACATTTAAATACCGGAGGAAATTAATATTATTAATATCCTAGATCCCAGAATCTTTAGGCAGCTGATTACATATACCTGATGAGATCCTTCGCAATGATATTTTCACTCGAGTTGAGTTAACAATGTGGTCACTCGTTTAACTCGAATCGAGTTGACTGTCCCTTGAGCTGTGAACATTGCAATACTGGAGAATGTATAATTATATGATTTTGGATCCCAGGATTTTTAGGCATCTGATTACATATACATGTAGAAAAACTTTGCATTGATATACTTTAACTCGAGTCGAGTTAACTAGGAAGGATGTTTAGTGAAGGTATTCTTGAAGATAGTGACATGAGCTCTAGATACTAGATTATTTAACTCGCCTCGAGTTAAAAATGTCCATGTCTGATAACATGTTTTTTTGCACCCACAGAACCAATGGCTGCTCACCGCCAACCTCTTCAGGAATACTCTTCTAATGAAGGAGAGATTGAAAATGATACAATACAAGACTTCGTCATTCCAGATTGTGAAGGCGTCCCTCGGAGACTATGGAGCACGAAAATTGTCCTCCTCCACAATGTTGACGGAGATGTGGTTGCTGAGGGAATCTGTCATAGCGTGAATTCCGAACATGTTGTGGGTAGCACTGGTCCCCTTGGAAACTCCTTTGTTGCCGTTCAGATATCCAAATCACTGCGGCCTATTAAAGTTCCTGAAGACTAGATGTACTCACTTCGTGCTTGGTCCATTGACCGGGTGTTTCTAAATGGGGCCAGCCTCAATGATCACGAGGTCCGAGACCAATACAATCGTCTGCAAGGAAGATTGTCTTAGGGGTCCTCCTCAGGTGCCAGACCATACACAAGCACCGTGAGGAATGCTCCTCCTCCTCAAGCTTCGGTTAAAGCAACCAATCTACTCAGTTTAGAGTCTATCAATTTAGTATCGAGCAAGGTGTGTTGTCCCGGAAACTGCGTCCAACCTTTTCCAAGAGAAAAGATTCGGGCTTTCCGAGAACGTATGTACCACAAGACATCCTTTGAATTCCGCTACCACATGAAGTTAGACGTTCATCGACAAGTTCACCGTGATGCTCAGGGGAAAAGGGTGGTCACTCTCGAGGGGACTGATATTTGTATGGCGGCATGGCGGCATATTACGGGTGTCTCCGAATCTACCTTCCACCGTTTCCAAGGATATGCTGCAAGAGGTGATCAAGCTCAACCACATGGAAATTTGGGAACCCAGAAGGCTCAAAAGCATTCGTTGCAAGCCCTTGCAACATTGAAGTGTGTGCTTGAGAAGTCAGCCGATCATATGCCGCATCACACGCACACTCTTGCGTCTGGGGAGAAGGTCGTCTCTAAGATTCTCCCAGCCACCTTCACTTGGAAAAATACGCTACCCGAAGTCAACGCTACAAATGTTGTATTCGGGTTGAAGGAAGTTTCTACATCGAATATCTGTAAAATCAGGAAGTTGAATTTTCCTGAATACTCTGTGAAGAAACCTAGGGATAATTTTGCTCGTTGTTCAGATTGTGATAGATACCATGAACAAAGAAGAATAGCCCCTATTGGATTACGACGGAAGTGGGACCACCTCCTGGAGAAACACAATGCCTGTGCTCGAGCTCATCGAGATTTATACTATGCCAATCGGTACAGGTCAAGCACCTACCTTCATGAATGCCTCACAATCATGCATGATAAAATTGATCATGCGAAAACAGCGTCTCCTGTGTTCTCACACAAAAGCAAACAACTTGATGGCCTCACGAAGTTGCCGGTATCAGTGACCGGAATGATTGCTCATGGGCACGGTGACGTCCGTTATGCTCATTACGGTCTTGATGTCTTCTTGCACGACTCAAACTACACTGTGGGGTCGTTAGCGAAGTTGTTGAGAGACCTTGAACTTCCTCCAAAGTATTCCTCCCGTGAGTTGTTCGTTGGATCGGGCTCGGCTCCTTTATTTGAAGCAGTGTTGAAAGGGTCTGAAATGTGCGTATCGTCACTTCGGCCACCGCCTGAAGTCCCCATTGCAGCCACTCCCCTTCCTCTGGTTCTAAATGTTCAAATGGATAATGCTACTAGAGACAACAAGAATCGATATATCTTTGCGTTTTGGTCCCTCCTTGTAGTAAAGAAAATCTTCCGAGAGGTTTACGTCAGTTTCATGTTAGTTGGTCACACACATGACGACATTGATGCTTTGTTTGGAAGATGGAGCATGCAATTAAAGAAGGAAACGTTCCCCACCATCCCAGCTCTCATGAAGTCCTTCATGGATGTAGATTCTGTACCTACAATTCCACACTTGATTGAAGAGGTACCAGATTTCAAAGCCTTCATAGAAGGCTTCATTTTGGAAGGAGATGAAGCACTTGTTGGCCATACAAAGGCACAACAATTCAAGTTCTACCTCAATTCGACAGGTATTCCAATTATGAAGTATAAGAGGTATTGTACGGATAGTGATTGGCTTCCAGAAGAGGGGGGAATCAAATTATGGCGAGAAGACCCTGAAGGACGGAGTCTATGGCCTCGTGGTGAACCCCTTCCAGTTCACCACGTTCCCATGCGGTGTGTGGAAGACATCTCTAAAGGGATATCGGGGTTCATCAAATATTGGGAGGCTTTATGCAACGAAGACGACAGTGGGGAGTACAGGAGATGCTTCGAGCATTTGTTGTTCTATTGGC
Source organism: Rhytidiadelphus loreus (assembly GCA_947034895.1). Taxonomy (NCBI): domain Eukaryota; kingdom Viridiplantae; phylum Streptophyta; class Bryopsida; order Hypnales; family Hylocomiaceae; genus Rhytidiadelphus; species Rhytidiadelphus loreus. The sequence continues at coordinate 33,844,968 of OX344764.1, forward strand.
GTGTAGTAAAAGCATGCTTGGTGCAACCTATAGTACCATTCGAGACGTTGAAGGATGGTTTCTGGCCTCACACTCGAGTGGAAGCCACTGTAGAGAACAGACTTGATGACACTGGTGATGTTCGTGAAGAGTTTGCTGAGGATGATGTTTTTGTGGGGCAACGCCGTGATCGGCCATTGCCATCTTTCCGAGTGGGTTGTGATGTTCAGAAAGACTTTTTTGTTGCCCTTCGTCCGGCTAAAGGTGATACAAAACCCGTATGGATTGCTAGAGCTTTATCTGATCCTTTCACAAATCCGGAGCATCCAAATTGTATCCTGATTCAGTATTTTCGGCCCACAGCAAGGGGCCAAAATGTTCAAGACTTTTACATTGGTTGGGACTCTATAAAGGGATTGTATTGGAAAGTAGACAAGACCCAAGAACCTACTTGGGAAGACACAAATTCCCTCATCACGGCATGGAGGTTGAAGGTCAAGAAAGACACAGTAGAGTGTGTCCTTAGAATCCCTACAGCTCAGGTTCATGTCATCAACGAGAGTTTATCTTCGTATAATTCAGATTGAACATATACTAATTGTAGTGGACTTATTTTATTGTATTTGAAGTTAAGTTTAGTGGTTAGTATTTCAGAGCAGTGGTATTGTATAACCATATTTAATTTTATATGATTTATTAGCGTGTATTTTAGAGCGTGCCTGGTGTGGATTGGATTTCATAGTTCTGTATTAGAATTACTCCTATACTTTGTGTGTTGTCACTTTTATAGCAAAGTGCACCTAATACTTATAGTATTTAATATATTTTTGTTATCATATTATACATGTGACAATCTATATGATGGTTTCATTTGATTATTAATTCACTTTGTATGTTATTGACTTTTAAAAGAACATTCACTTTGTATGTCTTTGACTTGAAAAATGAATTGCAAAAATTTGTAGTGGGTAGGACCACTTTTTATTTTGTTAACATGTCAAGCACTTGTCACAATTTTTGATAGGGGGCCGGTTGGTTGTTCTCACATTCCTGCCAGAAAAGTTCACTTAGCAGTACCAAGTCATGTATATCATATAGCTGCTCATACGAGTTCAATGAGAATCGAACTCGGACCACCTGAATGAGATAAATAGCCTCTTACAACCAACCATCCAGCTCATGACTTGGTGTTCAATGAAGACGTTTCATAACATATATATGGAAAGAAATATTATCAAACTAACCAATAATTTGTCAAACACGCGCTAAACAAATGAAACTGTCATTTTAATGGAAATTACAACTACCAAATGGAAAAATTTAATTATGCTTCACTTGAAAATCCTTGAACGCAAATTCAATTCCCCGATCTAAAAATGGACAGTATTATTTTGGGAGGTCCCCAATCTCCCAAAATAATGAATATGATGTTAAATTGGTATTTGATTCTTTGGGCTTGCTGTAAAAGTCCTTCAACTACTTACCTCCTAAATGACCTAATGTTCAAATTTTGAACAACCAAACTTATCTTTGAGAATTGACTTAGTGATTTCACTAGTTTCCCTTATACCATTTTAGCCAGAATGAGTTGCATGCACAATAGATTTAGGCAATTTGGGTGGCATTCACTCACTATTCACAATTTCTACTACTTCTGATTTTTTTACCTTTAAAAATGTGAGTTTTTGAATTATTTTGGGTATAACACTCTATTTTGAACCAAATACCACATTTGCATTTAACATATCTAATTTGGTTTAATACTTTTGGAGTTTTTTTTGTGTATAAAACTTAACTTAAATTGTAAAAAAGAAAAGAAAACTATGAGTCTCAACTGACAAATTGGAAGCTCACAACGTAGGGTGAGCTAGACATATTTTTTGGTGAACTAAGCAGCTTATTTGTTGAATTGGATGGCTTGTCCATCGAGTTGGACAACCCTAAATAATTGTTGAGTCATTTAAGCAAATGATCATGTCCATCTAGATTGCAATTGTTTTCATTCATATTCTATTCCGATGGACGCTAGAATTCAAGGTTGACATTACAACAAACATACTAACGTTGTGACATGATGTGATAGAAACAACCGTGTACAAGCTAAGTCGCATTCTACAAAAAAAAAACTCTCTACGTTCAACTAGCTTTTCATTGATTGATTGGGTGTTTATAACATCTAGAATTGGTGTCGGTGCCTAAATCCACTTCAAACATTCATGTGACTCTATAACCACATGGAACGTGCCTATGGGCCATAAAATACAATGGTAAAGTTTTTTTCCAATTAGACCTTTAGGATGAGTTTGTGGCAAGCGATGTCATTCAAGTCTAAAAGTTTTAAATACTTTATGTACGTGTTGTAGATGGAGGCCACCCTAGCGATTCCTAATAAAATTGACGAGACCCACACACTACCCCACATTGGGCTAGTGCTCAACTTGAGTTGAGTAACACTTGTAAATAGAATACCTTGAAAAACATTATAGAACTCCACTACATTGAAAAGTTGGTTGCTCTCATTCAATTTCCATCTCATACTTTGGTCGATGGAGTTCATCATCAAAGATATCTTGAGGTTCCATTCCACAACAGTTTCCTCTTCTAAGGGCCCTATGCTAATTACAATGGACTTGGGCGGGTTTGGAGTTCCAAGGAACAATTCATATGGTTCCATTTGATCACTACTAGGCAATCACAAAAAATAACTGCATATGAAATGACTAACCACTTCCGAATTGCAAACATTTTTGTATTGGCATGCGTGGTCGAGTCCGAGAGATGCAAATCTTTACGAACTAGGCGATTTATTTGTTGACTTCAATGACTTGTCCGTCAAGCTTGACGACCATCAAAAACTATTGAGTCATTCAAACAAACCATCATGTCTATCTTGATGGATGCTTGGATTCAAGGTAGACATTATGGTAGACATACATTTTTATGGTATAGATTATGAATACTTTACTTAGTGAATATTTTGGAATTTAAAGTGGGCTAATAGTTCTAGCTTCAAAAAATAACTTTTGGATTTTAAAAACTCCAAAATATCAATGTGAATTAAAAAATAAAATAAAAATCTTCAAAAATCATTATAATCTTGAATTGAAAGAAAAATAATTCTTACGTAAATCACAAATATTCAATCTACTATCAATTTTGGAAGGAATTTTCAATACTTGACTTCAAATGTTTTTGAAAAATATTGGTTTGTATACTAGTAAATCTATTTGTGTGGATATAATCTATTAATAAATCATATTTTACAATTGTTGTTTGAAAGTCATCAATGAATTAGTTGCATTTTATAATATATCTTCACAATTTTGGAAATATGAACTATCCCTTGGTCTTTTAGGAGTTAATATTATGTACTACAGTAGCTCATTGTATTTTATTTATTGCATACCATTTATAATCCCTACATTTGTCTAACATTTCAAACCAAAAATCTTATCAAAATGTCATTAACTAACAATCTTTGCATCCATTATGTAGATTATTAGCATTTTCAAAAACTTAATACTGGAGCTATATGATATAAATGAAGTACATTTAGGTATATTAACCCTTAAATGCCTAAGCGACCACATTTGGCCACATACCATACAAAAAGTATGTACTATGGCATAGAGATTCGTCTTGTCACAAATTGCATGCATGACTTGGGTCATTGGTGTAAACGTTTACATCTAGTAGAGACTAGAGGTGTTGCCACCAAATGAGGTTGCATATGGTGAGCAAATTTTTTTGGGGTTCTCATTTGAGCTATTATTTAGCAATTGCACCGTTGCAATGATGGCTACAACTACATTGTATTCTCGTGTAATTTTTTGGGCACCTATGATTGTATTACAACAAAGATATATTGCTTGAAATGATTCTAAGTAGAAGCGTAGTCTATCTTCGATGATTATCTATTTCTCTTCTCAATCATCATCACTGTGGCATGGTGAATCTTTGCTCAAAGTTGTTCTAAATGAGCACAATTTTGCAAACCCCTTTGCTACAATAGAATTGTTGAGGTTGCGTAAGATTGAATTGTAGTTTAGGAGAGAGGGTGACCTAGAAGAGCAACGGGTTAGTTGGGCCACAATATGCATGGTGATGTCATTCCCAATTGTTGTGATTAAATGAAATTTGAGTACAAAAAATTGCATGTACATGTGTCATGTCAATTGTAGGGATGGCTTACAAATGGTGGGAGTTGAGATATATTGTGCTTTGCCACAGCATGCCCTAGATGCAACAAAGAATGTACAAAAGTTGGGTTGTGCATTTTTGTGTGATGAGTGCACTCAAAGTGGCGGGGCTCGTGGAAGTTGTGATTAGTGGAGCGCAGTAGAAATCATACTAAAATAACCAATTCCAATTGCAGTAGTTGTATATGTTGATGGAATGTTGAAGCTTCTCACTACTTCCAAGATATTAGAAATTCCATTTATAAGGTTGAATTTTAGTCAACAACAACAATTACAAACCCACTCAAATTGAATTTTTTTGAAAGCAAAGATACATGCTACAATCATTGTCTACCTAACCTCCAACAAGAACTTAGATGTGGTTATATTGGATGAGTGGTTAGGAATTTCAATGCTTTACAAAATTCTAGAAGCATATTTTGAACGAGGTGTATGGCTAGTCGGTCTTTGAGATCCTTTAGACCTTGCTTTGAGTAAGTTCATATCTTAATAGCAACTTGTTGATGCTCAAGTTGTGAAGTGTTTCCAGCCATGATGGAATGTGGTGGGTGCATTTACACCAACAATCGTAGCCATACATGCAATTTGTAATCTAACAAATCTTTAAGTTGCAATACATATTATATGTAGATTTTTTCGTATTATATGCGGCCAAATGTGGTCGCTTGGGCATTTATGGGTTAAAAAGACAATTTTGATTTTATCTCAATGTTTCATCATTTTTGGAGAAGGTTCTGAACTACTTTATAAAGAGATGGAAAATTGAAAAAAGAAAATGATACTTGTGAAAGTGAAAATCTTATATTTAGATTTTTCTAATGCCACAATTTCAATTGATTAATTGAAAGCTCCATATCTACATTTTTAGTACTACTAGGGACTCATAGGGATTAAAGTTGTATGATTTTGGTAAATTTTTGTCACATGTTCCCCTACGTGAGGGTCAATTTCTATAAACTAAGTATATTTTGTCAAACAATGATTCATGTCATCTTCCAATTGACTTAGGGTGCCATGAACCATGCAAAACCTAAACTCAAAATTCAATTTCAACACTTCTTTGCCTAAATTGACCCTCACTTATGGTATTAGGATAAACCAATGTACATTAGAGTTCTTAGAAGGTGGGATGACCTATTGCTATCCCTTTGGTTGCTATGTATATGTAGACTCATTAGATTTTAAAAAGAATTGGTACAATAAAACAACAAAATCAAAGAATTTTTCACATGCACCTTGGTCAACTCATTTTTTTAGCAAAAACACACATATTGTAGGTGGTCAAAGCAAAAGCATGTACTTTTCTATTGTTGTCCTTTCAAGGGAGGTCATTCTGGTCCATTTAGATTCAAATATGGTTACATTATAATAACTCCATATATAATTGCAAAAGTAACCCAGAAACGTTCCTCAAGGTTGTGGAACAATGAATGAAACTTTTGCCATGTATATACTACTGTAGTAGAAACATGGTCTGCTAAGGGCTGTTTCACACTATGGCCATCTAAGTCAAGAGGCTGTGGCATTGAATGTTGAAACTTTGTTGAGAGTCCAAAGAAATGAGTAATAAATAGGCAATAAATAATAGGAATTGGAGCCTTTGGCCGGCCATAGTGTAAAGCTTCCAAAGGTCAAACCCAAAGTCCAAACTCTTAATAATGAACTCCCACCTACCAATCTAATGGTTGAGATCTTGTCATAAGTTGATGGCCTCTCGGCCATAGTTTGGGCATTCATTTCTAGCCGACCCAAACTTCCTTTGAGAGTCCGTCGCCATGAAGACAATTTATTGCCATGTAGGTAGTTGGAGGGTGATGGCCTTTGGACTTGTGTCTTTTAGTGTGAAGGGTTGAGAGGCCAAACTTTGGGTTTCTTGAAATTTGATTGGTGGAAACCCATGGCCTCTCGACCTTTGGCCGTAGTGTGAAGTGGCCCTAAGACTAAGCTTAGAGATTCACACTTGGTTTAACTTGTCATTTAAATGATGAATTAGACTAAATAAGGGTGTTAAAGCTTAATCTACGTAGACGATTTTTCTACTAATGGTAGATTCCTCATTGTGGTGTTTAGTGAAGTTATAAAATTATAACTATTCAACTCAATTCCAACACTTTCAACCCTAATTTCACTTTGAAGTGGTCATAGTGCCAATTTTTTCCATTTTCCACTACATCAGGATACATTAGACTTGGTTTAGATTGGGTATCCACTGGTAGTAGATGAGATTTCAAACATTTTCATTGTCCATGAGAACATTTACATTGGACACACAACCACTTGAAGTTAATGCCATGTCATCACCCACTCTCGCCAAAATGAAGGGGGCACTGGGGCCAAAAGTAGAGAACGCAATTGGGCGGGGGGCGATTTTGGATCTGCATTACCTTGCTGCATGAACAGAAAAAAGCACCGTACGAAGAAGAGAACAAAACCGGCTATCCAACGGTCGCCGCCCGGTGGAAGTCTTCAAAGATAAACCCTTCGGAAAGTGGCCCAATTAGGGGTTTCGCAAATTCGCAGCTGCAGCCATGGCGATGGCGTTGTTCTCGCTGTCCTCTTCACTACCGAGACTGGCATCGGCGCCGCAGCTCGTCTCTCACAAGGACAGAATCCAATCTCTAGCTGCATCCAGTTCTGGCTCATTCACCCGCTTGCCTCAGCCCGCACATTGCAAGTAAGCAGATTCCAAATCATCTGGTCCCCTAAAACGTTCAACTGTCTGTTGAGAGTATTTCCAATTTCCAATTTCTCTTTTTAATCATGCGTATGTGCGACCTGAGAGTTCTGGAGAAGGAACTGGTACCGGTAGCGACAGATTTCAGAAAATTCGAGCCTTGTTGATCTTGAGTGATACAACGACATTGCATTTCCTTACCTTGTGAGGAAAACAGAAGTTTGCTTTTGCTAGGCTTGGACTGTCTGGTGCTCTTCAGCGCTTAACTTTCTCTTGAGAGTTTGAATTTTGAATTTATCTTTCTAATCATGTGTCTGTGCTACCTGATACTTCTGGAGAGGGAAATGGTGCCAGAAAGACGAGCTTTGTCTTTGTTGGGGATCTTGAGCGATTCAACGACATTGCATCTCTTTAGCGTGCTTAAGAACGGAGATTTTGCTTTCAGTAGGTTTCCGGTGTCTGGTGCTCTTGAGCGTTCAATTTTGTCTTGAGAGTTGCCATTTTGAATTTCCTTCTCCAATCATGTTAGTGTGCAACCTGCGATATCGGGAGATGGAAATGTTGACGGTAACGACAGATTTCAGAACTTCGAGCTTGGCCTTTGTTGTTGATCTTGAGTGACTGTTCGAGATTACATTCCTTCTACGTGTCAGAAAAAAATATAAAGTTTTTCTCTTAGTAGGTTTTCAGTGTCTGCTTCTGAAATTCTTCGACTTCTCGTGATTTTTATGACTTGATTGGAAAGCATTGATGTCTCGTATTGTGTTTGTGTCGCATTTTATAAGAATGTGTTTGTGAAGCAGACTGCATCCTCAACTGCGTTCAACGTTTGCTTGAAAGTTTCAATTATGAAGTTTAAAAAAGAATTTATGCGTGAGTGACAGTTGAGATTTCTGGAATGGAATGTGTCTTGGTAGCGACAGACTTCAAGAATTTCTATCCTTTTCATTTTTTTTGGCTTCTTGAGTGATTCAACGAGATTGTATTTCTTCTGCGTGTGAGAAAGGAAATACAATAGTAAAAATTGCTTTCACGACGCTTTTGGTGTCTGTCACAGGAATTCTTGAATTTTTCGTGATTTTAATTATTAAGTGGGAAGTATTTGATGGATCGTATGTGTACGTGAGACCCGAGATTTCTGGAAAGGAGATTGTGTTGGTAGTGGCAGATTATGCCCCGATTTTAGAATGTCGATCCCTGCCTTTGTTATTGATTTCGAGTAATTCGACGACATTGCAATTCTTCTGTGTGTGAGGAAAGTGAATGAAATGTGCTCTCACGAGACTTTTAACACCTTTTAAATTAAATCTTTTAGTTTTCGTGATTTTCGTCATTGTGTTTGGAAAGTGTTGATAGCTTGTGTTGAGTTTGTGTCGTGAATGATAGGAGTGTATTTTCTGCGCAGATTGAAATGTCGGAGGGAAAGGAGTAAAGGAATTCAGGCAACTGCTGTTACAGGTTTGTTCCAGACACTTTCCTCTAGTATATTAGATGCTTGCATTGAACTCAGATTTATCAAATTCTAGAATATGTCATTAAATCTAGATGATTTTCTCGACTATTTCGTTGAATGCAGACCATCGTCAATCCTTGGTAAAAAATAGAAAATTTTGGGTCAAAAATCACCGCCTAGCGGTCATTTCATTAGTCAAGGTTTTGATATCTGGTATGCATTGATTGTTTTCCGGCTGATTCCATGTGTTTATTAGTCATTGTTATTGCTTGCAAGCATTTGTATCCGTTGAGCTTCACTATTGACGGCCTGATTGCTGCCGAACACTTGAACCTTATTCTTTATAGACTATGATCTAGTCTAGATTTACTTATATTAGTTTTAGTGAACATAAAACATATCAGGGTCTTAGGTGATCATTTCTACTTGTGATACCTACCTAAATGCAATACTCTTAAAATTTGCACAGTGATTTTGAGAATGTATACCACCTCAACATCAGAACTTGGGTTGGTTGTAAGTCATCTACCAATATAATTTTGAACCCCTATGACTTTTATACATTGCATTCTCTGGTGTGCTGGAATCCTCTTTGATTTGCTAATAAGAAATCTGATTATTTTAATAATTAAAAATTAAATCTGGCTAACCTTAGTATGAGAGTCGATCTTGCACTGCAGGCATTGGTTTAGTAGAGGAGCGGCAGGAACAGGTTCTCCCTCGAGGGGCCTCATGGTCTGTTCACAAGTTCGGAGGGACATGTGTTGGCACACCCGAGCGCATACAAAATGTGGCGAAGATCATTGTGGAGGAGTCTTCAGAACGCAAGGTGGCAGTGGTGTCAGCCATGTCCAAGGTCACGGACATGATGTATGATCTGCTGCGGAAAGCCCAGGCTCGGGATGAGTCTTACGTGGCTGCTTTGGATATGGTTCATACGAAGCACAGGGAGACAGCTGTGACTCTTCTTGAGGACGGGGATGATCTCAAGGAGTTTCTTGGAACTTTGGAAGCTGACATTCTCAACCTTCGAGCTATGCTTCGAGCTATTTGTATCGGTATATTAGAATCCCTTTCCCTTTAGCTCATAGAGTTAAGGTATATTTGCACTTAGGTGTTAAGAGTGATGTTCGCGAGAGTCTTAGGAATGAATTTAGTTATACTTTTGGACTAGATCCACATTGCTAACGCAACTCCCTTCACCAAGTGCACACATGCCTTTATCCTGTAACTCTGTCGTCCTTCGTTTGCCTCGGCCTAATTTACATGTGTTCAAAGTGGAGTCGAAAGAAAGATGACACCATATCTTATAGGATAAGTCTAATGTCTGTTAGTTTTCATTTCTCTGGAATTATCATAACGTCTTGCTTTTTCCTCCTTGAACATGGCTTTGTAGACGAGAGAATCTAGGTTGTGCAAGCCACTATAAGGGTCTGTCTTACTGATATCACATGATATGGAACGCAGCTGGTCATGCGACCGAGACCTTCGAAGATTGGGTTGTGGGGCATGGTGAGTTGTGGTCGGCACAGTTGCTTGCCGCAGCTGTTCGAAAGGTGTGAGCAAGGACTTAACCTCTACAGGTCCCCGCCCTTATTTTGACAGTGATAATCGCCCTTCAATTTCGTTAAAACTTCATATTTGTTACTTTTACAGAGGGTCAAATGTTGTCTACGAGTATACAAATTTCAAATGATCTTAGTGAAAAAATTATAATATTACAGTTTTATAGTGAAATATGAAGAAAACTTTGAAGTTAATCTGATAATTGTGTGTTTTGATTGCAGAGAGGTCTACCGTGTGTCTGGATGGATGCTAGAGATGTGTTAGTGGTCACGCCAAGTGGAAGGCAGCAAGTTGACCCTGATTATGAAGCGTCTGAAGAGAAGCTTGACAAGTGGTATTCACGGTTTCCATCTGATACTGTCATTGTGACCGGCTTCATTGCTAGCACCCCAGACAATATTCCCACAACCTTGAAACGAGATGGCAGTGATTTGTCAGCAGCCATAATGGGAGCACTCCTGCAGTCCTCCAAGGTCACCATTTGGACCGATGTGGATGGTGTCTACAGTGCGGATCCAAGGAAAGGTATCGAGCTCCAAGTATTGTGTCCACTTTCAGTAAGAAGTCTTCACGAAGTATAGTTTCTGTTCAGTTTACTACAAAATTGCAGTTCTTGTATATAATTTTGAACACATTCCGGGGATTCTAATGCTTTATCTTTGTGCATGCAGTCGGCGAAGCAGTGGTCCTCCGATACTTGTCTTATCAGGAGGCCTGGGAGATGGTAAGTTTGATCTTTAACAAACCATTGTCGTCTATTAGGGATCATAGAAGCTTTCTATCTGCAATATTGTTCATGCATTTTGCAGTTTTTTTTCCCTTTTTTCCCTTTCCTTACAGTAAGTTTCGTAGTCTGATTTGAATTTCTGAAGTAATGGAGGGATACGAACCTTCGTATTGCTTATAACCTAATGTTTTGCTTTTGACAGTCATACTTCGGGGCTAATGTACTTCACCCAAGGACAACAATACCTGTAATGAGGCACAACATCCCTATAATCATACGCAATGTCTTCAATGTTGCGGCTCCAGGGACTGAAATTGGAAGATTTTCAGACTTGAAACCTGCTGATTCTCACGCTGATTTCGTCAAAGGATTTGCAACTGTGGACAACATCGCTCTTGTGAACGTGGAGGGGTACATAGCAAAATTCTGTCATACATGGTTTCTGAATTATTAGGGATATAATGTTATATTTTTTCATCATGAATCCTAGAGTTAGAATCTGTCACGCGACCTCATAGACCTTCCGAGTACCGTGCGTGTTGGAATGGGTTTTGTCTTACAGTTACTATTTGTCGCTGGACGTCCATAATAAGTGTTTGCCTCAAGTCAGTTCTCCTTGGCTAATGTTCTTATTCTGGTACCAAAATTTGAATCGTGATGCTGCAGAACAGGCATGGCTGGAGTTCCTGGAACAGCAAGTGATATTTTTGACACTGTGAAAAGTGTGGGTGCCAATGTGGTGATGATCTCACAGGTGAGATCATTCTCTTGTCTCGAAGACGTATACTGTTAGATGAGTCAGGCCTGAATAATCGAGCATGTAACATTTTGTGTTTGAGATGCCACTGATTTTATGTAGAATATGCGCCACTTTTGATTGCTCAAGTTGAAGGAAGATGCTTAAAATTTTAATCAACATCATGTGCGACTAGGGGTGCGTAACAAGCTTAAAATAATCCATTCCATTCATGACACGTTATGATGAATCTGAGGTGACAAGTGTGCAATCCAGAGAGTTAGCTTGTTATCTCAATTATTTATAAGCATGCTACATAGGAACCATTCGAGTGCCACCTCTTCGTGCTCAATTCTGCTCTGTGGACTAGAGTTAAGTCGACATTGAACAAACGAGGTAAAATGATTTCTGCACCAATCAAGGTGTAGGTGTTGGATTTTTTGTTATCGTAAGCTTGTTGTTGCGACCTGTGTAATCTGAAGTGGGCCTAAGGGATGAGGACTTCTCTGCAGTTGTCTGACAACGTTCCTTTCATTTTTGCAGGCCAGTAGTGAACACTCAGTGTGCTTTGCGGTTCCGGAGACAGAAGCGGACACAGTTCGCCGAGCATTGGAGAAGAAGTTTCGCAGAGATCTCGATGCCGGACGCTTATCAAAGGTATTAGTTGCCTTTTAAAATAATTGTTAACACATTCGTGATTAGAGGTATCTTGTTTCAAATATGTTTTTGCAGCCAATTGTATGTGACTGAGAACAATAAATATGTGGGGTTTGTTGTTCCACAGGTGGACGTGGTAAAAAATTGCTGTATACTTGCAGCTGTTGGGCAACGAATGGCCAGCACTCCTGGAGTTAGTGCAACTCTTTTTACTGCACTTGCTAAGGTGCGTGTAAATGTACTTGAGGGAAATCTCATATGCTGTACTTTGATCTATTAAATTGGTGAATTCTGCAAATCTCATGAGATTGGTTGTCTAGTTTCTGTTAGGCTTGCTAGATTGGTTGTCTAGAAACTAGTTTCACGTTGGGTGTATTGCATGTCTTTAAAGTGGTGGATTTTTCTCATGCTTTCACTTATCTCAGGGATAACATCAATGTGAAAGCACCTCTCCATGTTTGTTGCATGTTTCAGGCCAACATCAATGTGAGGGCAATTGCACAGGGATGCTCAGAGTACAACATCACAGTGGTGGTGGATCAAGACGATTCTATCAGGGCTCTCAAGGCTGTGCATTCACGATTTTATCTTTCTAAAACTCCTTTAGCTGTTGGGCTCGTTGGTCCTGGTCTCATTGGAAAGACTCTTCTCGACCAATTCAAAGATCAGGTCAGTATTACAATCTCTTTGATCAGTTTATATATATTCTGTTGTAGCCGACTTTTCGTTAGCCCCTCTCTTACCTTTTATTGATTTGGTTGCTTTGATGGAACCAGGCGGCGGCATTGAAGGAGAATTTTAACATCGACCTGCGTGTGATGGGTATCATGGACTCAAAGACCATGTATTTAGATGAATCGTAAGTAACACTAGTTGTCATTTTTGCGTACTGTAAAGAGATCTGTTGCAGTCTTGTAATGTCACGTCATCTTAAGATATGTTGGTGGCTATGCACTCTTGATACCAAAACATCATACGAAGGTCTTCTTATTTTCAGAATGATGCTCATCCATGTATCATGATTCAAGAACGATTCCTACCTTCAGATTTTATTATCAAGACGAAAACCAAACTTTTGTAAACCAAGAAGGATTGCCTTTCACAGCTATTGAGAGTCCCGTCTCGCAGGGGACTGGACTTGTCCAAATGGAGGGAACTGGTCGAAACGAAAGGAGTTCCAGCGGATATGGTGAAATTCACAGCGCATATGCAAAGTCACTCTTTTCCGAATTCTGTAATTATAGACTGCACCGCGAGCGCTAAAGTTGCTGAAAAGTATTATGAGTGGGTAAAGAAGGGCATCCACATCATAACCCCGAATAAAAAGGCCAATTCGGGACCATTTGACCAGGTGCTGCTCTTCTCCCTTTCTGTTCGTCCCTCGCATTCGTAATTAGTCGATGACCGTTCACTGTTACCTTAGTGCTGTTGTTTCTTCAAGGGATTTTATATCGGCATTGATAAAATTTCCGGTTTCGTCGGTGCCAATGGATGCTTTGGTCCTCTAGAAGTTCTTGAGTCAATCTTTTTGTTTAGAATGACTGTCAACCTGAGATTAATAATTTCTTGTTACTGCACGTGGTCTGTTTCAGTATGCTCTGTTGAAGGATCTTCAGCGCCGGTCGTACACACATTATTTTTACGAGGCCACTGTTGGGGCCGGCCTGCCAATTATCAGCACTGTGCGTGGGCTTCTTGAAACTGGCGACAAGATTATGAAGGTGGAGGGTATTTTCAGGTCAGGAAGAGTTTGCTTGGCCAACTTTCTCATCAAATCTTTCGCTGGTTTTTTTATCTGATGTTTCAAGGCTGATCAAAGTTTATTTAAAATACTTTATCACTGGCCATAACTCAGATTGATCTAAAATATATCAGATAATTGGGCTATTTTTTTAAAAAAAACTTGTCATTTTGATGCAGCGGCACATTGAGCTACATATTCAACTGCTTCAATGGCGAGAAGCCGTTTAGTCAAATCGTTACGGAGGCAAAGGCTGCTGGTTACACTGAACCTGATCCTAGGGATGACCTCTCTGGCATGGACGTTGCCCGCAAGGTATGGAAGTCGTGAATTTGTAATGTTGCATTCATGTACAGCACCTAAGAAAGTGCTGTACATGTATCTTTAGGTTTAGTTGTACTGGTGCAAGGTTCTGAGTTTCTTTAAAGGAAATTGCGTGATGGCGTGTGACTGTTTCGATCAGGTCATCATCCTGGCTCGGGAGTGTGGATTGCAGTTGGAGCTTGAGGATATTGAAATAGACCAGTTAATTCCAGAGTCTCTTCAGGTACCTAGTTTGTCCAAACCCTATCAAGTTGTTCAATTGATACTATTAATAGCAATAGTTTCTTATTCTGTTTATCTTGTTTTTGTTTTGTTTGTCACATTGAGATGTGGCATGAGTTATTGTTTGGTAGCTCTCTATGAGGGGTGCACAGAATTGATTTTGCACGATTTGGACTTACAGACCGAGAGATATTGAATTTCGAAGTACTCTTCATTAAAAGTCATTGAAAATAAGTATGAAGACCGGCATGTGGGGTACCACGTAAGAAAGGATTTAGAACAGGTTGGGCCGTCATAGTGGCAACAACACAGGCCAAACTAGTTATTTGCTAAAGTCCTCCTGAGAATATCCAAAAATGACTAAGCCCATTATATGACTTGCACATCAGGCACTTGACTCTGTTGACGAGTTTCTGGACAAGCTTCCCAGTTTTGACGCAGAGATTGAAGCGAAGAGGAAAGATGCTGAGGCATCTGGAAAGGTGAGTAGATCAGCGCCTTGCACTTGAATGCCCTCTAGTTCTCACCATGCATGTGTCGTCCCCAAATGCCGTTTGAAACGATTCATAGATTCCATGTATCATGTGTTTGTAATGGCGGGGCGGTTCTGTATGGAATCGGGGCCTTGACCCTGCTTCTAATTCTTCTTTATTTTCTTGACAACTTGGTTTATTTCCTTGACAACTTCACATAGAATAAACTATGCCTTCTTATTTTCTTTATACTTTTAATGATAAGTCAGCCCGGGTGTTAGTTTTTTCGTTTCTTCTGTGTATGGTCCTACGCATGGGAGTACTTTCAGTTGTTTCTGGGCTGGTGTTCGGATTGGGCCTAGCCTGGGTGATTCAGAGACTGAGACTGTTGACTTCTGGTTGCACAGGTGTTACGATTTGTAGGGATAGTAGACGTGAAAGCCAACGAGGGATCAGTGAGACTGGTCAGTCTCCCCAAATCAGATCCTTTTGCTCAGCTTGCTGGCACAGATAACATCATTGCCTTCACGTCCTCGAGATACTCCAAGGAGCAGCGTCTGATTGTGAGGGGCCCTGGAGCTGGTGCGGAAGTTACTGCCGCAGGGGTGTTCAGCGATTTGTTGAGGCTGGCTTCCTACTTGGGTGCTCCTTCATAGGTTTTTTATAATTAATCATTGAGGACACTGTTTTTGTCAGGAATTATGCACAAGCTAGGGATCGATTTGAGTGCTTGGTCCATGAATGATTATATAGCACGCTGTTACTATGGGGTTACTTTTAGGTTACGTAAGAGAGATTAGCCCTTACTGTCTCCATATTTGTATTGGATAAGCCTTGGGTGCACCTTCATCGGTGTTACAAGTTGAAAGCATCTTCAAAGTTTTATGTCGCAAAAGTGCGGTAGATCATCAGGACAATGTTAAATGTCAGGAATCATGCGGAAGGCAGGGATCGAGCTGACTGCTTTGATTGCTTGAGAATTCAATTAGGTCCGTGAATGCTTATTTTATTAGAATATTGTTATTTTAGGTTATGGAAGAGATTAGCCCTGTCTCTTATTTGTAGTGAAGGAGCTTGCGGCCTTTATTGAAATCGAGACAGAAATTTGTGCTTTCAGCGCATGCCAAGAGAATCTGAATGGGAAACCCAAGCTGGACAGTGACAAGTTATGGTTCCATGAGGTTGATTGTTTGCATCATCTTTATAAATGAAGGTGGCATTCTCTAATTCTTGGATTTTGGAGAAGCTGGAGGTCAGGTGTGGAAATTGCCCCTTCTCTATCAAAGGGTACATATTGGAATTTCCAATGTACTTGTGTTGAAGGTACAGGATGCTTTTAGAGGCTCTCTATTCCAACTTTAAAATGTTCATAATTGATACAAGCAGAGTTTGAAAAAAATGAAATACAGCAGATTAGATGCAACTTTTACTTTCTTCAAGGGAAATTGATTGAAAATGTTTTGAGGTGTGCTTCCCTTCCGAAAATCTAGATTTGTAAGTTATTAATAAGTACTTTGTATGTTTTATATATTTGAATTATTGATTAAAAATATACAAACATTTACCACAACCAGGAGCCATGTGTGGACTATGAAATTTCTCTCAATTCTCTAAGTGCATCTAATCATTCTTGGATTCCAATTTCTCTTAGGAACTAGTGTATGAAAGAAACTCATGCATGAAGTGCACCCCCATTTGAGAGGAATTGGAATTTAGAAATGACTCACCCCATTCGAGAGAAATTGGAATTTAGAAATGACTAAAAGGTTATATGAAATGGTTTGTTGATCAAATGGTGTTGATTAAAAATCCCATAGTTAGCATAGAGCTCTTGGTTGTAGTAGATGTTTGTGTATTTTTAATTAGTGATTCAAATGTATAATTTTTATAAATAAATCACCCTCCAAATATTCCTAATCCAATTTCAAAATATATTCCTCATTCTTCAATACTTGTAAGATACAATAGCACTTGAATCCCTCTCAAGTTTGCCTACTACTTCTTCTTAAGCCCTAAGTATTACCCTCATATTTGAATATCTTACTACCAAAACAATCATAACAAGACCAAAAAATGATGTTAACATGAATTTGTTATTTTTCTTAAATACTAATTTTTTAACCTACTAAAATAAAATAAGAGTAGTTAGAAAACTTAAGAGCTAAAGTAAAAGCTAACTTAAATATAATTTCAAATTGACCTTTGAATTACTAACCCACAAATATAGTATAATTATAAAAATATATAGATACCTAATTTTAACTAGTATGTGTCTCACATCACAACATGTAGAATTTATAAATCTAGTGATGATTTTTTTGCCATAGAATTACTCATTCGATAGTAGGCCCTAATACTGCCCAAAGTTGAGAGGTTTTAGCAACACTTGGTTCATCGATGGTGGGGGTTCTTTAGATAAATTTAGTTTATTGAAATTGAGGATGTAGCGCTACTATCACACCTTTATTTAGTATTTGAAGTTGGTTTTTAGCCATTGCTTTCTTGCAACCAACTTATCACCAATGATACTTTGCAAGAGCTCCAAACAAAGTTTTGATTCCAACCTAGTTTATACTTGGAGCCAAATTGAAGGCCAATTCAAACTTTCCAAGTTTGAACCAACTAGACTTCACTCAATTCTTCCAAATCTGGTCCAAGGGCTTTCTACTAGAGCCAGGCCAGAACTACAACTCACCCTATGTGGTGCCTTAGGTGATATAGTTTTGGTGCCAAACCTTTAGGCCGAGAGGATGAAATTGGAACAAGATTTTGGGTGGACCAAAGTTCCATTAGGGCTTGATTGGACTCTTTTGTTGAATCAATGATGCTACCATGTGAGCATAGAGACATGAGCCTATGAGCCTTGAACCTAATTGTAGGTATGTACCTACAACCATTTAAAGGTGTTTATAACATAGGTACATATAACATAGACACCTATAACCATAGAAGGTTGTCTATAATATAGATTGCTAAACTCATGGGCTCATAGATTCTATGTCCACATGTACTACTCCTTTCCATTGAATTATGAACATTTGTAGCATGCATCAATCAATGGAAGTTATTATTTGGAACTTTGACCCTTTATAACTTTTGCATACAATATCCAAATGTTGTGTTCTTGATGTGTTGGAACCTACTTTTGTTTGCCAACAAGAAAAAATGAAAATTTGATCAGTCTAATAATATTAAGAAACTATAGTAGCAAGAAGTGGCGGTACCGACCTAAATTCAAGAACATTTGGATCTAAAAAGCATATTTCAGCTCTTTGGTTGATAAATTTTTATAGTTAATTTAGCTTCTCAATTAGTTTTTTAGTTAATTAATGTCTTAGTTATTTTTACAATTAACTTAGCTCTGCAATTATTATTTTCAATTGATTTATCTCCTTAGTTGATTTAGTAGACCAAATTTTAGCTCCTTAGTTGATCAATTTTTACAGCATGTGAACTTACGATTGATGGTTGGCAAGTTCACTACATATAATCATGCCAATAACCAATTCTTGAACTTCCAATGTCAAATTTTTCCTAGGATTTAGCAATTTGTAAAGATTCAAAGATGGATTCATTTCTACTTCAAGTCAATTTCTCATATTTGGATTATAGATTTTATTCAAGGATAATAACAGTAAAAAAATTCCTCTTTTATTTTCAAAATAAAATAAATAGGAAGAGAAAGACAACATGTTTTTTTTTGTATTTTTTGAAATATAGCATTAAAAAAATCCAATAGCACATGATCGAAAATTGGGCCCTAGAATCAGGCCTTTGTATTAGGGCCTTGCACATGCACCCACATGGAGCTGTGAGGGACTGGACGTAAGGGCTGGAAAGCGGGGGTTAGAGCAATTTGAGCCCAACGGGTTGGCCCCCATGAATTGTGAGGGATCAGTCTACACGGGAAATTACCGCATGCAATTATCCTCTCCTTCCTTCCGCTTCGTTGCTTCAAACTTATTTGTGGTCGGCCTATCAGTTTAGGGTCAAAGTGGTAGTTCCGCATGCCTTATCTTCTCCTTCTATCCTCTTTCTTGCCTTCTCTCTCCTTTGGCTTTCTTTCTCTAGGGGTGCCTTGTTGTTTTGCATTTTGTGTGGTGAAGGTATTTTACTTTGGTGGAAGGTAGTGAATTAGGGTTTCAATTTTCAATAGATATTATGGAGACTCCAAAGGGAGGGTTGCTAGCTTTGATGCTTTTTGATGAGGGGTGTGGTAGTTCTCAAGGAACTCAAGAAAGAGGTTCTCGTGGTACTAGAAATGTGAGGAGGGAATGGAAGGATGCAATTGTGAGGTTTTTTGTTGACATAAATACAAACAAGTATTGGGAGTATGACCGCAAGTCATTCAAGCAAGCGAATTGGGTGTCTTTTGCAAAGGATCTCAATGCACAATTTCCAAAACTCAAGAGCCTCAACGAACGTGGCAACAAACCAAAGACAAATGGGCTAGCGTGAAGAGCACCTACTAGAAGGAGAAGCTCAAACAAAAAGAAACCGGAACGCCACCTTCTACATGGGTTCGTTGGTACGAAATTTTTTATTAGATTTTTTAAGGTAGAACTAGAATTTATGGTGTGCCTCAAAGGGTTGATCAAGGAGTTTGAAAGGGAAGGACTTTGCAGATAGTTCTAAGTAGATTTCTATTTTTTTAGACATTATATGTTTTTTTGCTACTCTGAAGGGTTGTGAGTTTCCATCTGGAAACCAGCCGAAATCCACCGTTTGCAAGTTGCATTGACTTGACCAAGAGACTACTAGGTCACTTTTTTTGAAAAAAATAAAAAATGAATTTTTTTTTAACTTTGTAAGGATTTTAAAGATTTAAAATTAAAAACAAAAACAAAAAAACAAAAAAAACAAAAACAAAAAACAACTTGACGCCGGCATTTGATGAGACCGGGGGGAACGAAGCTGGGAACAGGCCTGAAACGACCCTCCAACCCCCCCAGATCTCATTTAATGTTGAAGGCATTGCATCTTCTTTCTAATCTTGTATGGAATTTGTTTTGTTTTGATTTGAATTTGGTTGGATTTGTTCAAAATTCCATTACATTGAATAAAATAACCTTTTGTGTAATCCTCAAAAGTCTTGTAGTTCAACAAAAGATGTGGTCATTCATCTTCAGGGTTTTTCACAACCCATTGCCTAAACAATTTTTGCCTAAAAATCTCTATTTGATGTTTTGACTGTTCTCCTTCCTTAAGTACGGGTAATCTTGCATTTCCAAATCCAACACATGGATCTCTTCACAAATATGCAATAGGCACAACAAGCTTTGGCTCATTAATCATCTCACAATAATTGTGTAACCAACGGCAAGCTACTGTAATCCTAGAAGCTCTATCAATTCTAGAATTAAAACATTTAAGAATTCTCCATCAGTTCTTCAATGCTTGTTCAACCACCACTCTTCCGGAATTCATAGAATTGTCAAATCATTTCTTCTGCAAATCATTAGGTGCCTTCTAATTCTTCATCAAGTAGGTGCAAATGGGATAGGTAGCATCTCCTATTAAATAAGGAGTACAACTCATGTCTCCAACCCAAACCACCGGTTCTTGTAGAATATCTCGTTTTTGTAAACCCTTGTACAAGTTGGATACTTTGAATTGCCTGCTATCATGCACTCCTCCAAATTGGCCAGTGCACACATTCCAAAAAATCTTTCTAGAATCACAAACAACTTGCAATACAATGGAATTGAATTTTTTCCTATTGTAAAAATCAGAAGCAACTAGTATAACCCTTATTTTTGGATTCTTGGATAATGGTATATGTGTCCTATCAATTGATCTACATACATTGGGTAAACCAATAATGTTCTCAAAATCAGAGGTAATGCTAACAAGGCGGTTTTCACTAGGAATTGAAATGTATTGGCTAAATAATTTATCTTTATCAATAAGTATGTCACAAACAATATCTACATACTTTCTAATGGTTGAAGCTCCAATCTTGAAGCAATCACCCATGTATTCAGCACTATGACCATGTGCAAATCTATAAATTACACATGATACTATTTTTGCAATTTCCATTTGTGGCCTCACTTGATTCACACACCTACTTCGCAATAAAGGAGCCCAAAAAGGAGTTAACATGTTCAACAAATTTTGAAATGCATCATAACTCATTCTATAAAATTGAATATATTTATTGTGTTGCTTTTCATTTGTTGATCTCCACACTATCCTTTCTACATAGTTCCAATGTGTTGATTGCCTAAGTTCTGTCCAAAACAGGCGAGAAGGATTGGATTTCTTGCATGAAGCAAGCAACAACAACATTGATAGAAATTGAAAGTTCATTGAATTCCTAGTATTAAAATCCAATACTTCCCAAGCCCTTGATTTGAACCTAAGGGAGTTCCTCAAATTTGTCATAGGAATCATACAAAATATGATTCTCATCAATACAAGTTGAACAAAAAAAGAGGGCTCCATATTGAACTTGAAAAGCCCTTAAAGTTGGTTTAAAAATAATCCTATAAGGATAAAAAAACCCAAAATAAGACACAATGTTACAAAACTGTTTTTGAACCCCTCGGAAAAATCACCCTGGGGCCTAGGCGGGTAACTGGCCGTGGCAACTTGCGGTAACTGAAAGTGACAACTCCTGGTAACTGGGCTTTTCTTCCTCTTCTTCAATGGGGGTCCTGAACGAGACAGCATGTGCGAGGCCCTATTAAGGAAGAACCACCCATAACCAACTAAATAAGCAATTCTGGATATGATCTGGAGTAGTATAGGCTTAAGCAAATATTTTCGAAGGTGGAAGGATAGAAATGACGGGGATTGAACAAACTTTGGTAATTTTATCACTTGAATTCTAATTACTATGAATTTTGAAAAGCAAAAAGTGCTCTGGACCCATTGTCAATCTCTCAATTCTTCCAATTTTGATTATTCAAAAACTACAATCTTACTCAATGCTTTCTGTTTTCTTACTTATTACTTTGGGACATGTGTCATGAATCTATTAGTCCCAATTTTAAAAAGAAGAAAAAAACCCATTCTAACAATAGTTGGAAATAAGTCAGTCTATAAGTTGGTTATTGGGGCTTGATCAGGAATGGGTGGCTTCCCCTTATTGGAGTGTTGAATTGGGGCCAGACTGAGGACCCGAATTCAAGCAAATCCGGGCCCCACCTTCCATCCTGCCCCAGGCTGCAGTGTATAACCCACCAGCTTCTTTATTTGGATGAATAACGGATGAACAAGTTTCGATGACCGCTCGGTTTGAAGTTTCGTTCGTTTCCTTAAACCCTGATAGAAACCCTAGGCGAAACCCTAAAATTGCTGATTGTGAGAGACGAAGAGCAACCTCTGCATAACTTAGCGATTGAGCAGCAAGCTCCATCGGTGTCGAGTGCGGTTGCGATGGGGAGATCTCGAAGAGCCTTCAGGAAGAGCAATCCGACTGTCCGCGTAGGCTTGCCGAAGCGCAGGAGCTCCAAGTCGGTCGTCCCGGAGACCCTGATTTTGCCAGGAACCAGCACGAAGTAATGAATCTCTTGTTCTGATAAATTTAACTCTTTCAATTTGGTCATGTGATTCCTGCCAATATTTCGCCTCCTAAGTGGATAAAACTTTTTGTGCTAGTGAATCTTCGCAGAGAATTGTTGAGGTGGTATTATTTGTGCTGATTTGAGAATTTTAATGAGGTTAGAGTAGAAACAGTCAAACTGTTCAGGTTGCAGTCTTTTAGAAAGCTCAGAGTTGCATCTCAAAAGCTACGATAATTTTCCAAGTTTGAAAGTCTGACTTTTGATTATAGTGATTCACTGTTCTCTAAGATTTCACGGGAGAACAGCCCTAGCCTCTGTTTCCCAAACTCTTTAGAGTTTACAGAGGTAATTTTCTGGTGGCATGCTTTTTTGAAAGTGGAGAGTTGAATCTCAAAGACTCTGATGGTTTTGTAGGTTTGATTTTTGACTTATTTATTTTCTAATCTATTGACTTCGTGAGAGGAGGGCGTGACCCTCTGTAATTCAGCTCTATTTCCACCCTAATTTTTTTGGTGTCCATCTGTTCCCTCCTCTTGTCTGAAATGCATCGTTATTGACTATGTCGCAGGTTGGAGTGGGATGGAAAGGCATCGTTAATTAGCAATTACAAATCGATGGGAATCGTGGCGAATCCGAATGTGACGGGAGCGCGGTCGGGTACTAAGCATCTTGTACAGCTAGTGAGCTTACAGAAACCGTTGTCAGCTGACGGTGAAGAGGTATATGGTAGCGATGACGAGCCTGACGGTAAGTTAACGGCCTTCCAAACATGGTTGTTATGGTTTAGGGTTTATAGGATTGCAAGGTTTTCTGATGTCTACTGTAATACTCTGCATTCTTACACAGTTTGAACCAACCAAGTAGCGCCGATTATCTTACGGGAATTAACGACTAAGTGGTCGCATTGTCCAATTTGTGTCTGTTAGTAACTTGCAATGAATGTACATTCATTTCCAATAGCTAATTCAGCTCCCTGAATTTGGACTAACTCTGCCTATACCAATGGTTTGAATTGCTAAATCCGCCTGCCCCAAGTAGCAACAGGTAGCCAACTTGAAAGCCTAACTCCCCATTAGTTACCTGGAAGTGCGGGCACGCAATAGGTTAGTTAATTTCCAACTCGCCAATGGACCTCAACACCTGAGTTAGCTAATGAACCTCAATACCTGAGTTAGCTAATTGGCGATACCTGGTTTGGGCGGGCAGACCTTAACCAAGCAAGTTAGTGATTGTCATAATGGAAGCGTGCGCTGAGTGCGTTTTTCTGTAATTGAGGTCAAGTCAAATTTTATGTGTATCAGAGAATGTTCGCTTTCTATTTCCAGAGCTATACAGAATTGCATTATTATACCATTTTTCACTTGAATGTCACTAAGCAATATTGAGCTGTGCTTCCTCCTGTATTCTTGCAGATGTAAAATCTGCTCTCCACAAAAAGAGGTCGGATGGGAAAAAGGCACCAATTCAGAGACTTACAACAATGCAGAGGGTTTATATTAGTCGACTTATATTGAAACACGGGGACAACTATGTGGTCAGATGTCATCCCTCGAACCAATCCATGCTTGGTGTGGATCTCTGTTGTTTCTGGATCATGGCGATCATGTTGTTTACTGTTTTGTTCAACTTGGCTTATGTCTCTTTTTCTTATTTTAAAAACGGAGTTCATTGATACCGAGAATTTTTTGCAGGCAATGTCAAAGGACATCAAGTTGAATCGGATGCAGCACCCGCCTGGAGCGCTTTCACTTTTATGTGAGCGGTTCCATAAGTACGATAAATTGGCTGACAATGTTGAAGCACAAGAAAATTCCTAAGCAATAAAAGAAGGTTTACAACTTGAATTAGTTTTCACTGGTATACTTATCAGCATGAAAATTGTGAGACTTGCTGCAAGTAAGCAGCTGAGGTTTATCTACTTCTGTTGATGTTGTGGGTATGACTTCAAAGAACTCCAAACGAAGCTGTAGTTTCATGGTAATGCATGTCGTTCTGGGGGCAGTACTAATGACTATTCAGATGACTACATCTTTTTTATATATTTAACACATTACCTTAGAACTGGAAATGTCTTCAAGCTGCAACGTCAACCTCCGAGATTTCCTGGCAACTGTACTTGCAGTTTTGATAGCTCGGAGAGCTAATATTTCCTAAAGCCAGATTTAATGTACCACATTCAGGATTTATCATCATCCGGTGATTGCATCTAGTGGCGTTCCTTCTACAGTAGTTTACTAAAATGTACAGTGCATTCGCTGGAACTCAAGAGCCTCTGGTCGATTTTGGATACACCTGCTGTACATAATCAATAGAGTTAACCCCTAAATGAATTGGACTATGTTTTCACCAAAACTGGTCCAAAACTGCCATTTCTAGGACAAGTACCAAATTTTAGAAAAAAAATCATTTTTAGATACATGTAACTATATGATCTTGTAGTACACTGGTTTGAGAAGATGTGGAAAAAATTCAGAAATTTTCATTGTGTAGATTGCAAGATATTAGTGTTTGAAGTAACAAAAATCTTTTTTTTGGCCTTGTGAAAAATTGGGTAGTTGCACTTCACAAGGTCTCATTTGTATGAAAAAATGTTCAAAGTATGTAGTGGTTACTCTTTGGATTCATTCTTCAAGGCAAGGTGGCTATATGCTTGAAAATTTTCAGATTAGAAGGAATTGTACAACATAAGGTAAACTACCTCATTAAAAACAAAATGGGAGTAGGTTCATTATAGGCAAAATTGTAATGGTGGTGTACATTCAAGTTCTAAAATGTACACCACTAACATAATTCAACCTACAATGGGCTTGCTCCCATTTTGTCCATAATGGGGTAATTTATCTTATAGGAAAATAATAATAAGTAGAAAGAAGTAGAGAATGATTCAAAATACTAAATTGTTAACAATTTATTTGTGGAATTGAAAAATGCCAATTCCAAAGGCTATAATGTTATAGTAAACAATCTAAACCTCATGTTTTGATTTTTTTCAAAAATATTTAAAATTGAGTTAAATAAAGGACTTCAAAGTTTGTCTTAAAATAGACGGATTTCATAACTCCCTACAAATCGCTCTTAACTAAAACTTTTCATAACTTTCATCTCACTAATCAAAATGGAATGATTCAAAGCTTTCCATGTATGTTTAAATCTAGAGAACCAATTTCAAATTTTTATTTCCTAAAAAAGTGTTTTTTAAAGAAGTTTTTTTTTGCTACCCATGTTGCCTATCAAGCATTGAAAACAACTTATCATGCAATAACTTTTTAAACCATGTAGTCAAAAGTTATGAAAATTGTTGGCCCTTAAAACTACTCCTTGGGCACATGTGTGAAAAATTTAAAGAAAAAAATAAAAACTTCATTCGTAGTCAGTTGCCTAAAATCATTGTGTTGCCAAAAAACGTAGTTTGGGCATATAGGGGTTAATTCATATAGAATCTTTTGTGCAATAGAGGTACCCTATAGAAAGGTCAGATTTGGCAAAAATTAAGTTATTTTTGTAAAAATGTGCCATATGTCATTTTGTGAATGGTCTGAGGTGACATGGACCCATGGGAATTTGATATGGAAATTCAATTTTGGCACTTAGCTACCAAATCAGACCATCATGTATGGTATACAAGATATGGTGTGCTTGATAGTATTTATTTTAAACCCAAATTTGGATGCATGCACTCAATAAAGTCATTGGTGAAGTGTTTGAACAAAACCCAACCAATGGCTTAGTCCACCTTCATGGTTGTTATATGTTCTTTGGAACGTTAGGTGGGATAATTTTAATGAATTGCAAAGCTTCTTTGGTCCCTTGTTCAGGTTTGAGTTGTAAGGGTGGGACAAATATTCTTTGGGAAAAGAACCAACTAAAGTTTATGCAATTATGAGTTGTCATTCTAAAAAAGCACAAAGTTGAAAAAAAATTCAATAGCAATTTTTAAAAAAAGAATTGGGATGTTACTACTATAGTTGCATCTTAGGCCACATTGTAATGTCAACCAAATGGATGGCTTTCTTTTGGTCAACTTGTCTTGAAGCCAAGCCTTCTTTGGTAAGCCAATTCAAGATATATTTCACCACCTTGTTTATGTTATTCAAGGGAACTATGTTTTGACAAATTTGAAGAGCTCAAAATTGCTTTGTCCTCCAAGAGGTTAACATGTGAACTTGTTACTAACATCATTCGGAGAAGTATTATTGATTATCATCAAGTAGATTGGTAGAAATGTTGCCCTTGATCACCAAATCTCTAGATTTCATGCAATCAATGGATTGTAAATTTGACACCCATTAGGCTATATTTTCAACCCTCTGCTTGCAAGATACATTGATGGTATCCTACCATTCTCAGAAGCTTATTAGGACACTTTGGTGCACACCTCACCTCATTCAATGGTACCGTTTTCAATGCGTTACACCGTTCTCATATTGATTGTCAAAGTGTAGTGCATTTGTGAGTCACCAGCACGTAGAAGAAAATTCCAGACTGTAGACCCCATGGCCAGGAGGGTACTACCAGTATTATACCTAAGGATTGATGAGACTTATAAACGGAGAAAATGATACCAAAATCGTTGTATAATAACTGCTTAACGGCTTTAACAGCTTCCTACATCGTGAACCTGCAATGTACACAACAATACCGGTAATCATGTGCTTGCCTATTCCTTCACCATAGCCCACTGTTGGCAATCTCTTCCAGCTTTGCACGAATTTGAGTGCGTTCCTCTGAAGTCAGGTCTGCATCCTCCTGCATCAGTCGCTCGCGCAATTCCTTTGTAGCCCCATTCTGTGCACTGTCTGTTACCTGCACTTCCAAAAGGGCAACAGAATGAACAACAAACGGCCTGCACGAAGGAACCTCAGATACAAGCAATTACGCTACAATTGGCTCTGTCCCTGTAGTAATGGCTCGCTTTTTCCAGACAGTCCTAAAACTTCCTCACATTCTTTGTAGAAATGTGGCTTTTGTCAATGCAAAGCTTCCTCTCCTTTGGTCCAGAGCCAATAATTGTGTCTGCTCATGATGCTTACGGAGGCCTCCATATGATGAAAGCCTCAGAAGGGTGAAATATCTTTCTAAATTGTTCACTGACAACTCGGCAGGGTACAGGCACTTTTTACATTATTCACTGACAACTTGGTATATATTAGTGCATATTCCTCTACAGAAACTGTGTAATTGCTCTTTCAAGGTGGAACAAAGTGAAGGTAAGGTAGATGCTCCTGCAAGAGATTAATGGAATGATCTGGTACCTCAATGACGTTGTTAACTTGCCCTTCTCTATTTGGTTCAGATAAAGGCAATTGTGAATCCGTCAACCAATCACCGTCCACCACGAACTTGTACTCGTACTTTCCAACCTACATCCTCAAACTCCCACAAGAATCAGATAACGTAAAGGGTGCACAAGCATCAAAGAGAGGAAATGTCTGGGTTAAACAATGTCATGAGGACGAAGGGAGGCAAGAATACAGTCATCACATATGGGTTATGAAATCTTACAGGCACTTTACGTCTTAGAATCCACTGATTTTCACTTTCATCATATTCCATTGGAATTTTCTGCAGGAGTCACGTCGCACATCAGCTCAAAAAAGCCAGTAAAAACGAAATCATGTCATTCTACAGCAGTTTTTTCAAGGATGAAATATTGATGGAACATCATTATAAGGTAGTTAGAACATGAGAAAGAAAGAACATACCTCACTACCCCACCCTACATCAAGACCAGCAATTTCCACGCTTTCAGCTTCACCCGACCACTTCAGCTCTATGAGTTGCTTTGATCCTTCTGTCAACTAATTAGCACAAGAAAAAATCTAATCAGAATTGAGGGAAGAATGTAGCTACCAAGCATTTCTTGACAATTAAGGCTGCAATTTTAGTCAAGAAAGGCAACAACCCAACATAGTGAAAAATTGCAAAGTAAGAGAAGGATGTAGAGAGCAAACCAGATCAGCTGTAGCAGCTCTGATTGACTCGAGTTTGGGATGACAACGCCTCACTTTCTGCGAACATTTACAAAAAAACGTAAATCCATGAGATTAATAAATTAGCTTCAAAAAATTCTGTAACAAACCATGAAGTCTTCTACAGAACTTTCCATTGGTTAAAACCCTCAGCAACAACACTGTATGGGTTTAACACCTAAGTGCCCAAATGGCCAAAAGCAGCTGCTTCTGTATCCATAGGAATATCATTTTGGAAGTTTCAAAGAATGGAATAATAGGTAACAATAGAAAGAAGAAACCATGTCCAACACTTTTGAATGATTAGAAAATATGTTTTAAAAATTACTACAATCAACTATAAGCGTCCAAAGTGGACTTTTGATGTTCAGTTTGGGCACTTGGAAAATAACTAAGCGACTGGTTGCTTAGCTTTACCTGTAGAAGAACGTTTGCTTCTTTCAGTGATAACCCACGCAGCCAATACATGTAAGCCAGCTGCACGTTCATATAACAGGCCTCAGAACATTAAAAGGAAAAATCCTCAATGCTAAAGAAATAACTTCTGCATAATCATCAAAAACAGGGAATTCTGAAACAATTCTGAAACAGAGAATTATCTTCTCACCGCAACACCAGGAGCCCGACCAAGACCAGCAGTGCAATGAATATAGGCAGTCGTCCCCTTATTCGCTTCAATTGCCTTGTGCAATTGAGCCACAGCAACTGGTAACCTCATGCGTAAATCAAATGGATCAAAATCCCTGCACAACATTGAAAAAGTTAGAACTCAGTTTTGACCTCACATCCCTTACACTTGATTAGCTTTAAGCTCACCGTAACCATGACAACAAACAACTTAATTGGAAATTCGTTGAGTACCTTATCTGGCATCGGTAGTGGATGATCCCATCCAGTTCATTCACGTGTGCTTGGATGGCTGAAAGATCCACTCCAAAGTATCTATGAACTTCCAGTTAAGGGAGAGACACTTGTACTAAACATCAATGCAAAGTCTATTAAAAAGCTCAAGCAGCACTAAAGGAAAAAGGTAGATAATACTAAAACCATTAAGGAACTGATCCGGTCTCCTACACTGACCCCTAATACCAACAACAGTCACTCAACTATTCATACGATTGGTTGGACTTATTAACCAGCGATGTGAGCATGACTTGGTTAAATGTCTAAATGTCAATGATCCCTGATCTCAATAGATTTGGCTCTTATACGCAAAGATCTCTCCACAGATCATACGTCCCAGAATCACACTCCTCCATATGTTAAAATGCTTAAAGCAGCACAAACAGTATCCTCTACCTCAATTATCAAGGATACGCAAGGTCGGGATCTTGTTGTAGGCAGAATATTACTCCAACACCTGCATCCTTCAGCTTATCTGCATCTGCAGGAGTCTAAGTGAACGCCAAGTTCATGAGATGCCAACATTAGGGGTTAACGACTTCACCAATCCGCAGGGTTCACTGAAGAAGCATAAATAAAGATGGAGAGTCTGCTTAACCATTGCAAACAGTTGGGATAATGAAAATTGAACGAAAAAACTTAGGTCTGTATCGAAAGAGTGCACATAAGGAACTGACCTGAAGGCATGAGCCCACGATGAGGTCTGGTAACACATAGGCGTAATTGATTCCTAGATCATGCCTATACTCCAGGGCTGTATTCACGAAACATTGTCCAATTAAACATCTCAATGGCCAGCAAATGGTGATCCAAATGAACAACGATAAGTGTAGGATTTTTAAATGTTTCAACAACTTTTAGGCAACAACATAAAGAGAATCTTAGCCATGATTAATGGGGAGATCACCCAATAACTGCGATCATATGGAGACTCCCAATGAAAATTTAGGAAGCCTCAAGATGATCAATGTGCCCATAGGGACACATATGATGGTGCCTTAAAAGTCCTTGAAACAGTCTAATTTATAACTGAAAACCCTGTTGCTTGCAGCACTTATAAATGTCCAAAATTAGGGATTTGAAGATGAATCCCAAATTGTAAGCTAATGATCGTTAGAACAGAAACTCACATGAGAAGAAAAAAGTAGAGCAACTAGTATGCCTTAGGATAAAGCAACTTACTTGTACCCATGGCTTGCTGCATGGAGGCACTGTACTCCTCCGTCTTCATCTCCGTTTCCTCCGTCTTCTCCTCCGTCTTAGCCACGGTCTTTTCTCCAGTGGCTGCAATCTGCGTAACCAAACACGATTTCCACGATAGAAACAGGATTTTTAAGTAGGGACATCCAAAAACAACAGGCCCCCAAAACCACCACTTGAAGAGGCATTCAGCTAGTGTACATCTCTTTAATCAACGTACTCTTGAAGAGTTTCTTTTTAAAACATCAACCAGTAAACCCTGGCATTAGGTGTCCAAATAATGCATTCCTGGATGCATTTCGATCCACCTTCAAACAACAAAATCTCAAAATTCGACCACTCTGATACCAAGAGCAAAATGTCCAACAGTAAAAGTGTCCACAAAAGAAGCCATTGCGGCGAAATGCGGCCCATTTTGAAAGTTGTTACCCGGAGAGGAGGCCGTCGGGGCTGATGCACTGCCCTCGTCGTGATCCTCACCCATGGACCAAATTGGGTCGCAACGGAGGCTCTAAGCAATGGATTCTCCTTTCCAGCACCAGAAGATCGAATTCTGGTCAAAACCCAACCGTGAGAAAAGCTCGAAACTCCCACACATCAAGACTTCTTTGCAGAGTTTCATAAAGAAGAGATGGAAGACATCGTAGTACCTGGAAAGCTGGAGCTGGTGCGTGGCGTGGGAGGCGAGCATAGCTGTGGTGGTCGCCATAGCCACGTTTCCTTTGGATTCTGCTGCAATGCAATGCAATGCAATCAAGCCCCAAATTCAACAACCGAAAAAGTAAGAAGAAGAAGAAGAGGAGAAATGTGCGAGCCAAGAGAAGGGAGCCCTTCTTGCTTGTATGGGTATTGGAAATTTGGAATACACTAATACGTTACTGAGATATTTGTTACAAAAAAGCTTTGTACTGCCTTGAGAGAAAAGATTCCATTATGAGCGGTAAGCAGAGGAGCGACATGAAGATGGAATAATAAATTAGTGGAATGGATTCCATGGAAGCCATGGCATGTGGCTCACAGAAAACATGTGCGCGTTCATTACATTCTTTAGGGAAGGCTGTTGGAGCATTTGTGGAATCAGTCATGATGCTTTGATGACCTCGAGTGTCCATTATCTTGGGGTAAGGTATGGCACACCCATAATTCAAAATGCAACACTTTTGGACCCAAAAAAAAAAGTTACAAAAATTTAGATATGGATTGTGGAAGATGTACACAATCAAAACATGAGAGTTTAAGATAGTTGTTAGGTGTTGGTTTTGGGTACACCTAAAGACAATACTTTTGAAAAATTTGTAACTAATTCATTTGGTGTTCAAATAGTGCATGTTGAAGTGCATTAAAATCCTCTTTCGGTAACCAATAAGAAGCAAATCAAAGTAAGTTATATTTAATAATAGCAACCATCTAGGAACTAGTGTTTGATAAGAGTGACTAACTAACTCAGTTGTAATTAGTAATGATTATAGGTGTGCATATCTTTCATGGGTTTTCATAATGCATGATGGTATTAAGATTGGATAGTGGAGTGGGTTTTCAATGTTGGGTTTTTTGATGTGTGTTGCATTAATATGAAGAAAAGTCAAGGGTTAAGGCTTTGATGCCCCCCCAAAGATTCAATGCTCAACAAATAACATTCTTATATATACCAATCTATGAGCCTCTCAACTTATAGTTTGGACAATTTATGATTCAAAAGTGCTACAAAAAAATTTTGAGGGTATATTTGGGAATATGATCTTTCTTTTGCAATGGATGCAATTGCTAGATTGCTACAAAATCTTCAAAGAATATAACTTTATTTTGAATTAATGTATCCATTTGGATGAGTAAATTGGATTATCATCTACATTTAGCATGTTGCATCTATATCCATGGATGTAACAAGTTTCATGACTCTAGTGAAGATCACTTTTTGGATTGCTTGAAAAAAATGAATTAAGAAACCTTGGAAACTTTCCATTAAATTTAAAAAAAATCCAAGTATATTGGAAAGAGACTAGATATCTAATAAGAATATGCCTTCAAAAAGACGAGGTAACTATACTTCTTCTTTGACTCACAATAAAGATGATTCTTTATTTGAGCCTATATTCTTTGATGCTCAATGATATTCCAAGGACCTAAGCTACAAGCTACACTCGTATAGAATGTTCATAATTTGCACAAGAAAGAGGTGGAAAAAAGGGAAGGAATAGGAACAGAAAGCAAAAAATGTTAAAACGGAGAAGATTTTGCCGTTTCACGTAGTTTTTGTGAAAGTGAAACGTTTTACAGCAGTTTCAAAGGTACGCTATCTCGACACTCTTGCGGACTCCAATATTTTCAAAACATGCAATGTTTCTACAAAAATGCCAGATATCTTCCAAAAGGGGAGGTTTCGCTTCAGTAAAAGTCACCAGAGCTGATACACTGTAGCTACAGTAATTTCAAGGGTTTTGATACAACCTTTCCTTAAGATAGCTGCCCACATAATTATCTGCTGCTATCGTATGCGGAAGCTAGATTGGAATGTACTAGCAAACTGAGATTCAACACAACTCATGTACAGGAACAATTTGCCTCTTGTCAACTACATAATAAGTACAAAAACAACGAAAGTAGATTGAGAACATACTCAATCCTTAATCAAACTAGTCGAGACTGCATCATCAATTGTCTTGGATTTAAGCGAGCCAGGAACGTCCGACTGCTTGAGTGATCCATTTGAGCTTGAGGAAGTGTCAGGCTTGAACTCATAAGGCCCTTGCCTCACCCCCCAAACCTGAAAATTGGAGGAGTTTGAGTAAGAAAGAGTTTCATGTCTCATAAGGTGTACTGTGAAATTAAGTTCACAAGATTCAACACCCAAATAAAAATTGTATCGGGCCACATGTGCACTTGAGGGAGACTTTATACCTGCTTGCCAGCATCATCATATGCACGGTCCCAGCAGTGAATTTCTCCATTTTTATAGATGCTGAGCTCTGACGTGCATGTAGACGCTCCATTCTGCAACAACGCAAGATTCATAAGAAAGAATCATATGCGCGAAACAGAATCAAAAACCAAGAACTGAAGTACTCTAAGTAGTACACGTCTGTTTCAAATCCAAGTAATCCACAAGCTGGGCTATATTTTCAGCAACAAGCGTTAAGCAGTAAAGCTGTAAAGCTAGGTGGCATGAGCGGAGAAAGTCACGAAGTATTCTGATGAGATCTCACTTTGATAGTTGTCTAAACACTTTCTACAAAAATATGGCAGAGCTTGATATGGTCATTAACAAAGATCGATCCCATCGTCACATACCCAAGCGTTCGGAAAGCCTCCTGGCGGAGTAGACCCTTCATACAAGCAACGCCGTCCCCGGTCACAGGCTGAAAGATAGACGGTGCTCAGATGCTCCGCCATATCCTGCATTTCACAGCAGAATAACACTTAGCACAAGTTCTACACAAAAGATTGAAAAAAAATGGATCTTCAGCGTAGTCACGAATATATATTTCTTATGCTAAAAAGGAACGACAATCGAAACAAATCAAAAGATTATGCAAGCTAGGTTCTCTTTACCTTGAGCACCTCATCAGGTTGAGGTCTTTGATCTTTAGGCCGGTCACAAAACTTTCGGTATTCTTCAATATCCCGCACAGCATAGGAACTGACCTGCATCTCAAAATAAAACTCCAAGTGTCCAGAAGCCAGAATTATCTCAAGAATAACTGCCTGAAGTGATCACATTATAACATGTTTTTTTCGTAAAATTAGACTATTTCAAAGAATTTTAGACAATATCATAAAGAACATCTTCCCCATGATACATCTGAAGGCCTCAGGGAGACTTTCCCATGCACGTGAGGAAGATTCTCTTTGCGATGTCAAAAAGTTCTTGAAAGAGTCTAATATTCTCTAAAACTTTGTTATTATGTTAAGAGATAACTTGGAAAAAATATGGAGAACGAATTTAGCCGAAAAGCTGACCTCCACGTCACACTTCATCTCCTTTGGACAGGGCTTCACACCGTAGAACCTCTGCAAAA
The DNA here is from genome assembly GCA_947034895.1 of Rhytidiadelphus loreus. Lineage (NCBI taxonomy): Eukaryota > Viridiplantae > Streptophyta > Bryopsida > Hypnales > Hylocomiaceae > Rhytidiadelphus > Rhytidiadelphus loreus. Next base: position 33,879,318 of record OX344764.1, read on the forward strand.
AACCACCACAAAACCAATTATCTACCAAGTAGAGCATTCCTATTCCACAAACATTTCTAAACCAAACTTCCTGACCTACGGACAGATAATCTGAACTGAAGTCCAGTGATTAGAAAAATATGATACCTGACGAAAGGGCCTCTCTGGGGTCCTCCAAAAGGCCTGTAGTGTCATCAGAAAAAAAACATAAGACTGTAAATGCTTCGAGAACTCAATAGCTACACTTTTCTCACATGATCAAGCGCATTTCAGAAAACTGGAAATTAAAGTCACCCAAGACAAGCAATACAAGCTCAAATACCTGCTCGAAGTACAGAACTCGTCCTCCATCTGCTAAAACGGTGGCTGGGCAAGCGAGTAACCTGCATTCACAATGGCATTCAACCACGCTTCAGTAGCTCACAGCTCCACAAAATTTCAAATTTCTATTGATGGCACGAGGAATATTATCAGTAAAATTAAGCTCTTTCACGAACTTTTAGACAACATCATACTCAGAGTTTTCTCCATGATTTATCTCCCAATATTTAAAATTTCATATTGATGGCACAACGCATGGTTTTCAGGAAATGAGATTGTTTCAAGAACTTTCAGACAGCATTGAAATGGAAATTCTCTCCATAGAAATGAGGTCTCCTTATGGTGTCCATTCGACAAAACAGTATCTGGACAAGTGAGTAACCTCCTTCGACAATGCGCATCAAGTAAGCCTTAGCGGATCACGCTCCACAAATTTCAAAGTCATGTTGATAGCATAAAACAGGGTTTTCAGGAAAACTTAAACTGTCTCAAAACTTCTAGGTAACATTATAAAGTGAACTTTCTTCATTGGGGAGGTGACCTTTTGGTCACAGTGAATATACGGAGTTACAAACACTTCATTACAACATTGGATGTAGTAAACCTTTCCTTAGTACTGAAAACTTTCTAGTAATCTTTTCTGGAGAGCGGCAATCATTCACAGGAGCTGCAGAATGAATACCTGAGGTTGAAGTATGTCATTGGATCTCGAGCTGCTTGCTCCGTGGAAAACTGCAGTTGAAGCTCACAATGGCGTCAGCAAAACTCGTCAACCAATTTCATGCATGAAAACACAAAAAAAATCCCTAAAACACATTTGCTCTCAGAAATTCCTGCAATTCACACTGGCGTCTGCAAAACTTGTCAAGCAAACTCATGTCCGAAAACATCAAAAAATCCCTAGAACACACTTGCTCTCTCAAATTCCAGCAATTGAAGCTCAAATTGGAACCTAGTCAAGTGAATTCACGCACGAAAACACAAAACAAGTCCCTAAAATATGCTTGCAATTCCTGCAATTGCAACTCAAAATCACCTTCTTCCCGCTGAGAGCCTGCGCCACCACGCGAGCATGATCCCACCGCGTGGTCCTCTTCGTCAACTTGCGCAGAAGAAGAACGCCTCCGATCACACAAACCGCTTTGGTTACCCATCCTCGCCATTTTCCACTGCCACCCCCACCACCCGCATTCTTGTTATACCTTCTGTTCATGGCGTCCCCATTGTAGCTTCCAGTTTCATTGTAGCTCTCGCCTAAACTGAAGCTTTCATGAGCACCCGGCGAACTCGCTTCGAAATCTCTAAAGCTAATGGAATTTGCGTCGAAGCTCCCCGAACTGCTGCGCGACATGTGCGTCGGGGTTCGTGGGGACAAAATTGACGGTTCCATTGAATCTCACATCCCAGCTACAAATGGCAAAATCTCAGCTACTATGGCAAAATCCCAGTGCCCATCTTTCAAATTCCGCTCCCTCCTCGTGTTACGCATAATTTAGGGTTCAACATGTCGCCCAATTTCGATTCAAAAGGCTTGGTTCGGTCCTAAAGTTACTGAGAGAAAGGTTATTGTGGGGAAGAAGAAGAAGAGTCTGTGACCGGGATGGATGAGGAGTCTAAGACCGTCGATGCTGAAGAGGATAAGCCCCTGTTGGTAATTGGTCTTCTCTCCGGGTCTTGGGGTTCTGCTTGCTCTCTCCACGTTCCGAAATTGTGAAGAATTCGTGAAAATTTTGTGCCAATTTTTTTCGGCAATTGGCGTTTTGAGATTTATATGGATTGTTGAGGGGGCGGAGTTCTGCACTTGAAACCCTACAAATGCAATACAGAGCCACTGAGGTAATCAGGGTAGATGGTCGTAGCAGAGCAATGTTGTACTGAATCGCAGAGTTTAGACAACCTTTGGTTGTCACCATGGGGCATTACTTGCCGGACTGTCTCACTCGAGCTTGCAGTCGCGCGTCCAGCTCGCAACCATTCTGCTGGAGCAATTTGTTGCGAGAGGCAAACGCTTGCAAGTTCAAACCTAATCAGATTGCTCTAAACCCTGGAGCTTCACGGTTGCAAACCTGGCCGAATGTGAGCTGCTCGGTTGCATTTACGCCCGATTCCGCTACTTTGCCGAGCAAACCAAAGCAAGAATTGTCTACGAATTCCAGCAGTAGAAATGTTTTATTGAAAGAAGGCACAGAATTCGCAAAGGAAAAGTCACGAGCGTTGGCTGGTGACCCAGGGAAGGTTTTCGTGGGAAATTTAGGGTACCACGTGAAACGAGAGGCCGTGAAGGAGTTTTTCTCGCAATGCGGGCCTGTGCGCGACATCATCTTCATACGAAGTCATGACGATCCCGAGCGGAATAAGGGCTATTGTTTTTTGTTTTTTGGGGGACACGATCCGAATGCGACAGCTGTGCGAGCTGCGGAGGAACTTGATGGGGCGGATTTTTGTGGGAAGATGCTGAGAGTGAAGATTGACGATGGGCGATGGGAGCGTGAGCGGCGTGAGCAGCGCGAGCGATGGGTCGAGTCTGGCGCGGTAGGTCTTCGTTTTTCTTCGTCATAGTGCTTTGAAATTTCTTCAATGCCTTGAGTCTTGGGAGACATTCGGTCTTAGGAGATTGATCCGGTTATGACTTCATTTTTTTATGGCTGTCTGTTGTTCAAAATTCATTGGCAGTTTTGATTGTGCGAGGGGTTAGGGTTTTAGCATGGTCTCTGAAATTTAAGGATTTTTAGGACTGAAGAAACCTCATTGTAAACTTCACATTACCAACAATGAGCTTGTAAACCTCAGAATGCTAACAACGAGTTCATGAGCTGACACTACCACAAGTCCCCTGTTTACTTGGGTTCTTAGAGTGTTACGAGTCCTGTGGCACTGTGAATCTAGCAATTAACAATTAGCTCATGACCTGATAGTACCTTGAGCTCACAATTTCACAATATGAAACATATTATTCAAAGATAATACGTGAACGTTTTACATGACAACGATTTGAAAATTCTTCAACACCTTGAGTCTTGGGAGACATTCGGTCTTGTGAGATAGATATGGTTATGGCTTCAACTTGGTTATGGCTATCTGTTGTTCAAAATTCTTAGGTAGTTTGGATTGTGCGAGGGGTTAGGGTTTTAGCATGGTCCCTGAAATTGCAAGAGTTTGAGCACTGAAGCAATGCGTAAACCTTACAATGTTCACAATGAGCTAATGAACGGACACTACCACAATCACCCTGTTGCCTAGGTTGTTAGGGAGTTCTGTAGTTATTGTTACGAGTCCTGTGGCACTGTAAATCTAGAAATGAACAATGAGCAATCTAGAAACGTGTGTCATCAAAAAAATTGCAGATTTATCCTGTGTCAAGCTAAAAATCAATTGCAAAAAACTAAATGTCAATGGATTAAGTGTTTACACACTTAACACAAATGATAGTACACCTGTATAGTCAATGGAGCATCTAATGTACTATATGGTGAGTGGAGCCTCTACTTCACCTTAAGCTCTCAATATATAACATCCCTGGTTTAGTGGGGTTGTTGTTAGGGAGTTTTACAATTATTATTAGGTGTGAATGTTAGGTCATTAGCTCGTTGTTGGCTGAGTGTGAGGTTTACAATATGACTGATCCCGAGTCTCTGCAAAGGAGCGACAGAATGTAACGACTAGAGTTGTTTGATTTCATACAAGCCACCCTCTTGAGCAGATTAGAATCACGTGTGGCAGGAGAGGGAGCCTCAATCAGAATGGCATGAAGAGAGAGAGAAAGCGTCGAATGATTTTCGAAAATTGGTAGAAGATCACCCCAAAGATGTGCGGAAGGTAGTTGGTGCTTTCAATAAGATTGAAAAGGTTAGTAATCGAATCTCCACCCTCAATTTCATCCATTGTATGATTAGTTTGTGCAGATTTTAGGTTTTCGTATTTGACCCTCCATACTCACAAATATGGTTCTTGGTAGTGTGTACTGAAGAGTTGATGGATTTTTTACAGCCAAAGCGTCGAGATTATACATTGCTAGTAAATTACTATGGAAAGCGTGGGGATAAGCACAGCGCTCGGGCTGTATTCGAGAGTATGCGAGCTGCAGGCGTTGATCCAAACGTCCATGCTTACACCAAGTAAACCCAACGTCACAGTTTTGGACTCTTGTTGTAATTCTCTAGACTCCTGTTTCGCGTATGATCATCTTGTGTGGAATTCTTTCCGTTCTCCTTCGTAACAAACTAGGTTTCTTTTTGTGGGAAACCAGCTTGGTACATGCATATGCAGTGGCCCGCGATTTGCGAGGAGCAGTGGCTTGTGTTGAGGAGATGGAAGCTGACGGAATCGTTCCAAATGAAGCAACTTTTAGTGTGATTATTTCGGGCTATGGAAGATTGGGAGATGTCAAGTATGTATCTCTGTCTCACAATGTATAACATTTGTGGATTTCACTGATCTAGTAAATCTCTCTGGGTTGCGCAAGCTAAAAATAGTAATTCCACTTTGGCAGATAATATTAACTTTCAAATAATGTTCCTTTTGCTCAAAAATGTAGGTTATGATTTCTTCTTTCTATAGGTACATTTTTGCCTTCCTTGAAGTTTCCTAAATGATATACTTCAATATGCAAACGACCACTTTTGGCCATTTGGGCACTTTGGTTGTAGCTTCCTTCCCAGGATTTCGTTTCGAGCATCTTATTAAGTCAATTTATCACTTAATTTCTTCACAGTATGTACTGTGGTCCCTGTGGTCCACCCTATTATTCCAATATGTCTGCATCGAATTGTTATCTTTTCTGGTTTCTAAGGTGGACAAAGACGTGAATATTCATAGGCCTTACGTAGAGCTTCTCGCATTTACGAGCTTGTTGCATGTTGAAGAGCTGCAGAGATTTGGTTTCAAAGAGCACTGAGTGAGAGCTGCCATCATAATGGTGTTATTTACAACAACATCATCAACGCTCACTGGTAGGATTCGTTCTATATGTCATTCTTATCTCTCTGGTTAATAGCTATTTTTCAGGTTGTGAATGTAAGCGTCATCGATTTTGTCATGCTTCTCCAAAGACCAATAATGATTTTTGGGGAAGTGCAGCAAAGCAGGCAATATGGAGCGGGCTGAAGCTTTAGTGGTTGATATGGAGGAACATGGACTAGGGGCAACGCTTGGTCTTTACAACATGATGTTGGACGGCTATGCTCATTGTCGTGCTGAGGTCCAATGCTTGGATGTCTTTCGCAAATTGAAGGCAAGTCTTTTTATATTTTGGTTCACAGGCTCTCATTACAATGCCTGTTCATCCCGCCATTAGATTGACAAACTTCTTAATGCTAAGTTAATGGGCTTTAGATTCATATAGTCCTCCTATTGAGTTAATTTTAAGTCAAGGTTAGTGTAACACAAATGGGGTTAACTTAATATTAATGTGATGTTAGTGTTATTAGCACTCACTTGATTTTACAGTACATTGGCAACTATTAGGTTAACATGAACTTGACAGAGTTTTAATATTGATCTATGTCCTAATAGATTAACATCAATTTACATCAATAACTTTCTCAATCTAATGGGGGATCGTTTGTGACATGTTTTCCATTAAATATTTTATGATTAAAACCATGCGTTACAAGCAAACACAGATTGTTTATACTCACCTGCACTTTTCCTTTGGTTTCAGGACACGGGCATGTCTCCAACTGTTGTGAGCTACGGTTGTCTCATAAATCTGTACTCAAAGGTACATCCACACTTCCGCTGAATTTTCTATCACTTTGTAACTGTGTGCTCCATCCAATCAATGTAATTCATTATCGTCCTTGGACACTGCAGCTTGGGAAGATGCCCAAGGCATTGGAGATTTGCAACGAAATGGAGGCTCAAGGAATCATGCACAACCGCAAGACGTATTCGATGATCATTGATGGATATGTACATCTAGGTGATATGATAAATGCATTCTCCGTCTTTGAAGACATGTCCAAAGCAGGCATTAAACCGGATGGGGTTACCTACAATATTCTAGTGAATGCCTTCTGCAAAAATCGACAAATGAAGCGAGCTGTACAGCTGCTTGCCCGCATGGAGAAAGGGGGTTACCCACCCACACTGCAAACATATACCACGATCATTGCTGGCTTTATGAAAGTTGGAGATGTGCGGATGGCGCTTGAAACAGTTCGGGACATGAAGCTGGCTGGTTGCCGCCCAAGTGCTACGACGTATAATGTCATCATTCATGGCCTTGTTCAAGCTGGCCAGGTCTATCATTACTTTCAACCAATCCCATCTACTTTCACAAACTTATATTTATAAATTTGCTCTTATGTATTAGACGTAACTTGCATCCTAGTGACATTTAGTGATGCCTGCGAACTGAATATTGAATTGAGATTTGTGATCGAATATAGCGACACCTTCCCGTGCAATTACTGTGAGGAGAAATTAGTGCTGTCTCATTGTAATGTGGGTTGAAATACCTTTCAAGTGCTGAAGATATCTTTTATGAAGATTCTGGGCTCATAAACTGTAGTATCTTTAGAATTATCGTGGTCTACTGTAATTGCACGAAGTGTAGTACTCTATGGTTAATCCCTAAGATTGCAAGCTTCAAACAAGAAGCCCACTTGAGAAGCTAATATTAACTTTCAAACATATGTCTCTTGTGGCTTATGATTTCTATTGGTGCATTTTGTTACCTTCATCGATGCTTCTTGAATGATTTATTTCAATTCTTAGAGATGGAATTGTGCCATTTGGGCAGTTTGGAGTTAACATTGGAACTGCTGCTAACTGTTCAAAAGATCGGTACAGATGGATAGGGCTGCGTCTATCATTGATGAAATGGCGTTGGCTGGAGTTCATCCAAACGAACGCAGTTACACTACCCTCATGGAGGGGTATGCTTGCGACGGAGAGATTGGCCTGGCTTTCAAGTACTTCAAGCGCATCAATGAAATAGGGCTGAAGCCAGACGTGATTTCATATGCGTCTCTTTTGAAGGCTTGTTGCAAGGCAGGACGCATGCAGAGTGCAGTTGCAGTGACGACAGAGATGGCAGCTGCAGGTGTCCCCATGAACCAGTACATCTACAATATTCTCCTCGATGGGTATGTGATATTTTCTTTATCCTTCGTGATGTGTATGAAAGTAAATCTTCTCTTATTATTAAGGTAGGAGGTTCCATAAAGCAAACAGGCTCTCCAAGGTTTCTAACAGAGGTACATATTGCTTCCTCAATGTACCAATTGTATTTGCCAAATGTATAAGTAGTGAACATATTAGGGGTGGACGCTTTTAGAGCCTTGTGTGATTCCAACTTCAAAATTCATCCCTAATTCCACGAGGTGCAAAATATATGAAATGACTTGGATTAGATGCCAATTCCATTTATCTTTTTCAAGGAAAATTTACTGAAATATATTTTAAGAAGTCAAACTCCCCAAAATTGTGAAATGGTTGGTAAGTGTTCACTTTATAGACCTCCTACCTTACCTCAAAGTGCCTACATGTGGTCACTTTCATATCTATAGGTGAATGAATAAATCATTAAGGTTTAACAAAATGTAATGACATAGTAGAGATTCCATAACTACCTACAAATTGCCCCAACTTAAAACTCCTCCTAACTTTCATCTCATTAATCAAAATGGAATGATTCAAATCTTTTCATGTATTTATGAATCTAAAAAACCAACTTCAAATTTTTATTCTCAAAAAAGTGATTTTCTTAGCTACTTGGGTTGCCTATGTTGAGAAAGAAACTACATATCATACCATAACTGTTTAACCATGTAGTCAATAGTTATGAAAGCTACTCCTCAACCACAACCACATTGTGGGAAAATTTCAAAGAGAAAAAAGAAAATTCCATTCGTAAATTCCAAGAACACTATTTTGCCAAAAATGCTACTTGGTCCTTTAGGGGTAAACAATGGAGTTATGTTTTGAAAGTTACTATTAGCTTCCAAAGTGTATTTTCTATTATTATCTTGCGCACATGGGTTTTATAATCTTTTGTTTGGTGTATGATTTCATGGTGAACATTTTAGTAGTGGGTGCTGATTAGTACGTCGATGGTTGCAGGTGGGCTCAGAGAGGGGACATGTGGGAGGCATCTGATATGATGCAAAAGATGCGTCAAGACGGCTTTACACCAGACGTTCATTCGTACACCTCCTTTACCAATGCATGTTGTAAGGCAGGGGACATGCAGGTATCATTTCTTTGAATCTTCTGATTGAGGTTTCCTCGAGGGATGTACTCCATATATAACTATGTTGGACGTATTTTGCAGTTAGCACTGTATACTCGGTTCTCTGGGAATATTTTACGTCATCTCGATGATTTTTTAATCGGTGAATTCAGAAGACATTAATGGGGTTTTGAACATGCTATAACCTTGAAGACCAGAAATTCAATAGAGGAAGAAGAAAGTACATGAACATGTGGCTGGGTGTTGTGTGCAGAAAGCAACAGAAACAATTGAGCAGATGAAGCAGAAAGGTGTGCTACCTAATCTGCAAACGTATACAACTCTTGTGCATGGATGGGCATCCGCATCGTACCCTGAGAAAGCTTTGGTTTGCTACGACGAAATAAAAGCTTCTGGGATGGAACCTGACAAACCACTTTACCACTGCATCATGACTTCCCTTCTTTCAAGAGCTGCAGTTGCGCGTGAGACAGTATTTGATGGTGTGTTAAGAGTGACGTCCGAAATGGTAGACCAAGGTATATGTGTCGATTTTGCCACTGCCAAGCACTGGCAGAGGTTTTTGATCAAAGCTGAGAGGCAACCCGGTGATTTGACTAGAGCTGTGGCGAGGATATTTCCACCAGGTACAAATCGTTATATCCCATGCCGTTACTGTTCCCGTAAATTTTATGCTAGAGAGGATTAGCCTGCATTTGTATCCAATTCAGGCAAGTGTGCAACACCAAGGTTTTCAGTAAAATTAGACTGTTTCTGGAGCTTAAGATAGCATCATGAGACGAATCTTCCCCGTGATTCATGGAGAGGTCTCCCTTGGTAACTGTGATCATGCAGAGCCCTCTCCAGAATACGTGGAGAAGTCTTCATATGGTGCCTCCCCATATGAAACAGACTAAGTTTTCTAAAAACCTTGTTATCCTCATGCGCTTGTGTTTTGCACGTATTCTTTCTTGTGTTTTTATGACTTATTCAATTTTTGGAAACAGAATGGAAGGCAGCAGTAGAAGAAGCACGAGCAAGAGAAGAAGCTGACAAGCCTGACTCAACGGAAGACGCTGAAACTGGTGATGATTACGAAGAAGAGTGGGACTATCAGTAGGAGTAAAAAATTAGTTGCCTGAGCATTATTAATTGAAAATTTGCAGGACATCTCTAGTTAGTATAGAATTCATGCTGCTGATGTAAATTAAACCTTGGACACATCATGCAGAGCCAATTCTCAGGTAGAAGGACAAGGATGTTCTAGGTCTCACACAAGGATTCACGACCAATACCAAATGTTGTCCTTTAATGTAACATACAAATCAGGCAAGATACATTCCTGTTTACTTGTGATCAAGGCTAGCGTTGATAACAGGAACTCAACGTGTCTGCCAATGGAACAAAAGTTACTTGAGCCTTGCTAAGTTTCTCTTATTCATTGGAAGTCGTCACTCAATGCTAAATCCATCTTCACACTTGGAATTCCTTGAAAATGCGAGTCTTGCCTTCAGAAATTGATAGTTGCTTGATTTTGTTGTCAGCTGCTCAAATTGGCTTGAAGACAGTTACAATATTGTTTCAGAAGTAGACACAGAGGATTTTTAAGAAATAACCAAGCAAGTTTTGAAGTAAAGTATGGACAACCCTAATTGACAATGCCCAAAATGCAATGCCTACATTGGGACCCAAAATTGTCACAAAAACCTAGATATCAATGGCACAAAATGTACACAATTAGAACATGAGAGCCTAACTGCACTTTGTGTCATTTTGTGGTACACCTGAAGACAAGACATTGAAATTTTATAATTTTTATTCAAGTAGTGTCCAAATAATGCATCTTAAAGTGTGTTGGAATCTACTTTCAATTTCTGTAAAAATGATTTATGTTTAATAATAGTAAATATGTTGAGTTGTAATTAGTGAAAAAGTATAGGTGTGCCTATCTTAGTGGGAAAGAAAATAATACTCCCTTTATTTTTAAATAATACGAGTGTTTCCTTTGTAAAATACAAAAGAAACATTGGTATTATTTTGGAAGAAAAAGAGTAGACAATTACAACTTTTGTCTTCCATGAATAGGTTGAGGTTATTGGCCTATGTAGGTCCATTGCCTAGCCATGAAAGTTGATTTCAACACTTCCAACCACAATATAGTATGAGGTGAAAAGAGTGGTCATAATTGCTATGGTCTAAATAATGCAAACTTCCCAATTTCTAATTCTCAAAGCTACATTGGAGGTTGAAATGACTAAATACCTATAGTTCATTTAGGTGATGTCATCAAATATACACTACCAATAGTAAAGTATCTCTTGACATCATGGAAGGACAACCCTATCAAATTTTAGAATGAATATGTGCATTTTTGGTTCTATGATTTCCATGAAAATCATTCATCATATACATATAGTTCCACTACAAGAGAAAGGGATGTTCAAATGAGTTTAAAAGTATAGTCCTAAACATAAGATTATAAGTAATGACCTTTTAGAAGATTTCAGTAAAATTTTACTAAAAACACACATGTATTTCTAGTAAAATTTTACTAAAAATCTTCTTAAAGGTCATTACTTATAATCTTATGTCTAGGACTATACTTAAAAACTTACTTAACACTCATTTTTCTCTTGTAGAATTCTTTGGATCATTCTTGGGTTAAACTTTTAACTCTTAATGACCAAACATTCAAATTTCAAACAATACATGAATGCAAATACATCACAAGCAAACAAAAATATATATTTTTTGTCCGTTGATATTTTTTAATATTCTTTTGTTAGTTCTTTAATATTTAACCCCTAAAGGACCATTGTCCCTTCGGGGGACAAATGTGTTTTCGGGCAGGTATCTACAGGCTGAAATTTTCTCCTAATTTTTTGAAATTTTATTTGGAGGTAGAAAAGTTGATTAGCTTCGTGGGAATATCAAAATCGGTGCCCGGGAACAATAGGTATGACCAAATAAGCTCAAACAAGGGGACGGCGGGCAGCTTGGACAGCCAAAAAAAAGGACAAAAATTTGAATTTTCTTTTTAATATTATTTTTTCTCATAGATTATATTTTTGTCTATCTAGAAAGATTTGATTCATTTCATTTGGGTATGTTATGAGAAAGTTATGGACATTCTTGTTTTGGGCAGTTAGAACATCTTCTTGAAAAAAATAACTTGTAGGATTCATTTCTGAATGCAATTTTTCAAATTTTTCATTTTTTTTTTTTGCATGGGCTGATTTACTTGCTAGAACAATCTCACCATTGGGATTAGTGCATTTTAATTCCATCTAAAATATATGAATATTTTAGATTTTCCTTCTATCTCATAACTACTTCTACTTAACAATTTTTTTAAGAATGATAATTAATTTTTTTTTTAATTTTTTTTCTTACCCAGACTCTCAACTCAAATCTCCACTATAAAGATTTAAAGCTCAAAACTCTGTAGTGCAAAATTTTAAGTTAAAAATGTTCAAAGTCAAAAAATCTAGTCCAGCAATGTGTTGAAAAACTTGTCTTTTCCACTTTAAACGCAGATATCTTGCAATCTGACCGGTCAAAAATTCTGAATTTTTTTCCACACACTCTCATACTACACTAATGATGATAAATAGTGTTAGCCATACTAACTATTTTAGTAATGCTATAAGTTTTTACTTTTGATGAATATTTTTATTGAATGTATAGATTCTAATATCATTTTAAGTGGGAGAACTTTACACCTATAGTTGGTAAAAATATTCAACAACAGTAAAAACTTATAGCTCTTTTAAATCAATTAGTGTAGGTAACACTATTTATCATCATTAGTGTAGTTAGGTGTAAGATCCTACGGTTAGATATGAAAAAAAAAAAAAAAAATTTTACTCCTTGCTATAGGTATGGCAGTTTTGAGTGTTTTCTGGCAGAAAAAAGGCCTTGGTCCTTTAGGGGTTAAATGGTATGGATCAAAGACTTTTAGGGGTTAAATGGTATTGATTTGCAAATATTCTATAATTCAAACGGTACTAGTAGGTCTAACTTCAAAAATTAATTTTTTTAGTTCAAAAAAAGACCCTTTGAAAATTTCTATGATTAGAATTTAACATTTTGAACTCAAAGGAAAAGAAAATTCTTGAAAAAATCACAAATATGCAATCTACAATCAATTTTAGATAGAATTTTTAATTATTGTCTTCAAACTTTATTGCCACATTTTAATCTAGCCTATGACCTAGGTAGTCAACAAAAAAATTGGTAGATTTGGAGATGAATAGGTGCATTCATCATTTCTACTTCTCTCAAAGTCATTCATCACCCACTTTTAACCCCAAAGCGTCAAACAGGACATAAAGTGTCCTCACAATTTTTTGGGAGGACAAAACTTATAGTTCGAGGCGTCAATTGAAAAAGTATTCTACAGATGTCTGGTAGATCTTTGAGAGTTCTTCCCAATGCTATCTTCCATTCAGTATTATGATGAATTCTCAATTTTTGGGATGCATTTGAATTTTAGGACTACCAAAAAACTAGTGTTGTGAGCCACGCCAAGTAAGCATTAGGGTTCATGAAGGAGTTTGGTAGTGTTGGGTGTTTTCTGTCCAAAAACTACAGATCAGAGCGTCCAATTCACTTCAAATTTTTTTTCACTGCTTATACTTGAAAGATTTTGAGTTGCACCGAAGCGATTATCCAAAATATGTGCTCTCCTTTTGTATTTTTTTTTTGAAATTCAAGGATGTGGAAGTCACCACGTGGACATGCTTGTCTTATGTCATTCATGTGCGGCAAGGATTTGAAGTTTTTTCAATTTTCTCAAGTGGACTCGGTAGATTATGTTGCGGTCTAGAACTTTGTAGTTTATTGTTAGCGCTATTTCAATGTCCTCCACAGGTGAAACGACCCCAACATGAATTTTTGTGCCGAATCAGTGATTTTTTGCTACACTGTACCATCCTAAACGGGAAGAAAAAAGCAACATGAAAGAGGATTTTATGGTTGATTTTTTTTGATGACGTACAGGTGCAAACAATCGATTGGATTGCATGGTCAGATGCATCTGGAAGTCCTCAGATGCTATCGAAATAATGTTTATATTTGAGCAACTCTTTTCAGTTCAATGCCCACCTGGAAATTGGATGTCACTTTGGGGTTAAGGTGTACAAACTTTTAGGTTTACTACTGAAAGAACAAGACCTATCACTAAGTTGATCTAATTTTTGAATCAATAGAGTAGGTGCATTCTTCATTTCTAGAAAGTCATCCATTGGCCACTTTTAGACCAAAGTCATTCGTGGGTTAATAACCTCATGTGAGAGAGATGCCAATTCCAATTATCTTTCAAGAAATCTTTGAAGAAAATTTTTGAAGGAAAATTTACTAAAAAGTATTTCCAAAAGTCAAACCGACTCCCCCCAAATTGCTAATCAGCTGAGAAATGGAACCTCCGACCTTACTTTCGTGACGAACGCAGAGACCTCGTGTCTCGCCCCCCGAGGAAACCCAAGCCGAAGGTACTGACATGATGCGTGTGACACTGTACATCATCCCGCCTCATCCGCCTCATCCACATTTCACCGCAATTTCTCCCTCTCCCTAACCCCATCGATTTCTTGCCTCACTCGTCAACCCTCTTGCAATATAACCCACAATGGCAGCCACACTCATCACCACGCTCACCACCGCCGTCTCCACTTCCCGTCTTGCTCTCGCCACGCCCAAAGCTTTGGCTGTATCCTTCCGACCCGCCCGTCTCTCTCTTCAGACCTCTTTTCAGACCTCGCAACGCAAAGCTTTAGCTATGGCATCCGCAGGAGGACCCAACACCAACCAAGTCGCCAAGTCCGAGGAGGAGTGGCAGGCAGTGCTCAGTCCTGAGCAGTTCCGCATCCTGCGACAGAAGGGCACAGAGTGAGTGGCCACGCTGAGAATTGGCTCTCGGGTTTTGGAATTGAGGAGGGGGTTTGTTTTGAGAGAGGATTGAGAATGTGATTGTTGGGTGACCATGAGTTTTGTGTCTGTGTTCCTGTTTGTGTTAGGGTGAGGTTTGTCATGGGGGTGCAATTGGGGTTCCTGTGGGTGGATTTTGATGCAATTGGAAGGGGGCTTGAGATTTGGGTACTTGGGAGGAGTATCGAGGGTATTTATGACCGAATTGTCAAGAGTGTCGAGGAGTTTCATCACAATTTAAAATATGCTAAGCGTTTTGTGACTTGGGGTGATTGGTCGATGGCATGTGTACTGTGCCTACATGGCGAAGTTGAGAGGTTTAGTCGCAAATAGGGTTTATCGAGGGAGGAGGAATGACAGTAGTGTGAATGGCGATGAGCAGGTATCCTAATACCGGTGAGTACAACAAGAAGAAAGACGACGGAGTATACGAATGTGCAGGCTGCAAAACGCCGCTTTACAAGTCCACCACGAAGTTCGACTCCGGCTGTGGGTGGCCCGCCTTCTACGAGGGCATCCCCGGTGCCATCAATGAGACTGTAAGTGCACTTATTCTTCCGTGTTTGGTAGAATCCTCATATTCATAAACATGATGTGTGACATATTATGGTAAGGTTATGTGTGAGTTCTTAGAGGATCAATTAGGGGTTGTCAGGGTTCAAGACTTGTTGTCCGAGAATTTTTATGACAATTTGGGAATAGCGATTTGGAATTTCTACGAGGAGGTCAAATTGGCCCGAACGTGGCCGGATTAGGAGACAAATTATGGAATCGAACGAACTCTGAAATCACAAACCCTGATGCCCCCCAGTGAGTCCATGTTATGCTATGTTCCTGTGTCTCTTATATCAAGTAGGAATTGGGCTGAGATTTGGCATATTTTGGGCATCTTCACCCGAGTAGGTCAAGTAAACAGTAATCAAACTTTGGTGTCAACATTGAGAAACTTCGTCTACATTGGCACTTCTCAATTGCTATGAAGTTGGATCACTATTGCGATCCAAGAATGCAATTGTAACCTTCTTCTTTCAGCGGTGTCTGCGCATTTGTATGCAAAACTAACGGTTTGGAGTGTCGTATCATTCCAGCGTGATCCAGATGGGCGTCGTGTGGAGATTACATGCGCAGCTTGTGGAGGACACTTGGGTCATGTGTTCAAGGGCGAGGGGTTCTCGACCCCAACTGATGCCAGGCACTGTGTGAACAGCGTCTCATTGAAATTCACTCCCGCAAATAAGTCCTAGACGAACGTAGAGGATGTCCTGTATTTATAGCAACAACTGTTTGCATGGTGAAATTGTGGAGAGTGGGTTTAGAGACACTGCTTCTGTACAAAATTGTAAGGCCCGTGATGTGTTCTTGAGGAGCACTGGAGTAGCAATTGAGAAGGGCTCATGAACCCTGGATTTAGTATTGTAATTAAATGCACGGTTTTGCTACTTCAGGGTATTGACTATTTCCACTGTTTTAGTTCCGACCCTTCACACCCTGTTCACGTTAATCTGACCGATTGTCTGGGGTCACCAATGAATGAATGAATGAAAAGGTTTGAGTGTGCGACTTGCGTGCTGCTAGTGGCAAGTGTGCCACTCGTGAAAAGAATTCAAAAGTTTGGCACTGACTGTAGAGTGAATGCTTGATACTCATTGAGTGGCCATGAGCTCTAGATTGTCCACAAAAAGAATCCGATTTCCTTTCCCAAGGCTGTTGGGGTACTTCCTCGACACTGAATGTCATAAGTACGCACAGTAAACGTGCTCCTCACCAGTATTTCTCCTGAAGTCCTTTTACTTATGCTTATGTAGGGCTTCCCCTGTTACATTAGAAATTGATTTAAAAATACATCAATGACAACCGTAGATTTGAGAACTACGCCACAAGGAATGATTTGAACACACTATCACCTGTCACTGGGATCTAAACCATGAGAAGGCAACATAATCACTCGCGAATGTGTTCTGGAACTGCTTGCCGGTCCCGAATTTCCTGGAATGCCAGACCTCAATGGTAAGGGGGGTCTGGCAGGTTGGTTACTTGTCAACGGGGGTCTCCTAATTGACTCCCCAATAGGCATGAGTGGGCTACTAAAAAAGATAGAGGGCTCGTTTACTTGCAAATTCCCTGTGTGTCTACTTGGAAATCTTTGAGAAGAAGCTACTCCTAAACCTGTTGTGGGATATGGTCCTACGTCTGGGTGGGCAAGATCAGCGTCTGATTCTGATGAGAAGGATGAGGATGCAGGCCTTCTGCTTGATCTGCTTTGATATGCAGACAGGACGGAAGTGCTTATTCCTCGACCCCTGAACTGGATAGTCCTTGATGCCGATCTTACTCCTCTGAACTGACTCGTTGCTCTAGGATCTAAACTAGGTCCACTTGTAGAACCTGATGGTGAGAGCTTACTTTCTCGGATAAACATCATTCTTCCCTTTCCAGGACGTCTCATGTCATCAGTGGTCTCTCCGGCAGAGGCGTCATATCCATCACTCAGGGTAGCTCCAATTGCTCTAGCAATTTTGGGGAGGGTCTTAGCCCTGCTGCCGGAAGGGTCGACCGGTTGATACGTGACATCTGCTTCCGGCGGTTTTGGTGCAGAAGATTCTGACGATGCAGAAAACCTTGAGGCAGCATCAACAAGGCGTCGACCAATAAAAGAAGATCTCGATGACGACGTCTGGCTGCCTGAACTCTTCAAATCCATTCCCAAACTCTTGGACCACACCCCAAATACTTCTGGCTCCCTGCCCGTGCGTATCTTTGGAAGCTCCGACTTGTAGGGAGACAAGGACATGGAACTCCTGTCATCACTATTTCTCTGGGATAGTTCAAGCGGTGTACCGAATTCGGTGCTCGCAATACTATGTTGACTGCTATTACTGGTGTAGCTTTTATCGGACTCATTTAATACTTCCAAATCAGGAGGTTGTACTGGTCGTAAAACAGACGAAGCTTTTCGGGCGCTTGCTGCTGCCCGAGTAGCCTCCGCTTTGTTGAGCTTTGCAAGTCTCCAAGCACTGATTCTCACATTTCCAGGCTTGTTCTTTGGAGGATTATTCTGCTGTTCAGGGCGCACGGTAGCAGATAATGTGCCAGATGTTGGATGTGGAATCGCTTCATCCTGCAAATAACCATAATTTAGCGATACCACGTTTCTCTACTAGAAAGCCATCATACAATTATCTTAGGTCATTTAGCAATCTGAATACTTAGCAATCTCCTATATTTACTTGTATGCTAATATCCAGGACGATCAAGTGCATGTCGTATAAATTCCAAAAATCTACCTAAGCACACAAACAAGGGTGGACCACAGACGAGAGCAACGCCAACCTTACGATCGATAGTCAGTTGTGGAGTTGCAGATCGTATTAAACACAAAATAACATACTAACCAACGCAGAATATAATGTCCAACTCAACTACTGCTACCAACTTATGATCCTCAACTTACCACAAAACACTTGATGATTGAAAGGGTTATCAGTTCCATTAATAGTTAGGAAAGAGTCCAGGCCTAAAGAGAATAAAATTAATAAAAAAGAAATGTTTACCTGATGCTCTACAAATATGCGAGGTGGCGTACACCAACCATGTTGTTGATGTCCTAGCGAGCTTGATCTGCTCATATCAGGAACTGTTGACCCGCTGGTAGATGTGGTTAACTCATCCTCAACAGGTGACTCTCCCGGTTGTGCCCGCACAGCCACTACATATTCATACGTGGTGATTCCCTGACGGAACATCAAAGAAGTCCTCAGAAGATGCGTGGCCCCACTGACTAACTGAAGAGTGAGAGAAAGAGGGAGCATCGCGAAAGCATTTGTCTTGGAACACTCTCCATACAGCAAAGAAATCGCTGGCAATAAAAGAGCTTTATCTTCACGACGACAAATTCAATTTGTAGAGATGTCCTTCACCCTAAGGCATGCCGTACAGAGGAATATGCAAACTGAGATTTTCACGTGGAAAAGTAGCAATTCAACTCACCTTCTTAATAAGGATAAGATGGAAAAAGAAAAGCTCGCCCAACGGAATACACGCTAACAAGGTAACCGCAGTGCATACAGCCTGCATTAAACATAGACATGTCAAGTACTTCACAAGCTTGCAGCTTTAAGAGCACTAATAAGCACGCACATTCCATGGCCTCATAAATGTGCAAAATTGCAGCAGTTCTTGAGAAAATGATGACACGTCCTAAGCTGAACAGCACTCCGGTTAAAACTCTGTATGGGATGGAACTGTTACATTAGTTGCGATCCCTCTCACTGTCTTCAGTCCTCAGGATTCAAAGGCACAAGTCCTGGCACTATTACCAAAGCAATCACCTTGACTAACTTCATTTGTAAGACATCTAAGATCTTACTCTTCTCCATCCTCACAACGCTTCCAGAATACACCTGTTGATTCATTTAGCAACAAAAAGCCAGGAAATCGAGCACTCCCTCAGGAAAAACATAGAAAACCAGTCACCAAGTTATTGGCCTAGTTGAATACAAACTATAACCCCTTTAGATGAGATCATACCACTACAGATGCGAACGGGGCCCTTGTAAAACCGTTCCCAAGTTTATCCATTACTTGCTCCACTAGACGTTGCCTATCAACAAAGCAGCGTACAAACACTGCTATTCCAACGATCCCTTCCACTAAAAGCTGCACAACAAAAAGAGAGATTAAATCTCGTTATAAAACATCCTGCAACTCAGATCTCAAGTAGAAGCAGAGTCTCTCATATACGGTATCAAGCTGTAATCAACCGAAAGACTTCAGGTTGTGGAGAAGGATGACGCCATTTCATTTCAGAGCATGCCATGAGGGGATTCAGCCCACTGTTACTGCTAGAAAACACCTCCAACGTGTAAATGATTTCCACGAAGTAAGATCTAGGTTCCTACGATGATGGTAAGAATATCCCATAATCACAGCTCACAGGGGCGAATCGGAAGGTACAATTACCAGGATTAGGCTCGAGGACATCAGCGCTACAAATGTCTTGTAATTTTTCTTCCCAATGCAGTTGTTTAACCACTGCACGCTCAAACAAGACAAAATTGGAATGTCTTAGCTATGTAAACAGTGTTGAATGTCAGGCAATTCTGCAATCGACCTAAAGGTAGACAGTCAGACTTCTCTAAGTCACCGGAAATATCTTGTGTGATAAAATACTAACGAATAGTCTATAGCTGTTGTGGACGATCAATTCTTGAACTCAAATCGTACTATCTGCACGTACCAATCTTCAAGAGAATCGAAATTTACACCGACTCCAATTAATTTCATGAGAGAACAAGCTTACTCGACAGTGATGATCAAAACCATCCACGCACTTATCACAACTTCGACAGTGCTTGCTGAACTTGCGAACCTGTCATATCCATTTTCTCAACACGATTAAAAATCAGCCTGATACAAACAAACCACACTTAACTCTCGTATTTGCCAATCCCATTGCGAGCTGTTCGAGTCTCATTCCCTGCATCATAATGGCCACTTGATAGGATATCAACTGCTCCAACCAAGAGGCTGGCGCGGAGCGTATCGTCACGCTCCCAGATGCAACTCGCGCTGTCAAGGGTTATCGGATCAAGGAAGGCCAAACACCTCTAGATAAAACCCGTGGTTCAGCATTATGATAGAATTTTTTCATCAGTTATTTCTCAACAGCACTTCAAAATCCGTTCAGAGTCACACTGCTTAGCGCGAAATATTGCATTCGATAACCGTTCACTGTCTTCAGAGTTTTGAGACAAAACCTTACCTCGGCATTACAAAGCGTGCAAAACAATATATCGTCCTCCATAACAGGCTGCGGTGGATCCGAAAAATTGCAACAGTCATCTGGGGCTACCGTCCAGCCACACAGCAAACCACACAGGCCGGCACAGCTGCAAATCCTAGGCGGTCTCTGTCGTTGCAGCTGCCCTTCCTCCAATGAAGCCTCCTTATTTTCAGCTCCTTTAATAGATGGCGCCACGGATGAAGGGTCGGATGGGTGGAGGGACAAGGGCCCTGGCATGATCCCCAATGACGACTCCGACAGGTCCTTTTCATTATGCTTCCAACGTTGATTGTAATTCATCACACCGGGATCAGCAGGATCGATTGCCGTGCATCGAACATATAATGTAAACACCGCAAAAGCCTGCAAAGAATGAAGGGCCAACATGAATCATGTATAATCCAAGGAACTCAATCGATGAATTTATAGAAGTCCACTGAATGGTCTAGATAATCGGAAAAGCATAGCAGTACTTTACTTAATAGACCTCTGTCGTCAAAAAGTCAATTCTCAAGCGAACTATCCAATCACCAGCAGAATAAGCATTACGCACAAACACATTGGCTCTAAAGGCATCATGCCTCAAGCATTCAGCAACTCCGAAATTTGTCAAAAATTGTACTATAAGCAATTTAAGCTTATAGGACAGGCAGGCGACGATTTTAATCCAAAGTAGCATTTCCATTGTATCCAAGATGTAATTGTGAAAGCTTACCACAGGAGAGTAGACTGCATATGCAGCGATTACTAATCCTTTATACCACAGAAATGGCGCCAAAAATATATAGAAGGCGATCGCAAGTAGAAAGAAGACCGTAATTGCCGCCACCTGAGGTGTGAAACCTAAAAGTTAGAAATGAAGCAAACAACGTTCGTCGCTTGAACATTCTCAATGATGCGAATTATATGACTTGATTGTAATTCTCAATAACTTGAAAATGGTGTACAGAGAACCTTCACGTGCAAAGCGTTCTAGCTACGATGCTCTGCAATTTAAATCGTTTGCGTTTCGCTTAGAAGGAAATTACGTCACAGTGTAAGTAATATACTTTTTCACAATTATGCTAAAAAATAGGTTCAACTCTACTAAAACCAGCAGAATCACAAAGCGCTTGAATCCCGAATAGCCAGACCAGAAACATTGAGAATACCAACACTTGCGTGAATTACGAGAAGAAAGTCAACCCTGGGGAAAACAAAAAACCATTCCCGGTGAAGCAATATTCTAGAGGAATGCGAAGCCACCTGAAGAGTGTGAGCAGGAAGCTGCCAGCCATGGCGCCGCACCATGACTACAAGTGAAGAAAACGCGTGCTGAGCATGCACGCGAGCGCAATGCCACAATCATTCAAAACAAAAGCGCGATGATTTTGAGGAATTCACACTACTCCGGGAATGCTCCATCACAGCGCCGAAACAGGCCTCAAGTTCTCGCTAATGTTCCTGGTCCTGTAACAACTGTTCACCAGTTTCCACGGTCTCCTCCACCGCAATCCCGAATAAGAACATTCGCCAGTCCGAAAATCTCCAATGCAATGAGATACCAAAATCCACATCGTTACCAAAATTCCGCCTCTTATTCACAGTCTCCAATCCCCGCGCTCCTCCATCGCCTCTGAACCTCCCCCTCAAAAAAACTCACACTCGCTACAATACTCTAAAAAACACTGAGCGCCATGACAAGCCGCTTAACGACAACCCTGACATCCTCTGTCACTCCTTCCTCACAACGTCGCCTAAACCTGCTTCTCCAATGCAACGTTCGCCTTCGCCAGAGCAATCCAAAGCTTTAACATTACAAACACAATTCAATTCACCTCCTCCGAACCTCTCCTAACGTTCACAACCTTAACGCCAGCAAATGAGGCTCGCATTCCAGAATTCAGCCTCTTATTCACAGTTCCAGCACTTCCAGCGCCTTCTCTCTCTGCTCCGCCTCAAAAAACACTCTCTTTCCGGTCCAAAAATACTCTACACAACACTAAAGTGCCGCTTAACTACCACTCTGACAACCTCCGTCACTCCTCCTTTCCGCACTCCTTCCTCACAAACCTGGTTCTCCGATACAACATTCACAGTCGCCAGAGGAATCAAAAGCTCATACAAATGAAATTCAATTCACAAACCTCTGCCAAAG
The DNA here is from genome assembly GCA_947034895.1 of Rhytidiadelphus loreus. Taxonomy (NCBI): domain Eukaryota; kingdom Viridiplantae; phylum Streptophyta; class Bryopsida; order Hypnales; family Hylocomiaceae; genus Rhytidiadelphus; species Rhytidiadelphus loreus. The sequence goes on from OX344764.1 coordinate 33,901,638, forward strand.
TTAATGACGGTCGATCCACACCCTAGGACTAAATCATTAATGCCCGTTCCCCCCGCCCCCCCCCCCCCTCTCTCTCTCTCTCTCTCCATCATCAGCTTCCACCCGAAATGACCTCTTCTCCTCCTCTGGCTTCCGTCATTCACCACGCGACGGTAGGGCCCGACAGCAGTAGTGAATGCGCCTCCGGCCACTTCCTCAAGTCGTGGTGCATTATTTGCTTCCGCTTCGAGACAAGCGCTAAGTTAGCAGCACTCCGTCCACAGCCTAAACCAAACAATGTAAAACTCAAAAGCTCTCCGTCACTGTCCACACACTACTTTTCTTCTTCTTCTACTTCTAGACGATCTTGCGGATGATCGTCTTCCGTCTCCGACTAGGAAAGCTATGGCTCACTGCAGTCCGCGGCACAATTTTCTGTCCCCGACTTCGATCGGCTCTCCGCCATCGCTGTAATTAACGCCGTGATTGAAGCCCCCACCTCTCAAATCCAACTAAAACGTACATCCTGGACTCATAATCTACGCTTAATCTATATCTACCCCTCTCCAGGATTATAGTATTCAAATTCACCCAGTACATACATTCACTTCACACAATCTACGTGTACCTGTCACCCTCTAGAAGTTCGAAGTTGCCTTCCTTCTCAAATTGTACATTCCAGTCTCACAATCTAGAGAAACTGTAGAAAGACTTGCGGACGGTCGTGAGAACATGCTCATTCATTAACGCTGCAATTTGATCGAGGTTACCGTTTTTAGGAGAAATCAGGGTCAAATTTAGCTCCATGATTTTAGGGTTCAGATCGTGTTGTGAACAATTATTATTTTTACATATAATTTGTGATGGTGCACTTTCGCTAAATATAAAACCCAAAAGAGGGTTTGATCTGTAATTCGGTTTGGCTTATTTGTGTAGTTTACTGTAGCTGAGGAGACCTGGTTATGTGGTGGGTAAGTGTAACAAGACTTTTTGAGTTTTAGGTCTGTTTTGTAGAGTCCATGAGCTTCAGTTCAGTTCAGTTTTGTCAACGTCAATCTTTGGGGGAAAATTAAAATTGTGTCTATCAACTAAACTTACTGCTGCTGCTCCAACTGGCTGACTGTCCAGGAGTTACTTCAACTCTTTTATGATTAAATATTATTGTACCCAGGTTAGAATAAAGGATTCGCCTAATAATTAATAGGACTTTTACGATTAAAAAATGCTGTACCCAGGTTAGAATAAAGGGATTCGCCTAATAATTAATAGGACTTTTACGATTAAAAAATGCTGTACCCAGGTTAGAATAAAGGGATTCGCCTAATAATTAAATAGACTTTTCGGGATGGTACTGACTACAGATTAATAGCTTCCTTTGAGTTTGTGGGAGTTAAAAAAACTGATCCCATGTACGATGGTGAATCTCAGCAAGCTCTTTTGTTCACACTACAATGACACACACTACTCACGGTTTGAATATAACTTAACCCCTTAACGCCTTGATCCTTTTTCTAATTTTGGCACATTTTTGCTTATATCTTTCTACAGAAATATCATTTACCGCAGTTTCATGAAATTGATCATTAAGGAAGGTTGTCTTTCCAAGATTCAAGTGTTACATTGGATGAATGAAAAGTTAGTTGGACAAAACAGCGCCTGGAAGCCCTCTGTTCATCGTTCAGAATATGGACGTCGGAGCGACCAAGGGTTAAATGGCAGGTGCTTTGAAGATGTCAGTTCCAATGTTGTGAATTTCAACAGATTTTCTCGTGGAAATTCCAAGCATTGCAGATAATTTTTTCCTAGTTTTTTTCTGGGTTTTTTTTTTTTTTTTCTCTCTCTCTCTGTTAGTTTAAACCCTGGAGTACTCCGACATCCAATTTCTGGACAATATACAGATTCAAAATTACATTGGGAAAAAATGGTTGCTCCATACAATATTGTTAGGGATTACTTTCAATATACCCCCAGTTGCTTAACAGTAGAGTACTCCCGCAGTATTGAAAAATTATTGATAAGTGCAAGGATTGCAGTTGTAGTGAATGAATATTAATAATTAGTGTAGTATATAGTATTGCAACAAAAATGTAAACTTAATGCTTCCATGTTGCAAAAACTATGTTATTTAACCCTGGAGCGCTCCGACGTCCATTTTTTGGACGATGAATAGATTCACATCCCTGTTTCTGTCTCATTCCTGCTTGGATGAAAGTGATTCTAATTTTTGGTGATACTTTATCAAGTTGTTGTCCTATCCATCGGTTGCAAAAACTATGTTATTTAACCCTAGAGCGCTTCGACGTCCATTTTCTGGACGATGAACAGATTCACATCCCTGTTTCTGTCTCATTTCTGCTTCGATGAAAGTCATCCTAATTTTTGGTGATACTTTATCAAGTTGTTGTCCTATCCATCGGTTGGATTTGGTGTTACTAGAATATATATTCATTTCTAAAATTACAAATGTGGAAGTATGTCAAGTGGTCAATTTGCATTGACTTTAGTTCAAAACTAGATGTGCAAAAATGAGGTCAAAGATGTAAAGGTCACAAAAAAATTCAAAAAATCACCATATGAAGAGAACCTTATCTCAAATCCATTCCAACAAGTTTTACTCAAAAAATGATAATATTTTACTTGTAATTGAATTTAGAAGGAATTCTGAAATTTTCTTTTCAAAATTTATAGAAAAAGATTGGTGATAGCATTAGTCAATCTAACCGTACGGATATAATTTAAAAATCAAAATCTACAGCTTTCATTTGTATACCAATTCCAAAATATTCTTCCAAATTGTAGTTTATAATGGTTTTTCTCAAACCGTCAATTTTGGAGATGAATCCAGACATTTAGGGGTTAAAAGAGTAAAAAAACTTCATTTAAAAAACTTTAATTTTAATTTTTTTTTTAAAACATGAGAGGGAGCCCACCATTCACCGGCCATTCCCTGGCAGGCAACCGCAACCATTCACCCTGCCACCTGGCACTATCATTAACAAAGTTCGAACCTCGGACCTCGTTGCTGAGGCCCGAGGAATCTGTAACCAATCCACCACACAAAATTTTACATATGCAAGTATAGTGTACAATTTTATTTAATTAGTTTTTCGAATTGTTTTACATTTGCTTTGTAGAATCAGTAGACTTTGGAGGCCTTTTCGACATAGTAGAATAACTTTTTCCAAAAATATTTTAACAAACAAAAGTTGTCAAATAAAGCTAAATTTCATTTTCAAAAATCCATTTGAGATTTTTGAGACTCCAATTTAAAATTATAGACAAAATTCAGAGAGGATGTTTGAAAATGTCAAAAAATTGTCCTTTTTAACCCCTCTTTGAACTTTGCCCATAACTTTTTATTGAAGGCTCAAAATCTCAAACGGATTTTCGGAGATGAAATTTAACTTGACTTTACAACTTTTTGTAGCTCAAATTCTTTTGAAAAAAGTTGTGTTGCTATGCCAAAATGTCCGCCAAACTCTACTGAATTTAAAAAACACCGAATTGTGAATGATTAAGTTTAAACCCAAAATTCCATTGCGTAGTACCTTCTAAGAAGTCTTGCAACTCTACTATAAAGTCTATTAAAAATTTCTCAAAGTTATGATTAGGTTTGGCAAACCTATTAAACCATCATGCTCAAACATATAGAAGTAGTTTTAATACAAGGATTTATTAGTAAAATATAATTATAGTTTAGAAAAATCTATTTGATAAAATTTGGGAAGGCAACACTATGATATTGAATTCTTTCTAGTGCAAATTTTTTCTTAGGTATTGTGAATTTTTTTCACAAAGTTTCTTGAAAAATGATCACATTGATGTTTCTTAAACGTTTCCACAATAAAATGTGAAAAATCCATCACCAACATTTTTCAATCAATTATTATGTAACACAATGAAGAGCTCACAAAACAACTTATCAAAAATAGGAATTTTGGTTTTGGGAATTGAAATTTGGTGAATTGATCAAAATTGCATAAAATAATAAATTTAATAAGATAGTTTGGATAGAGTATTCTTAAAATGATATGGAGTACCATTTTCTTTATGCCAACTAAGTGAACCAACAACCTTTATAAGAAGTACAAAAGAGAAATGGTAGTAGAGAAAATGAATAACTGAAGGGTGAGATTTGGGCAATTGCAGTACTTGTGCAATATTGTTTCAATATAAATTTGTTATTTTTAATTGTACAATTTCAATACATATTCAAAACAATTCTCATTTAACAATATTAATTGTTGCAATATGGAAACACTGCCAAATTTTTCAATATTGTATAGGTATATTTTCAGTATTGTATCAATACTGTAAAATATTAGAATTGCATCAGTACTGCAACAATTTTAATTGTTGCAATATTGCAACAACAGACCAATTTCTCATAACTGAGTAGTTGTACAATTTCTATTGAATCCAAACTACAAGAATAACTACTTTCTAGTATTGAGTACCTATACAGTGTGTATTATATCAATACTGCATCAATATTGCTTAGTTTGGAAACTTTATGAGTATTGATATAATACTCTTGCAATGGGGGGGTACTTTCCTGATGTAGACTTCTTTCTTGTTACAGCTTGGATGAAAGTCATCCTAATTAGATAAAACCTCGCCGGGGACTTGAATGTTCCCTTGGTCCTCTGTATTGTTTCCCCTATCAATGGAAATTGTCCATGTGTTTCAAAATTTAAAAAAAGGCATCCCAATTTTTAGAGATACTTTATGAAGTTGTGGTCTTATCCAAGGATTGTATTTGGTGTTACTAGAGCACATATTTTTTTTAAATTACAAATGTGGAAGTATGTCAAGTGGTTGACTTGTGTTGACTCTTGTTCAAATTTGGAATTGCAAAAATGAGGTCATAGACTCAAAGCACAAAAAAATTCCAAAAAAATTCCATGTCAAGAGAACCTCATTTCAAATCCTTTCCAACAAAATTTACCTCAAAAATGATAATATTTTTTTTGTAATTGAATTTTGAAGGAATTTTGAATTTTTCCTTTCAAAATTTATAGAAAAATGTTGGTGATAGCATTGGTGAATGTAACCGTATGGATAGAATCTAAAACTAAAACTCTACAATTTCTATTTGCATCTCAATTCCAAAATATTCTTCCAAATAGTACTTTATGATGATTTTTCCAAAATTGTCAATTTCAGAGATGAGTCTGGAAGCTTAGGGGTTAAGGGAAAAATCCCATTCCAGATCACACACACCATTCTGGCAATGTAGATCGTTCTTTTTCCACACCATAGGAGATGAATAGTGATTAATTATGGCGCAGTTCCTAGTGCAGTTCTGACACATTGTGATTGTTCTACAAGACTCCCCATATTGCAACCAACCTTTGTGAATTTTGCAACCAATCCTTGGTCAGAAATAGGAAGGTCTATATGACTACAGTGGGAAGAATGGAATTTTCCACTCAAAAATTCATAGTAATTCTTTTTTGAGGAATAAAAATCTGGAAAATTATGGAAACCTTCCAAACTCTATTTCTGCACACTGGAAAATTTCCTCACTAACGAAACCCAACCTGCACTAGAAGAAACCTATGTTTTCTATGGTGTTTTTAAAGACGTGAAAGTAAGTTTTTTTCAATTAAAGGTATGTCAACTCTAATGTCACCTAAAATCTGTTGTAGGCAGTGTTTCCACAAACGGTTGAAATCTACTATAACGTGCCCTAATGTTTGCATGTTCCATGAAAACGGTTGTTGATACCTTGTGTTTTCACTCTCCAAAAGCTTGCCACGTAGATACCACATGGCGGCCACATCATCTTTTTTTGTTCGGGCAATGTCCTTTTTTATTAATAAAATAATCATCATGACAATACTGCACATGACGTGGCTCACTAAAAAACACAAATGGCATTAATTATATGAAATAATTATTTTTAAAAAATTATATAAAAATAATAATAATTTAATTATATGAAATAATAATTATTTCTAAATTCCAAAAGAAATGAACAAGAAAAATTGTCAAATTCACTAAGAATTTACTATCTACCATCAAAAGAATTTTTAATGGCAAAGTCAAGTAATTATTTCATTGGCATTTAGTAAAAATGGAGGGTGGAGAAGTCTCTTTTATATTGAAGTTTGTTGTCCATCTACAACAAAGGATATGGGATAATTCACAAATAAGAACTTGACTACATTGTGTGTGGATGTTGTTTCAGACATGATGACGTTTTTTTTGACATCTGCATGTTATTTCCAACATTTGGAGGTTGTTTTAAACATATGGATGTTTATTTAGACATTCAATTTTGAACAAAAATTTTACTTTACATATTCCATATGGTTTGTCTTACTTCCTACTGCCCTACTTGTATAAAGAGATTTTTTATTTTTCTTGGAACACATGAACAATTTCCATTGATGAAAGGAAATAGTACGAAGAAGTGCACTTTTACATTTGATTATTGTACGGAGTGATCAATTATTGTATGTCGTATTTGGTTTGGATGTAAATTAGTTGGAATTGGGGATATTGAATGTTTTGAAAAATCATCAATTAAGCTTAAACTACTGCAAACACACAAAATCATTGTTTGATTCTAATATTTTTTTGGTGAGACGGGATTTGAGTAACTAATGGTGGATAGTAAGGCAGAGGTATCCACCCATACAATAGTGGAATTGATTTTTTATTTTATTACTCCACTTACCAAATTTTCTTTACAGTGGCCACTCCCACATATACTTGTATTTTTGATGAGCAATTTATTTGGCAAACGATATGGGTTATATCAACACATTCAATATGTATTTAGTATTCAACATGTATACAATATATATTATATGGGCAATTTCGTTAAAATGGTGCCATTCTGCTATTTTGGCAATTTTCACAGTTCAGACCGAGTGGTCTAAAATGTACAACTGTCCTAGATGTTTGAAACTATGAAACTACTTTTACAGTTTAGACTGGATGATCTGAAAATGGCACATGGAATATTGCCGTTTTAACAAAATTGCCCATTTATGTATTCAATACGTAATCAATATATATTCAGTATTCAGTACGTATTCTGAATATATTCAATATTCAATACGTATTCTGTATATAGTCAAAATTCAGTACGTATTCTGTGTATATTTAGTATTCAGTATGTATTTTGTATATATTCAGTATTCAATACGTAATCAGTATATATTCAGTATTTTGTAATTAATATGTATACAATATACAATATATTTTATGTATACAATATTCAATATATATTTTGTATTAAATCAACGGCATTAAGGGGGGGTTCAATTTATTTTTATTTTAAATCAACAGCCAGGAAAAAAAGGGGGGGATGGCAAGAGTGGTACCCATCTTGTGAGTGGATAGTTAATGCATCATTTTGATACCTAACTTAACTTACTTGCATTCATTAAGTATTGCAAAAATCTACAGTACACTAATAATGGTATATAGTGTTATGTTACAAATAGTGTTACCTAATTTTTACCAAACCCATTTACCAAACCCATTTAGTGTTAGTAACACTAGTGAAATTGTTGACATTTAGTGTTGTACTTAGTAATTAGTGTTGCCAAAAATTCAACACCAAAGTTGCGATTTTATTCCAACAAAAGATAAAACAAATTAGCCACATAAAGAAATTTGAAGTCTAAAATACAATTTCATGAACATGCTCATTCTCCTAGCTTTGCAACTAGCACAAACTGACCTGCAAAACAAACACAAGTACTTTGATGCTTGATTTAGTACAATGCTAGAAAGATGGACCACAATTTCACATTCACACAATGTAAGCAACCCACATCATTAGTACAATGCAACTGCAAGCAATGGCAAATAGAGAAATTGGAAATGATAAAACAATTTAAAGTTTAGGGACAATCATCTCCCTTGAACTCCATTACAATCCCTGCAACCAACAAAATTGGACACTTCGATGCCTAAGTTAGTAGGGGAATGAATCACTCAATACAAGCTGGGCTTACAAGTTACAATCACTCAAATGACTGAATACAAGCTGTGATTCAAAAGCCAGATGATTACAACAAGAACATAGTAGGAAGTGCATGGCAACGAAATGACCTCTCACCTGTACTCTCCTTTTGCAGCAAGCCACACACATGGCTACATAAAAATTACAACATGATAAATTGAAAAGAACAAAGAGAAAATATTGTGTTGTATAAAAGCAGTATTGCAGTGTCAAAATTCCTTGAACTTGCAGGCACATCTCAACTAGAATTCGAAATCTATCACCTACCTGTTGAAATACCAACCGCAAATGACAAGTACCAACCGCAAGTGGAGAGCCTATACTACCTTGTGAATCTAGATTGGATATTACGAAGTGATTGCATAACGTTGCCGTTCAGTGGCCAACACCCACTGCTTGAAACAATCATCATATGGGAAATTAGTTAGACTATACACATTTTGACAATGCATGCCAACCACTACACCAAGGTGCTGATCAAGTCTATTAAGCAGCCAATCCTTAAGAAAAGACAACGTAGAGAAGGTGCGTTCATCTTCCACATTGCCCAAAACATGTACTATGGCAATTTGGGCTAGTTTCATATACTCATTGAAGTTCTTGCCAAGTGAAGAGTTTGCATCCAAGGTCCTCCAGAGCTTAGTGAGGGGGTTCACCAACTGATGTGTGGGAGCATTCAACAGAGGCAATTGCATGGTTGCATGTGCATTGGCAGTTATGGCAATTTTGAAAAGAGGTTGCTCTGACTCAAGGAGGGATTTGCCTAGCACAGCAAGAACAAAGCGTTTGTTCTCATTTTGGCCAATCCACTTGGGCTCTCCATAAAAATCTTTGATGATGTCCAAGTGCTTTCGGAAGGTAGCAGTGTAGTCCTCTTGCAACTAGTATTGTGGATACACAATACCCAAGGCGTCCATCAAGCCGTAATCAGAAAACCTATTGGCCATCTCGTCCATCAATTTCCCCGCAGCCTCTGTACACAACCAATGCAATAATTACAAACTTACGGTAGCACTACCAAACTCAAAAGCATTGCACACATTGAAGGACCAACATCATCCAAAACTGAAGGTCTAGTATGCAAATCAGAATTCAAATGGACAAGGCAGTGAACTCACCTTTGCAATCATTTTGGAAGGTGGCTACAATTGTTGCATATCCCTCCCAATGGACCATAGCGCCCTCATGCATTGCATACAATGACTCCCCACCCACTACAAACATTAGAGTCTCACAAGGTAAGTTCAGATTTGCATCCCATTTCATCAGAATTTGCTCGTGAGAGCACTAAAGAACCGGGTTGTACACATGGAAATCATCCTGTTGTGTCATCATTTAAGTAATACATAAAAAGGCTGGTTTGGCATGTGCCTAGTGCCCCCAACAAAATCACAAATGAAGGCATCCCTTTTTTAGGCCCATTGAATCAACGTATCCAAAGCCTCCAACATCAACAGGAGAGCCAACATGCCCAGCAAGACGAAGGAATCCAACAGTAGAGCCAGATTTGCCTGCGCAAAGAAGAAACCCACAACTCAGCAAAAAAAATGGAATACAAAACAAAGAAGGCAAAATGAACAAAAAAAATGGGAAATGAAAAACTAAAACACATGAAGACATTGAAGCTCACCTGAGCCTTTTGCCCCCACTTCCGGTCATTCTTGTCTGCATGCATCATCACCATAACAACCTTGTATTCCGCCAAGAGTCTCTGGATTGGAACAAGGCAGCTCATCCAACGAGTTTTGGCATTCTTCAGCAACTTTAGGCCTTTCGACTCAAGTTGTTGCAATAGTGCTCTAAATTCGGCTGCCTTCTTCGGAGAATGGGCAAAGTAGATATGAGTCATGCGCAAAACTTCTTCAACCACATGCATTACTGTCAATGACGATAGTGACTGTGCTGCCAAATTCAACCGATGGTCGCAACAATGAACTCCCGTAGTGAAGGGAGCATACTTCTCCTTGATCTGCGTTGTCACCCTAGACTTCAAGCCTTGGAAACTACTCACCCCGTCAGCGCCGAAGCAAAGCAATTTCTCGGCAATCTCTGCATTTGTGACGCCTCCCCCAGCACTCAAAGCAACCGTGATCACAAAGGTCAATTTGTTAGCAGTGGCACCGTCCGAATCCATCTTTTGGATGGTGAGAAGCAAAGGCACGCGGCACCAATTTACCATGACATAAGCATGGATTGCGATCTAGCTGCTATTGTCACACACTTATTTCATCTGCAGACAAAGCAAAATACAAGGCACTGGATACAAGAGATTTGATTTTTTATTTGACAAAGTTGTACAGATGCTCCGCCATCAATGCAAAGCTGGCAATCCCAACGTCAAGTGAATTCTTTCGCATTATAAAAAGTAAGAAAGAAAAGAATCTACATTTAAAAAAAGCTTTTCATTGAAACAAGAGACATTTGAATTGATTGGCACAATCTACAATGCGAAAAAGGGTTGACAATCATTATTATTCTTACACCGGGCCAATTTGCAGGCCCTTCAAATATTGCAAATTAGCCGGTCCCGGGTGGTCGCATACTGAGGCCGTGGAATTGAAGGCCCCAATAATGGTTGCATTGGAGCACGGTTTTAATTAAATATTTGTCTGAGCCCGGTACAGTGCCAATACTGTTGAGTTTTGCGGGTGCATTGCAGATGCTCTTATGGTCATGCTAGTTATATTTGCCATGTCTTTCTAATTAATGTCCTTTATTTGCAATATGAAGTATACCACAGTAAGAACCCCTTGTTTTACATGACGGATTTTAGGTGACATCTACTATGACAACCCATGTTTTTATGTCAACTATGACATCCAAGGTAACATCAAGATGTTTTGTTGAATGTTATAGTTGACATAAAAACATGGGTTGTCACATTAGATGTTACCTAAAATCCGTCATGTTAGACACAAATTTCTTATAGTATACGTTAGACTTGGAATGTAGAAGTGCTTGAGGGAGCTACATGCTTGTGAGTATCAAAGATGTTTTGGTCGTTGATTTGTAGTGCACTATCCATTAGACTGCAAACTACTTCAATCTACAATTTGCAGTGTAGGTGTGGATTACAGTGCAAAAAGTTTGGGAAAGCGATTTGAAACCACAAAAGATGTGTGACAAATTAGGTTTGCCAAAGAGTATGGAAACCTCATACTGCATTATGTATGCCTTCAAAATGCGTTGTGTATGCCCTCAAAATGCATCTTCAAGTGCAAAGTGCAAAGGAGGAAAAATGGACATGGAACATTGCAATAGCTTCATTAGTGTTTTGTAATCAAAAGGTCAAGTGTAGACCCTAGAAGGTTACATGGAGGTTGTTGAGTATGTTGGATGGATCAAAGATATAGTTCAGTTCAAGTATTGCAACCATTGTTGTGTTGTATTGGTGTGCTCTTGAGCGTATGCAAAAGAAAGAGCACACAATTCAAACGTTGCCATGAAGAAAAAGTATGGTTTTACATTGGTAAATTTTGTTGCACTTAAAATCTTTAGGGCGTAATTTTTTGGTTCTTCCTAAGTAGTGTGAAGAACAAAAAAATCTTTGGGGCATGTAGGTAAAGTCAAAATTGACATTTTAGCACCATGCTAGAAGTAGACTTTGTAGGGATAGTGGTAGCGTTCACAGTTTGTAAAGACTTATTTAGTGTGTGATGGAACATCTCATAGTTAGAGGCAAGTTTTCTTATTGGTGTTGAGATGACTTGACGTGATTTTTAGAATTTAGTGATTGGCTAAGTTAATGGTATATTTGCAATGTAGACAAAGTGAATGAATTATGTGGTTTTATAAAAAAGAAATGAAATTATTTTGCATTTAACTTTGACAATTTTACTTGAAATTGGTGTGTTAGTGTATTTTGATAGGAAATGAGACGTTTTCTAGTTGACTTTGCTTTTGATAGCAACTTTTTAATTTGTTGTAGTACATTCAGTGAAACAAATTGTTTCCTAGTAAGTGACTCATAAACATGTTCATTTTATTTAAGAAGAAGAACTTCAGCAACAATTTGCATAGTTGTTATGTTGAATTGATTTTATGCCATTATAGAAGTTGTTCCTCCATAAGCACTAGTGTGACTTGTGCTGTTGTTATAGCCAAAATGTTAATAAAAGTAATTTTCAAATTTTCAAATTCAATAAAAACTTCAAATTTCAATAACTTTCCCACCATAGGTCCAAACACCACAAAACAAAGCCCATGCACCTGTCCTTGCTAAGAGCTTTTCAATGGTACTAAGAACATGATCAGGGGACAGACGGCCCAAGAGATCTCACCATAACAACCAAAACAAATAGCCTAACTTAAGGTATGGATAAAAGTAAAAGTAATTTTCTAATTTTTTAAACAAAGAATAACTCAAAAACTCAAAACTTCCACACTATAGGTCCAAACAAAGCCCATGCACCCCTCCTCACAGAGCTTTCTAATGGTACCAAGCATGTAACTAGGGATGCATGGTCCATGAGATCTCTATGTAACAAAACTAATTAACTATCTAACTTAATGCATTGATGATTGACATGAATTGGGGTTTGGCAAACAAGTATCATTTCTATTGAACTTCATTCACTAAGGGTCTTCAATAGGATTGTTGTACAAACACATGGAATGGGGAATACACCATGTTGGTTTTGAATTAAAATTTTCCCTATACTTTTGGATTGATCTTAGTTGAATTAGAATGTCCATAGAACATTGTGAATGCAGAACGCTTGGATAACTAGGGAAGATGATAAGTACATTAGTAGTTAACAACTTTTATTGGCGTTGTTGGATTGAATTGCACCATTTGGAATATTCTCTGTCAAATTCAACCTCCAAAAAATAGCTTGAAAAGATAACAAGGCCAAAAAATGGTTGACACATGACTTTCAAGATCAATGTAGAAATGAAGAAGGTACCTATTGATTAAGAAATTTGAGCATTTAGACAAAATATCTTATTGATAGGTTTTGTTTTTTCAAGGATAATTCAAAGTTTTCATAATTTGTGTACAAAATTATCCATTTATATTGAAAATGTGGATGAAGAAGTCCAATATTTCTGAAAAAGTGCTTGATTTCAATTAAAAATTTGTACTTGGTCTCAGAAATGGATGAATGCATGTGAAAATGTTGTACTCATATACTTTCCATTTGATCAATGTGTCGACAATTTCTATAGCATCTTCACCCCAAAGTGGCAAAGAAGACAAAAAGTGTCCTCACACAATTTAAGGTCCAGTTCAAAGTACTGTAACTTTTGCATCCAAGGTCCAAATTCAATAAAACTTGTTGGAAATGTTGATTTCTCCTTTCTACTTTGTATGGTAAAATTTTCAGATCAATCCAAGATTTAGTGATTTTTTGGAAGCCAATCGAAGTTCACAACTTCAATTTGAGTTCACGAAACTGCATTTTAGGGCTGCAACTTTGGGGCCTTGTATCTCCTTCATCCATTGCTCATTTTCAATAAAATTTGTTGGATTTTGTTCTCCTTGAAGTATAGTTATTGTGGTAAAGTTTTCATGTCAATCTAAGTTGTTTTGAATGTTTGGGACCAATTCGAAGTTCAAAATCCTACCATTTTTGGAGTATAGTGAACTTTGGCGGCTTGTTTCTTCTTTATACAAAGTTTATTTTCAATAATTCTTTTTGGAAAAGTTGCGTATACTAGTCTAGTTTGTGTGGCTAAAATTTCGTGTTAATCTAAGAATTAATGAGTGACTGAGAAGCATTCTAGTTGAAGGAGGTTCACCTTTAGATGTGTTTTTTGCAATTTTTCTTGTTGATTTTTGACATTTCAAAGCCATTTTGTAAACACAATGAGTCAATTGAATTAATTTTTTTCCCACCAATGTGTTTGTATACTAGTTTTGAATCATTTTGTAGTGTAAAGTTTTTACATTTGAGTAGGTTTAGAAATCAAATTTCACCTCCAAATGTGTTTTGGGGAAAATTTCAGCATCCATTTTCAACACTAAAACATTATGATCTTGCAATCTATGTGGCCAAATGACTTCAAATTTTCTACATGTCCTCTGCAACATGTACACTACAAGATTGTACGGTTGAGATTTGTATAACTTGATGACATTTAGATCCATAAAGCTTCAAAAGCAATGATGTTTTTGAACCCCAAAAATTGAATGTTACTTTGGGGTTAAAGATATGTCCTTCCTACAGTCACTTTTTTTGGATTCAAAGTATGGATTTGCACCCCTTCCAAGCCATCCATTGTTTGAAAGTTTGCCTTGGTCAACAAAATCTATGTTATTCAAGTTAACCTTATACCCTAAACCTTTTTTAAAAACATGCACTTGAACATGTTCAAAACTTGAAGCATTTAAACAATGGAGTTGAGCATACTATTTTGGAAACACAATGCGAAACACATAGGAATTGACCTAGTTAGATCTCAGTATTATATTACCAATAATCATAGTTTTTAACATATCAACATGTATCTTGAATGTGGTAACAAACATAACATAGTTTTCTACTAGTATTGTGGACTAAAGATGTACAACTCCAAATTTTCACCTTCAAAAAAAGATGGGGGTGTTTTAATGAATTACCATCACGTATTTACAATTAAATTTTTAAAATTCATATTGGATTCAAAGATCCCACAATACGTAGGAATGCATGAGTTATCATTACTGGCAAATTGACCAATCTCAAAGTAGAAAAAAAAATTATATTTATTTTCCAAGGTGAAAGTTTTGAACATTTATACACCCCACATGACAAACTTACACTTAAAATTGTCTGAATTAACAATTTAGAGTAGTTTCCATTATTAAACTTTCTAAATTTTTATTGGATTTTAGTAGAAGTCAAAAGGAGATTCTAGATTTTATTAGTCAATTTATTAGAAAATCTTGAATTGATCTTTATACTTTTTGGTAACACCACTACTAATGCTTCGACATAATTAAATGATAAATCTAGTGTCTATTATCTAAAAGTCAACAGCTACACTTGGCTCTACACTTGGCTCCACAGTAATAGCAAAAGCGATTTTTGCATCTGTACAACAACAAGACAATAGATTGGTCAAGATAGAAGCCCAACATACTAGAGTAAAGTAAGAAGACACACCTATACCTATATATGTCTCCCTCTCTCTCTCTCTCTCTCTCTCTATATATATATATGAATTTTGAAGTTAAAATCACAAAAGGCTCTTCACCTTGACATATTCATGATTTATTGTTACATAGAAGAATGCAATATTTACCTTTGAATTAGAGAATGCTTATAGATATTGAAATTGAACTATTTTAGCACTATACTTTCAAAGTTAACTTACAACATGGGCACAAAGTTATTGCAAGTAACATTCATTCATCGATATGTGCATATATTAATATGTATTAGATAATTCAATTTAAGAGTGTTGAAGTAGGTACTCTTGCCTTATTCCATTCTACAATATAATTTTCTACCATTATTCCAGACAATCCAAAATGTATATTTTCACATGTCTTTTTCTAATTGTACTATGCATCTTCCACATTAGAACCATTACTTAAACAAGAGTAACTATGAGCCTCCTTTGCTTAGTTCTTTAAAAAAAAAAGTTATTCTAGAGCTTTATGTAGGACATCAAATGAACAAATTTTTTATGTACACCAACCCTTAAAAGGACTTGAGTTTTGTTCCTCAATAAACCTCCTTTGCACAGTACTAAGTTCTAGAAATAAAAACAAAGGACCTATGGCTTATTAGCTATTACTTGTTTACAAATAAAATTGCATTGTCACGTGTGCAACTCATCTACATTAGAATTTGAAATTTAATGGATGCCAATGAATTTATGTTCATGTGATGATTGAGCTTAGGTGAGTATTTTTCAAAATGCTGGAAATAGGTATTTCTAAAATTGACCCTGTTCTCTCGTAAATAGAGGCAGTACACTATAGGCAAAAATTTCTAGGAGCCAATTTTAGACAGGGGTCACAATTAGGTGCACTTACATACCTTGAATGTAAAAAAATTCAAGAAGGATTTGGGCATTCCAGGGGTTTAGGGTTTAGGGTTTCATCGTCTCTTACAAGCAAATCATGTCGCTGCAGCCACCCGTGCGCTCCACGACGCGCGAACAGTCCTCGCAAATCTGCCATCGCTTCTCCTTGACGAGGTCTAGCAATTTCTGATCCCCGCACACTCTCGAATTCTCCTCCTCCGCACGATACTCGCCGCAAGTCTTCTCCTCATGCCATGGGACGTTGCACTCGAGACAGACCTGCCGGAGACACGAAACGCACTTGAAACTCGTCACGCTTTCCGGTTTCTTCATGAAGGCGGAGCAATCTTTGTAAGGGCAGTAGAATCGGAGCCTCGGGGGAGTGGCCGCTTCTATCTGTCTCTTTTCCAGAATGATATAATTGGACTTGGATAGCAGGGCTCGGCACTGAGGGGAGCTGTAATTCTGCTTACAATTCTCATGAGGGCATTGGATGTGAGAGTTTCCTGTCAGGAACTTCACCTCGGAATGCTGTTTGCAGCAATCGGTGCAGTATTCGTGGGCACAGCCTGCAAACAACAACGGAGTTAGAGAGTTTCTAATCAGATCATGGCAGGCCTTGCAAGCGCACAAAATACTGCAGTAGTTACAGTATTGTTTTTGGAAGTTTGGATTTCATGACGACATTTTATTATTGAAGACTAAAATTTTGTTTCTAATTATATAGAAATCAATTGGTATTTACAATGTTTCAAGTAGAATCAATGATGTGTGGCCTGCATTGCTTAGGAAGATAGAACGATTAGAGTATCTGGATTTTGTAATAAGACATTAGTGTGAGGTAAGGTACTGCAACCGCCCAAAGTACCGCACACTTTTATCGGTTTTGTCACAATGGAATCGAAATAGTTCTTATTTGGAGTTCTGCATTCTCCTATTGAAGCCTAAGATTTGTTTCAATTAGAAATCAATTGATATTTGCAGTGTTTCAAATAGACTCAACGGTTTGCGGGCGGCATTACCCGGGATCAAAGAACGATTAGAGAAATCAATCAGGATTTTGTAATCAGACCAATATTGTGAGGTATTGCAAGTACCGTGAACCGATATGTGTTTTTTCACAAGAAAAACTAAAGACTGCAGTTCTTTAATTTTCTGCATTTTTTCCAATTCAATACTAAGATTTTATTTCAATTATAGAAACCAAAATAGATTTTTTTCAATGTTTCAAGTAGATACAATGCTCAGCTTTGTCTAGGAACAAATAACGATGTTATCCATGATTTAGAGGTACTGAATTGAACTCACCCTTTGTGCTGATGAAGGAGAAGGATCCAAGCGTCTCCCTGCATATGCCGCACTCCATCTAGAAGCGTTTCTTGGAGAGGCGTGATCGGGTGCGTGATGCCCTTCTCATGTTTCGAGTAAACTTCGCAGCCACAACAGCATCACGCTTGTGATGCCTGATTCTCACAAACGTGTTTAGAGAATTCAACCACCAATTGAAGGTATTGTGGAAAGAGTTCCTGAATTTTGACGCTTTGCAGTTTGTAGCTACCGTAGGTGATGACGACATACACAAGCTTGAGATGAAGTCACCGAAATCTTCTTCGGGGATAAGGGGAATCAATTGAGACCCACTTCAAGGGTCAGTTGAAAGTCCAGTCCTGGGATCAGAAAAGTAAAGCACAACAGGAGCTTGCGGCCCTGTCACAAAGTACACGCTATCTAACTCTACAATCCAAGGTTAGTTAACTAACCCATTGGACACCAAGTAAGGTAGTGTGCTCATAAACCGTCACTTTAAGGGCTGATTTGCCTTTTTCACAAGTTTCCAGGGACAAAATGATTTTTAGCTCATTTTTCAGAGAAAGAAAAATAGATGTGGAACCCAACACAAGTAGTTTCATATTTTTTCAAGCATTTTTGAATTACTTATAAATTTTCAAAGATTCGGGTCACATGCACCTATTTGTGACCATAGGCGTCCCAAAATCTGTCTCCTTGTGACTTATGAAGAAATGTGCAGAAATCACAGCCAATGATTGGCTCCTACAATAAATAAAAACATTTCTTCTTGAATTCATTAACAGAGCAAAGAGGTTCATTCAAAGATCATTCTATAGCTACCTACAAGACAATATGAAGAAGAGGGGCGGATTTTGAACCACCTACCTTAGGAGTAACAACTAAATTATATCAAGGTAGTTTGCTCTTAAAGCGACCATTTAAGCCTACCCAACTCATCATTGACAATAATAGATATTTCATGCAACATGTCAATCATTCCTAGATAGGGTTCACATTTAGAACATGGTCGCTTTTAGAGTAGATTACCTTAGTGGTGTAGTGTGCATTCCAGAACTTGAATGTACACTACTAACATAATTTAATCCTCAATGGGCTTGCTTCCATTTGGTCTCAAATGGGGTAGTTTATCTACATTGTGATCCCCACATAATTGTGGCACAATGCATACATTGTATGCATAGATGGAGAATTACTTCAACTAGTTATTTGTGTATGATTGGCAAACATGAAGACTCTGTTGAGGTCTATTCCCACCTGGCATTTGCAAACTCCCTGGATTTAAAGATAAAACTTACGCACAAAAAGGAAATAGTCTTTTTTATTAGACTTCAGGTCCAGAACCGTTGTAATTGTTTTTTAACCATGGAAAATTCTCACATGGCTCAGAAGTTACTTTCTTCAACCCAGCCCAAGGGTCAAGTCCCTTACGCATCCAATTATAGTAGCTAGAGGTGACACTTGATAGAAAATAATCAAAGTTTCAAACTTTGAATGATTTTGAAAATCAACAAGCCACCTTGTTGATTTAGTTAAAATTATGAGTTAGTATGTAATGCAATCACTACATCTTCTTCTACAAACTATCACAATGAGCTCAAAAAAAATTAATTAATTAAAAAAAAATTTAACTCCCTCCCACATCCCCAAGTTTAAAAAATTATTATTAATTAAAATTAATTTCTTAATTCTTTGTCCCCCCCTCCCCTTAATTGTAATTTTTTGAACAAGGTTAACATGGCAAACAATATGGGACAATGAAAATCCCGTATCCTATACTAGTATACCGTATCCATATCTGCACACGTATTTGTATTTGTATTGTAATATATTCCAATATCAAGTATTGTATCCGTATTTTGATACTATATCCGTACAATATCTGTAACCCTACTTTGATTTGTATCCATATATCATATCTGTATTTGTATTTGGATGGATGGCTCAGATTGAATCTCAAAGATCAATGGCTTAAGAAATTTTGAGAAATCGACGATGATTTCAAAGGTAAGCATTTAAAAAACAAAATCAATAGCCTTAAATTTTTTAAGAGAGGGGCAACTAATACCCTTGGTGGGTACATTGTCAAATCCAAGGGCAAGTAATTGTTAAAAAAAAATTCAAATGTTGGAAAGAATTTCATAACAATTCAATGTGAACTAATGTCTACTACAATATGTGGAGAGATCATTTTTATAATGGAAATCATTGTCCATTATGAATTCTCAAAGGATATGGGATAATTTGAAAATGAGAGCTTGATCACTAATTGTGAAAATGCAGGAATTGTGTTTAATGTAGAACTTCATACCTCATTTATGCATAGTAGAAGAACTTTTTTCAAGAAACTTTGAACTCATAAGAATATGGTAAACTTTTTCTTGTTGCCTTGTGGTGCCTCTTTTGTTGTTTGCTTTTTAGATTTTGAAAAACTTAAATTTTTCTACCGAAGGCTTGTCCCTTTGGTTCTGTGTACTATTTCCCCTTCCAATGGAAATTGTCCATGTGTTTAAAAATAAATAAAAAATTTGGTAAGCTAATCTAACTTTCATCTCCAAAAATCCTTTTGTAAGTCAGGAACAAAATTTAGACATGGGTTGGGAGGGGCATTTTCTTTGGCATTCTCTTTGGCATTTCCATTGACATTTTCAAGCATCCTTTTGGAATTTTGTCCATAACTTTTGATTAGAGGATCTAAATGTCAAACAAATTTTTGGAGATGAAATTTGGTTTTCTTTTCTACCTTTTCTTAGTTCAAAGTTTTCTGAAAAAAGTTATTCTATAATGCCCAAATGAGGTCTGAAATTCTAGTTTCACCACAATTCCTATTTGTGCACTTACATATGAGTAGTTGAATTCCTACTCATCCAAATGAACATATCCCACATGAATTGTTCTACCTTCTATCACCCCACTTGTATAAAGAAATTGCCAACACATATTCTTGAAATCACGCAAATAGTGGCTTCCTATTCTTTGCAAGGTACTTTCTCAACTATTGAAATTATTGGGTATTTAGATCAAAGTTTCTTGAAACTTTGGACCAAATTTCTGATAATTTCAGTATTTTTTATTTTCTACATTGGTCTTGCTAATTTTTGCGTTCAGCCGCCATTGCTCTTACGTAATGGGCCATCCAGAGCTCCATTACATAGGAGTGGGACTTAGATGTTGAAATCTTCATATTCAGAAGATAGACCAGTTTTAATTACACAGTACTTTTGCAGTGGTGGGCCAACAATAAAAAAATGATTATTGGCTATAACAACGTTGTTTAGTCCAGGCCACCATGATTGTCATCCAGGTTCGGTGGTTAACGAAGGACTTAAGTGGGAATGCACCACCATTTTTAGCTTGTTTTATACATGAAAAGCGCCCCTAATGCCAGGTGGGAATATACCTTTAGCACGGTATACATATCATGTTCTTCCTTTCAGAAATTAGCTTGAGGTATGGGGTGCATGAAGCAACCATTTAAGTCTTGATTGCAATTTGGGGAGTTAAACTTTCCTATATATGAAAGAAAAATGGAAGATGCATTTAACACAAGTTATTTCATATATTTTGGATTCTTATAGAATTTGTTATAAATTGTCAAAGTCAATAGCCACAATGTTCTAAATATGTCCCTACTTAAGTTGTACAACATATGTACATTGATGAAGAACATATCACCCTATACTTTGGATTTGAGTAGGACATGGTATTATAATTTTGCATTTAAGCACTGCTTACTTCAAATCATTAGGAAAAATCTGAACCTTGGGAAAGGCTATTAAGAGTTCATTTCCGGTAATCCCGCAGTGCAAATACAG
Source organism: Rhytidiadelphus loreus (assembly GCA_947034895.1). Taxonomy (NCBI): domain Eukaryota; kingdom Viridiplantae; phylum Streptophyta; class Bryopsida; order Hypnales; family Hylocomiaceae; genus Rhytidiadelphus; species Rhytidiadelphus loreus. Next base: position 33,922,680 of record OX344764.1, read on the forward strand.
ACCACTAAAAATATAAAATTAAAATTAATTCTTTTTAATAATGATTTTTAAAAATTATATATATATATAAGTTGGTAATCTAACGTGGCACTAATATGACAATTATGGGCGCAAATGTGGCACAAGTAGTGTTATGTCAGATTTTGCAAAATAAATTGAAAAATTGAAATTTTTCATTGTCAATGCGCTGAAACCCTCTAAATTTGGCGGCTTTTTTAAGGACTAAACTTTCTTGTAATGTTAGGATTTTCATATTCATGTGACACAAATCTCATAAGTAGATCAAATACCACTATTCTTTTTTTGGTTCTAGAAAAAAATGTATATTGTAATATTACAATATAACAAGTATTTTATGATTGCAAAAATATGATTGGGGATGATTGGTAGCTGCTCACAGTCATATTCTTAAAGGTCAACAACTTGGGAAGAAATATGACTGCAAAATATCATTTCTAGTCATTTTTTTAGGATTTTGAAACCCTAGCGGCTACTCCTCTTGGCTCTTCTTCCTTGCCTTTTCTTGTCTCTTAGCTCTTACTTGTTACTTCTTGTTTTTTGCTTCTTAGTTGTTGCTTTTTGTTGCATCTTAACTCTTGTTGTTTTTGAGTTCATGCTTCTTATTTCTTCTAGTTGCATTTCAATTCTTTCTTTTTCTTATTTATTGCTTTTTTTGTCCACTTATTGCTTTTTAATTCTTGCTATGTGTTTCTTTTTGATGCATTTAAATTCTTTCTTCTTGTTGCATTTTAACTCTTTCTTATTCTTAGTGCTTGCTTTTTTATTACTTTTATTACTTTTTAGTTGCATCTTGTTTCTTCTTCTTGCATCTTAACTCTCATTTCTTGTTGCCTCTTAGTTGTTTCTTCTTGTTGCATCTTCATTCTTGTTTGTTGTTATCTCTTAGTACTTGTCAATTTTTTATTTTTGTTTCCTCCATCATCATTCTTATTCTTCCTATCCTAAACTTGTGCTACATATTTTGTGTTGTTGTAAGCCTTTGAAGTTTGAGCTTTGTTGTTCATTCACTAAAAATTAACCTCTCGTTTCTTTAATATATTATATATGCAAGCATTGAAAGTTGAAACAAAGTGATTGGAAGCTAATTGCAACCCAATATAGCCATCTTTACATTATTGTAAGGAATATAGTCCCTATTGGATTGTATGAATGATTCATTGTGATATATATGTTTTCTATTGGTGAGTAATAAATGTCAATGAAGAGAGTTGCATTCTTTTTTGTATTCACCCTCTCCAATATGATTGTTTCTTATATATCTCTAAAATCATGTGTATTTGTTTTTAACTACATAAAGTTTTTTATTCAATTGTTAAACCATCTTGATATATGATTGCAATGTGTCATGTTCATTTATAATGCATGGAAAATGTTATTGTTTTGGACCTCAATCACCCCAATCACAAGCTACACACAAATTTTAAAAATGCCACTCTCTATCATCTAGAATATCACTTACTTGAGTTACATTTCACAATATATATTGGCCAAAATATAACTAGCTATAGTCATATAATGCTCACAATTATGCATGTCAAAAGATGACCTTGTACTTCCCAAAATATGAGTACAACCAGACATAAAATTACTAATGACATTCATATGAAGTATTATGTCAACCAAAAATATGACTCACAAGAGTTATATTTCACATCAGTAAAGAATATGATTCACGAGTCATATTTATATTCCACATAGCAGAAAATATAACTTACAAGAGTCATATTCCAAATCGACAAAAAATATGACTCATCGTAGTTATATTCCATGTCAGCTAAAATATGACTCACTGCAAAATATGACTCACCGCAATCATATTTAGCCAAAAATATAACTACATAGAGTCATATGTCACATAGGATTTTTTTTCTTTGCTCAAGTAGCTCGAGAAAAATTCAAGCCCCTAAAGATAGTCAACGTACACGCCACATTGGCAAAATATGGCTAATTATGGCTAGTTATATCCCCAATCCATATCATTGCCAATATGACTCATGTCCGAAGCGACTTGTTGGGAATGACTAGATCTAGTTGTATTGTGAATCATCTACAATGATTTCTATGTCAATTATATTTTTTGATTTTATGATTCACTGTAGTCATATTTTGCAATCATAAAATACTACTTTTTTTTGTAATAAATGTAGTTTTATTGTCTTGCAATTGGATGTATTTACCTTTAGATAGTTGCACCTAATTGCACCTTGTTTACAAAACCAATCCCTTCATATTCTCACCTAGGGTCTATTTTGGGTACATCTCTTGTTTAGACTTGAAAATTCATAGTTTATTCATAAGACTTCCAAAAAATTCATGCCGAGAGAATGTAAAATGTAGAATTGACTAGAATGAAGACAATTTAATCATGCTCAAATATATATTTGGAAAATTTTAGGCTAGAGTACATTACAAATCAATCAAAGTCTTGCAAACCAAGTCAAAAATAGGTTTGGAGAATGTAGCTTAATTGGTGATTCATGATATTGTTTAACCCATAAAGCTGAGAGGCATATTTTAGGCAGAAATTCTAAAAAATTGCAACTTTTTAGGGCAATGAGAAAAAAATGGAATTTTCAAAATTCAATTACAGATTTGTATTAGACTACTATGGGAATGTGTGGAATTTATTTCAGGAACTTTGACTGCATGTATTGAAAGATTATAATGTTTGAAGTTAGAAGAATTTTTTTTACCTTGCCTGACAAGGCCAACAACCTTTAATTCCTCCTAGAATAAAATGTTTACACTATACATGTAAGTTACATACCTGCCAAATTTCAAAAGCAAAGGAAGAGTTTTGCAAAAGTTGCCAATTAGAAAAAAAGGTTTAGGGCAGTATAACTTTTGATCCGGGCACCCGATCGGAAAAAAATTATATTCCCATGAAGGGGGTACATGTACACATCTTGTGTCAAAATTTCATGAACATCTGACCAAAATTAACTTCATAGGAATATACCTGGATTTTCAATTGTTCGTTCAATGAACAATTGTTCTTTGGGGTTAATAGTTGGAAATAGAGGAAATGTAGTCAAATGAATCAAAGAAATCATTCAAATGGATGAAAATTGTGGTGAATACAATTGATACTTTGGTATTAAATTGCCATTTAAAGAATACATATGATCAGTTTCCTTCTACTTGCAATTTCAACACTTGGATGATTATCAACTTAATCCTATCACCCTTTCATGGTTTGATTCTTAGTGGGGCCTAAACCTACATAATTGGCCACTTTTTATTTATCATAATTCAATAATAGAATCAAAATCTTAGGAATTCATGTTTTCAATTCTTAATTGACCTTGTATTTTATTTGTACTATCAAATATCACAAAGGCTGCAATACAAATGTGATAACATAGAGGGAATTATTTAAGAATTTTGAGAATTTAGTGAGAAAAGGATATAGTTTTCCAAAGTTGAGGTTTTAAAGAAAGTTTTCGCAATATTCTCACACCTTCTAATTATTGGTCTTCTTGGGTAAGGTAGACAAGCCCATTTCCATTTGTTGCCTAATTCCACCATCCTACTCTTGATCCAAATATTGTCCAAAAACCCATCCAAATTTGTTCATTTTCTACAAATGGTTTCGTAATTTCAAGGTAGACAACTCTAGAAATTCACAGAGATTACATTTTTAATCGAAAAATTACAATTCCACTTGGGTTTGATTCGTGAAATAAGTGCACACCTCTGCAAAAACACGTACCCTCGGCATTGTCCCCAAGATCTTCACATTGCTAGTTTGCATGGTAATAGGCTTGTCTACCTTTGTGCAATTGAGAAAATTTGAATGTCCTCAGAATTTTTCATATAAGGTAGAACCACCCATCACCACCTATCACCACCCATCACCACCCACAACCCCATCAACAATCAATAGAGTGTTTCAAATTCAGGAGATGTTGGGAATCATTCCCAAACATGAGTTTTTGATTTCCAACCATCAATTCTTCCATTCTTTTCATGACACATTTGCTTGGTTTGGAGTGCCAAAGTGAACAAGAAGTAGTCTTCTTAAATGAGCAAATTTTGGAATAGTTTACACATTGAACATGGGTCGAGACCAACTTTCACCTTCTAAAATTCATAGTAATTTCAATTCAAGTGAAAAAAATTACCAAATTTTGGCAATCCCCTTCGTTTCTATCTTTGCACACTGGTGGAAATATATCCTTCACCTTACTATAACTCCACATCATGTCCCCAGTTGCTTATTTGGTCGGTTATGGGTGGTTTTACTATAACGTAGATCTCTGTAACAATGCAATGACATTCAATGACATACATAATCCATTCTTGTAAGCCAGCTGTCGCTTGTTTTGAGTGGGATTCTCTTCTTTTGAAGAAGATTTCACAGCATTAAAATGTAAATGATTCCAATATTATATACACAGCTGAAGTTATGAAATTTTTCAAAGTCGTGCACAGGATGAGTGTTCACAACCATGGACAGGTTTTGACAAGTCAAAAATATTCAACATCATCATATTCACTAGGCTAGGTACTACTCGTAGATGTGAATAAATGAGATTTTCATGGAGATTATATGGCAGCTATGCACTGTACAGTACAGTTGAATGTAAAGATAATTGATGTAACTGAAACTGTTCCTACTGTACCTATTCCCCCAAACAATAAATGACACAACTTTCTTTGCCAAAAAGTGTGAAACAGATTCATTAAAAGTGCCCGCCCAGATACAGCCATAAAGGTCTGGAGAGAAACCATTTTCTCCTCCCCCCCCAAAACAAACAAACCCAACAACCTTGTTGTTGTTTTCCAATCCAGAAACTAGAGTCCTCGGCAATCTCATCATATAGCTTTGAACCACCACCACCACCACCACCACAATCCATCACTAGCAGTCTCTTCAAAGTAAACAGCGTAAGTTTACATCACCATAACCTCTCTTCACCTTGCTTTCAAATTCAAAGATAGCAACTGAAAAATACATGCCTACTGATTCCTATAAAATTTACCTATAAAAAATTCTGAAACAGAAAAACAGAACCCCAACTAGACTAGACAGTGTTCTATGATACACGATGGCTGAGAATTGTTGTATAGCTGGAACCACGAAATCCAAATCCACGAAATCAGCCTCGTCCAGTCTCCACATCATTGGGTACACGTCTGGGGTCGTATGCGTTTCCTCCAAGGCCGAGGGGGGTTACTGTACTATTCAACTGGGAATTCATCATCGGCAAAGCGTGGGGACCGTGTAAACCATGGCTGAAGATTCCTTGGGGTTGATACTCGTAAGGATATCCAGCTGCAAAGGAAGGAAAAACAAACAACAATTTAGTTCACAAAACTACACTTAAGTCTGGAAAAAGATGCATATCAAAGAAGTACCAACTAACACCTTCTTCCTTGCTTGCGCAACCCTGCTTTTTTATTATTTGCTTATGCCAGCATTGCGTTGCAACACAATTCGGATGTTTTGGGGAGTTGAAGATTTTTCCAACTTCACCATTGGATAGGTTCGTTGTTTCAAGCGAAAGCTCGTTGTTTCTTACTTTTATAATTGAGATAACGTTAATAGCTCGCAAACTGAACGCAGTTTGCGACTGTGAACTATATTTCACTCGAGGATCAAGAAGCACAAAAGAAGAGTGTTATATATATATATATATATATATGGAGATTCTTTTGCTTGATTTTCTGTTGATTTTGGTGATTTAGATTTGGGCTCATCTGAAATAAAAAAATTTCACAACATGAATGGCAACTGGTGATTTGAAATCTCGGTTTTGAAGGGGTATATAGATTTGCCACACCTAACTATTTAGCAAGGTTCTGATTATGTGCACTTACCCCATTCCCTTGCGTAGAAGCTTGGGTAGAACTGTCTGTAGCAGATGTAGGCAATAGGGGTTCCTGCACAATTCACCAAAACCTGCGTTACAATCGCTGATCAAAGAAAAAAACTACTCCTAAAATCTAGCAAACGATATTTCTTTTTTACAGAACACCGTTTCAAGCAATCTTTTTCTGAGAGCGAGTAGGTTGAGACTATCATCAGACATAACCCTCTCTTCCAGACGAAATCAAGTCCTTCAGATGTGGAAAATTTCCAGCTCTCTGAGAGCGAGGGAGTGCAGGGATACAACTATAGACCTTGTTTTTCAATTGCAATGCGATCAGAAGGCAAAGGAGAGGGTTGTGAGGGCTTACCAAGGAGGGCTGCAGCAATGATATCATACCAACTGTGCTGATAATCGTTCACCCGAGAGATCGCAATTAGGGTGGCCACGAAAAGAGGCAGAAGAACCCAAAATACTCTGGAAGCGTATGCCCTTCTGTCGAACAGAGACATTTTCCCGGCGAGGTAGAAGGAGGTGTATCCAAGGCCAGCAAATGCCCCTGCCATAGCCCAGAAACCAAAGAAGTTCATCAATAGCCAATTTCTATGGATTAAATAGTAACCATCAATCCCAATGAACACTGCATGGAGTATTCAAGTTTGTGTATGATACACTATTGCGTAGGTTCAGTGTTAAGTAGTACGCATCAAGTATTAGTACATCTTTAGGATGACAAACCCAGGATCGAACACATGAAATTTGACACAACGCATGAAAAGTGGCGACTTCGATTGATTTTAAACAGCCAAAACCATCACATTCCGTTGGTTTGTATCCAATTTCAGGTTTCGATTCAAGCCGTGAACTACATGAGATTAAAACAACGATTAGGAGAAGTTCAATACTATGTTAGATTCACTATGTCAACCACTTGTTGATCAGCACAGGAAATTCAACTCACGACTCACTCAAAAGCTTACCTGTCCTCGTGGTGATTCCTAGGTTAAACTAAGCACAGAAATTTAAAAAAGAGAATTTACTGTTATTTGGGACACGATTTGGCGGACATATTAAATCCTATGAAATCATGCTAGCCCAACATTGAATTGTCAATAGATACCAAGGAGTGGATTCATGGGAGGGACATACATGCTACATGTCCACTTGGGAAGCTCTTGAAAGCATCACGGAATTCCGTTTTGGACACATTGGGATGACAGATGACTCGTCGATCGGCGTCATCGGTGTAAACCTGTGGCACATTCCAAGATCACTCATGAGATCCAGAAGTTCAAACTTCACCAAAATATTGAATGGGAGAAGATGGCAAGTTTACTTGAAAATATGGCAAGGAGAACAGAGACTATGTACTAGGTAACCATTCGAGCGGCGGACAATTGGAAAGTGAGGGTTCAAATTCATAACACAATCCTCCATAGAAAGCAATAGATCTCTAAGAATTGACAGTCTTGATCTAGTTTACAGGAGAGGGTTTTGACTTTCGACCATCCTTTTTCTAAAACCGTAATGAGCCATGTGTCAACGATAATCTTTTGTACTAAATAAGAAGTGAAGGACTAGGTGGCCTGAGAGGATTCCCGAACAAAACCTTCTCCTCTGAACGAAATCAGGAATGTTAGATCTTAAAGCTCTATGACTCTACAAGAGAAGATTCAAGACCTTCGTCTCTTCTAACTGCAAAGCACCATGTGGCAATGAAAGCAATGAAAGCAATGGTAGGCTTATGATGAGCAATGAAAGCAATGGTAGGCTTATGATGAGCAATGAAAGCAATGGTAGGCTTATGATGAGCAATGAAAGCAATGGTAGGCTTATGATGAGCAATGAAAGCAATGGTAGGCTTATGATGTGGCAATGAAAGCAATGGTAGGCTTATGATGAGCAGAGTGTTGTAATTTACCGCTACACCATCAGGAAAGCACCGGTGGAAGAAGTCAGGTCGAGGGTACCCAACCAGGTTCTTGATACCGTCTGTGAAGAGAGCTGTGATCACGATTGCCATTGCAAGCCCTGCACAGGAAGAATAGAAATAAATTAAAATGTTACACACACTAGTTTAGATTCAACGACCTCACATAGCAATACCAGATATTATCAATGAACACTCATGTTAACCTGAGGATGTAAAAAAAGCTTTAAGATCAACTAATTTGAAGAAGGGAGACCCTCAGGAATGTTCAAAAAGATTACAGACAAAAAGAAATAGCAGAAGGTACAAAGAAGGAAAGACAAAACTGCATTGTGTGTGTATAATGACAGACAGTGCAATGGCTATGGACTTGCACACTGTAATCTACATCATTTTCTACGTCTTCCCATCAGTTTACAACGACACTTCTTGATACAAATTTACAGACAACAGTAAGCTCAATAGGATTAGATGCGCCACAGTAATTGCACAAACACTACTGCGCTCCAAATGATATCGCAGGTGATGTCTATGAAATACTCACCAAGGAAGGCATCGTGGAAATCACGGATACTCCTCTTCTTAAAATAGTACGCTAAGAAAAGGAAGAAAGGACCAGCAACGGCGATAACCTGATTCACCATAGCCAAGAAAATCCAAGTCTCAATCATGCCTTTAGAAGAGTAACATTGACCCTGATATCATCGTCAAAAACAGAGCTACTGCAGCAGTTATACTGACTCGAGAACTGACGTGCTTCAAAATGCCAAATCTCTCACATAAAACTACACATAATCCTTCAACTCCAACCCGAAACTGAATTGAAACTATCAAAATTATGCCGACTTTCTGAGGGGAGAACACAAACATACCCCCACACTCCAAGTTGGCACGGTCTCCCCTTTCTGTGGATACCGAAGGTTTGCCATCATGGGCTCATTCACGAAACGCTTGAACGGGGGAACCAAGAGGTAATCCACAAGCTCCAGGATGCCCATAATCACAATCGCAATCCAATCTCGCAAGTGGTGCTTGATCAGCGACACCAGGGTCACTTTGTGTCCAGTAGAGCCCTCGTAACCATTCGCATCATGTCGTCCTGCAAATAAAAATATTGAAATATTGAAAAAAAAGCCTCTATTCAGCTCCAAATCAAGAAATCGCAAGCGTTGATTTGGTGATCTTTCACATTCACAAAAAGGAAAAAGAAAACTAGCAGTTTCATAATGTTTTTTCAAACAGCAGAAACTGAAAACTACAGAAGAGTCGTTACCGTGATCCATGTCGGTCCCCTGTTGCAGCAAACAGATCCTCAAGTCCTCGCTGTTGCTTTCGCGACTACACCCAGTCTGCCACAAAAAAACAGTAACAAAGACTCTCAGAAACCCGTATTGAGAAAGAAACCAAAATCTTATTCAACAGCAGGCACCATAGCCGTGAGTTTCTATGTGACATGAACGTAAGTATAAAATCGGCCTTGATCCAGGCTCGCTAAAGGCTATTATTACATATGTTTCCAACTCGTTACGGAGCAACCATGAAACAACGTCGTCCCGAAGTAGTAGCAAACAATCTTGTGGCAAAGTATAACTACAGCCAAATCACAAGCTCAAACTACAGCCAAATCAAAAGCTCAAACTACAGCCACCCACTCATAGTTTTGCTAAGTACCCTCCCCCCTCATACCAGAACACCGACTGCAAATCGTAGCTCCCACCTTTTAAGTCTCCGGAAACATAGCCCACAACCTCAAACCAACAGAAAACCCCAGATCCATTGCAACAACCTCGATATACCCAAATATTCTCAGCAACAGGAACCAGCACTACTGAAAAATCTCGTGCGGGATCTTGTGCGCAAGATGACACCATCTACAAGACCACCCGCAACGACTCTCATCTCCAATCCTAGCTCTCTGACACTCACAAACTCAACTCTTTCTTAAACTAGAAGAAGCTCAACCTTCCCAAAACAACCGCAGATTGCATGAAAGTGCCCGCAGAAGCTAAAAATTCGCAACAAGTCCTCAGCATTGGCTTACCTTGCAGGTGCTTCGATCAGAGCGTGAGGGCTGCAACAGAGAGAAGCTCATGAACTGCCGAGGACCGGCAATAAGGAAGTGCGAGGGGGCGCCGTGAATCTCAATCAAGCTAAGCACATGGTTAGGATTGAATCATTCAATAGCACGAGTGTTAAAAGCTGCCCCTGCCAAGTGTCCGCGTTTCAGGCTCGCCATCATATGGGAACGATACATGGGAACCTGTAAGGGAACGTTTTCTGTTCCCCCCCTCGGGTTCCCGTGGGTTCCCGTGGGTTTCCGTTCCGGGAATATCTGGTTCCCGTTGGACGTTCGAATGACCGGGTGTTTGGACGGACGGAGAAGGCGCGAGGCAGCTGTCGGTTGATTGGGCGGGAGTGACGCGTGAGAAGCCACTTGGATGACGCGTGGCAATGCAATCGCGGGCGGAGAGGGGGGGGGGCTCTTTTCGGGAAGGTCCATCCGGGATCCAGCGGGGCGTGTCGGCGGAAGCCGAGGGGAATCGGGGGAAGGATTGACTTGGGATGCCTGTGGATGTGCTTTTGGATGGTTTCTGTTCGTTCGCTTCAATTAGCCTGGCTGGCCTGTACCCAATTCCGTCGTGATGTACCAGGGGTACACAGTTTCTTACTTAGAATGTACTTTGTTGGTACATCGTGACAGAATTGGGGTACAGGGACAAGTATGGGTGTTTCCACCGTTGGATCGCTCAATTCGTCCCGATCCAGCCCAAGGGCTTAAAACAAACCCGGATATGTCTTGTAATAAGGTAATGAGTTTTAGGGATTGTGTAACCAATAAGGTCTTGAAATTATGACATCTTATTTAGTACATCTTTAGAATTGACTCCTACATGAAATTTTGCATTAGGAAAAATGTGAGGGCAGTAGTGGGCCATCAGTTTTGGGTGGCAACAATGCAATTATAGGAAAAAAGTGATTAAGTTTTTTTTTTTTTTTTTTTGATGTGACACTTTTTCAATGCCATGTCATATTGGTGATTTGAATTTGAATTTTTTTTTTAAATTAAAATATATATATTAAGAAATTAATTATTTTATTTCCCTATAATTCCACCACAACAACAATTTGAACAATTCTATAATACTCTTGTTGAAGCCTCATATTTTTGTAATGTGTAATTGGAGGTTATGGATTTTTCATTCATCAATTGCATATGTTATCTATTTTTGGACAAGCATTTGCATTGGCCTATTTTTTTGGTCAGAATTCCCTATACCTCGATGATTGCCCAATCTATACCTTAAGTTAGATTGTTTGTTTGTTTGATACATTGAGATTTAGGAAACCATGAGGCGTGAGGCACTAGGCAGTGTTTGGAGTACCATTGGAAAGCTCTCCGCAAAGAAGGGGTGTACGGACTTTGTTTTGTGGCTTCTTGTCCTACAGTGTAAAAGCTATTGAATTTCATGAATTAAAAAATTGAATTAAATTATCTTTTATTTTGGAAAAAAACATAACTTTCACATCGCATGTCCAAATGCCACCAAACAAATCCCTTACAAGAAAACAAAAAAAGCTTCAATTGATTACAACCTCTATTTGTTATTTTCCCTTTGCTTTCTATTCATAAGAAAAAAACCGCAACCTCACATCGCAACAACCTCTTACATCACAACAAACTCTTACATCACAACAAAGCCCTATGGTGTGAAAGATATAAAATTTCAAAGTAAAAGTAATTACTGCTGTATTTCAACACCAGCAAGCAGCCAAATTTTACCTGAGTATCATCTAGTTTTCATGTAATATCACCAAGTATCACATGAGTATTGAAGAAACAACTGGCCCCTTCTCCAACTGCAAAATGAGAAAAAAAAACAAAAAAAAAAAACTACCGGTGTTGTAGGACAGAATTTCATTGTCTAGAACAGAAAATTGATTCCATTGCCAGGCAACCCCAGTTCCATTGACATGTGGCTGACAATGAAAGTGGGAATTGGGAATAAAAGGACCTCACGAGGGGCTTCTAAGAAGCTACCGGAAGCTTTTATTAGTATTATGCGCACGGTTATCGGGCAGGCTTTCCGTCAGGGGAACTGGAACCGGTGGGGCACGTGGAGAACAGGGATTCGAGAGCTGCTTTCGAACACACTTCTAATAAAAGAACCGCCCTGTTGCAATTGGTGGGGAAAAAAAGAAAAGAAAAGCAGCCAGTGTAAAATCTACAAAATCTATAAAATTTCTATTTAGAGTAAAAAAGTGGAGAAAATAACATAGACTCAATACTTGAAAAAGCAGTTCAACCATGGGAATTGAAAGAAAATAGCTGGTAGAACTCTCAAAAAATGTAGGTGTAAGGTAGTCGACCTCATTTCAACCACTTAATTGTAATTTACCGTATTTCCAGTATGCACTTGGTGAGGAGACAAATTCTCAAATAGATTTGAAGAGGGTTCCAAAAATTGTTCCTTTTTATTGCCCTCAAAAATGAAATAATTGTGAATTTTGTTTCGTAAAGATTTTGTTCGATCCATTCTTGTTATATATATGGGGTACTCCATTTCCAACCATAGGTTGATTACAAAATCAACTATGCTTCATAAATCATAATAGGTGATAATTGTGGCTTCAAATGTACATCTTGTGATCATTGTATGCATTCAATGTGTACCTCCCCGACATTTGTGTTGCGTGAGTTGTCACCTAACCACATGAGTTGTCACCCTAAACCACAACTAATCGAAAACAAATCAATCTAACTAGCGAAAATAAATCATGGGCGGAAAGAGGTTGGCTACTTTATATAGAGAGATAAAAAAACTATGACCCATTTAGGTTGGTGTGAATGAAGAGCATGTTTATATTGAATCCCCAACAAGTAATTGTATGAGTGACACCAATATTACGGGGGTGCTATTTTGTGAGCCTAAAAGCGTGAGCTAGAAAACCTCTAAGCTTGTGAGCCTTCGATTTTAGAATTTTTTTGGTAGGGATTTTTGGATTAGGACCTATTACTGTGGATTAGGGTGAGGGTGTTTCGGAGGTTGGTCTTGAAAAAAATAATGGAACTAAAAGATTTTTGATAACAAATTACAATAAGGAATATCATATATATCGAGAGGTCTTTTAAAAGGTCAAGGATTTGAAACTCTCAACAAAAAATTCAAAATTCTTTTAAAAAAAATATTATGTTATTTTTATTTTTGTTATTATTATTTTTTCAAATTTTTCTTGCGTGACTTTGTCACATCTAGAAATCCCTCTCAGTACCAAAAGGTCCTTTAGGGATTATGGATTTTGGGACTCAAAAAAATTTAAAAACAATTTTTTTTCAATTATTTTTCCTAACTTCATTACCTCTATAAACTTCTCTTTGTACCAAAAGAATGGTTTGATTTGACAATCTTGAAAATAAAAATTTAAATAAATATACATATACATATACACATTAATTATAACAATATTTTTTTTTTTGTAATTTTGGCACCTTTAATACTCCTTTTGGTACTGAGAGGTCTTTTGCATGTGTTAGGGTTTGGGACTCTCAAATTAAATAATAATAATAATAATAATAATAATATTTGATTTTTTTATTTTTGTTAAAAGTCTCAAACTCCAAATTCCTCAAAAGGTCTCTTTACATCGAGAGGGTTTTCTTGGGGTGACAAAGTTGCAAAAAAATTTTAAATTAAAAAAAATAATTGTTTTGTTTTTGTTTTGTTTTTTGTAAAAGTCCCAAACTTCCAATTTTGCTAGATATCTCTGTATCGACAGAGATTTTTTAGGCTAACAAAGTCAGAATTTTTTTAAAATTTAATTTAATTTTTTTAATTTTTTTAATTTTTGATTGAAAGTCCCAAATTCCAAACTCTGCTAGGGGTCTCCTTATATCAAGATGGTTTTCAGGGGGTAACACAATCGCAACAATTTTTTTTTAAATCCCAAAAAACTCATTTTGGCTTTAAAGTCCCAAATCTCAAAGCCTGTGAAGGGTCTCTCGATTCCAAGAAAACCCTCGCAGAGTTTGGAAACTGGGAATTTTAGATAAAAATAATTTTAAAATAGATTTTTTTAAATAATTAAAAATTATTGAATATTTTTTGCAACTTTGTCAACCCAAAAAAAACTCTTGATACAGAGAGACCCTTGGCAAGGTTTGGAGTTTGGTAGTACCTTTGTACTAAATTATTTGTTATAGTATTGTATTTTGGTATGTATAAGAAGATAGATAAATAATCATTTTAATAGGATGGGGATTGTTGTGGGTGTATACTACTATTGTTTGGTGGTATATTTGAATTGATGAAAGTGATTGCAAAGATTTGGTGCATAGAGTTTGAATGTAATGGTGGGTCTATGAGAATTGGTTCCAATTGATTGTTTTCTAGTCTTCTTTTCTTGAGTAGGATGTAAGTGGCTTATCAGATGACAATGTTGTTAATAGTAGAGAGGGTTATTTGAATCATGATTTTTTGAATTTGGAATGTGTTTAGTAGCATGGAAAGGATATTATTATATGTGTACATTTGCAATAAGGCCTAGGAGTGGTTGTATATTCCAACCTCATGTTTTAGTCTTGATTATGAAGGAATTATATTTTGTTTTTTTAGAAAAATGGCTAATTGAAGGAAACAATCTTGTTGTAAGTTAGTGCTATAAATTATATCGTTGGATTGTTGGGTGGATGAATATGTTTGAACAGTATGGTTTTGATGCAAAGAATATTTGAATAAAGTTTGGCATCCCTTGTACAAACATAAGGATGTATGCAAGTACAAGGGTAAATGCTTCATTGAGGGATTATATGTTGTATGGGACTATCTTGGAAATGTCCAACATTTATGAGCATGTGGATGTGATAGGAGTTTTTTTATTTCATGTACTATTTTATTATGTCATTGGATGTGGAATGCATAAATGTGTAGTTTAGTACAATAAAGGAGAATATGTAACCAAATGCTTGTTTAATTGAGGTTACAAAGTGGTCATAAAGCTATAGAATATTGTAGTGGCTTGTGAGTATTTTATCTTCACTTTTGAGATTGAACAAGTACAACGGGGTTATTGATTTTTCATTGTAAAATTCTTATGGAGGGTGTCTAAGTGTGGTCCATCATGCCTTCTAAGCAATGAATGAATGTTTGATAAGTAGTGGCTCTTATGTGGTTCGAATCACGAAAAGAAAAAAGGCTCAAACTTAAAGACAACAAATTTGACCATTTTGGCCTAAGTAAGCCAAAACTCTAGTCTCTTGATATGAAAATATCTAAAATCACAAGTTAGATATCCTAATTCATAGACCATAGTCTATCATTTTCAAAATGGTTCATCCAATTTGGAGATTCCTAGTGGAAGTTATATTCATATGAAGTTTAGCCTTGAATCGGATTGTTTAAACTTCATCCATTGATTTCTACTGACTTTTGGATTCAAATTGATTTTTGCTTTTGGTTATGAGTCTAGGTTTAATTCTAGTTTCTAAGTTTTAAGTTCAACTTGGTTTGGTCGAATAGTTACTACTTTCATCCAATCTTGACATTCAACTTCATCTTTAGGTTATCTTCCATAGTTTAATTCTATTTTCTAAGTGTAAACTAGGTTTGAAAATCTCTAGTCTCTTCTAAATGATGCTAAGTTTGATTTGTTTCTTAGTTGTCTTCAAAAGATTCTTAATTGGTTATCTACTTACGACTTAAGGCTTTTGACATCTTCTACTAACTTATTATTTTTAGATTTTAAAGTATTTTTTCCTTGTAGAAAATGAAATTACCTATCTATATTGCTATAACAATTAAATTTTGGATGTTCCTATTGTAAGTTAGGGTTGGATGAAGTTTAACCACTAGTTGGTACTTTAAAACTTCATTCACTAATTTCTATCAATCAACAACTCTAAATTAATTTTCCTTTGAACTCCTAGACTATGGCTTTAATCTAAATTCTAAATTTTTTTTAACCTTTCTTGACTATGAGTTTTACTAATTTACATTTATAAAAAAGTCCTAATTTCTAAGTTTTATATGTTTTCAAAAAGCTCTAGAAGTCCTCTACGAGTATCTAGGACTAAACTTGGAATTAAAAATACTTTTGAAGGTCTAAATCAAGCTCGCAATTCCTACCTTGTATTTGAAATTTAAAATAAAATAATTTAAAGAAAAATGACTTGGTTAAGAGCATCCCCACCAACGTGTTCTCTATCCCTAAACTTGGGACCTCAAACTAGTCAAGCTTGACTTTATAGGGATGAGACCTCACAAGTTCTCTATATGAGCTCCAATATAGGGAATTGGGCCCAACTTTTACCGAGTTCTCTATAAATTTGGGGTAGAGATCTTGTTCGAGACTGGTGCGCGCAAGCTTCTGTATCCCCATCCCCATCTGAGGTCCTCTCCCTAAATTTTTAGGGATACATAACAAATTGGTGGGGATGCTCTTAAGCACATACCGTGGAGTTGTCTTATTCCAAAAGGTGCTCAAAAATGATTCTCACTTATTTTGACTTTGAACATTTACTTTCCGTTTTCCAATTTTAGAACTTTCTTGTCTTGGTATTCAACATCTAACTCCTTTTTTAATTCTAACTTTTTTCTTTTCTTTTCTACTTCAACTCTTTTCTTTTTAAGTCTTTTTTCTTCAAATTATTATAATGTCAACTTCTTGACTTTAGAAAGGGAACCTCTCATATCATTCCAAAGACAGAAATTCAAATAATCCTAGATCCTTATCCCCTACTTTTAAACCAAGAGTCAATAATTGTTCAACCTAGATTTTGTATGGCTAATTGATATTTTCTTTTTGGATTTCCCTTGATCCCTATCCTTTCCTAGTTTTCTAATTCTATGTCTCTACCACATCTCCCTTCCTTATTCTATTATATAGTACAATCTAACTTCTAACTTCTAAATCTACTAGTATTTTAATTTTAATTTTTGACCTATGAGTTTGCGTTCCTAGTTGGGTGATATACTATAGCTATAGATAGGTGTTTAGGAACACTGAATTCTTTCACCTTAATTAATTCACTAGGCAACCTTTTAAGTTAAACTAAGGTTTCATACTTTAAATGAAAATTAGAAATAAAATGTTGTTGTGATGCAAATTGTTCCATATTATAAAAATACCTTGTCATATACTTTGAATGCTTTTAATTAGCTTCACTCGAAGAAGAAGAAAAGGTTATGATGAAAACCACAATTTAGTTTGTTAACTTATCTCAGATGTCTTACATCTTGTTAATGGAGTAGGTAGACGGTTGGTTGTACAATTGTCTTGCATATTCTTGATAGCAGTCAAGCCATTAGCTATTTGATCTCTATGATGAATTTAGAGGGACTCAAACCTAGACTACCTAGGGCATTGAAAACTCAACTAGTCAACTAAGTATGTGATTGGTGACTCTTTTTGTTTTCACGGGGCCCAGGTATTGCCTCCATTTGATGATTCATTACAAAAAATCTGAGGTGTGCAAAGGGTTGCGAGTCTCCCCCGGGTGCAATTAGGGAATTCTTTTTTTTTCGTTTTCCGGATCTGACATGGCACTATTGGTTCCACGTTAGCACCACGTCAAATTGACAATTTTTTAAAATTTATTTTTTATTTTTTTAATATTAAATTTTTTTATTTTTTATTTTTTTGTACTTGCACTACAGGCTGCCAAAAATCAAAATTTGGAAGCCTCTTTCACGCCTCAAATTTTTCCTAATGGTAGGAATTCATTTTCTTGTTTTTTCTTCCTTTATAAGAAATTCATGTTTTAATTGGATTGAATTAAGTTGCTAAAATGAAAGGGAAAGTTTGATTTACCTTTCTTTTGATCTTTGAAAGGTCTTAGCTCCAAACGAGGGATTTGAATAGAGTTATGAAGATAAGGGGATGGCCAATAGATGAAATTTAATGCTCCATGTGGTGGGAGTATGGACTAAAATCTTTTGCTTTAATGAAAAAATGAAAGGGTGGTCTCACTTCTTTCTCTCTAAAATGGGGAATGGTATCCTCTCAAAATAATATTATCTTTTTGTATGCCCAAAAATTGAAGTAGAATTTAATTGCTTTTAAGTTGATGGAAATTAAATTCATTAGTTATAAGATGCAATTTCCATTAACCTCTAGATAAAGGTTTTTGACTATGTTTTCACCAAAAACGCTCCAATATTGTCATTTCTAGTACAAGTATCAAATTTTAGAAAAAAAAACATTTTCGGACACATGTAACCATAGGATCTTGTAATACACTAGTTTGAAAATATGTGGGAAGAATTTTAGAAGTTTCAACTATGTAGATTGCAAGATATTAGCATTTGAAGTGACAAAAATCCTTTTTAGGACCTTATAAAAAACTAGGAAGCTGCGCTTCACAAGGTCACATTTGTATGAAAAAATGTCCAAAATAGAAGGGCTTCTTTGTATTCAATTTTTCAAAGAAAGTTGTCTACATGCTTGAAAAATTTTAGATCATTTGAAATTGTAAAATATATAGGAAAAAAATAGTAAGTAGAAAGAGATAGAGAATGATTCAAAATACTAAATTGTTAACAATTTATTTATAGAATTGAAAATTTTCAATTCTAATGGTTGTAATGTTGTAATAAAAAAATTTCACCTAATTTTTTTAATTTTTTTTCAAAAATATTGAAGATTGAGTTAAATAAAGGACTTCAAAGGTTGTCTTAAAGTAGAGATTCCATAGCTATCCGCAAACTACCACAAACTAAAACTCCTCATAACTTTCATCTCATTATTGAAAATGGAATGATTCAAAGCTTTCCATATACATATAAATTTAGAAAATCAATTTCAAATTTTTATTTATTAAAAAAGTGATTTTTAAAGAAGTATTTTTAGCTACCCAAGCTACCTTCTGATTATTGAAAACTGTATATCATACAATAACTTCTTAACTACATAGTCAAAAGTTATGAAAATTGTTGGGCCTTAAAGCTACTCCTCAGGCACATGTTGTGTGAAAAGTTCAAATAAAAAAATAAAAAATCCGTTTGTAATGAGCTGCCCAAAATTGCTATATTGCCAAAAAACGTAGTTTAGGGCTTTAAGGGTGAAGATGAGAGTTTTGCATAGTTAGAGTATCTCATGTACATTATGATTTATAATAATAATAGTGATTTTTCATATAAATAAATATTGTATTTTCTATTGGACATCAAGTCATAAGTTGAACAGTTGGTTGTAAGAGATTGTTTATCTCATTTAGGTGGTCCAGATTTGATTGCCATTGAGTTCATATAAGAGGCTATGATATATATGGCCCTCTTTAGTGAACTTTGTAGATAAGAAAGTTGTAATAACCAATTAGTCAATCAAACATTAGAAGAGATTTATGCGTTTTAAAAGATTATGAGTTTCCGAATTGTGGAAACTCTGGAAATGATATGGGAATGTTGATTTAATGTGGCCAGGAGATGGCCACGTCAGATATTATTATTTAATATATTATTTATAAAAATTAATTTTTTTAAATTTAAATTTTAATGTATCTTTTTTGACTGTATAGGGCTGGTTCCCAACAATGGGAACAACCCTGAAATAGTCTCCCAAGTACTTGAAATCTCTCCTAATGATTGTTTGATTCCTAGTTAATGAAATCTCAATTGCACCTCTCAAATATTTTTTCATCGCTTTGAGAAAATCAAAAGATGAAATTTAGGAAACGATAAACACTCTGTCCATAGAAAAAGAGATAATACAGAAAGAATAGAACGAATAGTTATACAATCAATAGCAATTATATTAACAATTTATTGAAATATTAAGAGGCCCACCAATGCAAGTTTACAAATGTTGTAATAATACTCTTTGAAACAATGAATTTTAAATAATCCCAAAACAACACCATTGTATGTAGTTATTTTGTCATTCTAATGAATTTCATACTACGGGAGCACAACTATATCAAAAAACCCTTACATTACTTACACTCACTTGATACTACAATGTACAATGTACTCTAAAGATGTAGTTACTACATTAATACTCCAAATCCATAATTTAACTCGTCATTAACTCGTCATTTTGAATAGGGTTAAGCTACTAAAAAAATCAATAGTGTAAAATAATGTCATGCTTTAAGCTTGCTATTAGTACAATTTAAATTGTTGTATTAATTCATTTTATAATGTTACACTCTCAAACTCATTATGCATTCAATTGAATTATATTATTTTCCTATATATGGTGTCACATTGTAAATGCATACATTATGTAGAAACATACATTTATATGCTATTTTAATGGATTTTGATTATAATAATATTAAAAAAAAATGATGACATCATTTAAATAGCTTCAAGGTGATAATTTCACATTAAAACGCCAATCATATAATTAAGAGAAGAAAATCACCTTGGAGTCTCATTAGTTTGAAGTAATCCTTCCAATTTATAGAATCATATTTTTGTTGAATTTAATTGTTTTTTCATTGGGAATTTTAGTATGTTGAACTAAAGGGATTTTCTTGAGTCTTAAGATGAAGAATCACAATCAGAGCTTGAATTTGAGTTTTCATTGTCACAATCACCAAATCAACCTCTTTTGTTGTACGTTGGATCTTGTATTGTTGCATGAATGTCTACAGGAAGAAGCTGAGTCTTCTCAACCACCAAAGCAACGATGTCACAAAAATCTTCAAGGTGATGCTCTGATGTTGATAATGTTGTTGTAGGTTGGATGTATTGAGCTCGGTAGTCAAGAAGTGACATTTGAAGAATGTTTTGAAGATCTAAACAAAGATTAGTATTACTGTGTGACTAAACTTATCAAAGTGAGATGTGGCTACTAACATTGGTTAGAGGGGCTAGTGTATCCTTTAACTAAGGTGGATTTGTGTTGATTACATTGTAGCCACTATTAAACGCATTCTTAAGTTCTTGTAGATGGAGTAATATTTCTCTTGTAATTTTATCTTTACCTCTATTAAATGCATTTTTAAGTTCTTGTAGATGGAGTAATATTTCTCTTGTAATTTTATCTTTACCTCTATTAAACATATGTTAGATCTTAGTTCTTTTAAATGGAGTAATATTTCTCTTGTAATTTTATCTTTACCTCTATTAAACATATGTTAGATCTTAGTTCTTTTAAATGGAGTAATATTTCTCTTGTAATTTTATCTTTATCTCTATTAAACATATGTTTAATCTTAGTTCTTTATTTTCTTAGTTTTAAAAATCTATTTTAAGTGTATGAAATTGTAGAAGGAAAGAATGGAGATAGTTTGCCTTCTAATTTTATTTTTGAGGAGATTTTTCTTTAAGATAAGGATAAAAAATTAGTTGTATAATCAATAATGATGGCCAATTGGTGTAAGAAAGGCCACATGGTCAAGGTATGGGTTGAAATGCATCTGATTTAAGTAGTGGTGGTTGAAGATAAGGTAAAGGTTAAGGAGGGATTTCTTCTCCTTCCTTATATAATAGTTGTTTAGTATTGGCTATGTGTTTGGAGAGCCATAGTGTATTATATATTGTGAATTTTGAAATGAAAATTTGTGAAAATATTCTTCTTCTTATGATTTAAAAAATTTATTACTTGACTGATTTGGAGTTTGTATGAGAAAATTATACTTGATGGAATGAGAGAAGATTAGTTTTTATAAAGTTTGAGGGTAAAATTTCGGGGCCTGTAAGCCCTCAAGTGAGCACTTGGAACTCTTGATACATTTTTAGCGAATTTTACTTAGTTTTGAGGTTATTTTTATGCAAAAATATATAAATAAAAAGTTATTGAGAGTTTTTGTAGAAGTCCCTATCAAAGTAGTAAAAAATGGTCCTAGAAACATGGAATACATAAAAACTTTATTTTTTCACTAATTCTAGATCTTGTTGGTAAGTTTGAGTGAATAGTTAGTAATTCCGAGAGAAGTGAGAATATGAGAGTTAGTTAGTCCTAGTGTCTTGTCATGCAAAACAACATCTACAAGTGTGCCTGTGACAAACTGACTAAGTAATAGAGTCTAATTTAAGGTTACAAGTCATATTGAGTCAAAATCCAATTTAAAAAAGAGTTGGATTTATTATTCTAAGTATTACAGTTAACTTTGAAATTACAAGCTGAAGTCCGACTAAGATGGAGGAAGAGGTGATTGGAGCATATAGGGAGGTGCTTTTCTAGGTTAAAGCATGCCCCAAAGTCAAAATTCCTAGAATAGTGTTATGTGTGCTAATAAAAAGCCTTGTCAAGTTTGAAGACATTTCAACATTCCCAAGTACCAAAATTAAGACCAACATCAAATTTCACGAGAATTTGCAACTTGGCGTCAGCTTGACTAGCATACCAAGAGATAACGATGTCCAAATGGAGCAAATCAAGGACCAATTCTTACTCCTACAAACATTCTAAGCAACCCTAAAGTTAGAGTTTTGACAATTTTATCAAAACTTCAAAAGTTAGAATTTTGACTTTTCTTCGGAGTTCTTGTAACTTAATTTTGTACTTGAAAATGGCCGAGGAAATATGGGTAAGGGGTCTGTAAGGCTAATTGGGGTCTTCTAAATACGATGGAACAATTGGTTTTTGATTTTGAGTTGTTCCCTAAAAGATAGAGAGGGTCAGCTCTTAGTTTGACTTTTTTTTATAGTAATTTGTGATTAATCTAAGGTGATTTTACAAATATCTTTTGGAAAATTAAAGATTGGATTTGCTCAAGATCTCTTTGATTGTGTAAGAAGCCAACTTTGAATTAAAGAATGACAAATTGGAATCAAGGCTTTTTTTTGGGACTAGTGTTTTCTGTGTTGGCTTCACTACACATGACAGATTCACAGTGGTCAAATTCTGACAGATCTGGCAAAATTTTGCTCCAAAAAAACCCTATTTGGAATTAATTCAATTATTAACTTATGATTAATTTGCAAAATATCTAGGTTAATTAGGTTAATTTCAAAATATCTTTGGAATAACACTACTAGAAGAATTCAGTCAAAATCAAAACAAAATCAACAAAGATTATGTTGACTTTTGTGTTGGTTAGGAACACTTGGTTTGGACCCGCTATTAGCACATTTCTGTTCGTTTTTTGTTGGTTTTTAGTTGGTTAAATCTGAAATTTAAATTTATAAAAAAGAATAATATAAAATATAAAATTTAGCCTACTAACCCCACTGCCACCCGCCACATCACCCACCCAGCTGCCACATGGAG
Source organism: Rhytidiadelphus loreus (assembly GCA_947034895.1). Taxonomy (NCBI): domain Eukaryota; kingdom Viridiplantae; phylum Streptophyta; class Bryopsida; order Hypnales; family Hylocomiaceae; genus Rhytidiadelphus; species Rhytidiadelphus loreus. The sequence goes on from OX344764.1 coordinate 33,945,597, forward strand.
TAGCCACCTCCCATGTGGACCACCTGTAGATCACCTAGTTGGTCATAAACCTTTTATTTTTTGTATGTTTTTAAGACTTTTTGAATGTTTTTGACATGTTTTTGTGGTGTTTGTTTACCAATTTGGTACTTTTGTATATATTTTATCAAATTGGAGTGTGTTTTCTTAAATGATTTTTCTATTGAGTCTGTAGTTCAAATGGGAGATGAATGACCTTGTTAGCCAGTTGGAATGGTGAGTGAATAAAGAATGAATAGAGTCCTAATTGGATGGGATGTCTTTTGATGTGATAAGAGGTTTCCAATTGGAAGGAGTGGTTGGCTGGTCTGATTCCGAATGATTGATGAGCTGGTAGCCAGTTAGTAAGTCAAGTGTTTATTTTTCCAAATAAAACTGTCAGTTGTCTTGAAGTTAGTAAGTTTTGTTCCAATTCAGAGAAGGTGGTCAACCAAGTTAGAAGTTAGTGCGGTTTGTGGAGGATGCGGCAATTGTCGTAGTGGTTCCAAATTGGTTGTTTTGGGTGGCAGTTAGTAGGCCGATTTGGAGTTTGGCAACGACTGGTTTTTGGTTTCCTATTTGGTTGATTTTCTCAGTCATTTTTCTTTACCGTCTGTGAGAGAGTCCAGTCGTGTCCCAGCCAAGTAAAAGCCATGTATTTCTGTTTTCTTGTGTGTGTGTTTTGCTAAGTGGATTTTGCTTGGTTGTGTGTGTGTCCTAGTTGGTGATTGTTTGACTGTGTATGCGAGTCCTAATTGGAGAGCTGAATCTGTCAGCGTGGATGCTAGGCATGGCTTTGTTCAAAATTGGGAAAGTTATGCAGGTTATGGAGACTATCAATTGGGAGAAGTCAAGTTTTCCTACTCGAAATGTGTGCAAGGATAGAGAGTCACTGTAAGAGTTAATTTCCTATTTGGAAAAGTGCAGTGATTACTAAATAGTTGATTGTGGTGAGATTTGGTAACTGCCCGGAAGTTGAAAAGTTTGTGAGCTACAAATCCGAGTAGATGTTACCTGTGAGCTCAATTTGGAGCAATAGAGTGATATCCGATTTGGCATGAGCTTCCAGAGAGATAGAATTGTTGTGGTAGCAAATAGAATATCCAAATCCGAAGGTTGGTGTGATAGTGGAAGTTTCGAATTCTATTGTTGAGATAGTCAAATGTTGAAGAAGGACTTGGAATTTCACATGGGAAGAAGGAATAAATTCCTAGTTGGAGGAGTTGTAGGCTGTTGGAAATGTTGCAAAGTGTGGAGGAAATTTCTGAGATTAGATTGAGTGAAGATTACAAGCTAGAAATTTCCTAATGATGTTAATGCTAAATGGTGAAGAGAAGTGATATTATCCAGTTTGGAGTAATTGGATGATGTGGTTTTGGAGTGTATCCAATTATTTTATGAAAAACATAAAATTGTAAACGGTGATTTAATTGCCAATTTGGTAATATGATATGAGTTCAAGCCGAATTGTTGCGTGTCTGTGTGAGAATGTATTCCAAGTCGGGGTGTTTGCTGACTGTGGTTGCATATGTGTGTCCAATTTGGGTCTGTGATTTTTCTTGCATGTGCTGTGGGATGCACAGCGTCTTGACTACTTAACCAAATTGGTTTGGTGAAGTTTGAATGTTGTTTGTTTTAAAATTCCTAGTCGGTCTATTAAGCAGTGATTGAGTTGTGAGTTAAATGGAGTCAAATGGTATTAAAAGAAGTAAATCCAAGTTGGACTGTAAGAAGTGTCCATTCTGCAAAAGGGAGAATTTAGTAAAGATTTGTGATGTGAGAGAAGTTAGTTCCAAGTTGGTGGCAGAAGATTCTCTGGTGGTTGGGAATGCTGATAAGACTCAAGTTGGTAGCTAAAGCTGTGAGAACCAGTTCGGAAAGAATAAAGACCAAAAAGACTGCAGTGTTGGTGAACCCGATTTGGAAAGGACTTAAAGATTAAAATAATCAAAAAATCAATTTGGGAGATGACTTTACCCTTGTGATTCTTAAGAGTAGAAAGAACCAAATTGGGTAATTAGATGAATATAAAGGAACATATTTTCTTCTTATATTAGGTTGCAATGACTCATTTGATATAGTTGTAGGCTTATTAGAGACAACCCTATTATAAAAGACCTCCCTAAGAACGAACTTTACTATTGCCTTGGTTTTAATAATTATATCCAAAGCTAATCTACACCACCCCGCCCATGGTAGGGTTCAAACTCAAGACCTCCAACTTAGGACCCATGGGCTCTAACCATTAGACCAAGGTTAGAGTCTTTTGATGTAGAAGGGCTTGTGAGTTTAATTTATAGGTTGTCTAATTGTTTTTCACCAATTCAGCAAACTTTAAAGGCCCATATCTCCTTCATTATAGGTCAGTTTTACAAAAAAACTTGTTGGAAACGGTTCATATTGAAGTCTAATTTTAGCGGTAAAATTTTCAATTTTTTAAAAATGTTTTTGAGAATCTAACAAGCATTTTTCTAGGGTAGTCTTACCCATATTTCCTTCATAGAAAGTCTGTTTTACATGAAAATTATTGAAATTATTGATTTTGAAGTCTTATTTTAGTGGTAAAATTTTCAATTTAATCTAACTTGTTTGGAAAATTTGACAAACATTTTTCTAGAGATGTTTTAGCCAAATCTTAGAATTAAGTAGTTCAATTGTTGAATAGTTCAAATAGTTAGGATTTTGAATAGTTTAGAACTTACATTTTGAATAGTTTAACATTCAATACTCAATTTTTATCGCTAATTTAGTATTTTTCATCTTGAGGGACAAGATGGATTACAAATATGTTCCTATCACCTATATTTCTAGTGAAACTTTGTTATAAAATAGGATATCTTATTATCTTTCAATGAGTTTAATTTTTATTTCAAATAATGGTTCAAAATATATGTGAAGCTTTAGATTTTTGATGAAAAAATTATTAAGAATCTTAATTTTGGGGCAATCAAAGCATCTTGGTGAAATCTCTTGAATCTACTAAATATACTTTTATATTAAACTTTGAAACATATGTTAGAAATTAAATTAAATTCTAATTTTGAATTCTAATCAAATTACAACGTATAGAAAGCTAAATGAAAATTGCATTAGAATTTGAATTGATCACAATTGAATCAAAGTCAAATATTTTATCAAGTTATTTGAATCACAATTTTATTTACAATTGAAATTGATTAAATTATTATCAAATTCTAAAGTTGAATTGTAATTAAGAAATATCATTGGAATTTTAGATTGTATCATTAAAAATTTGATTAAAATTTGAATTTTGAGTTCATACTCAATAGAAGATTCCAAATGATTTTGAAAGGTTTTGAAAGATTAAAAAAAATTCAAAATATTTCAAGAGATTTTAAAAATATTTTAAAAATATTCCAAAATATTCCAAAATATTCTAAAAATATTCTTCAAATTCCTAAAAGTTTAACAGAATTTTGTTGGTTGACATTGAACCAATAGAAAATGTGTTGATGTGGTCCAAAAAATCAAGTTTAATGAGGAAAAGTATAAAAGGCCCTTCCTCAAGGTTGTTGATACCCTCATTTCAATATTCTCAATTGTTATACTAACGCTCACTCTCTTTGGTTGTGCTACCGACATTGTCAAAGCATTTTTGTTGTCTAATTTCCATGCTACCAACGTGGTTGGAGCACCTTTGATTTCATTTTTTCACTTTGAAGGACTGGAGGGTCCTTTCAAGGTATTATCGTGCACATTTCATTTAAGTGTTAGAGGCTAAGCCTTAACACTCTTTTTTTTTTATAGAATTTGGAAAGAACTTCCTCCCCAAACTCTATATTTGCTTCAACATTCTTAAAACTAACACTTATGGTACTTGAAACAGCATTTGGTACTAGTATACTAAAAGCGGCTAAGCCTGACTTCGCCAAAAGTATATTAATACTAAGATTCTACTCAAAATTTGTTGTATAATGGAGTTTGGGAATTAATTGCTAAAGTTTGAATTTAAAGTTGTTATGCATACCTCCTTTAGTGACAATTCTACATCAATGTTCTTTTCTAAGGCATTTGTGGCAAGAGTCCGACATGAAGCTTTGTTCGGATGTGAGTTTATGCTTTCAGTGTTGTAGTTTGTTATGTCGTATGACGGCAATGGTGAATCTAAAGTTCTAGTTTGTTTAAGAGAAAATAAAGCAAGAAGTTTAGTAGTTTTGATGTAGGAAAAATGTTATTTATTGATTGTACATGTTTGAAGCACAGTGCAGGTGTTTTATATCAAAGACCACTATCCAAATAATTACCAATGAGTTCAGACAAATAATTTTCGACTGTTACATATTGATCATGGCAAGTTCCAAGCAAATTGAAGTTATGAAAGGTAATATTGTTTTTTCTTGTAAAAATCTCGTGGTAGAACATGCATAGAAATTTAAAAGGAGAATGAAGAGAGCAAAAGGTGGCGTAGAAGTGGACTTACTTAGGGGAATGTAGCTGAAAAAGCATTAGGAGATTGTGATAAATATCGCAATAAGCATTTCTTATAGTTGCCTGAGAAATTTGATGAAATTTATGTAAACTGCATGTTTAGTTAATAGAGGCAAGATTATGACTTCCTTGCTAGTTTTTAGTTTTCAAATAGAAGTGCAAATGACATCTAAATCAGTGATAAAACAAACAGCATACCACTTGCTGCTATTCACTAATGGTAGCCAATGTTACAAAATGCTACATTGAAAAAATGGGCTTAGGTAGTATGTACTATAGATTGACAATAACCTTCTATCTATAAATTATGGATGGGGCCGCATTAGTTGTTGCCTCCATGTTGCAATTGGAATTTAACATCTTGTAGGGTAGGGACTGTGAAGGTTGACATTGGCTACGAACTCCAAGTAGTTTGGCACATTAGTCTTGAAGATTGTTAACGAGAAAGTGATTTTTCTTTGACTGTGAACATTATTGTGGAGGACAAGAAGTCGGCTTCTAGAGGCATGTAAGTTGTTATTCTTTACCTTGTTTTCTTAGAAGATGCTTAAATTGCCCTTCCGCTTTCAGAGAGACAAGTGACTTCAAAGTGGATGAGTGGGACATGCACACTAGCAAAAATTGGAGAGTGTCTACCTTGACGATGATAGGCCAGAACTTTCAACCATTACCATATTGAATTCAAACATGCTTCTTGAAATTGTTTCTATGGGTGAGTACAAAACAAGAAGGAGTGGTCTACAACAAGAAGAAATTGAAATGCACTCCTAAGTTACCATTTGGAAAGTATTGTGAGGTATGTAGTGATGAGAAGATAGGACTACCATTTCTAAATGGACTAATGCTATGATATGTGATGTCATAGAAGACGGTTGTGATTCTTATCCATTTGTCGATGTTTTGTATAGAGCAGTTTAAACGGATGAAAGGAACATTTAGCAGAAACTAAATTTCATATCAAGTGGCACAAAAATCTCTCTACAAAGCAAGAAGGACAGAGAAGGATGACATGAACAATGCAAGAGGTCAGGCTTAATAGTGAACAATTAGGAAATGGAATTCAACAATTATCTCAAGTGACAGAGTTGTTCCTTTGAAAACTAAATTGGCATGGTAAAAAAACAAGGGAGAACCCTACATGCACATTGAATCACAAAATGTTTTCAAGGGATGAGAAAGAAGAGCACACCTTGCTTCTAGGCAAGGGTCAAATCTCACTCAAATGGACCAAAAAAGGGGTCAAACACATTGAAATCTGCAATGTATCTTCTTTATAGCTATTGTTTTTTAATGCTAATCTATTAAATTTAGTCATTTTAGTCCTTTTCCATTAGTAGTTCAAGGCATGTTAAGACTAATATTTTTCTATTCACAAAAAAATCTAATCTTCTTTACTAAAGTTCAAATTGAAGTTCAAATATCAACTTCTCAGGTTTTTCAATGGTAGAAAAGGGGTTTAATTTCTAATGAATAATAATGTGATGAAATTAAAAAAATCATATGTATATATATTCATATGATAAAGTAGAAAAGGGATCATTTGCTACAATTTAAATATTTTTTCATTTTCTATAATATTCAGAAGTAAAAACATTTGAACGTCTTTTTCAATAGAAAAACTAGTTCAAATGATGATTGTGATAAAATAAAAAGTGTTTATATTATTTACATAAAGGTCCCTATGAAATCAATTTTTGAAATTGAATGTTTAATTATTTTTAAAGATTAAATCAAGAATGTGTCAAAAATCAATAAATTGATTAGAAAATTATACTATTTTTAGTCCAAAATTCAATCACTAGAAATTCTTTTTCATAATTGTATATTTTAAAAGATTAAAAAATTAGGATAAAAAAATCTATTTAAAGTACTATAACATAACAAAGACACTAAATTTAGCTTTAAAATTGGAGATTTACAACTTTTAAAAGATTTTTTTTATGAAATTTTTTCTTCATTCCTTTAAGACAATGCATTTCTATACTATTCATCAATAAATTTTTAAAAATAATAACAACATCAAAGTAATTGAGACCTTCAAAAGTTTAAAAAAGGACTCAAGTCCTGTCCTTACAAAGTAATCCCAATGGTACGTTTGAGTGTGGTTTGACCCGCAAGCCTTTTTTCATCATTTTGTTAAAAAAAATTGGTGCCACATGTGAGCATCATGCATATTGATCTAAAGTTGTCGTTCTTTTATTCATCGGCATTCTATCAATGTTGTTGTGATAGACTGAGAAGATGAAGGCGCTGAAGATAGAAAAATAGTGTGCAAAAGGAAGACCCACGAAGTAGAGGCAAATGTGTAGGTCGATGATAGTAATGGGAGGACAAAGTTCCGTAAGGTAGGAGGAGGTCATTTATCAATATATACAGTTGAAATTTTGTGAAATCTTCTACAATTTGAAAAGGCTTGAAACTTACAATAAAATGTTATGTGATCTTCAATGATTATTTCCAATTTCAATATCTTGTAGTACGTAAGACATGATTAACAAACAATCCCAAGATTATGAAAGGAACATGAAATAGTGGATTCTAGAAGTGACATGAAATAGCCTCTTCGAGTCAAAAGATTTATTTTTAGTAAAAAAAATTCAATTTACAAAGGAAAAATGTGAATTAATTATTTTTTACATAATATAAAAAATTAACAAGAAAACATTCGCCTTCGGTTGAAAGTAGTTACAGAAATAGGTGGTTATAGAAAACCTTTTTGTAGTTGTTTAGTGTGGACCTATCGTCCATCCATAATTCATGGATTCTCTAATTTTTACTTCTATGTTGCACAAGTGAAAGAAGACAATCTTCTATTCTGTAATATGAAAAACATAAATGAAATCGGTAGGTGCTTTTGAAGAATATGTAGATCCAAACAATGAAAGAGCATTCCATAAGAATTGGGCTGCAAAGTTCTTTTTTCTTACTTTATTTTTTTCTAAAATTAATTTTTTTAACAAGAATATGATAGAATTGCATTATAAATTCATTTCGTAAAAAAAACTAGGTTTAACATGAAGAAAGTAGATGCCACATGTGACCAAATATGTAGTATTTTTAGCAAATCTTGTGACTAATGTGCACTCTTGACTTCATAAATCTAGTGATTTATACTAGTCAACGTGACCTTCTAGTATTGTCAACCAATTTTCAGCAATTCTATACTTAAAAGTCATCTTAAAAACACACTCATCTCTTGTAGTGATTCATTCCCCCCTAAATTCATAACTTTTTCATCACATTTTAAAACTAAAAGTGTTATATCTTTATGAAAAGATAATAATTTTATATACAACTTACCCAAAACGAAAGACCCAAAACATTGTAACCAAACTTCTACAAGCCTTTGAAATTTTGGCCTTTAAATTTAGGTGGCATTTGACTGTAATAAATGCAAGAGATACAAGACAAGGCAAGACGAGTTCTAGATAACAAGACTTAATACTAGAGTTTTAGAAGTACAACATTGGAGCTAGAATCAAGAGCTAAAATCAAAGTGTATTGTCAAGATTGACGACTACTTCAATCTTGACTTCTGTATATACTACTACCTAAGAGGGTTTTTTGGAACTCTATGAAAGCTTCTGGAGTCTCAAGATGAACACAATTAAGTGACTCATACATTACATTTGTAAAAATTCAAGAATTCAGTGAACAATATGTACAATGTAAGCTATTCATTGGTCTCTTGACAAAAGGTAAACATGGCCACTTAGCCATTAGTTGTAGCTACGACTTTTTTCCACAAGAAGAAACACAAGATATTGCTCAATATTGGAACCTTTAAAACATCCTTAGAAAGTAACTTCTAAATTAATTGTCGGGTTCAAGGCTTTCAACTTGCAATAAGATCAATAAAGCTCAAGTGTTGGATTGAAGATTACCAAGCCATGGCTAATCAATATGAGGTTGTTTTTGTTGTATTCAAAATCCACCTTCATCTTAAAGTTGTGGTGGTGAAGAATCTAAAGGTTGCAATGGTTGGTTTGATAACTATGACGTAGAAAGCTCAAGCTTGGGCTCATTATTATGCTTATACTACAAGAAAATGGATATTTAATGACTGCAAAAATATAACTAGAGATGATTGGCGACTAATTCTTAGACGCCAGCACTTTGGAAAAATGACTAGTCACACTAGTAGAAAATCTAAATTTTTTGTTGTTTTGGTCACGTTGATCCGGGGCAATTTTCTGCTGATTTAGTCAAAAATCTGTTGATTTCAACATATTTTTGACAAAATCAGCAGAAAATTGCCCTGGATCAACGTGACCAAAACAACAAGAAAATTCAGATTTTCTACTAGTGTCATTTTTGGACCTTGTACTTCACGGGTGTATACTATATATATGCCCATTGGGAACACCGAAACACTTAGAAAAAAAGATCATGTATCTCTAAGTGCATTAACATGTATTTTGGAGGGTTATTGCACTTAGTGACACATGATCTTGGAAAAAAAGATCATATGTCACTAACCACACTACCCTCAAAAATATAGGCTACTGTAGTGTGATTAGTGCTATAGTCTATTTTGGAGGTTTAGACAAATCAATTCTAGTTTGTATTCTACTTTATGATACATCAAATTTCCAATTTTTGATTCATTTTTTACTGTCTTTTGTTTATTCAAATTTGAAAGAAATGGGGTTAAGTGCCAAAGTGAATACTTTAACCATCAGCTTTGCCAAAGCAAATACCCCATAGAAAATTAAGAATTGATATATGAAGATAGATTGGTAATCAAAATTGATACATGAAGTCAAAATTGTAATAAAACAGTAATGAAATCGATGCATCTTAATCCTTAATAAACAAAAATATTTCAAATTTCAAGAATTGTAAAGATGTATTATTTAATGCAACTTAGGATAATAATTTAATGACATTTATTGGAAAAAAATTGTAAAATATGATTGATATTACATCATTTCCATAAGATTAAAAATTCTACTATTATAAACAATAATTTTCAATAAACTTTCAAATCAAATATTAAAAGTTCTTTTATAATTTAGTATTTATTTTGAATGTGTGTAATTTTTACAATAATTTTTTTCCCTTTAGATTCAAAATCTAAAGTTCTAATTGTGGTGACTAATAAAGATTTTTCTATTTCTTTATCACTTCAAGTCATTTCTAATGAATGATATTTGAATTATAAAAGTTGCTCTCTAAGGTCAAATATACTAGTATCCCTTCAACTGTAGAGTATTAGTAATGAATTTTCTTGAGAATTTATATTGTACAAATGTGAAAGAATTAATACAAGAATATACCAATAATTAGATGAATGACAATACAAAGATGATATGTATTTGGAACATCAATGGGCGTTCATTTGTTGTTTGAAATTTGAACATTTGGTCCTTTAGGATCTAAAAAAGTCAACATGTAGTAGATGGATTGTAGTAATTATAATTTACAATAAAAATCATCAATAGAATTAAAATTTTCACTTTATATGCTATTGAGAATTTGAGATTTATTAAGAAGAAGTGAACCCACAATAAATTTATTTATAACTTATATATAAATTGGAAGATATTATTTTTGCTCATATATCATTGTAAAAGAAAGGATTTTGAGTAATTTTTTTTAATCACATAAAGGTCTTGGATCAATTGTATACCAATGTTTGGAAGAAGGAATTCCTCTAGGATATTTAGCGTGTGCATTCAATTGATTGGTTGATCTACTCATTAACCTTTTTTTATTTATCAATGCAACTCCTAAAGTGTAATTTTCTAACTCATCACCCTTTCTGTCAATTTCTAAAGTACCATGTAAATACTCTTGACTCCTAAGATATAAACCAGAACCATTGTTTGTAGAGAATTTGTATATCATTTGAAACAATCCAAATTCTATTCCTAGATGTCCTTCAGTGAACCATGTGATAATTGATGACTCCAAATCATTTATATCAATGTAGGGCTTGATATAAGAATGTTTGCTAGTGTAACATTGGTTGGATTTTCTTTATATCCAATACACAAATAGCAAGTAGTACTACCTTGGTTTTCAAAATAATTATTGATTTGTATTCGAATATGTGGCATAAGACTTTTCTAAATGTTTGATGCGCATTCATCACTCAAATCTTTGAATGCCTTCTCCGCTGCTAGTGATATTTTTGAATTGTCGTATAGGATAATATCTCCTTCTACATCTTTTCCTTCATTTGAATAACCGTGGCTTCTATTCTTGTAATTTCGACGCAAAGATGTATTTTTATATTTAATTTGGCCATACAATGTTGTAGTTTCATAATACAAATTAACTAGTCTTGATGTCAATTGATATGAACTTCTTTTATATGCATTTGGAATATAGAGAGCTACAATGTAGAATAATCCCAATTGCAAGGTTGATGTAAGAATTTTTGATCCATCAGAAATAGCCAATGTTGTCGAAGTAGTCTTCACTAGTTTATTTTCTTTATATATTTGTTGCCACTTCATCTTGTTGTTGTTAAACTTTTCGTGTTTTCAATATGGTTTATTACCCTTAAAGCACTTTTCTTTGGGATATTAGAATAAATTATGTGAAGTTCTATATTTCTAGGCAAGTTTAATCCTTGCAATGTATTGCTATATAAAATACTAGATTTGAAATAACACATTGGACTACTAAATCACTTTTAAATTTAGTGAATTTTCTACGTCCCTGCAATATTTCATGAAATTGCAATATACTATCAATTTGAAAATCTCTACAATTTCACAATCCCAATATCTTAACACATATTTTAGAATATACTATATTGTCTACATTGGGACACTTCTTACATCTTTTTCCTTCTTTAATAAACCTAAGTAAGCAATTTGCACAAACTCTATGGTAACAATGTGTATAATGCCCACGCTCAAGTAGACTATTGTATTCTCTATAAAATGCATTTGTAAAAATATTATGCTTTAGTGTAAATTGTTAAGGAATGATGCATTTTTTTTTATAGCATGCAACATGTGTAGTATAGGTGCATCCCTTCGCACCATCTCCATTATAATCTAATTGAGTAAGGGCTGCAAGGTTCTCCTCCTTCAATTAAATTCCATGAAATCAGTTTATCTTTTTTCAAAATTTTGGTCTTAGTAATTTCTTCCTTCTTCTCTTTTTATTTTTATTTTTATCAATTGATTGTGAAGATGCCATGACAATAGAATTAAACAAATTGAACAATTTGTGGTAAATACATAATGCAAGTAAGATGATAATATAGGAAGTTATTTGATATAATGCACTTGAGATGATAATATAAGAAGAAGTTATTTGAAATAATATAAGTGAAATGATAATATAAGAAAAAGGTATTTGATGACAATTTAGAGTCCAATAGAACCCTAATTTTTAGTCCATTACCCCTTCTGAGCACATTGTTGATCTTCGTGGGGACACAAATTGGCATTGGCACTTGCCTATGGCATTGCCCTACACCAACTAGTTTAATCTGGTCACAAGGCCATAGGTGTGCTGAGGTACTCACCTTGTGAACCTTCCCCACATCACCGATTTCAAAGCTTAATGGCCAATTTTTTCATTGTTGTCTTTGTTTTTGTACTTTGTGTGAGTAAATTGTCATTCAAAGTTGCTAATAATTGTACCCACTGAATGGGAGTTGAATGTTGTGATTGTAATTGTTTAAGTACTCTAAAATCTGAACTTGTGAATTGTTTGTGCGTACGAGATTATATGAGTATGTGTAGAAGTTAATGACAATGGTTCCTCTGAAAGTTTGTAATTGTAGTCATTGTATAGCGTTTGGCAATTGAGTAGTGAAAGATAGCTAATTGTGTGCAAAGACTATAGTCATGATATTGAACGTTGTGCAATAACCATGACTATGGTCTATTGACTAAAGCAAGCACGGAAAGTCTATAGAATAGAGACTATGATTTGAGTGAGAAAATATAAAATGTATATGTATTTGATTGTAGATTTGATGAAGTTGTGAAGATTGGTCTATGGTCCTATAGAATTAACTCCTACTGCAGGTTAGTGGTTTGGATACAGACACTGTCTACGAGGGGCAAATGAATACAAGAAGGCAAAAGTTTGTTTAGGAGTCTCATATAAAGCTGAAAATTTTGCTGAACATACCATTATGTGAGGGGATAAAGGTCTGAAAATTTCACAACCTTAGGAGCTGCCAAAGTATTGGAAGAAAATCCCGTACAAATCCAGTAATTTGAGTTAGAAGTATCCTTAATTGTAGTTGGCATGGGTTCTACCATACTGGAGCAGGTCATCTCTGTCGTCCTCCGCTTAGGGCCTTCAGCCTGTCACCCGGTCACATGCCGGTGGGCTCTTCCAGTATAAGGATACCAGTACAACAAGACAAGGCATGTGATTGCCACGGTGGGCCAATGACAACCTTGGGCACAAAATTGAAAACTAATTTCCACTAAGTATCCCAATTTAGTTGAAGTTTGTCTGTTCAGCTGAAGTTGGCGAGTACATGAAGTATTTTACTTTATATATTTTTCTAATATTTTTTGGGGATAAATCAAACTATTTTCATATTTATAGAAATAAAGGCGGAAAACAAATTATATAAAGAAAATTTTCATTCCAAATTAACCTCTAAAGGTCCAGGTGTCCCCTCGGGAGACAAATTGGAATTCGGGCAAGTTCCAGTGATCTCAATTTTTAATGAAACTTTTTGAAACTTTCTCATAAGATAGGGTTATTGATAAGCTTTGTGGGAATTCAATTTTTATTTTAATCGGTGCCCAAATGCAAAAGTTATACCACAAAAAGCCCAAATTTTAACTTGGTGGGCAGAAAAATAAATCCATAAAAAAATTTATATTTTTTATTTTTCTTCCTTCTAGATCATATTTTTGTCTACAAGTGAAGTTTTGATTCATTCCGTTTGGATTAGTAATGTGAAAGTTATGAATAATCTTATTTTTCGGGCAATTGGAGCATCTTTTTTGAAAAAATAACTTATAAAATTCATTTCTGAATGCAATTTTCACAATTTTTCAAATATTTTTTTTGAAAAGATTAGGTTTGCTAGCTAGAACAATTTCACCATTGGGATTTTTGCATTTCAATACCATCTAAGAGCTATTAATAATCTAGTTTTTTTTTCAATATTGGACCTACTTCTACTTAACAATTTTTTAAAGTATGAAAATCAAAAAAAAAATTTGAATTTTTTTTTCTAAACTCCCAATTCAATTTTCCAATATAATAAATTTTAAATTCAAAGTCTGTAGTGAAACTTTTTTCCACAGTGATGGTCAAAGTCATTTGTAATTGCAAGCTAGTGTTAAGAATTTATTTTTTCAACTTTGAATGCTCATATCTCTCAATCTATACGGTCAAACTTCATGAAATTTTTACTACATGATCTCAAACAAGGAAAGTACAAGATCCTACGGTTAAGTTCCAAATAAATAAATTTGGGGTCTTTTTTTGACAAACGCAGTAGAAATGATAGTTTTGAGTGTTTTTTGTCAAAAAAGTGGCCTTGGACCTTTAGGGGTTAATCTTCAATTATTGGTATCCAAAATGAAGGATAATATAATAATTTGATGTATATTATAGTGTACAAAATTAATGGATTGTAAATCTTAAAAAAATTATTGGTCCATTTAAGTGTTAAAATAAAATAAAATTATTTCATTTAAACAAATAAATATTAAACCATTATATTAAAAAGTCATTGAATTTCTAATATGTTTTACTTCAATCTATCACACTTTACCTACCATTTTTTAGTTTCCTCTTCTTATGTTTTGCAATTTTTTGTAGTTTACATTTCTTTTGTTTTACCATTTCCTTTAGTCCACGTATTTTTGGATTGACGTTTATCTCATTTCTTTGACTTTTCATTAATAATTCTACTCTATGTACTAAAGTTTTTGCTATTTGTGTAGATGTTCCAATTCGAGTAAATCCTTTTACTGTATTTGATCGTGAAGTACAATGAAAGTCAAATTTTTCATGCCCAATAATTTCAACAATTCCGTCGCATTGTCCAAATCAACATAAACTTTGTAACTTGGAACAATAAAGTGACCTCCATTACAATGAAATCCATCTTTCACTTTTGCTAACTTTCCATTATGTTCAAATGTAGGTGCCCAAATTCCATATACGTACGAACTATGATCTCGATCACGATGGAAGGTATTATAAAAATCATCGACCATTTAAGTGAGATTACTTCAAAATCCAACAAGATTTTGTTGTAAATTTATAAATTCGGTTTGACCTAGTAATGGAACACCCGCTTGTAATGCCTCATCAACGGTTTTCACGTAAAGGCATGGTGCCAATTCCATAAACCTTGATTCATATAAATTTGCAATCCATTTTACGGATTTCTCTTGATTTTTTTCCCATTCTTTTATAATACTTTCTGAATTTTGAATACTACGGCCCATGACATATTGACCTAGACTATATCCTCTATCCATTCCTCCTCTCCACCCCAACGCAAACATTTTTCATTTACATGTGCCTTATTTCTTTTTATACAACCGGAGCCTCCCTTCCTCAATTTTGATAATGACATTGTAAGTTTTTCAAAGTTTTCATATTCTTTAGAAGATTCAATGTCTTCAAATTTGGTAAATGAAATTACCAAGACTATTTCTTTAGTATTTCTATCTTGAATTGCTACTTTATTTTTATATAATACTAGATAGTCCTTTGGAATTTTTTCCATCATGGTTCCATCTAGGATACTATCTTCCAAATTGCAAGGTCGTGAAATCAAATAACATTCTTTTTCTTTCTTTGGGCCTATTTTATCTTTCATTTTTCTCAAAGTCCTCCTATATCGTGCTTTTGCATGAGCTTTTTGTTTCATGCTCATGTTACTTTTTCCTCTCCTCTTACTCTTCATGGATTTTTTTATAGTTTTATCAATTTAATGAGTGAAATTGAAAATCACAAGTAATAAATGATTGCAAGCATATTGAAAGTGATGAAGAAAAATAATCTTTCTTTATTTCAATCTGTGTAGCCTTTTTATAAACTTGTATTTAAAATAAACTTTTTTAGGCCAGTGTATGTGGCAAAGATTTCCATATTTTTGCCCAAATTTTAATACAAAGTGTGGACAAGGAATATTTTTTATATGCACAAATTTCAGGACATTTGGAAATATGAGTCAAAAGTTTATGCCTTTATTCAAACGCTTATATATTGCAATCTACATGGTAGTAATACAAGATCCTATGGTTTGATGAGTATCAAAAACTGTTTAAATTTCTTTGTAAATTGAAAGTTTCTTTTTGGCCTTAAAACGTTCCATACCAATATGGTACAAGTCGACCAATTATATATTAAGACAACCTTTCGTATATAAAAACAACCTTTCACATAGTAAGGGCAACCTTTCACACCTCACTAAAAAATTCCTTATTGAATGATTATTGAATTTTCCATTTGTATGTATATCAAATTTTTTTTATTTATACTTATTGAATTTATTTTAACCATACTTATTGAAATTTTATGTGAGTAACAAATTGAAAAGATGGAAAGCTGAGCTGAAGAGTTGGTGAAATTAAAAGAAAAAGTTAGAAAAATTTGTGGCCAAATCAAAATGTTATTTAGAATTCAAAAGTAAAGATTTTGAAGAATTAAAAATTGAATTATTGATATAACATTGAGTGAAGTTCAACATTGGTTTTTCATATTTCTTAAAATTCACTCATAAATTTTTTTAAATTAAATGATAAATAATATTTAAAAAAATTTCATGCACTTTTCAAAAATTTTACTTATTTCTAGAATTTTGCAAAGTAATATTTAAGATTAGTATAAATTTAGAATCATTATTTAGTTTGTAAATTTGTACTTTCCTAAATTTATCAATAAAATCTTGATGAATTTAGGGACAAAAAAAATCTAAAAGGAATTTTCATTCTACTCACTATAAGAATCCAAAATTGTATTAATTGTATTAAATGTAATTTACTTGTGTTACAAGTTTTTTCTTAGATATAAGTAGAATAATATTATAAAGATATCTAAAAGTTTAAAAAAAAAAATCATTCAAATGTCTTACTTGTTCCATAATATAAATTATTTTTTATTAAAATGTATAACTTTTGAATTAGGCATGGCAAGTTTTGATAAGTTCACAAAATATTTTCATCATTATTTTTATAGGACAAAAGTGAAATGAAAAAGAAATTAAATTTTTTTTGATGAAATTTTCTAAGAATTTGTTTAAAATAAAAAATAAGGTTCTCCAATGAACATATATATATAATTTTTTATTTTATTTTTTATTTTTAATCTTGTTATCAATACTTTTTTATCAAAAAAATACATATACATATATGAATATAGATAGAGAGATAATGGCAATTTGTTTTTTTGGCTTCAAACATCTATAATTAAATCAATACATTTATAAATTTGCATTTTTTATCTTCCAATAACAATGACCTCAAGAAATGCAAAGACTTCATCTTTTTCACTATGATGCTTTGAAACAAGTTCCATACATGAAGTGAAGCCATAAATTTCCTTTATTTGTTAAATAATCCTAGTTTAGTAATTTATACAAATTATAAAAAGGTTCTTTTGCTATAACAAATTTTTGAATTTTTTATGATTTTATAATCATAAGAAATCATAAGTACGCTTTGGTATAGGCACTAACCTTGGAGTTTTCTATGTATTTTTTTCATTTGGTTTTCTACCTATATTATATATAAATACATATATATTTACATTATATATATTATGTATAGATTTATATTTATATGCAAAAATGGAATTTTATTAATTCATTAATTTAAAAAAATTGAATAAATGGGACTCAATTTCATTAAATTTGGAAACCAAATATTCAACATCTAAGCCAAGGAGTTTCAGAGGAATTGTAAGAAAAAAGTTAAAATTCTTGCAAGAAGATAATTTTGGTCCTATCTCTATTGGTTTTAAAATGTGGTAAGCTAAGCATAGTGAAAGTAATAACCCATAATACTCTTTTCTCTAAACGAACTCAAATATTAAATAACATTGATAAACTTGTAAGGTGTTTCTACTAATTGTTAAGTTAATTTTTACTTTTGTGTATTTTTGTATGGGTTTTGTCCACCTCTCAAGACTACAAGGGTGTGCATTGTGAAGAATTGCTTCCAAAGCATCCCCGTAGACTTGAATGGTACCCATCGAAGCAAGGCCCACAATTTCATTTCTTTTCATTTCTTTTTTGAGGGGTGTGTGTCTACCCTTCAAGACTATGAGGGAGTGCATTGTGAAGAATTGCTTCCAAAGCACCCACCATAGACTTGAATGGTACTCATTGAAGTAAGGCCCACAATTTTTTTTTGTTTTAAATATTCTTTTGAGGAAGGGGGTTGTCTACCTTTCAAGACTATGAGAGAGTGCATTGTAAAGAATTGCTTCCAAAGCACCCCTACCATAGACTTGAAGGTACTCATTGGAGCAAGACCTACAATTTCATTTTTTTTAAATATTTTTTTGAAGAAGGGGGTTGTCTACCCTTTAGGACTATGAAAGAGTGCATTGTGAAGAATTGCTTCCAAAGTACCCCCATAGACTTGAAAGGTATTCATTAGAGTAAGGCTCACAATTCCAATTTTATTTCTAATTTTCCATATGCCTAAACTATATTTAGGCATTTTGAGGAAGATCCATTTGTAGGCAAAGGTCTTTTTTAATAATATGATTTTTTCAATACTTCATGGCATGTTTTTAGTTTTTATCCTTTGGTATTGCACACTAGATACAATTCACACGTGGAACTCGACAATTATGACAACTTGCATCATAGTATGTCATACACTATGTTCCTTGTCCAAAATTGTAGAAAAAGCCCAAAGTGTCCAATGCTCCTGGAAATTTCTACATAGGTGCTTCTTACTATCTTCAACACAAATAAAAAGACTTGCCAAATTTTACACACAAACTCAAAAGTTATACCCAATTTAGTTAGATGCTTTTATGTATGACAAAATTGCATCTTGGAGCAAACTTCAAAGGTCTTCTCCACTAGCCATGTCATGCATCATTACAAAAATTCTGAACCCTACAAAGGGCTGCGAGTTTTGAACCCACCCCCTCGATGCAATAATAGAGGAATTTCGAAGTTTTAAAATTTTTAATGAACATTGCTAACGTGGCACTACTTGTGCCATGTCAGCACCACACAAGACTCTTCATTATTATTATTATTATTTTATTATTTTATTATTTTATTTTTCAAAAATAAATAAAAAATAAATTTAATGTTCTGGAATTGCACTGCGGGATTTCGAAAAAAGGGTTCTTAACAACCCTTTAGAGGCCTTAGAACTTTTGTAATGTTCAAAAAATTGAGGAATAATAAAAACAAAGTATTACATACATATATGCCATACATTGTAACCTAAACCATGAGAGTGTAATGGACTTTCAAGTCCAAATCCAAACAACCTGGTAGAATGTCTACAACGACAAATTTTCACTGTTACTTTACTTGAAATGCAAGTCAACAATTACAATCACAAAAGTTTCCCTTGTGTCACATCATCAATATTTATAGATGCAAAAACTGAAGTAAGGTCCAAAGATTTCATAATGATCACGTCATAAACATGTTCATGCTTGTCCAATGATGACCATTCTACGCATTTACAAGCAAGACAATATGATAAAAGTATAGAATGGCTCCATGTCATTGATTCATACAATGAAAGCATTGTTCAAGAAAATAGTCCATGTGCAAGGCATCATGTCCTAAGATCATAGAAACTCTCCAAAAATGCTGCAATCAATAGGAAAAATGTCTCTGACTGCATTGACAGACAAAATTGTGGGCTAACTGTTCACCGTCTACGTGAACTCAAATACCAAAACCGGAAACTTAGAAGCTATGTCGATGTTTTGAGTGACGCGCTCCACGATAAACAACTTCTTCAGATTGGTCTTGTACTTCAACAGCATCCCACTTCTTGAATCTCCACAATTGCTGAATGCATTACAAGAATATGAACGTTAGATTCACCAGAAGCTACCGATTCAGTGCCTCATGATGGGCGTAGTAACAAGCTTCATGGCACATCCATTTATTTCTGCAAGCTTCACAATACCATCTTTGTAGGTACACATACTACATAAGCTCTTCTCAACTTTGATATGAAGTGACCATGTGTACGTGGCAGTCTTTGAGGTGTTGCATGGTTAGCTGGACGGGCCCTCCTCTGTCGGGTAGTGATAGCCCCTTGCACAAGCTTCTTTCCTATAACAGTTTTGAATGCCAAATGGGACATAATGCGCAAACCAAGGTCCTCCATTTCTTTCACCCAAGTCACATTTGCATTGACCATGGTTTGGTCCACCACAAAATGAAATAATTTCATCCAGTACTTGTGACACCGTAACTGAGCAGAGTAGTTACCTCGCAAGTGGTCCATGACATCCACTCCTCTCATATATTCAACATAAGTGGTGTGCATGGGTGAAGAAGGGATGATTAGCTGACTACAAATACTAGAGACTCGGCGTAACACGGAAACACCAAGTGTCTACGGTGGGGCTGCCGTACTGAGCAAGGTCACTAACATCTTGTCCTACCAGGACACGACCCCAATTTGACAATGAACATGGGTCCTAATTAGCATGGACCTACGCACCTCCACATCTACCTCCTTATATAGCCTTCCTGGAAGATTCTTGGAATGGTGTCGCACTGTTCCGGTAGCCCATATTCCATCAACCATGAGCTTGTGAAATAAATTCACACTAGCAAATAGGTTGTCTATCACCAAGTGATGGTTCGAGCTAGCCAAAACCCACACTTTAATGCCGAACCTCACACGTTTATTGGGCATGAATTGCCTGATAGAGCAATACCGACCTTTGTAAGGCACAACGCACTCATCTATAGTGATCTCTCTCTCTAAATTGTAGATGGCTTGGGACACCCTATTAAACATGTCTAGAAGCCATCGTGTTTTGGCAACCCTATCAAAACGTGGGTCCTTCACATCTCGGGCCACGTTAGTGTTGTCTATAAGATGGAGGCAACCAAGAATTTGCTCGAACCTAGACAAAGTCATGACCTGGGCAATCAATGGACAATACAATAACAGCTCGGTCTTCATCCAATAGTGTCGTAAACTGGGAAGGCTTTTGCACTCCATAAAGATACAAACACCAATCCATCCCCTAATCTCTTCTCGATCAACATCCACCCAAGTGGGCCCCTCCTTACTTTGTGGCAGTTCATGTAGCTTCCTAGGAAACTCAGCACATGCGTAACAATTGGTTTCCAAGATGATGTAGTCCAATGTATCATTCGTCCAGTACATGTAGAACAATGTATCATTCGTCCAATACATGTAGAACACTTGATCTGGCTGAGGGATCCCTCCCACTTGAGGGCACTTCAAGCCAGGAAGGGGACCGCTAAAGTTATCCGCATGGCGGCGGAGTGGGGTGTCAAGACAATTCGTACATTACAATCGTCCATGTGAAATTCCCTAGGGAAGCCACCTAATTCGCATACAACTTTCTTCATTCCAGTCCCGAGATACACACCTTCACTAACAACATGGCCTTGGGTCCAGGTGGTGTGTAGCCTGTGTGAAATGAAGCATCTGATAAAAATCTATTGGGAACTAGGACAGCCCAACCGGCCCGCACTGCACTCCAATCTCTGTAGATACCATGAAGGTGTGCTGGCATTTTTCCGTTGACAATGTCAACCGGTTTCTTTGTGGAGAATGTCCCACCGGGATGAGTGCTCCCAAAACCAGGTGCCTTAGAAATGTAATCAACAAATCTCCATGCATCCTCCTGAAAGATGGTGTCCCAGAGGGTCATCTTCCTCTTGGAAGTGTGAGAGGACTTCCTTAATGAAATTGTCGTTTTCTCTTTGATGGTTGTATTCCACAATTTGTGCAGCCTTCGCTTGAGTGACGACCCCACCAGTCTGGTTTGGGACGACTGTTGATGAAACCCATTTTCTTGGCCTCTTCTCTATTGTGAGGATGCCTTTTCCTTTTTGCTCCCTCTTCCATCTACCATTCCACCCCTTTGCTGCACATTGCAAAACACCAGAAACTATCGTTTAGTTGCAATCTCTGAGACTTTGGCAATCTTCATTTTGTGAATGTATTAGTGAGCATCAATTTTCATGGAGTTTGCAGCATGACTTATCATGATTACCTAAATGATTCTGTACTAATATCAGTTTGGACTAGGATAAATGAAGTTGGCTATTTTATCTTAAAATAACGTAGAACTACATTTGACTACTTGAAGATAAGTACTAGAAGTTTCTTAACTAGACCTTTAGGCAATTTTGACATTGACATTGAACTTCCTAAACTAAAGCACAGGTGCTTTGATGCATCACTTGATAAGGACTGAGACAATTACATCCACAATGGAATGGAATGGCGGAATTGGAGCTACATACGTGGTAAGCATGTGGTTGAGTCAAAGGAGGGAGGACCTATGTTGTTTGGCGACTGGTTGCTGGGCATTGGAGTCTACTGAAGACACACTTGCAATATTGTATTCGTTTTTTCCTGTCGTGCCTTTCGAGGCTTTGTTGCAGGGGTCATTGTTGCTTCGTTTATCTGTGTGTTGGGCGCTACTGCAATGAGGTGAGCCCTCTTTGGTCGACTTTGCCGAATCCGTTTCTTCTTTGGAGGCACATGGATAGTGTCCAACTCCAATTTGGCGAGTAGTATCCGTTGTGTGAGGTCGTTCATCTATTATGCATACATGCAGACCAAAAATTTATATAAGCAAGGACAAGAAGAAGTCAAGAAGACATGGGGTCATAGATTTTAGGCATGTTTTCACAGAGGAAGACAAGTCCTAGAAGAACAATAAACCCCGAATTCAAGAAGGCCAAAGTTTGTAAGGACATACCAGTTTCGTTGCCTTTGATTGTAGAGTAGGATACAGTTCTTCCGTCACTAGGATGTTCTCCTGGTTGTCGACATAGTTTATTGTAGTGTGTACTTGCATGTCGACTTGTCTAACCAAGTCCTACAAGGGAGAAGAAGTACATTAGATGGTAAGTAGACGTCTTGAGTCTGTCGTATACCAAGAAGGTTTGTAAGAGTGCTTTATTCATAGAGCAGGAAATAGAATGGATGGCAATGAATGAGAGACATCCTAAAACCCTCAAAGAAGGACTTCACGACACCTCTGTCTTTGAATTGCATAGTACGTCAAAGCGTGACTTATGCAAACGAGTGTAGCTTGGTTATCCATTCAGTTCACTTTTGTCTTGGATTCACGTGAAGGAGAAGATGATAATTGAAACCAAACATGTTTTGCACTGACAAGTTAGGGTTAATTGAAGGCTTCTAGCGGAATGAAGGAAATTGCCAAGTAGATTTACCTGTGTAGTTTGTTCTTCCCTGCGTGAGCGTGCTCTGGTAAGCTTCTTCATCGTGTTGGGGAGCGCTTGGGTAGATCTCTCGGCATAGGATGTCCTTGACAAACTCCGGGAAGTGATGCCGCTCACACCAGCCGAGCAACTTCGTTGCGTGTCGATACCACACATATCGGCGGCGTTCTTGCGGTGCAAAAGTCCCATGATGCTTCCACGAGGTAGGGCACGGTTGGGCGTTTAGGAATGCTGCGTCACAGAGTTGGAGAACCTTCTGAATGCCAACGCTTGATACACTTTGCTCCCGAAACCAAGTCTGAAGCCTCAACCGCCCTGAAATATCGTTGAGGATATGGTCAGCAATCGGTTTAGAACCTGCCATATGTAGCCTGAACATTTGAAAAACCCGAATAGCAACTTAAAGACTCTAGTGCTGTGATAGGCGCTTCGAATTGAATTCCTTCCCGTGTATATACTGTTGCCCAGCAATGCATAGATCCATTGCATCGTCAAGGTGCAATGTAAGATTTTATAAACCCTTGCCACCTACAAGAGTGTCACAATCTCATGGCGGACGCCCTCAGATTCATTCCCGATCCCCTTGCTCAAAGAAGACATAAAAAAACGCACCACCTTCTTCCATAAAACCTTGAGGACTCCCTTGACGTAGAATCCAAGAAAACGTCTTTATTCTAGAACCGTCAGCAGACGTACTCTCTAACTGCTAGCAACCGGACCAACCCATTTCATGTACCCTAAGTAGAAGACATACCCTGAACTGTCGTGAATACCCGGATCCACCTCGTAAGATGCCTTGTATCTAGATAAATACAACAAAAATTGCCTTTGGCAAGGCCGGGCTTCTATATTTCGAGCATTTTTTTTTTTAATTTTTTAATTTTCTTTGCCACTTTGCAAAAAACATTGTAGGTCTCCATATTCCCAACAAAACCTTAATGCCACGCCTAAAACAGTTGAGTTCCAGAATCGTAGGCCAAAAGTGCTTGCTTCCTACAAAAGGGGTTAAGTTTAATTATTGAAGAAGGGTGAGGCAATGAACGCTCACAGACTATAGACAATTGAGTATATATAGTATGAATGATTTATAGAACATGCAAGAGATTATGAAAATAATTGAGAGTGATTCACTTGTTTGTAAGTTGAATAAGTGAATGAATCTAGATGTATATTGAGTATTAAAGTAATGAATGAAGAATATTGGAATATTGAGAGGCTATGGTGATTATGGCCTAGATTGATTGGATGATTAAGAAGTGTTTAAATGAAGTGACAATGTGATGAATAAATGTTATATTGTGAAATTAAAGATGAGAGTTTGTGTTTGGATGTTAATGTATGTAAAGACAATAGTTTGTTCTAGATTGAAGGTAGAGCATGAAGATTATGAACGAGATAAATATTGATGAGTATTACAATACTTATTCTATGGTTTCAAGTATCAAGCCTGGATAGTGACCTAATTAGTAACAAGTTCCCAAATAGATTGATTTCTCAACCTTAGATAGCAAACTTATTAGTAATTACCCACTCCCGGCAGACGCACCAAAAATGTGAGTGTTTCTAACTCCACCCTTAAGTCAAAAAATTGCACACAGGTTCTAGCGGCATATGTTAGTAAATTGTCAGGGTGAATTGTAAACTTAGTGTTCTTTGGCCTTCCAAGCAATGGACACTTTATTATGTTGATTTTTACCTAATCTAAGTACTTCAAAACTCTCTAATAGTTAAGAAATCAAGGTTGTTGAGGGTTAGTTAAATACAATTAAATTTCTAGCTAAACTAAAATTATACCTAAACTAAATCAAAGAATACAATTTTCCCTTTCCGAAATGGTAAAGCAAGTTGGATTCTGATATTCCTAGTGAAAGTTATGTGTGGATGAAATTCGTACCTAATTCTATCCTAAAAAACTTCATCCATCAACTAAAAATAGCAAAATGATGTGAAATAAATTTAAATTTCAGGGTCGGAAGGTTAATTAAGTTAACTAATGGAATTTTTAGAGAAAACCTAATTTTGACCTATTTTAGGAATTTTCATCCAAAATTAGGTCAAATCTTCATCCACTCTTTTGTCCTTCCAAATTAAAGTAATTTTAAAAGTAAAAGGTGGATTTGGAATCTTCAAAAGATTCTCTAAAAGATTATGGTTTCAAAAGATTATGGTTTCAAAAGATTCCCTAGTCGTGCCTTGAAAATATTCCTAATTGTTCTTTAATTAATCCTAATTCTAAATTATTATTCTAATTTTAGTGATTCTTTAGGGTTTTATGGTTTTTATGGGTAAAATGATAAATTATCTTCTTATTAAAGTAAAAAGTAAGAATTTAGGACTTTTAGGTGAAAACTTTTAAATGGGTGAAAATTCCCCTTAGTTGGATGGAATTCGCTCTTTTAATAATTTTCAAGAGAATAAGGAGATAAATTAGGTTTTGACTTTCCCTAATTATTCTAATATTCTCTAAGTTCCTAAATTAAATTAGATTCCTTTTGAGATTCCTTTGGATGAGATTACTATTTCGTTTTCCAAATTAATTCAAAGTTAATCTAATTATTACCTTCACGACTTTAGTTAAATTTTCAAAGGTTTTCTAACAATTTGTAAATTCTAACTAGCTATCGAGTTCCTAATTGTTAATTTTGTTAGTTTTAGTTTTCTAGTCTAATTTAAAGAATGAAAGCAAAAGAAAAGACAAAAGATAAGTTTTGAAAATCATACCTCGGTATCGAGAAAGTCAGTGGATCCGTCATCGCAATACTAAACTTATCTAAAAAGTCCAATTTTGTTAGTTTTGATAGTAGTTATGTTTTGGGGTTTTTAAGGTAAATTAATTCATTTAAATTCTCTAATTCTAATGAATAGTGATATTATTCTTTTGTCAATTGTTTTATAGTTTTTAATTTAATATTCCAAAGATATTAGTTTTTTGTTTCTATCTATTTGGCTTATTAGGCCTAATAAAACAAATCCCCGAACTACAAACAAACAACTAATTTGGCTTTGGAATCCTAATTAATAACTAAAACCAAATGAATGAATAGTATTCTAATAGAATAATAAAAAACAATAAAAAACAAATCTATCGATGAATAGTAGAAAGAATAAACCGAATAAATAATACCAAAACAATTAATTGATGAATAGTTAGATTCTTACCTTAATAGTTGTTTAATCTTCTAATTCCTTTACGTGTCGAATTTCTTCCTTCTTATTCTCCTTGTTCTTCAATCCTTCATTTGGTCTTTTGCAATTTGGAGTTGGCTATGGTGGAGAGAGAATTTGCATAACCGAGAGCGAATGTTAGTTTGAAATCCTCAGTGTTCAAATTTTTCCCAAAATTTGTAAAAGAGATTGGAGTGTGGCAACAACCGCCTTAGCTTATATTTCGTTTCTCGTGAAATTGCAAGTTGTTATAGTCAATTTGTCTATGAAGCTATACTTGTTAATGGAATGGAGTTTTTCTCAAGTTGAAATCCCTGTCCAAGTTTTGGACTCCAGCTCCCTGGCTTCAGTTGTCCCGATCAAATTTGGTTCCGCCCCCAGTGCTGGTACTGTTAACAGTATACGTACCTTTTGGTTTTGCGTTCCCCCGTTCCTGCGGCGCGTTCCCACGTTCCCCTGGCTCCCTGTTGGCTTCAATCTCTTCCTAGCTTCCCCGCTCCTTCGTGATGCCACGTGGCGCGTCGCAACTAGTCCGTCGTTTTTCCTTGTTCCCACGGCGCGTCCCCACAATCCCGCGCGTTCCCGATGTACTGGGTAGATCTTGCCCGTTCGTGGGTTCAGTACCCTTGCACAACCGATACCCGCTGGTCGTCGATTGGTACCCGGTTACCCGGTTTGGTCACCCGTTCCTCACGACTTCGACGGCTATACTGGTATCAGTCCAACAGCTTTAGTAGCAGTGTTCCCGACGTTCCCGGTCGTTCCCTTGGTGCCTCAACAGATTCCGATTGCTCTAGCCTCCTCTGATCGAACTGAATTTATTTTCAGAATGAAATTTTGTAAATTAATAAAGGCAGAACGTTAAGCTTTTTTTGTGAAGAATCCCCCACAAAAAGAACAACAAAAGAAAGTTGATTTCTATGGTTATAATAGAATTTCAGAACAATCCAAACAATACTAATTAAATAGGTTTTAAATTGATGATGAATCTAGCAATTTAAAACTAAAATAAAGCAACAAGTGTCAAATTTAAAGCAAAATAGACGCAACAATTGGCGTTTTTGGAAGTAGAAATACCTCCACCACATCCAACGCTAAGAGAAATACATCAACAAAGCTAGAACTTTAAATAAGTTTCCAAAAGAATCTTATTTTGTGATTCTAAGTCAAGGCTTTGTCGTGTGAGGTAATTATGAGTTTTAAATGGCAATTTTTAACATTTAAAGTCAAAGCTTCGCTGTGCGAGAGCAACCCCAGGAAATCACAACAAAGTAAAGTTTCAAGTACCCATTTCCAGCTTTCAAAGTCAAAGCTCCGGCGTGCGGGAGCAACCCCAAGAATAACCAGTATCCAAGGACCCAAACTAATATTTTGAAAACTTAATTCTTAAAGGAGGTACACATGACAGTGTTTAACCGAACATTAAAAACTAATTTCCAAAATTCCAAACAAAGTTCTAGTTTAATCACTAAAGAAGGTACACCTGACAGTGTTTAAGCGAACATTAGTAATTATTCAAACCAAACACCCGTTATACAACGAGTTTTGGCACGTGGTGATGCTCAAAACCTTTTGACAAAGTCTAGCCCTACCGCTTTAAAGTTTTAAGTTCACAAACTAGTATCAATTCACACAAATGGTTGGTTAGTATCCAAAAGAACAATAAAATCAAATTAAAGAATTGAGAACTACTCCAACAACTCCCAAAATATCAAAGTTTTGGGGCTTGAAGCCTCCAAATTCAAGAAAGAAGTTTAGTTAACACAACAACACTACAGTTAGGGGATTTCCTCCACCTAAACTCTTGAAAAGCAAAGTTTTGAGGCTTGAAGCCTCCAAATTCAAACAAGAGAAGAAAGAAAACTTTGAAGGGGTCCTCTGGACCTTCAAAGCACAAGAGAATAGAAGAAAATAGAAGAAAAGAGCCAAAAATTGGCTTAAAAAGTGCTCCGACAAGTGTCGGTAGCACAACAAGAGCAACAACAAGAATGAAACAAGAGAATGAGGGCCACAAACAACCTCGAGGAAGGGCCTTATATACTCACTCCTAGCCCCCTCGATAAGTTGTTCATAATTATTATCTTTACTTTCAGTCTAAATATTTTGCTAAAATACCTAAACGCGTTTTCTAAATAATATTTGTTTAATGGGAAGGAAGGTTCTCAAGCGAGTTCCTTCTAGGCCCTAAATTGCCTTAGAATCTTTTCCCAAATCAAATATTAGATTTTCTCAAAGATATTTTGAAAACCTACCTAATTAACCAAGATATTTTGCATTTTAATTTGGGGTTAGTTCTAAATTGTCTTTCTTTAGTCCAAAAGATGGCTTCTTACACAAGCCAAGTATCTTGGCCAAATCCAATCTTCGATTTTACAAGAGATATTTGCAAAATCCACCCAGATTAATCCAGAATTACCTTTTAAAAGTCAAACTAAGGGCTGACCCTCTCTATCTTTTGAGGTACAACTCAAAACTGAAAACAAACTGCGCCATCGCGTTCAGAAGACCCCAATTAGCCAAAGAAATCCCTTACCCCTACATCTCCAGCCATTTTAAAGCGCAAATTTGAGTCACGGTAACTCAGAACAAAAGTTAAAAATCTAACTTTTGGAGTTTGCGTCTTTTGATGAAATTGTTGGTCCTGGGTGGTTTAGAATATTTTTGGGAGTAAGAATTGACCCTTGAAACGCTCCATTCGGACACCGCTAGCTCCTGGTACGCCGGTCAACCAGCCGCCAAGTTGTAAATTCTTGTAAAATTCGCTGTTGGTTCTAATTCTGGTACTTGGGAATGTCAGAATGTCTTCAAACTTGACAGGGCTCTTTATTGGCACACAAAACACTATCCTAATTTTTAGTGAGATTTTATCGCAACATTGGTAATTTCTAGGAATTTACGAATGCAGTTTTAAGCGGTTGACTTTCCATGGAGTCATTGTGAAGTTTTGTAAAATCCCGAAACTTTTGGGCAATCTTGTACAAGATGTCCATCAACTAAGGGCAAAACCAAATCTCCAATAAAAATACTATTTTTAGCAATTCTTTAATAATTTCTACTCCGGAGGGAAATTATTCTTGATACCGAGGGAATCTTGGATGATCGGGCTTCTATTTGACCTCCTAGCATGCTTTGACCTAGAAAAGCACCTCTCTGTATGTTCCAATCATCATTTCC
This sequence comes from Rhytidiadelphus loreus, assembly GCA_947034895.1. NCBI lineage: Eukaryota > Viridiplantae > Streptophyta > Bryopsida > Hypnales > Hylocomiaceae > Rhytidiadelphus > Rhytidiadelphus loreus. The sequence continues at coordinate 33,974,737 of OX344764.1, forward strand.
TCCATCTTGGTCTGTGAATGACTGTATTTCTCAAAATTACCTACAACAACAAATCTAACTCTTTCGAGTTGGATTTGGACTGACTCTGACTAGACTCTAATTTTTAACCAATTTTGTTACATGTATACTTATAGCTGTTGTATTACATGAACAAGACACTAGGACTGGTTAACTCTCAAATTCTCACTTTGCTCGGAATTACTGACTTAACTACTTAATTTTATTGAAAAGACCTAAAATTAGTGAAAATGCAACGTTTTTCATGTTACACGCTTTTAAGGCCATTACACACCCCTTTGGTAGGGACTTCTACCAAAACCCACAATAACTATATTTTTATATATTTTTTCCTATTTTTCACTCAAAAATTAACTAAAAATTGCGAAAAATAAGTTCAGAGTTCCAAGTGCCAACTTGTGGGCTCATAGTCCCAAGTGACGAATATGGGACTCACATATATCTAGAAAAAAGTTTTTGATCTATCCATCTTTTCGGCCCTATTCTATAAGTCACACTTGGATTGTCATCGTTCAAGCCTCTAATGGGATAATTACTATCCACATTAGTAAATATTAGCATAGAAGCTTCTATCATGGCTTGACGTCCTCTGGAGATTCTGTTAACCATTGTCATAGAATCTCCACCTGAAATCATTTCTACATATTTAACAGAAGTGTCTCCTCGAAATCCGAAAGTATGACCATTGTCAATGTTGACAACAAAATGAGTTTCATCAATATTTTCTACAAGGTTTTCATCTAATAAGCTAGATTGAAATCCCCTTTGCAACACACCCAAATAGTATGCTATGTGGACTTCAATCACTTGTTCTTTTTCTACACTACATGTGAATCTATCTTGTTGAGATAATAAAACTATATAGTGAACATGTATAAATTGTTGCATCCAACTATGACATATTTTTTTTGTAAGTAATACATCATCTTTTGGATCTCTAGACTAGTGTGTGTAGATAGAGTCTTGAGCCATTAATATGCTCAATGTCGACTCAATTAACAAAACTGAAGAAAAATTGACTCTAGTTTTTTTAAACCATTCAAATGCATCAAGAATTTAGGGTAAATCCATTGCACCCAATCAGAGCATTTGTGGCCACATCTAGAAGCAGCCTTTGTATACAACCACTTTTGAACTCCAAGACAGATTCTGGTACAAGAAAATACAAAATTAGAATCTTCACCAACATCATTGAAAAAACTGTCACACAACTTCTACAATCATAATGATCTCATGAGGTTGGCACTTTTCTGTCCTCGAAAGTGTTGAGGAAAAGCTCTACTTGTGCGTCCAGAAAGGCCTCTAGGACCATACAATGCCTCATCTTCAATCATCCAAGCAATGATAGATTTGCGTGCTGCAATACTTGAAACTTGTTGCAATGCATGTGAAGTGCTGACATTTGGATCTAAGTTGTGAAGAGGAGGAGATTGGCAGAGCACATTAACATTCATGGTGCTAGAAGAAGGAAAATCCTAAAATTTAAAATACAAAACAAAATCAAATTAGTGATAGAATAATGCTTGAAAGAAATGAAAAAAAACTCATAAAAACCACCTTGAAAATCCCCTTTAACATTTGAAATCATCTCTAAAACATTCAAAACCACCATAAATTAAAAAAATTAGCTTTTAACCCCTAATGAACCAAGCATCCATTTTCTAATTGTTGCCCCTATTATTTATGCTGCCCGTTCTCAAATTCAGAGTTTTTTGTAGAAATTTTTTATTTCTAGAGTTTGTTACAAATCCAATGGTGGTGGTTTCATCCAATTCCAAATTAAACATAGCCTTGTGGTATTTTTCAAAGATGTAGGAGTGTAGTGTACTACATTAACAACTCATTTTTTGGTTTCTAAGCGAATTCAAAAATTTAAGAGTATCTAATAGAAGAATCTTGTAAAAATCAATATCTATAAATTTGACAAGTCCTAGCAACTCCTCAATAACTTAGTTAGCTTGGATTTGAGCACTTTCTGGCTATGACCTTATTTTGCTACGACTAAAATCTATACTAAAAGTCTATGCAAAATTATAATAGAATACTTACAATATTGGTATAATAGCAGCTGGAAAGTTTTGTAGCCACCTTGAGTACAATTCAACGACTTTTGCAGTTGACTTCTGGACCTGAACAATCACTACAAGAAGTTAAGTATTCATTTAAGCAAATGTGATGGCTTCGAAAAATTTGATGCTTGTGTAGAATCTAAGATCACAAAAACTTCCAAATTGAATTAAAAAAGAAAGCAAAAGTTTAGCTTGATCAGATATCAAGACATCAAAATCTTGCAAAATCAAATCAATGCTGAAGCGAGGTTTTAAGCAAGTCATTAAACTTGCCTCGGTTATGTAAACATAAGGTGACGACGTATCTTTTGGAGACTCCTAGGTTCATGTGTCTTAGTAATATATGTTCAAAATTTTTAAAAATCTCCAGTGTGGTAAATTGGTTGTACCAGGGTTTAGGGTTTAGAGTTCCAGTGAATAACTGCCATCAAAGGACCACCTTTCACAGTTATCAAAGCAAATTCCTTGAAACTCCTTAGGAAAGAGGTCCAATAAATTGTAGATGTGTGGTCTCATTAAAGACATGAGATAGAAAGAGAACAAAAATTCCATGGGGGCTTACTAATCCTTTATTAAAACAAATAGCATAGATTGAACCATATATTTTCTTGGAAAAAGAACTTGGAACAATTATGTCCTGCAATCATCTTCTTCAGTAGGTTCTTCTAACCTCTCTACTTGCACTGGATTAGAGTTCAAGAAATCTTCAGTCCCAAAGATTCGACAATCTGTGCAAAGATATTAACTGTGTTAGCAACAATGCAGATAATTAGTAGAAATATCTCAATACATGAATCTCTTGTTCCATAGCTCTATAAAAATTAGGAGCTCCTTGCACAGTTCACATACTGGAAGTCAAGAAAAAACTCTAATTGCTCGCAATTCTTTCCAATAATGTGTAGAAATTTCTCAATATATGAAAATTGTGTTACAAGTATACATATTTGGAGTTACTTACACGATTCAAACCCCAAAAGACAAGAAAACAACTCCCCTAACAGAAAAAAAAAATCTAAAATCATGTTCTAAATGCGATACCCCTACACCCCACCCAAACCAACTCCAAACCTACCCTATAATCCAACTTCAACACCTACAAATGAACACAAGAAAATGGCCTCAGCTACAAAAAGCGCCAACCTCCACTTCCAAATGCAAATTGTGCAATTTCTCTACATGGATTCTTAACAACTATTCAATCCATGGAATGCAAAAATGTTGTCACCTTGAAAACTCTGACAATGTTACAACAGGAGCAAAGTGCAAGGGCGGAGATGGAGTCGGCCAACATACATCCACCACAACCTTTGAGTGTGTGAGTTTGTGATGGATTTGGACCTCATGTTTGCCATGGAATTCTCCATGTCCCAAGCGAACTCAGACTTTGCTCAAGCACTCAATAAAGGTGGCAGAGAGAATGGTGGCGGTGGAGAGAAAAGGTGGCGAGGTAGGATCAACGGGGCAAGAAAGGGTGGCCAGGCAAGGTTAGGGAGGTGTACGGGAAGGGGGGGTGAATCCTAAACTCTAAATGCAAACCACTTGACATTTAGAGTGGGTGTGGTAAATGTTAATATATCACTATAGTAACATAACACTAAATATTATTATTAGTGTAGTGGTTGTGAGTAAGTCTATACATGTTTAAAATTAGGTAAGAATGAGTCTTGAATAAATTTTATTGATTCCGGGTTAAGTAGCAAGGATTAATTAGCAAGGAATAATGAGCAATTGAGTATAAAAACGATAGCTGATGTCAATACTATTGAAATTGTAAATGATTAGAGATAGTTGATCAGCATGTTTGAATGTATATTGCAATGGTGATTGGTAAATTGCAGCTTGCAATTGTGAAGTAAGAATTAATTGTGAAGGCGTTATTGGAGCATTATGCTTGGTCCTGAATTGTTTGAGCAGTAAGTTGAAGGTAAACTAATTATTGGTAAACAAATTGTTTTAATATAAGCCATGAATTAGTGAATAGTTTGAATTTTGGCACATTTGTGCTTATATCTTTGTACAAAAATATCATTTATTGCAATTTAATGAAATTGGTCATGAAGGAAGGTTGTCTTCTCAACATTTAATTATTACATTGGATGAATGAGAAGTTCTTTGGTTGAAACAATGCTTACAAGTAGGTCTAGATTATGAACATCAATGTGTTTAAGGTTTAAACCATTTGACTGGTCCATGAGGGTGACTATACTTGTATGTTTAAATTTTATTAGGAAAATTCTAATATGACTCAAGTGCAAGCCCAAGCTAGTTTTTAACTAACTTATAGTTAGATGCATTCTAGCAATTTGATTATGTGGGGGTGATTGATAGATTTTGTAATTGCATGAGTGATTGTGATAATGTCTTGCTTTGAATTGCATAGCTTGGTTCCTAGACAATGGAATTGGAGAGTTTTCTTCATTAGATTTTATATTATGAGTATAGTTCTTTGATTGATTTGTAATATGAGCAATATCTCTAATGTAAGTTATGAATCTAATTAGATAGAATTGGAACAAAGAGATGATTTGACGAGGGTCATAGAAAGAGTTGGTAAAACAAATTGTCTTGGACAAGTAACTAGTTAAAGTATAATACAAGTAGGTTTAGACCAATAATATAGTAGTAGTAAAGTTGGCCTAAGTATGTGATCTGAGTATTTTTGGACTTGAGGTGTAAGTGTTTGAGTACTAGTATGTATTACCTGGTTGTTGCAATTATATGACCTGACAAATTGTTGGAAATTGTGTAGCTAAAAACACAAGTGAAGAATGCATTGTACATTCATGCCCTGCATTTAGCTAGAGACAAATTGTTTTAGGACTGAGACTGTTTGCTACTCATCTAACTAGTAATTAGGCTAGATAAGTAGTGACGGGACAAATTGCTTTGGTAACGAAAATCACTATTAATTAAGGAACCCATGTGTGTATATATACATATATATATACAATCAAACTTGACAAATTCCCTATAAATTCCTCTAGAACAATAGGTAGGATTGGAAGTTTGGGATTATACTCACGTGTCTAATAGCATTTGGTAATAGACGGCTCACCAAATTTTGGTAATAGATGGCTCACCAAATTTTAGCTTGGGAAATAAGAGTGTATATGTATACATTCTAAAAGTAAAATTATGTGACAAATTCCACCAAAATCTAAATTACATGTGACTTTAGCCACAAAACATTAGACTATTTGACCATTCCCTTGACTTTGGAACCTCTATACTATACTCTTGAGTTTGGGGAGAAAAACAAAATCTAGACTACATGATTTGAAGTCTTTCAATCTTCTTTTCACATGTTAAATCTAAAAAATTAGTCAACAACAAAATATGAGGTTAGAGGGCATAACATGAATAACCCCAATCAATTTATGGATTCTCAAAATCTAATCTACAAATTTTTTAAACTGAATTTCTACTATGATTTTTTCTCCAAGATCTAGTGTATTTGAGACTCATTTTCAAAATCTTGCAACACTAAAAAATCAAGATTTGCAATGACCACCTTTGCCCAAAATCTTGGATAGAAAAATCATAGTCATTCATTTCCAAAATCAAAATTTTGATGCTAAAACTAGGCTTCAAAAAGTTTTTTTCAAAAATATAAACCATTAAAAATAATAACTTATAGTTAAATTTTATTTAACTTCAAAGTATTGTCAACACTAGAATTTGGTACCTCGGGCATTTAGGGGTTAACCCTTAAGCGTTCTAACGTTAAATTTCTGGATGATGAACATATTGATATTCTTGTTTCTTTCTCGTTGTTGCTTGGATGAAAGTCATCCTAATTTGTAGAGATACTTTATCAAGTTTTTGTCCTATGTAATGGTTGGATTTGATGTTAGTAGCTCTAGTACATATTTTTCTAAAATTACAAATGTGGAAGTATGTCAAATGGTTGACTAAGCCAAAATTGCATTGACTCTAGTTCAAAACTGGATTTGCAAAAATAAGGTCATAGATTTAAAGAACACAAAATTTTTTAAAAAAACACCATGCCAAGAAATCCTCCTTTCAAATCCATTTCTTCAAGTTTACTCCAAAAATGATAATATTTTGCTTGAAATCAAATTTTGAAGGAATTTTCAAATTTCTCTTTCAAAATTCATAAAAAATATTGGTGACAACATTGGTGAATCTAACCATATTGAAGGAATCTACAATTCAAAATTTATAACTTTCATTTTTATATCAATTCCAAAATATTTTTCCAAATAGTACTTTATAATGATTTATAAATGATTTTTCCCACATCGTCAATTCTGGAGAAAGACTCTGGTAAGGTATGGATGGATGCCAAAGATTCGATACCCGCAGATCTCTGGTTTCGATACCCGCAGATTTCTGGTTCCGATACCCGCAGATCCCTGGTTCCGATACCCGCAGATCCCTGGTTCCGATACCCGCAGAACTGTGGTTTCGATACCCGCAGATCTCTGGTTCCTATACCCGCAGAATTCGGGTTTTGATACCCGCAGAGCTCTGGTTTAGATAACCGCAGAACTCTGGTTTAGATACCCGTAGAACTTTCTGGCAATCTCCAGAGCTCTGGCTTCATCGGGATTCTCAGAGGGGCCCACCAATCCAGAGAATTACACACGCTGACAGTCACTGACGGACGGAGGCTGCCGTCGGTCCGTCACCATCCCGGAAAGTTCATCCATCCAATCCCTATCCAGTCTCCATCCAATAGCGGAATTTCTATATTCGAATTTCCCAGTTTCGATAATTTTAGAAAGCAAGCCTATCCCTTCGGGGTCATCTTCTCCACGGCCATGGGGTATCGTCTTCCTCACGGTCACGGGATCGTCTTCCCCAAACCAAGTGGCCTTGTGCTGTCCGCCCGCCCCGCAGAAACCCTTTTGTGTTGTCGCCGTTGCAAGCTTCAGCACAACAAGCTTCCGCCATCACCAGCAGGTTTGAGGCCGGGCAGGATTTTGTCGAGTTAGTTAGGTTTTGGGGTATGGCGGCTATGGCGTCGTCGTCGTTGCTGGCGCCCGCGGCGCTCTCGGTTGCTGCGCCCTCGGCCGGAAGGGTGCAGCACTGGGAGAACGAAGTGCATGTCCCTTGTGGAGTGCAATTGCGGCGGAATTCGGAGGTTAGGTTGGCGGTGAGGGGGAGAGTGAGGAGAGCGCCGGTGCGGGGATTTAGTCGGACGGACAGGGAGGAGATGGTGGACGGCTTGTCTGTGGGCAAGGATGTACCGAATATTTCTATTAGGTCGCATTCAGTGGAGATGAAGAAGGGGTATGGTGCGTTTGGAGGAGGTGGTGCCACGTTGGAGAAGTCGAAGCTGGATTTCTCGCAGTCCACGGCTAAGGTTAAGCAGGAGGTATGGGGATTTTTTGAAATTTCTCACTTTTAAGGGTTCTGTTGTGATTTTGAGGTTGAATTACTGAGAATTACTGCCAGTTGGTGGCCATTGTGATTATGTTGGTGAATTCATGAGGGGGATTGAGTTTATGGAGGTTAGAGAAGTTTGAGGTTTAGACTTGTGGATAATGCTGTACTTGTGGATAAGAGTGACCTAGGGTTAAGCGGGAGGAATGAGATTGTTTTTGTTCTTTAAGTATTTACCTTTTAGTGTTCGAATCGTGGTGAAATTCTCTCTTGGGTATTGAATGTGATAATTTTCTCGAAAATTTGAGAGGAAGTGAGGTTGAGACGTTTGGGGGTTATGATTCTTTCCCTTTCGGATAATAATGACCTAGGGTTTGTGATGGTCGGTCGGGATTGTGCGCGTCGGTGTGACTTTGATGTGAATTGACCACTACGCTGATTGTTGTCGCAGGTTGAACTTGGAGGGGGTGGTGGAGGTATCGGGAATAAGAATTTCAATGGGGGTGGGGATGGAGGTGATGATGATGGTGATGATGATGACTACTTCGGTGAAGATGATGGCGATGACGATGGTGATAACCAAGGGTTGTTTGGACGACGCGTGGTTGTTCCTGAGGTGCGTTTGTCTTGGATTATTCGGGATTCAATGTGCAGGATTGTGCTTATCGACGATGTTTATTGAGAGATTCGGCAATTAATTGATTGGTTTGTTGTGATGGCACTTGCGCAGATGTTTGATCGTAAGTATGTTGAAGCCATTCTTCAGGAATGGTTCAGGACGGTCAGCGACTTGCCTGCAGGGATTCGGCAGGCTGTGGAATTGGTGCGTTGATTATTCTCATCCTTATCGGAATGCCAGTTTCTTGAAGTTATTTTATCCTCTACGTCCTGGATTCTGTTCTATGGAAATAAAGAAGATTCCCCTATTCAGAGGAGTCAGACCCTTGTCTTTGTGACTAAGCCCTGAATTTTTCTGGTTTCGATGAAACAGGGATTGATCAGCTCGGCTCAAATGGTGAGGTTTTTGTCATTCAACGCGAAGCCGACCGTTACGAGGAAACTGGCACGGATGGCTCCTGAATCAGTTTCAAGAGGTTTTATCGGCCGGTATGTTTTTGCTAGTTACTTTTGTCTCTGGTCAATGTCCTGCTATTACTCCCCCGTTAAGCATGTTTCGTACGTGCGTACTTCACGGTTGACTCGCAGTGCGTTCACTTCTCATTCGTGATAGAGCACTGTAATGGATTTTGTGATATGTCGATCGCAAATGCTGATGAGTTCGTGTGAACTCGATGGATTAGACTGGATGGATTTGCTTACCATTTCTATTTCATTGTGAATGAACAGAGTACTTGCGGACCCTGGCTTCTTGTACAAGCTTGCGTTTGACGAGATACTGACGATTGGAAACGCTGTGTGGTGGGAGTTTCAACACAGAGGGGAAAGGTAAGCTTCATGGTTGAATGGGAGTAGCTGATCTTGATGTGAATATTGTGGTTATGACAGAACTGCTCACTTGCAATGCAAATGTCCATTTTCCCCCTTCTTTTGGTAATAATAGCAATAGCTTTATAGATTTTTTCTTTTTCCAGTCGAGCAGAAGAGAACCTCGTTGTATGACGACTCTGATGTAATGACCCTTGTGGGTTTTGCTTTCAGGATAAAGCAAGAGTGGGACGTTGCTGCCGTGAATGTATTGACTTTGGTTGTAAGTACAGCGGCTATGAACTGGGCCTTAGCCCCTAGCCGATCATATGGTTCAACATTTAAATATGAGTTCCAAAACTCAATTCAGAAGCTTCCGAACAACGCCTTCGACAAGAGCTACCCTCTACGAGAATTTGATATGCCGAAGCGAGTGTTTAGTTTCTTCTACAAAGCCGCACAACTTAGCTTCGTTGGTATGATAACTGGATCTGTTGGGGCAGGTCTTTCCAGTCTGATGCCCTCAGCGAGAAATAAGGAGTAAGTTTTTATTCTTTTACTGATATTTGCATGAAGATTGACCTGTGTTTATTTTCTCTGGTAGTATTTTTGACGAGGATAAGGACATCAGATTTGGTGTTTAATTCGGTAAGCTGGTCTAATTCCATAATGTATTTCTGTGTAACAGCTTATCAGTGCCGATCCCTTCAGTTAGCACAAGTGCTTCAAGTTATGGAGCGTTTATGGGATTATCAGGTAATATTAGGTACCAGCTGCTCAATGGAGCGGAAAGGCTTATGCAAGACCATTTTCAGCATTTGGGGGTTGTCATCTTCTTCTCTGCGGGACTTAGGTATGTTATTTGCTGTGCTGAAGCTCTTGTCAGCAATCATGCATGTTTAGCCCTTAAGCGCTCTGACGTCCATATTCTGGACGATGAACAGAGGGCTTCGAGGCGCTCTTTTGTCCAACTAACTTTTCATTCATCCAATGTAACACTTGAATCTTGAAAATACAAGTTTCCTTAATGATCAATTTCATGAAATTGCTGTATATGATATTTCTGCAGAAAGATGTAAGCAAAAAAGTGCCATAATTAGAAAAAGGATCTAGGCGTTAAGGGGTTAGAGTAAACGTGTCCCGTGCAGCAATTTGTGGAACTGCCTGTTGCATCCTCCATTGTGCTAGGAGCTTGATAGTTGGGAACTGAACTCCTCGCCCTGAGGAAAGCGGGCATCTTTCACTCGTAGGTGTAGCTTGGGTCTGATTTAATGGACTGCGGTCATTGAGGGACTTATAGGTGTACTCAAGAGTACGATTTTAAAATTTGATTAACTCTGTGTCAACCTTTCATGGCTTGCAAATCCTGTGGTAGTTGTAGTATCTCGCTAGCACCTTGTAAGATGAGTAACCTTTGTTGGCGATTCTGTAAAATAGGAATTAACCAGAATTTCTTGATGCAGGGCTCTGAATATCCAAATTGGCGACGTAACAAGACTAGCGTTTTTGGGTCAAGGAGAGTTACCAGTTATCCATGCCGATGGAACGCTTTCTCAAGCGTACCGGCGACCCTCACTATCGTCGGAGTCTTTATCAGAGTGGGTAATCCCTGCGAAGGGTCTTATCACAGGCCTCTTGGATGGTCAAAAGGTTCAGAACAAGGACGGCAGGCAACGTCAAACTCCTAATGTCTTCGCAAAGAGGAAAGTGAAGCGCAAAGTAACCGCTGGAAGTAGGTGATTTTTCAGGTTTGACCACTTTAGCTGTTTCACAAGAGCGCTCACATGTCATATTTGCAGACCAGGAGAGTTTTATTTTGTCTTTCTATTAGATCATGACGGCTCTTTGTCAACATACAATGATGAAGATGTGCTCTGCAAATCTGCATTTACGGGACCTTGTGTTTGAGACGGAATTGAGTCAGGTATTGAACAGATTGTAGAACCTATATCCTGTTTGACAGCCTTTTCTGTAGAGATTCTCTTCGGGATGTGCACCTGTAGATGTGAGGATAGTTCGCAAATTTTGATGTACTATGAAGACGGGCCTTTTGTTCGCCCAAGGGGACATTCATCCTCACAGATCATTTTATCACAAGATAATTGTGTTATTCGGTATTTGTGTCTCAAGGGAGAGGATACTAAAAAACTGCTAGGGACTTATGCTAGGGACCTATGCTAGGGACTTACAGACTGTATTACCAACAACAAATCATCTTTTCATACTGTATTGGACTAATCAGCAAGTGTCTTACCAGGAAGTAAGCAATATGCTTGACTGGGCTCAATCTCTCCGCTTCAGAAGAAGCTTGTAGTTGGTCTACGACTTTGAAAATTCAGCCGAAATTTATATGTAACGATAGAAATTTGATTTCAAGAGAACTGGTTTCTGCATCCAAATATCATGGGTGAAAATATGAAAGCATGAAACTCACTTACAGTATGGTATACTGTTACATGTAATTTGTTGTACATCCAACTCAAATGCATTGAGATCTATAAAATGAGTTCTTGGTACCATTGGAAAGCTCTCCTTGAAGAAGGGTGCATGGACTTTGTTTTGTGTTGTTCAGAAGAATAGAAAGAAATGGTCAAAATACACTACAAAGGTTTAGGCATCTACCTCTTCAGGTAGATGCCTAAACCTTTGTAGTGTATTTTGACCATTTCTTTCTATTCTTCTGAACAACACAAAACAAAGTCCATGCACCCTTCTTCAAGGAGAGCTTTCCAATGGTACCAAGAACTCATTTTATAGATCTCAATGTATAAAAAAAAAACATAACATAACAAACAACCTAATTTAAGGTATAGATTTACTTTTACTTTGCAAAGTCAAAATTAAAAATTAAAAATTAATGTCTCTTCCTTACAATGCATTCTACAACAGTTGTATACAACAATGCAAAGCCCTAGTTGTTAAAAATAATGAGACATTTAAAACATAAAACAAACATAAGGCATATAAAAAACTTCATGGAAGATTTCCTCCAAGATTTTTCTTGAACTTGAAGTTTTTTGACGATTTCATCCAAAATTTTACTAAAAATTTCCTATAGGTTTAGTGCTAGGTTAAAAATTTGGGTGCAATTTTGCACCAAATCACCAGAAAACCCCCCACTAAATCCAACCCACTTTTCCGCCAACTACCTAATTCCATCCTCCTACTTTGGGCCCCAATTCCTTCTAATAAGTCATCCTAATCCATTCATTTTCTAGCAAAATCACTACTCACGAAAGAATAACAAATCTATTTTTTAATGGTGAACACCTAAGTGCCATTGAATAAATGGGAGAGAAATTATGGATTTTTTATAGAATGTTTATAACTCCACTCTATGAGTGGTTTTGTAATTTCAAGATAGATCACTTAAAAAATTCACAAAAATTACAATTTTAATCCAAAAATTATAATTCCACTTGGGTTTGATTTGTGAAACAAGTGCACACCTCTTAAAATTATGTGACCCTCTTGGAGTTGACCCCAAGATATTAAAATTGCTAATCAACGTGTTAATAGGCTTGTCTACCATTCTAGTATTCTACCTTACATGTTGACTGGCTGAGACCCTAAATGTTGCATTTTCTGTGACATGTGGCCTATTACTGACAAACCAAATGGTACTTGCACAAAGATTTTCATTATTTCTCGGAACATTATTTATTTATATATTGCCAAATGTGGCGACAAGAAAAAAATGCCCACAAATAACCTTCAGTAACTGAAGTCACTTCTTGCATTTCAAGTAAGGTAGAACGGCAGAGTTGAGGGTTTGCCTTCATGCCATTGCCATTCCTGATTTATTTTATTTTATTTTTAAATTCCCATATAAAGGCAAGTGTGAGAAATAGCGAGAGCAATTGAGATTATATTTTTTGGACAAAGTATGAATTTCTTATGAATTTTTGAAGTGTGGTGCCCATCATGGTCCCAAAGAGTCTTCACTCTACTCCAAAATCAACAAAAAAGTGTATTCATAATGAGCATCTTACTCACCTAAAGTAGTTATAATATTTTCCAACATGGCCACAACATGAAGGCCTAAAAAAGTCACTTTCTTTACAAAGAGTTTATACTCTAAAGGTGGAAGTTCCGATTGAAGTCACTAATCATTTCATTACAATCACCTAAGACATTGATTGTGGACACTATTGGTCATACAGGTCTTCCTATTCATTAGATGGGATTCGGGGGGGCTGGAGGCCGTTTCAGGCCCGTTCACAGCTCCGTTCCCCCGGCCCCCATCGAACGCGGGTGTCAGAATTTTATTTTTTTCAAAAAATAAAAATAAAAATAAATTTAAAGTTCTTCAAATGAAAAACAAGGTTAAATTTTTTTTTTTTTTTTTTTTTCAAAAAATCTGACTTGGCAGTCGCTTGGCCAGGTCAGCAAAGGCGGGTTTCAGCGGATTTCGACTGGGTTTTGGCTGGGGAACTCACAGCCCTCCTTGATGGTTGAATCCCATCTAATGTCTAACCAAGGATTAGTTGCAAAATCAAAGAGTCTTGTAGCGAATGATAATGCACCATGTGTGCGCCATAACTAATCGTTTACTCATCTCTACCTACACGGAAATAGAGCATCCTACAATGCCCAAATTAGGGTGATCAAGAATGGATCGGCTACCTTATATACACTCTCCATAGGCTATTAGGTTGTTCCAAACTTTTGATTACCAATCTAAAAGGTGGAGTCTAGTTGTTTGTGAGTGCATTCCTACATCCATCAGAGGGGCAACAATTTTTATTTTTATTTTTATTGGGCAAATCTTTGCCAATTTGTCAGGTTTGAGCCTCCATAATGCTAAGTCTAATTTTCAAGGTAGATTTGTCACCATTCCATTGGATAGTCAAAAAATCAATATAGCTCATATTGCGAACCCTCTTTCTACACCCTTAGATTTGCAAAAAGTACAGATATAGATGTTTGTGATGAACTATTAGACTTCACAATATGTTCCATAATGCTTTCAAGCCCCCCAGATCTCAAGCATTATCTAGTCCATAATTGTGCTAATGTCTATTACTATTACATGATCAATGGCCGCATTAGTGAATATTGCCTGCTCGCTCATCTGGTCTATAGAACTTATAATCTTGATTGAAGGTGAAATTTAAGTTAAACATTAAATGCCAAAGATGATGTTTTGTGTCTGATAGATGACAAAAAGTCCTCGAGTAGGACAAAAGTGAAACTATTAATCCTTGGAATTTTGTTGTAAAAAGGGGAGGTCTTTTACAATGGTTTAACTTCTAATGAGTGCTTTTACAATTTTTTAAGTGAATGATTCACATAGTAACTAAAGGGATGATTTTTATGGTCACCACTCTATCCTCTAAGGGTTAAGCTATTGCCTGCAAAAAAAGCCAAGTGAGACTGGTGTTGAGAGGAACAATATGCAATGCGATATTTTTATTGTGGCCAATTAATCTAAGTCATGAATGGTTTAAATTCTAGCAAATCACCGCATTTGCTACTTTTGTAAGGTGAAGGCATCAAAAGCGTCCATATTAGTACATTAGGGGAGATTTGAGGGGTCCGAAAGATCGCAAGTTCCTAAGGAGTTCTTGGACTGTGAACTCTCCATGAATTGTAATCTGATGTGGTCAAGAGCCGGTCACATTAGATATAATATTTTATTATTTCTTTCAAATTTGGATAGCCATTAGGGGAGATTTAAGGGGTATGGAAGCTTGTTTCAGGGTTGTTCCCCTTGCAGTGAACAACAAAGTATAGTCATAATTTAAAAATATTAAAATGATATTAAAATAATAATAAATATATATATTTTTTAAATAGTTAGAGAATATGTGGAAAAAATTTCAAAAGTTTCCACCGTGTAGATTGCAAGATATTAACATTTGAAGTGACAAAAATCTTTTATTGGGCCCTGTGAAAATATGGGTAGCGTGCACTTCACAAGGTCACATTTGTATGAAAAAATGTCCAAAATGGTGGTTACTCTTTGGATTCATTCTTCAAGGCAAGTTGGCTACATGCTTGAAAAATTTTAGATCATTTGAAATTGTACAACATATAGGAAAAAAATAGTAAGTAGAAAGAAATAGAGAATGATAAAAAATACTAAATTGTTAACAATTTATTTATAGAATTGAAAAATGCCAATCCCAATCATTGTAATGTTGTAATAAACAATATACACCTAAAGTTTTTATTTTTTTCCAAAAATATTTAAAATTGAATTAAATAAAGGACTTCCAAGTTTATTTTAGAGTAGAGATTCTATAACTATCCACAAACTAACCCAAACTAAAATTCCTCATAACTTTCATTTCATTAATCAAAATGGAATGATTCAAAGCTTACCACATATATAAAAATCTAAAGAATAAATTTCAAATATTAATATTTTTTAAAAGTGATTTTCAAAGAAGTTTTTTTTTCTAGCCCGAGCTGCATGGGCTGCCCGCTAAACACTGAAAATTACATATCATGCATTAACTTTTGAGCCATGTAGTCAAAAGTTATTAAAATTGTTGGGCCTTAAAAGCTACTCCTCATCCCCATATTGTGTGAAATTTCAAAGAAAGAAAAAAAAAACTTTGTTTGTACTGAGCTACCCCAAATTGCTATGTTGCCAAAAAATGTTGTTTGAACGTTTAAGGGTTAATGTGTTCTTCAAATGCTTACCTCTGATTTATTGACGCATTTGAAGGACACATAATTGATTGTGATTTGCTAACTACTGATTTTTCCAGATTTCGGTTTAGGGACCACCCATGTGACAATTTCAGTGGTCTAGGAAGTTGACACTTTGAAATAATATAGAAATTACATAACACATCCAAAAAATCTAATTTCTTTTTAATATTCATGATTTTCACTTGCTAATATTAGAAAAATATAAATTTTTAGGAAAAGGTGTCTTCAACTATGTTGAATTGCTTACATTGACGATTTTGGGTGCTTCCACGTTAACTCTTAAACGTCAAGGAGGAATCTTGGCGTCTGATGGATGACAAGGAATCCTTGTAGTAGGACAAAAGTGCAACTATTCATCCTTGAAGTTTTGTTGTGAAAAGGGGAGGTCTTCTATAGTAGTTTGACTTAGTTCCAATGAGTGCTTTTGCTATTTCTAAAGCCCATGATTCATACGGTAATGAAAAATAATGATATCCAAGGTCACCCCTCTCGTCTTTTGAAGGTTAACCCCTAAGTGTCTAGATTCATCTTTGAAATTGTCAATTTCAAAAATATCATCATAAAGTAGTATTTGGAAGAATATTTTGGAATTTAGAAGCAAATAGAAGTTGTAGAGTTTTAGTTTTAGATTCTCACTGATCCATACAATTAGATTCACCAATGCTATCACCAATATTTTTCTATAAATTTTGAAAGGAAAAATTCAAAATCCCTTTCAAAATTCAATTACAAGCAAAATATTATCATTTTTGAGGTAAATTTTGTTGGAAAGGATTTGAAATGAGGTTCTCTTGACATGGAAATTTTTTGGAATTTTTTTAATCTTTGAGTCTATGACCTCATTTTTGCAATTCCAAGTTTGAACTATAGTCAATACAAGTCAACCACTTCACATACTTCCACATTTGTAATTTCAGAAAAATATATGCTCTAGTAACACCAAATCCAACCCATGGATAGGACTACAACTTCATAAAGTATCTCTAAAAATTAGGATGATTTTCATCCAAGCTATAATGAGAAAGAAGTCTAATATTGAATTTGTACATCATCCAGAAATTGGACATCAGAGCGCTCTAGGGTTAAGTATGCCTGAATTTGCCTAAATGCACTTCTCCAATTCTGTATCTTTTGCCTCAGTCAATCAATGGGTGTACCACGCTGGAAATTGACCAGTTCACTACAAACTCAGAACTCCATTCGCCATTAAGGTAAAATCAGCCCATTATGGTTAGAATTTGGAGTTTGCCCTCATGCCATTGTTGAAATTTTTCAAATTTTTTCCCACAGAAAGATAAGTGCTATAAATAAAGAAAGCAATTAAAATTTTAATTTTCAAACAAAGTGTGAAATAGTAATGTATTTATGAAGTGATTTTTCCAACATGGTCTATAGGCTGCCCCGTAACCAACAAAAAGTGTACCCAATATGCTTATCTTAATCACTTAAAGTGGTTACAATAATTTCTAATGTAGAAAGCCAAGAAAAGTAACTTCTAATAATGATTTAGAGCATCCCTATGAGGAGGCACCAAAGAAAACCAGCACAGGGAGTGGGCTTCCTATCGTGGGGGGAAACTTGTAGTTAATACATTATCAATTAAAATTGAGTTTTAGATGAGAGAAAGAGTTCATTATATATACACATGAGGTAGTAGAATGTAAAACAACCCATGTAGGATAATGTAAATTAAAATTAATAAGAACTCAACCATTCATAGTTAAGTCAAATGTAGGTTTTGTTTTTTAATAGATTTTCAAACCTTATTTAGGCATAGTAGAAAAAAAAAGTTCAAAACACTTTGAACTAAAAAAAGTTGGTAAATGAAGACAAATTTAATATTCCAAAATCCATTTGAGATTTAGAATCTCTGATCAAAAGTTATAAACAAATTTGAAAGAGGAGTGGGAAGGGAATTATTTTTTACAATTTCAAACTTCCTCTCTCAAATTTATCCATATAATTTGATTGGAGGTTCTCTCAGGGGGGTCATTTAGAGTGTTCATTAGAAACCACGTGTGAACAAAACTTTGGACCCCCTATATACTTTTTGAATTTTAAATAAAATAAAATAAATATGAATATGAATAGATTTTTCTACTTTGAAAGTTAATGTTTTGAATTATTGATATTTTTATTTGTTAATAATAATTAGTTACAAATTTTTGAAGTAAAAATAACTTTCACACTCCTATATTATATAAGAAAAAATTGTCTAAAAAATGAACAAAAAATTCCTAAAAATAACTCATTATTGAAAGCTCATTTTGAGTTGAATATTGACTCAATGGTCATCTAAATGTGTCCTCTATAATTATTTGAGTTGAAAAACATGCCATTTTAGTTCATTTTCAACCTCTTCTAGAAATCATTTCGTATTTTATTTGAATTGGAAATTTTGGCAATAGAAAGCTATAGTCATTATTAAACAATGTTCAAAATTTTAGGTTGAAATTATAGTTTATTAGAAACCACTTGTTTGCACATGGTTTGTTATAGTAGAACTAAGTGCACCCCCTGAGGAGGTTCTAAATCTCAAACGGATTTTTGTAAATGAAATTTATCTTCATTTATCAACTTTTCTTAGTTCAAAAAGTTTTGAAAAAAAAATTCTACCATGCCTAAATGAGGTTTGAAATTTTATTGAAAAACAAAACCTACTTTTGACTTAACTATGAGTGGTTGAGCTCCTACTAATTCTAATTTACATTATCCCACATGGGTTGTTCTACATCATTCCTACCACTTCATATGTATATAAAGAGTTTGTCTACTCAATTCTAATCTTAAAGTAAGATAGAGATATTTTTCAACAAATTTGAGATGGTTAGTGGATTTAATTCTCTCATTTAATTGGAAGCATTTTTTTGTGATTTTTGCCTCAGTTTGCAACCACTCTCGCCAAATGCCCATTTGGCACCCTTGTTTGGCAAGTTTGCTGTGGAAATGCTCTTATAGTGGAAAAATTAGGTGTTCCTAATGCGGTCACTAATCACTTCATGAGTGTTAGATTAGATATTGATTGTGGTTTTGAAAAAATCGCCATGGGGTCATGAAGTGTCTTCTATAGGTGATCTGCTTGTTATAGGCTATTTTATCTTATGTAGATTT
Organism: Rhytidiadelphus loreus; assembly: GCA_947034895.1. Lineage (NCBI taxonomy): Eukaryota > Viridiplantae > Streptophyta > Bryopsida > Hypnales > Hylocomiaceae > Rhytidiadelphus > Rhytidiadelphus loreus. Next base: position 33,993,372 of record OX344764.1, read on the forward strand.
GAGGTGGTAGGAGGTAACACAATTCATGTGGGATATATAAATTAGAATTAATAAAAAGTCAACCACTCCATATTAAGTCAAAAACCGGAATTGTGTTAAAAGCAAAATTTCAAACTTCATTTAGGCATAGTAGGATAATTTTTCTCAAAAAAATTTGTGCTAAATAGAATTGGGAAATTAAGTCAAGTTTCATTTCCAAAAATTCTTTTGAGATTTCAATCTTCCAATAAAAAATTATGGACAATTTTTAGAGAGGGGTTGGAAGGGACATTTTTTTACATTTCTAAACATCCCTCTTAAATTTGTCTATAATTTTAATTGGAAGATTGAAATCTCAAAATAACTTTTGAAGATGAAAGTTAGATTGATTTAAAAACTTGTTTTAGTTCAAAGTTTTTTGAGTGAAGTTATTTTACTATGCCTAAATGAGATATGAAATTCTACTCCAAACATAATTTTATGTTTTGACAATGAGTGATCAAGTTCTCATCTTCAAATTATCCCATACCCTTCGAGGACTCATGATGGACAATGAAATTCAATATAAAAATGATGTCTCTACCTTCCACTCCTTCTACAAATGTCAATGATGCAATCCATTCATTTCACAATCTAAATGAACATTTTGTGGCAAATGATAAAATTGCATTGGTGTAATATTCTTTAGAGTTTTGACAAACCAATTTTCTCTACAATTATTTGTTGAACTATATGTCAAACCTAGAATAAGCAAAAAATAATGAAGCATACTATAAATGTATTACCACCATCCTATTTCCAAAGCTTAAATTAATGATATGAGGATGAATCTTGTAGATGAGGACTCCTAAGGAGGAAAAGGCATCCTCACTGAAGACTATGCAATAATATGTTATCTCAGGTCCTAGATGACTCTAAACTACTAGGTGATGGTGGTGAGGTAAGGTAGTATGCTGTAAAAGCGCTCCCCTTCTTCAAACCGCTCCTATTTTGGGGTGAAAAATGGAAACCAGGTGATCCTTAAATGGACCACTGTAACAATTGAATGCATCAAGAAAAAATTATTTTTCTATTGCAAGAGCCAATCACTGCCTTTGATTTCTGCACATCTGTTTACAAACTGCAAGTGAACAGATTTTGGGAGACCTATGGTCACAAATAGGTGCCTATGCCCTGAATCTTTGAAAATTTATAAGTAATTAAAAAATACTTGGAAAAATACAAAACCACTTGTGTTAGTTTCCACATCCATTTCTCTTTCTCTGAAAAATGATCTAAAAATAATTTTGTTCACTTCAGCCTATGAAAAAGGCGGACCAGCTCTTAAATGGTCGCTTTTAGAGCATACTACCTTACCCAAACCGAATGACGTGGTTGTGGGTTCGAGACCTAGTGGCAACAGGTTCTTTACCTAGCGTGAAATCAGCCTCTCCTCCTGACGAAAAACCGTTGCAATGTGTTTCCTTAACATGCTTGTGTCAAATTTAAAAAAATAAATAAATTTATTCACTGAATTTAGCCACCTATGTTCTAGTCATTCAGTTTCCTCACATGCAGTTTTTATTGACGCTCAGCTCTCCTTTGGTGTAATTAAAGTCAATGAGAGCTTCCTTCTCATATTTAGGCCAAATCACCTGGGCCATATTGTATATGGTAAGTAGACTCATAATATCAATTTGGATAAAATGTTGAACCTTATCTTGGGGGTGAAAATTGGAATTCAAATGATGAGTAGTAGAAGGACAATAACGATGTGGAGTTAGTAGTCATTTTGGATATTGAATGGGTTCATTTATAGTATAATGGTGGTGGTGGATTTGTAAGGAAACTATGTTGGGTACAATTTTTTGCAATTTAACCCCTAAACGTCCAAACTCCAAACATTGTTTTTTTGGCAACATAGTGATATTAGGCAGCTCACTACAGACAAATTTTTTATTTTTTTCTTCTAAATTTCACAGAATATGGGGACAAGGAGTAGCTTTAAGGCCTAACAATTTTAATAACTTTTGACTACATGGTTCAAAAGTTATTGCATGATATGTAATTTTCAATGTTCGTTGGGCAGCCCGAGCAGAAAAAAAAAATTTTGAGAATGACTTTTGAAAAATATTAAAAGGAATGATTCAAAGCTTTTTCATGTATATATATTTGAAATTGATTCTCTAGATTTTTATATATGTGGTAAACTTTGAATCATTCCATTTTGATTAATGAAATGAAAGTTATGAGGAATTTTAGTTTGGGTTAGTTGTAGGTAGTTATGGAATCTCTACTCCAAAATAAACTTTGAAGTCCTTTATTTAACTCAATTTTAAATATTTTTGGAAAAAAATAAAAACATTAGGTGTATATTGTTTATTGCAACATTACAACCATCGGGATTGGCATTTTTCAATTTCATAAATAAATTTTTAACAATTTAGTATTTGTAAACTTTCTCTACATCTTTCTACTTACTATTTTTTTTCCTATATGTTGTACAATTTCAAATGATCTGAAAATTTTCAAGCATGTAACCAACTTTCCTTGAAGAATGAATCCAAAGAGTAACCACCATTTTGGACATTTTTTCATACAAATGTGACCTTGTGAAGTGCAGTTGGCCGTATTTTCACAGGGCCAAAAAAAGGATTTTTGTCACTTCAAACGTTTATATCTTGAAATCTACACGGTGGAAACTTCTGAAATTTTTTCCACATATTCTCTAACTGTTTTAATACAAGATCCAACGGTTACATGTGTCTAGAAATGCTTTTCATTTAAAATTTGGTGCTTGTAGATGCAAGGGCAGTTTTGGAACAGTTTTGGTGAAAACATAGTCTCTCACGTTTAGGGGTTCAAGTGTAGTATGAAAAGAGGGGACATTTAAATTTGTCGCACAACTAGGATCAAGTAGCAATTAAGTTGTAGCACAAAAAAGGGTCACATGGCAATTGCGTTGTGGCCCAAATAAGGTGCCCATTGAGATGTGGCCGCCCCCCATAATTAAATCGTGTCCCCCAACAGGGTAGAGTAGTTTCTCTTATGTCCTCCCCAATTATAGCACCTGAAGTCCTGCATTTGATTGGCGGTTTTGAACTGTCAGCAACAAATTCAGGATTGACATATCGTTTGGAGAGTACACTTTGGAGGTGTACTTCAAGGTTTAGGGTACTCGTCCAAACGATATGTCAATCCTGGCGGTTTTGAACTGTCAGCAACAAATTCAGCCTGCTTCACAGTTGCAGTGGTCGTGAAGCAGGCTTGTGACTGTGTCCCTCTGAGGAGTGTTGTGAGCCTGCTGTGCCTTCGATCATTTGATAAGCATACCCTCACGGTTCCTACAAACTTGCTAGCTCTTGCTCCTTCAATTCTCAATGCTAAGAAACTCTCGTAGCTTTCTACCTGCATTGCCACTTTAGAATAAGAAATCTATATATGTAGAGCCCCTCTAACTTCGTAAGTAAGTTGCATTACGAAAGCTCAGAAAGTCTTCATACCCAACTTGCTATTTCTTCAATACCACATGTATATGCACATGCTGAGTCTGCTTATCCGATCCGTGGCATAGCTGCTGATCTTTTCCGACTAGCTTTGACATAAGCTTGTCACAGAGTTTCTTGTAGCTTTCTGACTGCATTAAATTGTTACTTTAGTAAAAGCCATTTGTAGAGCCTCTCTTATCTTTGTGGCTGCTTTATTGCGTAAGCACAGAAAGTTTTTATTAAACAGCGTTGTGATCGACATATCGATATCGAGGTTATGGAGCATTTCATTTCCGCTTTGCCGGGGCTAGCGAGCTGTATGCACGCAATGGCGAGGGAGACGACTGTCATAACCAGTGACATAACCAGTGAAGACTGTGCTTCTGGTGAAACTGGCGAACACCAACAATTATATTGCAGGAGAGTAGTACTAATGGATACACGAGCCTGGGCACGTTTGTTTTCCCTTCGGAGCGCGGCACGGACGCGACGGCGTCGGACTTCGACTCGGAGGCGTTTCTGGACGAGCTCGCGGCGGACGTGATGCGCCTGCAGCACGCGAAGCTGCGTGAGATTCTGGAGCTGCAGGCTGGGGTGGAGTATCTGCTGCGCCATGGATTGAATGGACGCACGGATGTGGAGAGTTTCCGAAAATGCGTGCCGGTTGTGAGCTATGGAGACTTGGAAACTGATATTCTGAGGTTGGTCAATGGGGAGACCACGGCGCCCATCTTCACTGTTGATCCCATCACTGAGTTCCACGTCAGGTAACTTACTTGATCTTCCTCCCATGAATGTGGTTTTTTCTTGGTTGAACTCTTTATCTGATATTGGTGCTGACTACCACACAATTTCGAATGAAATGTGCTTTGGTGACCATGATTTGCAAAGACCTCTATAATTTTTGTATTTTAGTGTACTTTTGATGAGGTTTATTTTCATTGTCCAATGTCTAAATTGAGTTTTCTTGAACTTATTCAAAGTACTTTGGGATGCACTTCCACTGATGAAAATTTCAAGCTCTAATTATAAATCGGTGAGAAGTCAGAAGTTTATTTCAAGAAGCAAATTCCATAGTGCATTGAGGATGCCCTCAGGCAATGCAAATAGAGATTGAGCTACATTTATAAGCGGACTACAGCATGAAATGAGCTACAGTTTCACGTGCGTTGAATAGCAGCATATTTTGATGAATTTCAGTGTGGGATGGATGCAGTTCAGGAACCACAGGCGGGAAGCCAAAGTATATACCGACAACAGACAGGGCCTTCAGCGAGGAACGTCAATTCTTTTTTACTTTTCTGGATGCATCACTCCGCAGGTAATTGATGTTTTGACTTCGATGAGCTCTTCGAGACATCTATTTCAAAATAGTAGCCTATTGGTGTCAAGAATTTTATTCAAGGGTGTTATTGGGATGATCATGTAACTGAGCTTACAGGTGGGCTTGGTGGAACAGGGCATTTCCTGGTTTGAAGTGGGGCAAAGCCCTGAGTCTTGCATTTGCAGGGAAGCAATCAGTGACACCCTCAGGGATCAAAGCTGGAGCCATGATGAGAAATATATACCGAAGTGCGCGCTTTCGGAACCGAGAGAGGGCAGATGATGAAATGTGTGTCCCTGATGAGGTGATTCTGTGTGAGGATACTCACCAGGGCATGTACTGTCATCTCCTTTGCGCACTAGCTCAAGCACCCGAGATCGTCAAAGTGTCTGCTCTATTTGCAGGTAATGGATAATACTCTTTCTGTTTAAATATCGATTTCTGCATCAAAATTTGAGTATCTCATCCTTGGAGATCCGTTCTTTTGCAAAGCAAGCACGCGTAGCGATAGAAATGGTGGAGAGTGCAATGGAAGTCATTGTGAAAGAATCAAATTGAGGTGTGAGAGTTTGGATTTCATGGCCAAGGATTTGAGCTTTCTTTCTGACTGTGGTTATGATAATTAGAGGCCCTTACCGTCGTTCCCAGGCTCTTACCCTTGAGTATAGATTGCAAATTCGAGTCTCCAATCTACTAAAACCCAAAGGTCTGACCCCCCAAGTTGGTTAGGGAATGATAGGTGAAATGATCAACTCAGAATGTTATCTATTAAACAATACGTTACAGTTCGTTTATGAAGATGCGCTATGCCTGTTGATGTAGAGTCTGTTGATGTAGATCTGCGCAGAGGCTACCACTTAGCAAAGCTATGGAGTTCTTGTGCGACTCATGCGCTGATAAGGGACCTGGATGAACAGACTCTGAGCAGACTCTTAAGGCACGCTGGGTTTTTTTCTCAATAAGTGGCCAATTCTGCTTCCTATGATCTCCACTGATTTATAGATGTTGTAAATTTGCAGTGACTGTCGTGGCTGCCGCCCGAGCCCTCCAACAACAATGGCGAGAGCTCACATCAGACATCCGAACAGGCACCCTGAACCCCCAAATCATCAAATCTCCCGAACTCCGAGCCGCACTGAAGAACACACTTCACCCAAACCCAGAGCTCGCAAACAGAATAGAGCTCGAATGCTCCCAAGAGAATTGGGAAGGCATATTCCCACGCCTGTTCCCAAACGCTCACTTCGTGCAATGCATCCTGTCGGGAAGTATGCTGCAATACGCACCGGCTCTGAAACACTTCGCAGGGAATCTCCCAGTGGCGTCGACTTTGTACGCAAGCTCCGAGTGTGGGCACATTGCACTAAATCCCAGAATGAACTGTGACCCTGAGGAGATTACCTACTTGCCTTGGGTTGAAAGGATTTACTTTGAGTTTATTCCGGTGGATGGTGGAATCGATGGTCATGGGGGGGCGTTGAAGGTGCTGGAGGCTGGTCAGTTGGAAGTGGGACGAGAGTACGAGCTGGTGGTGACGAATAACACGGGTAAGGAAAAGTTCTTTTGTTTCAGAGAGGTGATGCGGGCACTGGTATCTACGTCAATGAACGTTGTTGAGGGTGAATCAGCGGCACTGTTGTAGTTTTCAGGAGTGGGGACTTGGGGGTTATGAGAAACTTCACTTTTCTCGTGGATTTCCATATGCAAGGTGGCGGGCCATTTGCTGCGTTGTGGCAATGAAATCCATCTAGTGTTCACGAGTGGCTTTAATTTTCCACATGAAGAAGAATTCTAACCTTATGGCTTTGTGAACAGCGAGCCTGTCGGAGATAGATCTACTACTTTGCATCTTAGCATTAAATGGAGTTTTTTCTCCCTATAGCCGTTGCATCTTTGAATTGCCTTCCAAAAGACTCAAAATCATCCACTAGAGGATCTTTACTTTACAAGTATGTTGCCTGTAACATTGAAGACATTCAAAATGATGGTTATAGGTTGTATTGGTAACATTTCTAGAGGGCTTCTACTTGACATAATTGGGGCGTAATTGGTTTCAGGTAATTCTACCTTAGTGAAGAAGAAAATGAAACATCAATTCGTTACAAACGTGCATTCTGAAGCCAAAGAAATGTATCTTTAATATTTGGAAATGGAGTCGATGATGATGTGAACGGCCTTCTCAGAACTGTGATGGTGGTGGCACAGGGTTCTACAGGTACCGTGTCGGCGATGTGATACGAGTGACAAGCTTCCGCAACACGATGCCTGTGTTTGAGTTTGTACGACGCATGAATGTTATTCTCAGTGTGTATACAGACAAGACGGATGAGGAGGAGCTGCAAGCGGTTGTGGACAAAGCTGCCAAGCTTCTCAGAGAGGCACAGCCGGCTATGCAGCTTTCCGATTACACAGCCGCTTCCGATGTCTCTTCCTTGCTTGGGCGATACGTGATCTTCTTGGAGATGGTGGACAGCAGGTACACTGGAAAACCATTACACTGACTGCTTGGGTGACAATCACATTGCATGTCAAATAGTATGAAAGTGTGTCAATTGTGCAACATGTAATGATAGTGTGGCGAGTGTGTATGATATTCCATAATGTGCATTGAAGAGTGGGTCAGATTAAAGAGGTCTAAGTGTTATTGTGCACATTCTCTGAACATCAACTTGCTCCTGCACGCCTAGTTCACATTTCATGCTAATAATCTCAACTCGATGACCCATTTTTGACCCTTTGGTTGTTGCACTTGTTACACATAATCCTTTTTGCAAGAGAATAGTAAATAGAGGAATATTTCCCTTGCATTTTGATCAACTCATGCACTCAAAGAAAGGAAAAAATTCAAGCTTTCTCAAGTTTTCTCAGTAAAACATTTTGTTGGTGTAAAAAGTATAGAGTCTAGCTTCCCCACTGCTCTGGAATGTTATTAAAGAGAGATAGTTTCCATGATTGATACAATGATACTGAACTTGAAGTGACATGGTGAACTTTTGTGTGTTATAGTAACTTGGACCACAGCGTCTTACAGAAGTGTGCCAACACACTGGATGCCAGCTTCAATTTCGTGTATAGGAGACTTCGTTACAAGGGTCAAATTGGTCCACTTGAGCTTCGTATTGTGAGGGAGGGCACTTTCGACAAGATGCTGAATGGGGCAGTGGCCAGAGGCACATCGCCCATTCAGTATAAGCTTCCTCGTTGTGTGAGCAACCAGCCGCAAGCACTAGAAATTTTGCAGGAAGGGACATTGGGATCCTTCCATAGCACAATCACACCACAATTAAGCTAGGTGGGGCGTGAATACCACGAAAATTGTAGGACGGAAACATAGGTGCAGTTATTAAACTGTCTAGGAATTAGTTGGATCTTGTTGGGAGTGAAAAGGGAATTTCAATTTTTATTAGCATGCATTTTTTGAATGCAGTATGGATAAATTAAGAATTTTCTTTTAAATGTTGAGAACAGGTGTTTATTTAGGAAGGACTTACGCATGGTATCACCAATCTATAACTTAAGTTTTATTTTTATTTTTATATATGCCAAAATCTAACAAACCGTGAGGTGTCCTGTACCATTCTTTGTAATGCTCAATAGTTCTTCACAAAGAGGGGTGCCCAAACTTTGTTTGATGGCATTTAGAATTACGATGTGAAAGTTATTGAATTTCAAAGTTTTTATGAATTGAAAATTTTATTTAAATTATCTTTTATTTTGGAAAAATCATAACTTTCATGTCACATGTCCAAACACCATGAAACAAAGCCCTTACACTACTTTGTACATAAGGCTTTTTATTCATGCTAGTTTTGTGGCATTTGGACATAGTGTGAAAGTTATTAAAAAATTTAATTTAATTATCTTTTATTTTAGAAATACCATAACTTTCACACAGAATGTCCAAATTGCAAGAAACAAAGCCTTTGCACTCTTTCATGCATAAAGATTCTATTTGTATCAAGAACACAACCTCTCACACTGCAACAAAACCTTTTCACTCCTTCATGCATAAGAGATATTCAATTTCAAAGTTTTTACAAATTAAAAAATTAGAAAATTATTACTCCGTATTACTTTTAGTTTGACTATGGCAACAACTCATGGCATACTAATCCATCCATTAAGTTAGGTTGTTTGTTGTGTTTATTTGTGAGATCTCTTGGATCGTAAGTCACCGAATTGTATTCTTGATACCGTTAGAAAGTCCTCTACAAAGATGGGTGCATGTACTTTGTTTCATTGCATTTGGACCTACAGTGTGAAAGTTATTGAATTTCAAAGTTTTTATCAGTTAAGTTTTTATCAGTTTTTATCAGTTTTTATCAGTTTTTATCAGTTTTTATCAGTTTTTATCAGTTTTTATCAGTTAAAAAATTTGAAAAGCAATTTTACTTTTATTTTGGTTTATTGAATTTCAAAGTTTTTATGGGTTAAAAAATTTGAAAAACAATTTTACTTTTATTTTGGTTGTGGCAACACTACAAGACACACTAGTCTATATCTTAAGTTAGGTTGTTTAAGTTAGGTTGTTTGTTTTGTTGATACATTGAGACCTCCAATAGCAATCTTCATACCATTGGAAAGCCCTCATTGCAAAGAGGTGCATGGACTTTGTTTCATGGAGTAAAAGTTATGGAATTTCAAAAAAATTATGAATTTGAAATTTGAATTAAATTATCTTTACTTTTGAAAAAAACATAACTTTCACATCCCATGTCTAAATGCCACAAAACAAATCCCTTGCACTCTTCCATATATAAAACTTTCTATTTGTATCAATAATGCAACTAATGCAACTTCTCACACTGTCTACAACATAACCCTTGCACTCCTTCTCGAGTGAAAATTTTAAATTTTGGAATTGTTTTCAAATATTTTCAAAGTAAAAAAAGTATTTTCACTTTTATATTGATTGTGACAATGGCACAAGGCACACTAAGAATCTAAGAATCTAGTTATGTATTCTGAGTAGGACATGATCTCATCTAGAGATACTAAGAGGACATAGTCCCTCACTAAGAGTACATCAAAGTAAGATATGGTCTCATGTAGAGAGAGTCCCTCACTGGGAGGGCAGATCAGTGTAGTGCCATTTGAAAATGTGATAGCGATTAGTGACATGCTAACACCATACTGTCACATGCCTATGCTAACACTACAAAACTCAAGCACGTTGGCACCTAGGCCACAACGACGCTAGAGTGTGAGGGGGGAGCAACGAGCGTTGAGCATTGAGCGATGAGCCCGGCGATGAGTGATTGGATTTGAGCATTCATTGCAAGGATTTTTACTAAAAATAGACATATTAGAGTAATAAATAGTATTGTTAGACCCCAAAATAGAAATGTCAAAAATCCAAAATAGAAAAAATTGCAAAAAAATTTGGAATCTTTTAATTTAAAATAACCAATGTTGAAATCAAATGTTGCATGAAGGGACATTCATTCATCCATGTACAAATGAACTTCATCCATGTCATCCATTCATCATCCATCCAAGAAAGGCTTGATTTTCACATTATAGTAGATGTCTTAGAAAATGGAGTGTAAATTTTTGAATATTTATTTTCAAAAACAAAAATTTACAAAAATCATTAAGATTTGCATTGTTGATCATAAAACTTTGTTAACTATTTTGAGGCTGGTTTAATGCTCCTCGAAACCGAATAGCATCTTCAAGGTTCATTTAGAAAAATGTAACAACTAATCCTATATTGTAGTTTGATTGTGGTTTAGGGATCCTTGGAACCAAATAATACTGTTAAGGTTCATCTAGAGAAATATAACAATCAATTCTACAACGGTTCATTAATTTCTTTTTGTGATTTCAAAACCTTTCATCGAAGAACATTGACTTCATAGACCAAATTTTTTTTCCACCACCTCCTCATGAGCCTTAGGCTTCCCTCTATATATTGGGGTTAGCTTTTTTTTCTTACGATGAGACTTTTTGGAACCTAACTTTTACTTTATTGAAGATGTTGGTTTATTAATTATTCTAAGAAAACGTACATCCTTGGACAACAATGCTAGAGCGAGGAACAACAAGCAATGAGTGTTGAGCGACAAACATTTAAATTTGAGCACTCAATAAGACTTTTATTAATTAAAAATAGACATATTAGAGTCATAAATAGTGATGTCAAATCCAAAAATAGTAATGTCAAAATTACTAAAATATAAATTATTACAAATAGAATTTTTAAAAATCAATTTGTTGTTACAAAACCTTTATTTTAAGGCAGTTGATTTAGCTTTCAAATATTGTTGGTAAGTCCAAAAATAATAGTCTAGCCTCTCTTGCAACAAAAAAGATACTATCAGAAGGATGATGTATGAATTAAAGTCATCCATCTCATCCATTCATCATCCATCTAGGAAAGGCCTTATTTACACATTGCAATACATGCTTTAGAATCCTATGGTTCTCTCCATCCATTTTTTTTATGACTCCCATGCACATAGAATGCACAAATTATATTACCATTGTCCACACATTCGTCTTTTTGTATGTATTCTTTTTATGTTTACAATTTTACAAATGATTTGAGTCATCCTTAAGGTGCCAAATACTACTCCTACTTTGAACTAATTAGTCCAATAAGGCCTATGTCACCTACTCCAATTGACCATTATTTAACCAACTCTAAACACATGTGTCTTGACTATGAATAGTTAGACAAATATCATTAGGGGAAGAATAGGGTCGGAATAGGGCTACTAGATCTAGACTACTACTAAATAGTAGATGACTCTTCAAATATAAGGGGTCAATTTTAGGTGCAAAAAGACCTTCCCTCTATTAATTTGAAGAGTTTATAGAAATGCAATTTTGGTTTTAAATTAAATTTTTCTTTTAAATTAAATTTTTTTTATGCAATAGATGGCTTCTCAGATGGGAGGAGTCATTTCTTGGTGCCAAAGACCCTCTTCTTGTTAATTTCGTGGATTATAAGAATTGTCATTAAATTTTTTTTTCAAATATTAAAAAAATTAAAAAAATTCATCATATGAATCCTCAGATCTAAAGAGACAATTTTTGGTGCTAAAGGACCCTCTTTTTATTTATAAAAAAGATTATTTGAAAATCTCTAATTCATTGTGGTTTGTGAGGGTCCCTTCAAGCTAAGAAAAGGCTCTCTAGAGCTCTCATGAGTGTCAAAAAGCCCTTCCTTGGTGCCAAAGGGTTTTCTCTTTTCTTTTTGGTATGGCATTACATAGACTCTTGGTGTCACAGAAAGCTCATCATATCAGAGGAGCAATTTCTTAGTATCAAAGGGTTCTCTTATAATTTTCTTTCGTATGTTATTATATAGACTCTAGGTGCCATAGAAGGCTCCTCAAGAATCTAAAGAAGATTCCTCGGATATGAGAAGTCCCTCTTTGGTACCACAACGACTTTCCTAAGGAAGGCTACAATAAACCCAATGAAGGATCTTTGTATCCATAGAAATCTTAACCTTCCTTTGTGCAAAAGACCTCTCACAAGGATTTCTCTTTAGATCCAAGGAGCCCTTCCTTGTTGCCAAAAGGCTCTCCCAAAAAAGACTCTCCCAAAAAGGCTCCTTAGAACTTGAGGGCTCTAAAAAGGCTCATTGGATTTGGAGGATCCCTCAGATTTCCAAGGGCTCATCCAATTAAGGCTCTAAAGAACCTCAATAGACTCCTCAAATCCAAAATCCTTTTTTGGATGCAAAGGACTCTTCTAGAGAAGGCTCCTTAAATCTCAAGGAAGGCTTTTTAGATTCTAAGGATCCTTCCTTTGGTTCCCAAGGCTCCTCCAATGAAGACTCTAAGGCACCTCTAAGGGCTCCTTGGATCCTAGGAGTCTTTCCTTGGTGTCAAAGGGTTCTTCTAAAGAATACTCCTTAAAACCCAAGGAATTCTCTTTAGATTTCCAAGAGCCCATTCATGGTGCCAAAGGGCTCTCCCAATAAAGGCTTTAAGGAACTCCAAAAGGCTCCTTGAATTTAAGGAGACTTTCTTTGGTGCAGGGCTCCTCTAAGGAAGGCTCTTTGGATTTAAGAAGCCTTCCTTCAGTTTTCAAGGGCTCTCCAATGAAGACTCTAAAGGACCCATAAGGCTCCTTGAATTCGAAGATCCTTTTCTTAGTGCCAAAGAATTCTCCCAAGGGAGGCTCTTTGGAACTCAAAAAAGGCTCCTCGGAACCCAAAGAAGTCTCTTCGATTCTGAGGAGCTTTCTTTCAGTTCCCAAAGGCTTTTTTAATGAAGACTTTCAAGGACAAAAAGGGCTCCTCGAATTCAAGGAGCCTATTTTTGATGCCAAAGGATTCTTGCAAGGAAGCACTAGTAGAAAAATAGTGACTACCATAACAAGAAATCAATAAAAAAGTGTTGATGTCGTTTGTATCCTCGGTTGCGTTGTCTTGGATAGTACTTAACAAAAAACTCCTGTCCATTTTGTTAAGGTGATCAAGTCAATAAAATAAAATAATAATTGATTTATAAATGTGCTCAAAAAATGGCCGCCACATGGCAAACCAAAAATCAGTCCAGTAGAGAATGCTACATAGGCAAAAATTGCCATGTAGACAAGAGAATTAAATTAATTTTCAAACTTCAATAAGAAAGAAAAAGACAAGTTTGTATTAATTTGATGATAGAAGAGAGATAACTTCGGTGATTGAAGAGAGGAGAAAGCAAGCTCTTTATACAAGTGGGGTGGTAGAAAGTAGAACAAACCATATGAAATATGTGAATTAAGACTATGAGTGGTTCACATATCCTATATGGTTTGTTCTACCTTCTACCACCCCATTTGTATAAAGAGCTTGCCAAAATGAACAAAAAAGTGCTAACTTTTTTATTGATTTGGATGTTGTACTATCTCAATCAACAAAGAATTGTTAAAATGGTCAATATTGTATGCCAATCAACAAAAAATTGTTAATTTTTTGTTGATTTGGACACCATTTTCTAGTAGTGAAGGATCCTTGGTTCCGAGGAGCCTATTTTTGGTGTAAAAGGGTTCTTACAAGATAGGCTCTTTGGAACTCAAGGGAGGCTCCTTGGAACCCAAGGAAGGCTCCTCGATTCCGAGGAGCCTTCTTTTGGTTCCCAAAAACTCTTTCAATGAAGGCTTTCAAGGACAAAAAAGGCTCCTTGGTTCCGAGGAGCCTATTCTTGGTGCCAAAGAGTTCTTACAAGAATCCAAGGAAGGCTCCTTGATTCCAAGGAGCCTATTTTTGGTGCCAAAGAGTTTTTACAGGGAGGCTCCTTAGAACCTTTGGAAGGCTCCTCGGTTTCAAGGAGACTATTTTTGGTGCCAAAGGGTTCTTTGCAAAGGAGGCTCCTTAAAAATCAAGGAGGTTTCTCAAAACCCAAGGAAGGCTCCTCAATTCTAAGGAGCCTTCTCTCGGTTCCCAAAGGCTTTTTCAATGAAGGATTTCAAAGACAAAAAATGTTGGTCGATTTTGAGGAGCCTATTTTTGGTGCCAAAGGATTCTTGCAAGAGAGGCTCCTTGATTCTGAGGAGCCTTCTTTTGGTTCCCAAAAGCTCTTTGAATGAAGTCTTTCAAAGACAAAAAAGACTCCTCGAATTTGAGGAGTGGCCTATTGTTGGTGTCAAAGAATTCTTATAAGGGAGGCTTCTCAAATTTGAGGAGCCTATTGTTGGTGTCAAAGAGTTCTTATAAGGGAGGCTTCTCAAATTTGAGGAGCCTATTGTTGGTGTCAAAGAATTAGGTGGCTCCTCAAAAATCAAGGGAGACCAAATGAAAGCTTCTTAGTTTTGAGGAGCTTATTTTTGGTGCCAAAGATTTTTGCAAGGGAGGCTCCTCAAAAACCAAGGGAAGCTTCCTGGAACCCAAGGAAGGCTTTTTGGAATCCGAAGAGCCTTCTTTTGGTTCCTAAAGGCTCTTCTAATTTAGGCTCTAAAGAATTCCAATAGACTCCTTGAATCTAAGAAGCCTTTTTTGGGTGCTAATGGGCTCTTTGAAATAAGGCTCTTTGAATGCCAAAAAAGGCTCCTCAGACTCTAAAAAGGCTTCCATTGGTTCCCAAGGGCTTTCCTAATAAAGGCTCTAAAGAACTCAAGAGGGCTCTTTGAATCCAAGGAGCCTTTTTTTGATACTAAAGGGCTCTTCCAAAGAAGGCTCCTTGGATTTCGAAAAGCCCTACTTTGTTCCCACGGGCTCTCCCAATGAAGGCTCTAAAGGACCTCTAAAGGCTCCTTGGATCCAAAGAGGCTTTCCTTGCTACCATTCAGTTCTTCCATGGAAGGCTCTTTGGAACATGAGGACAGCTCCTTGAATTTCAAGGAGCCGTTTCTTGTTTCCTAAGAGCTTTTTCAATGAAGGTTGTAAGGGACCCTAAATGACTACATAGATCGAGAAGCCTTTCTTTGGTGCCAAAGGCTTTTTTAATTTTTTTCCATTTGTCATTAGATAGACTCTTGGTGCAAGAGAAGGCTCTAGATTTTGAATTCAAAAAGTCATTTTTTAATACCATTGACTGTCTCTTAATTTATTGGGTATATCATTAGATAGACTTTTGGTGCTAGAGGCTTTTTGGATCCAAGAAGTAATTTTTTGGTCCTAGTGAACTCTACGCCTTTGAGGGGAGGGGAGTCATTTAAAGGCTTTGGAATCTTTGTAAAGGTCCCTCTGAACCAACAAAAGGCTCTTTGGAACCCAAATATGATTCATTGGATCCTATAGAAGGTACCTCTTAGCCCAAAGAAGGCTTCAAAAGAACCCAAAAAGGGCTCTTCCAAGAAAGGATCTTTATATTTGAGGAGCTCTTCTTTATTGCTAAAAGGCTCTCCAAAGATAGACTCCTCCAAACCTAAGGATGACTCCTTGGATCCAAGGAGCCTTGGTGGTAAAGAACTTTAGCAAGAACCCAACTACCCAAGGAAGGTTCTTCGAATTTGAAGAGCCTTTTTTTTGTGCCAAAGGCCTCTTTTTAATTTTTTTGGTATATCATTGGATAGACCTTTGGTACCATAGAAGACTCCAAACCTTGAATCCAAGGAGCTTTTTTAGGAGATGTCATTAGATGACTCTTGCTGACATAAAAAACTCTTGGAATATGAAGAGTCATTTTTCGGTACCAAGAGACTCTCTTTGAAGGTGTTTGAGAGACTTTGGTTCATTTTTAAGGTCTTTTGGTGCCATGGGAGTCTTTAGAATCCTAAGAACCTCCTTTGGTGCTTAAAGAATCTCTCTTTAAATTTTTTTGGTTGTCCTTTTAAGGATGGAGGATTTTTTGTAAAGGTTCCTACTGTCATAGAAGGCAACGACGCTAGAGTGTGAACGAGGAGCGATGAACAATTGAATTTGAATGCTCCTTGCAAATATTTTTACTAAAAATAGATATGTTAGAGTAATAAATAGGGTTGTCAAATCCAAAAATAGTAATGTCAAAAAACAAAAATAGGTTTTTTATTTTTTTGAATTCAATTTTTTAATTTTAAATAATCAATTATACAATCAAATGTTGCATTTAAAGGGGCATGAATGAAAGTCAAGCAACTCCTACAATAAAAAGAAGCTCAACCATACATCTAATGAATGAATGAACTTCATCCATCCAATAAATGTTTTACTTGTATATTGCAATACATGTCCAAAAAAATTGAGTGCAATTTTTTATTTAAAAAAAATAGAAAAAAAAAATTTAGGATTCTTGACGTCAAAACTCATCTTACTATTTTGAACTTTGAAGCTACGCAAGGTTCATTTCAATTGGCAACTTGAAAGAAACCTTGTCTACTAATTTGGAGAGTTATTTCCATTGTGATTTTTTTTCTTCTTTAAATTCAAAAGAATCTTTTTATTCATTTTGATAAAAAAAAAGAAAATTCAAATTCCTTTTAGTGAGTAAATTGCTCCTCGGATCCGAGGAGCAATTTCTTATTGCCTTTTCTTGACACCGAAGAGCCTTCTCTTCATTGTGAGGAGCCCTAATATAAAAAAATATTAATTTTTTTTAAATTGATAAAAAAACTAGATGTTTTTTTAATTTTAATTTTAATTTTTTTAAGGTAGTTCAAATTTTCTCTCAAAAAAGATAGCAACAAGAAATTGCTCCTTTGATTCAAGGAGCTATTAATTGAATGTTTTTTTTATTTTTTCTTAAAGATTTTTTTTGAAAATACAAATTTTCTTTTGAAGAAAATAATTTTGAATTTTTTTTCATTTTAATCACAATTTAAATAACCTCCCAAATTAACAAAGGGAGGGTCCTTTGGCAACCTCTCTACCTTTGATTTAAAGTACTTGAACATCAATCTTTACCTTAAACAATTGAGTTTTAAATCCCATTCAATAGACATCCATCATCCAATGAAATGAACAACAAATGTATTTCATCCAACAAAGTCAACTACAAAAAATTTATCCAAATTCATTCATCCCCATTCATCCCCATTCATCCTCTTCAAACTCATTTATAGCCATAAGTGTCTATCCTAAATAATAGATATAGGCATCTCATGGTGAAAAGTTTAAAATTTTTCACAAGATTTTTTAAAAATGGCCACTGTTCACCGCTCATTGCTCGTTGCTCAATGCTCAACGCTCGTTGCTCCCTGCTCATACTTTAGCAACCTTGCCTAGGCCATGATAATATAGAGTGCTAAGTGCACTGAAAACAGCTCCTTGAAACAACCTCGTCGTAAAGCATCACCCCGATTCCTGCACCCTAAAGGACCAAGGCGCCCAAAATTGAGCCTTTCTAGCAGTTATGAGCAGGTCATGCAGTCATACTGTATGGGGATTTTCTTTGATTGATTATTTCCTAATCAACACAATTTTGACACTGATTCAGCGATACCTAATTCAATCCCATTTCAATTATGATTTTTACATTATAGTCAATCAAACTGGTTAAAAACCACAAATCTTTGGTCCTTGAGAAATAAATCCCCGACTCAACTGGCTGCATACAATATAATTGACATCCAGACATCAAAATCTCCGGGTCTCAACTCTACCAACGCTCCGATAATTCCCCAAACGAACGCTACCACGAAATGGTGCAGCAGACGCAGGACATGTAACTCATCATTCAAGTTTTACCATGGAACACGGCAACCCTTCCAGGATCCCATGCACCTTGCTTCGACCCTCCCCCTGTACTGTACAACAATACGCATCTGGCATTGACAAGGCAGGCTGACAAGAGTCCCTATAAGGAACCAAGGAGGGGTCGTCACTCATACTAGGTTGGGCTGGCGGATAGCGCTTCATCAAAAGTTCCAACTCCAAATATGCTGAAAAACCGCAACCACCTCGACTTGTTTCTGGGTGATCGATGATATCTGACCTAAGCTGGGTCAGCTGGCAATCAAGGAGCACGATTTCCTAGTTCAAACGATGGATCTCCCGCTTTGGAGTCCTTGATTTCACGGCAGGAGCACCACATCTGTCTACGGTTTAGAGTTTAGAGGTGATGACATCCATTTCTGCTAGATGCTTCACGTCATGCGCCATAAGTTATTGTTGTGGTTGTTGGAAAGCACCTTTACTGATCTGCATGAGTGCAGTTTGCAATGCCACTTGAACTGCCTCCGCCACTGATCTGAGACGCCCTTGACCCTCCCCTGACGCTCCCTGCACAGCCTGAATCACTCTGTCTTTGCATCGCTCCCATTCCTCCGGCCGTGCCCAACAAGAGCGCCCACCGTGACTCCCATCCATTTGGGACAAAGATATGGTTCGATTGCTCCCATCGCCATTATACAGGTACACTAATCTCAAGGCAACCGACTGAGGCAACCACCCTGCTCCCCCGACCACGTTCAAATGGGGCACCTGAGATGCGTCGAACGAGAATGTGAGGGTGAACTCCACGGTACTTCGCTGCTGGTTGTGTTGAATGCTGCTTTTGCCACCAGCGAAGCCCGAATCCTCTTGTTGTCCGTTACCAGGTTCCCCTCCACCCGTGCCCACTGGTGATTCCAGGCTGAGTCCCACACGTGGACGAGGAGATGCACCTTGACCACTGGCATCCCCGACAACACCATATGGTCCTCCACTTGCCTGTAATTAAACAAACCGGACAAGCATGAAAATCAAAAAAGCAATACAGTATTAGATTCTGCAGCAAAAAGTGGTAGGCCAACAAAAGTACTCTGCACATATCTGTGAAGTGAAAAGGCGGACGGCATGCTGGGAAAAATCAGCAAAGCTTAAAACAGTTTCGATGCATAGGGTGGTCCACAAACGCAAAAGATTAGCAATTTCTGGCGGACAAGTAACCAGCAGGATCGACAACAACGGCATTCGTCAAACCCGAAGAATATCAATCATGGAAGTGCAGGACAGGGAAATTACTTACTTTACTGGCCTCTTTTTTCCATTGAATGAGCACAAGGAACTCCCGAAGTACAGGTACAGGTAAGGTCAACATCGTCACAAATGATGCTAAGCGAGACGCATCGTATGGCTCGGAGGCTACCCGCCGAGAAAAGAAGTCACCAATATCTAGCATCTCTTGCAGAGATAATTCAGATGCCAAACTCACAGCCTGCCCAGGCGCCGCTTGCTGATGTGCGGCAGCTTGAGCGTGTTGTTGTTGGTACCGTTTCACATTAATAGCTTGCAAAAACAGCTGCTGCCGATGCATGCTCACCGCAAACACGCAACCCCTACTCGAAAAACGAAAAAAGGCGAGTGAGAACTGCATAATCGGCTACTTTTTCCATTCGAGTCATTTCAAACTCGCAAATGAATAACAAGTCAGTTCGCCCAGTGCACAAGATAACTGCAAATCAATCATTCAGTTAACGAGACATGCCTAAAGAGAACCAACAACAAGTCGACCACTCGACCATAGAGCCATGCTCTGCAAGATGTAGACAGTTGACCAAGGCTGCACGCAAAACAATGCAGGAAGTTTCTGCAACAGTCGGCAGATCAAACGTCGACTTTGGAGCCTCTAAAATCCCAGTTGGATCTACAATGTGACAATCTCATGCCGAGGAAAAAAGATTTGAGTGAAGTCAGAGCAGACTCTACCTGATAAAAAACCTCAAGGCTGGTTGCTCTGGGTCGTGATTAAGCAATGCACCCTCCGTCTGATTCAGCGTGGAAGTCAGAACCTCCCTCAGAATGTTCGGGAATTGTGCAAACAACCACAATCCGCCTAGGTAGCGGAGCGTTCCTCGTAGGACTTTCTTCAGAGCTGCCAGTGGTACCCATGCACCTCCATAGCCCCCATCGTCACCCATTCCGACCAGAGCGGGGTTCAATTCCCCGCGTATAGAAATACTAGTTCCCAGACCCGGACCCGAGGCCGGGATTCTCAGGGCTCCAAGACCGGTTGAACCTGCAGTGTTACTATTCCCAATGTTGTTTCCTGGACGGTTCGCTACAGCTCCCGCCTGACGAGAGCCATTGTTGGCCCCAGTATTGGCAGAGTTGGGAACCATGGCCAACGAAGGACCTGCAGACCCTCCCCCGACGGTCACGTCTGCACTGTTCATGCCCAGCGTCACATGTTCCACAACAAATGTGCGAAATTGGGGGCAGGGCAAAAAGCCTCTGGCACCATTGCCTCCACTCCGAGGAGGTGGAGCCGGCTGCAGCCACACTTGGTCGCCTGCGAAGCATCGCATGTCGATTGCGAAATCTCGGCGGTACACGATCCGAACCCAGTAGGCTGAACGTAGTAGCACTGAAACGTCGGTGGGCAACAGCGAGCTGGGAACCAACCCTGGCCCCGGGCTTCTACCAGCATTTGAAGGCAATCCTCCTTGAGTGCGTGGGACTCCGTTGTTATTAGGACGATGATTTGAGCCAGAAGATTGAACGGGTTTAGGCGCGGGCCGAATCGCTGCAGCAAGTGCATGCAAAGGACCTGCGGTGACCTGGATGGCATCCAACAAGAGCTCTACTTCTCCGCCATTGATGTATTCCTCCAAAAACTGCACAAGTCCAAATCAACACATGTTCACGTTGCATGTTTGCCTTAATCTGAAACACAATTGAGCAAAACCTTCTAATAGACCGAAGAGCAACGTCTCAACCCAGCTTCACAGAAAAAGAGAAGAGCAGCAAGCAAGCGACTTTCAAAGGGAATGAGGGCCAGATATTAAGCTGGTAGCAGATTAACCATCCTCATCTGCCTATTTGCACTCCATAACTTTCTTCCAGCTAGGGGCAACCCTGTCGTCCGTAACTGCATCAAAGTATGATGCGAATAAACTACCATACTTTCCAAGAAACCAAGAGAACCAAGAAAACACCGAGATGAAGATTGTGTTGAACCTCCTCTGATAGCATGTACATGTAGAATGTAGGTCCTAGTTCACCTCACCAAGTTTAATACCAATATCCAATCACAAAATCGAGTAAAAGTCCATACCTTTGTATGAGGCCACAGCTGCTCGGGTGAGTGAACAGTACAACCTCGTCGAGTGGTTCCCCACTCCACGACAAATCGGGCAACTGTACCTGGCATGGACCCGGAAAAAGTGAATGAAACACTCGTCAGACCCACGGCCTCCACCTTAAAAGCCCACTTATTCTTCTCCCCAACTTCGGCTCTATCTCCTACTGTATCGCTAGGTCTACCTTGACCCTTGACCCATTGTTCAATATTTCGTTTCTTTTCATCCTCGTTGCTTCCCAGGAGTTTACGAATGCCGATTGAAAACGCTCGCGCTCTCCAGATCCGTTCCAAATCCGTAACCAGTTTCGTTACACTATCGTCCCGCACCGTGGAGTACTTGAGAACCAACCCTTCATGCGTGCACTGCATGTGAGAATCATCTTGTGAGGGACTCGCAAATTGTACTCCAGTGCCCGCTGACCCCTCGCATTGCTTCTGAAGTTTCCACAGGCCGCTGAAATACGTGTCCAGCACCTTCACATCCCAACCTTCACTGCCGGGTTTACCTAGGCACAAGGACATTTGTTGCCACCCATAGGAGCCATCTGTTTCGATCTGTCTGGTTCTTGAATCTCCAGTCGGAACGGTGGCTGGAAGCCTAAACCGGAGAACAGTAGAGGGTTCTCGCAGCCCAACCTCGTTCACATACGGTATCCCTTGAGTATCCATCTGACGAGTCAACCGAGCATGCTTGATGCACAACCTGCATCGCTCTTCTACTTGCTGAAAAACAGCTCGGTAGGCACCTGCAGAGGCCCTTCCCTGGTTGGCCTCTCGAATGACATGGCCATAAGCCTGATTCAAAATGGACTGAGGAACGGGTGCGGTGGTCGAAGGCAAGTGAGAATTTCGCTCAAAATCGCCGACAAAGACCCTCTCAAGCCCTGTTCTCCTCCGCTTTTCTATTTCCCCACTCGTTGACAATGCTTGCAATGAGGAAAGAGAGTTTAAGAGATCTGCAATGGGTCGTTTCCGATTTCTTCGTTGCGCTGGCAACTTGTCGGAACCGCCTGTAGACAAAGTAGTAATACGACGACGCATTTATTATGCTTCTCACTACCGGTATTATATCGAACAAGAGTTTGAACGATTGGGTTATCAAGCACAGTCCTACGGCGAGTCTATCATTCACAAGAAAATGACAAACATATCCTCGACTGTCATGCTGCAAGCAGCTAATACACTTTGATAAACCACGTGAACGAATAAGGAACAAGTTTCTACTTTTCCCATCTCCGTCTTGTCAAATCAAAGGCGAGCATCTGATCATTTATATTTTCCGGGCATCATATTCCCGATCTTCCTACAAATTTAACAGTGCTGACACCCTCATCTCTTCGCAGAAATCTATCTAGCACAAACTTGGTACAGGACTACCTAGACGTGGAAATGCTTAACACATACATTGCTCAAATGCACGAGAAAATTCAACTTCAATAGAGAGAAAAAAACCCGGCTGAAGCACAGTACCTCCTAGTCTTCCTTGCTGCTCAACATCCGTCCACTCTTGGATCGAGGACCCCGAATCTGTGTTGAAGGGAACAGGAGACACGGTCGACTTCCACGCAGGAGAGGTCACCTGAGCAAGACCTGATGATCGGGCAAGCTGTGAGCCAGATGGAGATCCACCCCTACCGATTAATGGCCTCGAGTTGGAAGTCACTATTCCGCTTCTTGGCGGTGGGATATCTCTGCCCTGCCGAGGGATCCAGGACCCCGGCGATGTAAAAGAATTAGGAGTCTTGGAAGAAATGGATTCTATCAGTTTTGAAATATGCTCATCGTCTAACTCGATAGGAGATGCTACATTATCCCCCATAGCAACAGGCAATCTTGTATTTATTAGCTCTGGGTCGCCAGCACCCTGCAGAGTCGACTTGCGATGAGGCATTTGGTTCCGAACGTCGGCAGAACCCCGGAGTGGGCTGACCCCGGGGATGTTATGAGGCGACGCGCCATTCATCATAGTCGGACGCCCGAGCCTGTGACTACCGTCCCCAAAGGTAGGACTCCCTCCTAATGATTTCCCTTGATGATACCCGGTAGCTGTGATAGAAGGGTTCATCATACCGGAACCACCATTCATTCCGTATCCTACATTCCCATGCTCCAGTGGTGAACTTCCGTGCTGCAGAGGAGACCCACCTTGCAGATTCGACGGAGACTGGACTGTCAACATGTTACCCCTGTGACTGGTCCCAGTGCCTCCCTTGTCAGATACGTAATACTGTTCCGATCCTGTCTGTATCCCATCCACTCCAAGGCCACCTGCTCTACTAGGACCTCTGATCATAGGAGGCACACCGAATTTTCCATATGCTTCATCCTCGATTCTCTTTACAACCAAGTTGGCAGACGAGGCTTTGGCCTCGTAGCCACTCAGCTCGAGAAGACTGAAGCCAGTGTTTCCACGGAGGATTGGCCTCGCCTCGATGTCGATTTTCATCCATCTGAAAATGTCGAAGGCGCTAGACTCTAGGGTGGTCCGTCCTGGTGATGATGACTGTGGTTTTGCCTCCAGAAGAGTGAACAAAGGAGTAAAGTTCACGTCAAGTTGAAGACACAGAAAAAAAGAATCGTCACAGTGCGGGAATCCCATTATCAGAAGATCACCCCCAAGTTTTGGACCTCCCAGCGGAAAATTCAAAACTGATGCTCCTCTCTCGTATAACTGCCAATGCAATCGACTGTCAGTTGCCAAAAAAACTTCATATAGACATTACCCTCCACGAAACCATGGGAGGACATGGCGCCCTTCATTCAAAGAAACAGGAAGAGAACAGAGAACAGAGAAATATCTCAGAACACTCTTCTTGGAACAAAGAGGACATGTCTGAGCAAACTACAGAAGACTTGATGACAAAGGAAGAGACTCCACATCCCTATCCGTCGTATTCAAATAATGTACACATAACCCTTTCATCGAATCGATGCCATGACTTACCTTTAAGTTCAATGACCTCCCTATCAATCCTAAGTAGTGGAGGAGGCATTTTGTTCGCAGGTTCACAAAAGCATCAAGGGGCGGCACAGTCGCCATGTTCAGGAAATCATCCATCTCTTTGGTCATTGAAGCGGCGAGCACTGTACTCGGACATCGTAGCAAGAATCGTCCATTCCTGTCAAGCCAAACCCACCAATCTCTATCAGCGCACTTTGATACTCGGACAAATAAGGCCAATGTAGCGGCTCCTGTTTACAAGTAGATGCACCCGACATCTACGCAAGTAAGATCTCAGACCAACAGTCCTTACAAAACCCGTCAGGGTATAAAAGGATTTGAAATTGGAACAAGGCCCCGATTATAATGGTCGCAAAATGTCTGGTCCTGAGGAGCACGCTGTCATAAGATCAGAGTCCCGTCTCAGTCTACTACCTCCCAGTATTTATGGATCAAGTAATAGACGTCCGAGGAGTGTTCCGGCGTATAAGGCAAAACATGCAGAGTAAAAGAAATCGGGACAGACCTGATGCTTATTCCCAGTGACATGAATGAGACACCAAATGCACGAACACACAGAACCTCTTCCCCGGCCTCCTCGACGTCCTCACCTTCAGTAGTCGTCTGCAAAAAGAGATCACAAGGTTATCATACAATAAAAACTCTTGCACATTTTTCAGAATTGCAAGTTGTATTCCTATCTTCAACAATGCTTTTGTCAATGTCCAAGAAAACTACAACGTCCGCTGAAGTAAATTGCGGATACCTACATACACTGTGCCTTCTGAACTCAGCAAAATCACGTCGTCCTGAGGGCAAAACAAGACATTCGTGACGCGAAGCAACCATGTGCACGAAATGCCTCAGCAAAACATGTGCCGAATTCCAAATCAAAAAACAAGGAGACACTTCTCTGGAAATGAATAAGACCTCGCTAGAGCTCTCTGGTATCGAATGTTTCAAGAACACATCATTGTCAGATGGCCACACACGATCGCCCCCCTTGAGGCCTCGCTGAACTTCTACAAGTCGGGTGTGGATACTGCAGCCGATAGCCCGCAGAAGCAACTTCTCCACGTTGATGCAGCTTGAGTCGACCACGAACTCTGCTTCAATGCCTGTCGACGAGTCGATCACAGCTGGTGAATGTGAACAAGTAATCTGATGATCTGAACCATGCTCGATTCGCAAGCTTGGGCTGGCTTCCCCCTTCTGTGTTTCTAACCAATATACAATCTTTAGACCTGGAGACCCTCGTATTATTTTTGTTGCACCTCCAGACTCCATCTCCACGTCCCCGATGGGACCGGCAGGTTGTCCGGCAATTGGACCTGCTGCAGTTCCAACCCCACTGTCTGACAGTTTTTCGTACTTGATTGAGTCTCGCCATCTCCCACCCTGCAACACTTTGATCTGCCGGAAAAGAGTGTCCATGACCAAAGCGGTACAAAACTGATGTAGAATAGAATACATCAGTCCTAAGGGATCCTCTGAAGCCGCCATCCGTCGCTCCAGTTCGTCACCCAGAAAGTATGCTTGGGGATCGGTAAACTGTATCGGACCCGTGGGTTCTCCTACCAAGATGTCTATTTTGAGAACCCTCCAGAACGAAAGGTGGCCCCGATATCCCAGAGTGAGGTGCGCTTCAAACTCTCCGGCAACTTTAAAAATAACTCGTCCGCCCGTTACCTTGATCTCAGTGATCTGTCTCGGCAGTAAAATATCGAGCAGGAAAGTGCGAAGAACAGCATTCAGACTTTTCACAGCATCCTCCCTCTCCTCCCCAGTTAGCACAGGTTGCATTCCCAGGTCGTCGATGCACTTCGGCAGCCTGTTGTAATTTCCAGTCACCAATATTTGGGTTGCAGTCGGAATATCATAAACAGGCGCGCGCGCTTGCTGCAATGTTTCGTGAAGATAGAAAAGAAAGTCCGCTGCCTGGGTGAAGCTCATATCGTGGTTGGAGAGGGTACCAGCGAGCTGCTGGCATTGCTCCACTAGAGGAATCTGCAAAGGACGGGACAAGCAATCCAGTTAGCTCTGGCCGGCAGAAATTATCGAAGATGCAGCAAATTCAGGTCGATGGTGTGACGCCCTAAAACAAATTATGATGAATTTACTGGAAGATAATTGCGAATGGACCCGAATAGGCGGACGCTTAAAAGCGTAAATAGCATTGGGTAACTGAAGCGTCTCTAAGGTGACAGCACCCAGAAAAAAGTATTGCAATGCCAGGGATGGGGGCCAGGGTGAATTGACCCCCTCATTGCCCCTCCAGGGCAAACCCTAGAATTTTTTATTTGCAAGGCTTAGCTTTTTTTTGAAATTCTGAATTCATATTTGCAATCAGAGGCCCCAAATTACTCTACGGAGATGCAAGAATTACCAAAAAATTGGCACAACATAGGGGGCTTTTTTTTCAAACCAAAGTTGGCCGGGGCAATGAGGGGGCCAATTCTCCCTGCGCAGGTATGGGAACCACAAGCACGACTGCCACCTGCTGCCACAATTGCGGTGTTCGTGTACTGTAATTTCGAAAGAAGAACGTCTCTTCAATTTAGGCTCAACTTTGATGATTTCGGGGCTGCGACAGTAAGTAGCCGATTCTCATGATCTATGACTAAAAGTAGACTGAGAAATTCGTGCGTCCCATAAACTTCGCCAAGTTGTACTTGGCTGGATCCAAAATGAAATTGGGGAGAAAGCTTAAAACAAATTGGCCAATGCGAGGATTGCATAAGAGGTTCAAAAAAAGGTGGACGAGAATGAGAGGAAGAAGGAACCGAAGCTGTCGAGTGTCTTACCTGGCGGCACCATTTTGTCACAGCCACGAGCCGAAGCAATCGCTGTCTGGTTTTGACGATGAACTTGAGAAGCCCGATCTTCTTCTCCGTGTCAGAGAGGTCGGGAGATGTCTCACAAAGCTCCTTCAAACCGGAAACGGACGCTTCTGCTGCTTTCCTCACCAGCACAGAAAAATCCACGGCCTGGGAACCCAAAGCCGGAGCCTCTGCCATGGCTCCGCCCTTTCTCCACTACACGCGAGTACTAATTACCTCAAACACGATCCTTCATGCTCTACGATACAGATTTCCCCGTGTCAACAGATTTCCCCGTGTCAACATACTGATAGCCACAGAATATGTTCTACGAAACGGAGTCAAAGAAAACCCGACGTCGGACCTCATCCTCGCGAGCCGCGTCCCAGCTAACCCTCCTCCCTCTCAAATCAAAGGGACCAAACCCTATTTCACTCTCAACTCCGTTGCGTTTGAATCCATTGATTCCTGCAATCGCGACAACAAGACCTCAATGAATCCTCTCATTTCTAGTGAACTGAAATCTCTTGCAATCCAGGCATCCGCTTTGCAATCAAGTCGGCCCTCCATCGCAACTCGTCCATCGCCCGCTGCCTCGTCCGGAGCTCGTCCTCGTCCTCGCTCTGAGGCCGTCGAATAGGTCATGGCAAAGCAGGCAGTGTCATGAAGAACTACGTTAGTTCCCTCACTACCAACTGTTTGCGTCCTTCTAAACATTTTAGACGGCGATTCAAGGAGCACATACGTTTATGGTTATGGTTTTCCTTCTCTTCACACCGTAGGAAGGGCTAGTGAGCCCTTTGCCATTGTCACAGTCAAAATAAAAGCAGTGTAGAAGTAATTTTTTAAAAATTTGAAATTCAATAAATTTTGTATTATAGATCCAAATGTCACAAAATAAAGCCCATGCACCCCTCCTCACACCAAGTTTTTCGACAGTACCAAGAACTCAATTGGAGGACACATGGTTCCAAAGATTTCACCATAACAACAAAGAGCCTAATTTAAAGTATGGATGCCAATGATCAAGAACATAATTACTTGATGTGCACCAAGTGTGCACCAAGCATAATTTTCTTCAATTGTTTAAGTCAGGATGCCAATGATCAAGAACATTTCATTACTAGACGTGCACCAAGCATGCACCAAGCATAATTCACTTCAATTGTTTAAGTCACGATGCCAATGATCAAAAACATTTCATTACTAGACGTGCACCAAGTGTGCACCAAACATAATTCACTTCAATTGTTTAAGTCAGGATGCCAATGATCAAGAACATTTTATTACCAGACATGCACCAAGCATGCACCAAACATAATTCACTTCAATTGCAAACACTTTAACTATACACATAATGTACAACAAAGGATCAGTGCTCAGTGAATGGAATGTCTACACTACTACTAGTAGAAACCAATCAATTTGAAAATTCGAAATGTTGATGAAATGTAAAAAACACTAGGATTTTGCTTCTCTCTATATATAATAGGAAACTTGGCGACTAGAATGTCTACACTACTATTAGTAACCAATCAATTTGAAAATTTGAAATGTAAATGAAATGTAAAAAAAACTAGGATTTTGCTTCTCTCTATATATAATAGGAAGGATTTCAATGATCAAGTACATTTCATTTCTAAACTTGCAAACTCTTAAAACTGAACATGTAATGTATGATAAAGGGTCATTGTTTGATAAATGGAATGTTTCATAGAGACCATTTCAATTTGAAATTTTGACATGATGACATTTCAAAATTAGTAATCTTTAATATGTGAATTTGTAATTTGAATTTTAAAATTTTAAAATGCATATACAACTAATCTGTGGAACATTAGCTACAACAACACAAATACCTTAAGATAATGCATCAACTTTAAGCAGTTTGCAAACTAATTCATCATATACAATATGAAAAGGTACACAAAAAGCAAGCAAATCAAGATGGTTTCAAAATTATAAAACTTCTCTCAGAATAAACTCAATCTTTTATGCCATTTTATTCATGTCGTAGGTTCATCTCAAAGGAATGTCATGCACCTTAGCATGAATACTGGTAGTTGCTTGAAAATTGACAAATGGACCCTAATTACCCGCAAACTAACTTCTAATAAAATATAGTCATTGGATTTTCTATTTTTCTTGATGCATTTATAGGATTTGTGGTTGATGAGTACAACATTATGATGTGTAGAAATAGGACTAAAACTAAAATGTTTTGAAAGCACCTATATATAAACTATGAAATTTTAAACCTATTTAATTAAAATTGTTAATTTTTGAAGCCACCTCAATATGAGTTTAAAGCATTTTAAATTTAAAATACCAAAATAAACAAATACAATAAAAAATTTAGTGTATTATAAATTTATAAATTATAAATAAATAAACAATAAATTTACAAATTTAATCCCTTAAGGAACAAGGGGGGGTTCAAATTTTTTTAAATTATAAAGATGTCTTATAAAATACAACTTAGAATAATAATTTAATAATGACTCTCAAACAATAGTTGTAAAATAAAATCCATAAATCATATCTATTTAGATTTGAAACTAGTATATAAATCAATATTTTACAATAAAATTTGAAGCCAAAAAACAAAAATTCCTTCTAATATCAATTGTAGATTTTACATTTGTGATTTTCACAAGAATTTTTTACTTTAAGTTTAAAATATAAAGCTCTAATCATAATGAAATTTGGAGATTTTCTATTTTTATTCAAGTTGTTTTTGAATGGTCATTTTTTGAACTTGAAAAAGTTATTTATTGAGGCCAGACTTTCTAATACCCTTTGAACTATAGAATATTTAAAAAGAAAAGTCTATCATACACAACTTAAAGAACTAACACAAAATTCTTCAAGAGAATCGATGGATGAAAAAACTCGTTTTTGAATGTTTTGAATGTATTTTGCATTCATCCATTATTCAAAATTTGAATGTTTGGTCCTTTATGAGTTAAAGTTAAAAAAGTACTACTTCCAAAATATACAATTTGTGTATTCATTCTTTAAAAATTTAATATTTTGACAATTGAGGAATCCAAAATCTTGAATTGGTAATCACTAGAAGTACAAAGAGTATCAAAGTTCTTGTTTTATAGCAAAGACTATTTTATTTGAAGTAACTTAAAATTTAAAATCTGATGCATATATAGAATCTAAAATTATGGAATTAAAAAATTAAAAATCTTTTTTATTTATTTATCAATTAAAAAACTATAGGTTTAGAAATTGCAACTTATGAAAGTTTCAACATTTCTAAATTTATAATTTCTAAGAATGACAAGAAGAATGATAGTGCAATGAAAAATAGAGCCTAATGAATAATCCATACTCCATCTATTGTAGCTTCCTAGTAGCATGGACCACTTTATGCCATACAATTGAATAAAGTACAAAAAAATAGTTAGACAATCCAAAAAATAATATATGAGAATCAGACAATTTTCAAATATAATTAAAGTATGTTAGGCATTCATCCAAGTTGATGTTATAATTTTTGGATGGTTGTTGCTACTTTTATTTTAAAGCAACCACATTTAACTAAATCCTTGTCTTGACCACCGAACCTTAAACTCTCTATGTTTTGTGTTAGGCTTTTGTTAAGTTTTTAAGGAGTGTTGTAAGTGAGAGATACATTTTGTTTGTGAGAGATTGTGCTTTAAAATGGTCAAAATGGTGAGGCAAAAAACTTTGCAATATATGTTAAAGAAGAGATGTAAGAGTGAGTGGTGCAAGTTGAATTTCTATGAGCTAGACAATCCTTTAATATATACTAGGAAGGGGGCAAACTAGGCCAATAATTTTCCAAATATTTAGGTGTCATTTTAATTATTTACTTTTTGAGCAAGTTGCTAGGAAACTATAGTATCTATAGGTGATTAGAAAAAAAATGATTTTGTTGCATTTTTAGATAACAAATAGGCATTCAAGAGATTTAATTTTGAAAAATCTAATTAAAATCATAGAATATAGGAAATTAGTGTATTACAAAATATAATATTGCCAAAAATTTAGCCTTATGAAAATATCCAAAAGTTATGCACAAAACTAGCTAATGGAAAACCGCAAAAAAATAGGTACATGACTTTCATAGCATATCCAACTATCAAGATTAGCAAAAAATAATTCTAGATAAAGATTTTTGCATGGTGAAAACAAGGATTTTGAAGAAATATTCTTATTTTTAGATTCTTCAAAATTTGATTTACGAACTTCAATTAAATATGTGGCATGAAATGATGATTTTGGTAGCTAGACAAAATGTATTTAAAAAATATTAAAAATATTAAAAATAATAAAAAGTTTTTTCGTCAACTAATTACATCCCACAAAAAATAAAACCTTTGATCTAATGTTAGCACTAAAGAAGTTTACTTCAAGCACCTTTACAAGACAAAAATTATACTCCTCAAGTTTTATATTTGAGTACTATTTTAGAAAAGTTTTGTTTAATTATCCATAACCTTAGACGATTAACCCCTCTAGTCCGAAGGACATTTTTTCATCACAAAACATTCAAAACTACATATTTTCAATGCAAACAATGAAAAATTTAATCATTTGATTTTCTACATATTATACCATAGGATCTTGCAGTAGACAATATAAAAATATCTAGAAGAAATTTCAGAAACTTTAACAATATTAATCACAAGATATAAGTGTTTAAAGTTAAAAAAAACAAGTTTGTTTGTTCCTAGCCTAGTCAGATTATAAGACTTTGTATCCTCTTAGCTTAAAACTTTTGTACTAAAAATTGTGAATAAATTTTTTTTTATGTTGAAGAATTGAGTTGAGAGTTGGCAAAAAAAATTCAACAAAAATCCTATAATTTTCATTCTTTAAAAAATTGTTAAGAAGAAATAGGTAAAAGATAGAAGGAAAAACTAAATTGCTGATAGCTCTAAGATGGAATTGAAACACACTAATTTCAATGGTGAGATTGTTCTAGAAAGCAAACTTAACCACCTGCAACTTTTTTCTTGAAAAATTGTTAAGATTGAATTAAAAAATGGATCCCATACACTATTTTCTCAAGAGTTTGCTAAGATTGCCCGCAAAACAAGAAGCTTCATAACTTTCCCATTACATATCCAAATACAATGAATCAAATATTTCTACATACCAAATATAATCTATACCAAATAAAATTTAAATAGATTATTTCAAGTTTTTGTATGATTTTTGTTGCTCATATATCCTATTTTGAACATATTATAGGTGTAGACCTAGAAGTTTCTAAAATAAGGGTCAAAATAGAAAAAGGGACCAATTAGGGGCCCCTTAGTGTTTAAAAATAGAAATAAAAGCTATTTTAAAGTCTAAAACTAGTTCTAAGTGTAAATAGGGCTATTAGGTGGATGGATGAAAAAATAATAATAATAATAATAAAATAGAAAGGGGATGAATGGGGGGTGTAAACAAGGTCTCACTTCTTCCCAAGAGGTGTGGCACCTCATTTTCAAAACTATAAAAAGATTAAAAAAAATAGGAAAATCATGGCAATTGTAAGACCCAATTTTTATGAATATAAATACATTATATATTTTGTATGTGTTAGTTGCAAATTGTAAGTTTGTATTATGTGTTATATTTATTATTGTGAATCTATTAGACTTGACGGATTGATGTGAGAATTTGTGTATTATTGTGAAATTTATTTTGACTGTGAGAGGTAGAAATCAACCGAGTGATCTGAGGAGTGAAGTGCCAATCAACGGGAAACAACGAGAAAATTGCAATCCAGTTGCGGATGAACTTTGAATGCTGAGGATCTACCTGCGAAGTGTGGAATTGGAAATTGGAAAAGATAGCAGTGGCAGTCAATTGCGGAGACTTGCCTTGAAGCTGGATTGAAGAAAATTCGAATTTGAAGGAGAGTGGAAGGCTGGAGCGAGAAGGAGCGTTGAGGAGTCCGAGATCAAAACACCAATCCGCCAGTGTTGGAGAAAAGTTTGCAGAAAAGACAAACTTAAGGTATGAGACCACAAACTGAGCATTCTCTGCATAACTGGACTATTTGACCTACTGGGACAGACATAGACATTGTGCATATAGTTTTGCTCATGGCAAGCACTTACTGGACTTATTGCCCTCCATATAAAAAGTTTTAATAAATGAACTATGTGTATTATTATTTTCAAAGTATTATCTTGATGTGATTAAAAGTCCTAGATCATACATTGCATTGACGATTTGACCAAACCTGACATATTGCCCAGACTATTTGCCCTCCTTTTAGAATACTATATAGGACTGGGACTACAATCATTGTGTCTGTATACATTTGTAATGGACTGACCACTAAATTACCAAATTTGGGAATAAGAGTGAAAATCCCTTTATTATTTGTTTTTGAATTCAAAATACTATATATTTACCTATATTCTAAGTACATGTGACTTTAGCTACAAAAAGCGTTAGACTATTTGACCATTCCCTAGACTAAGAACCCCTATACTTTAGTCCTGGGTGTTTTTGCGAGTAGGCAAAAATCTAGACTACAATAGGATAACTTTTGCTTTCAACTACCAATTAAAATAAAAATTATGTTTCTAGAAAGCTAATGAATTTTCATATCTTAAAAAGAAAATTCAAAAAATCTTTCCAGAAATTGAGATCATAGGTACTTGTTTGAACCTTTAAGAATCCCCAAGGGACCTCTAGAGACTTTAGGGGTTAACTAATATTCCAATTTTTAGATCCAAATTTTTCGATTTTGTGCTTAAAGTATTGCAAAACATTCAAATTTCTCAACATTAAATTTTTGGGTGTTTGAAAATGACGAAATATTTGAAATATATGAAAAAATTAGGAAAATTTTACAATAGTTATGAATACCTTATTTGTGAATGCTAGATTATTTGGTAATCTATGCTACAATAGTTATACACAAAACCATTTGGAGTGGTCAATAAATAGTAAAGATCGTATTTATAATCACTTCTATACAAATCATGTAGAAAATTGATATCTTTGTGATCTTTCAAGATATAGAGAAGGTTAGTCACTCCATCACTCTCTTAAAGATATCTTGGTTCATTAGATGGGATTTTTGGGTCTTGGAGGGCTGCGAGTTCCCAAGCTGCAAGGAACAAGGGCACACTGCCACTGCCACGTTAAATTTTAAAAAAAAGATGAAATTTAAAAAAAATTAAAATCATTTAAAAACTTTTTTTTTCATTTAAATTTAAATTCTAATAGTAAGACGTTCTTTCACTATAGGGGAACAACACGGGGGAAGAAGCTTGAAAGGGCCCTACCCTTGCCCCAAATCACATCTAATGTATTAGCCATCATTTCAAGGTGATATGTGGATAAAGCAAGTAATTTAACCTCTACATGTTCTCACATTCAAAAATCTAGATGTGCTTTAGTCAAACTCAATTGTAGTTTCCAAAATATCCATTGCATATAATGATGTACACTACAAAAATGAAGCTTTAAAATTTTAATTTCTAATTTATTTTTAAAAATTGAAAATTTTCAATAATTGAGTGAATTATTGAAAGTGCAAGTTTTACATTTTAAAACCAATATCTCAATATTTTATGTTCTTCATTTGCATATTCTATATTCAAAGTATTTTTTTTAATCTTATATTAAATATTATAGTTTTTCTTCATAGTCTTCATTCTTGTTAAAAATATCATATTGCTCTAATATATGTGATGATTGATAAAAAAATTCTCTACACATTTGTTTGAGGAATCATATTAATTTGATTTCTCCATGAAAATTCTTGAAAAAATCTAAATGAATGGGAAATGGATATTTCACATATGAAAATTATCAAAATTTTATGAATCAATTATAGAAAAAGCTAAATTTAGCTTGAAAGCCATATTTTGACTTGAAGGTCATAACTAAGTGTGTTTTGCATATGAAAAATAAAATAATTACTTTAAGATCTTTTTCATTATTCTCCATTGCACATATTGAAATTTGAAATTTTTTGAATTGTTTTAGGTATAATTTCCAAAATTTTCTCCCTATTTGCTAAAAATATAATAACTATAACAATGCCCCATAGAACTAATAGAGATTTTTCACATTGATACATAATATATAATCTTATGTATTCAAACTACATAAGATTGAAATTCAAATATAATTTTATAGGCTAAATTGTGTTTAGAAATGAAAATCAATTGTAGAACAATAGAACATTTTCTTAAGGATTTAAACCATAATGTTTAGTACAATATTTAGCTCAATGTTGATTTTGTTATCCAAAAGCAAAAAATCGAGAAAGACACCAAAAAATAAATGAAAATTATTCATTTCTTTCATTTCATTTTTATTTTATCTTATTTTGTTATAACCTTTGAAAGCATGCACAATGATGATAACATATGATACACATTCAAATGTTGTATTGCTATATACAATAATTAGCAATACTTTTCACCTAAAGTCAAGCCACCATAATTAGTGAAATTCTTAGAATTAGTTGCAACTTGACCAATGAGTGTACTAAATTCTTTAAATTTTCTTAGGCTTAGACCTAAATGTAAAGCACCCTGAGCTCAATTGAACTTTAAAGGTTGGTTGCAAGAAAAATTGAGGGTTTAGGATGGTAGAACTTTATCCAAGAATTATTAGTAAGATCTATAAGATAATGAGAGAGAGTGGATGTCATTGAAACTATAATCTTATAAAAGTTTGGAAGCTCATCTCTTCAAAGGAAGGAAGCATGGTTCTGGTATACATATACGGGTACATGTATGGTAGGCATCTCCAAATGCACCACTATCACAAAACCGCCATCATCACTCAGGGTACACCTCCAAAATCAATATGTACATATGTGGAAGAGACTATTTTAGAACCTCTACTACAAAAAAAATTGCATACCATATCCTTCTTTAGTACATTGGAACCTCCATTTACTTGCGAACAAGAAAATACGAAAATTTGTCTAATTTAATAATAGTAACTATGTATAATAGAAAAAAAAATGGGTTTTTGGTGCCCACCTTAGAGCATCCCTACCATGGGTCTCCCCTATTCGGATGAAATTCATCCGAGTAGGAAAGACACCCACCCTACCAAACGCATGTATCTCTAGGGTCCAATTCCCTACATAAGAGGTGCGCTACACAAAATTGGAATGTGGTAAACTGTATATATGTTTTCATTCACAATCTCTTATGTGTGCTTCTCTGATTTGTCATTGTATTGTTCCCTTCTATCATTTGTACTATTCTTTTGCCTCATTATTGCCTCACACCTAGGAAAATTGTTAATTTGTCATGAAGAATTGGTGGGGCTCTCATTTCCTATCCCCATCTTTGCTCCCCTTTCATCCACATGGGGATGGGGATGGAGATGGGGAAGCCCTTTGTAGGGACACTCTTACTCTCTCCCACTGTATAGACCTCAGCTTGAGATCTTGAAGAAACAAGAATGGTGTGACCATGAAGCCACCACTCCAACCAAACCCTACCTATGTTGTGCAGTGTGAATGCAACTGTAGATAGGATTTGGAAACTGAGACTCAGAAACTACAGAGTCCATGCCATAGTCTCTAACTTATCTTATCTCTTTCCAAAGGACAGAGCCAACAAACACTTCACTCATAGAAGTCCCAGAAAAAGAGTGACTGAGATTGTTTGTACAATAATAACTCACAAGGTCAGTCGTTGTCTTGCAAGCAAGCATTATGTTAAGCTTTATCCACTCCAACTTGGGGGGTGAGAGGTCTTGATCAAAACAAAAAACTCTTCTGTCACTCAAGACAAGCTGGTCCCTGGCTCTTCCCTGGAGTGGGCACTCAGCCAGCCAAGCTTTTTAGTTGCCTTTTTCATCATTCATCATTCATGAACAATTGTCGGACACTAACATACCGACGTTAAGGTAAAAGCTTACTCATTGAGAAGGGCAGGTCCACCCATCAGCATAATTATGTAAAGTGATTTGAGTTGTACAGAAAGAAACTTCTACGTCAATGACTCTGTGTACTGGGTACAGGAAAACTACAAAGCTCAATATGATTGACAATCAAAATTAGTAGTAAGGTAACATGTCCATAAAAGCGCTCAGGCTCTAAAATCGTCCACCTCTTGAAATGTACATTATTTGTGCATGTTTTTTTTCCATGGTATCAGAATAGTGTACAAATTGTGTACATTTCAGGAGGTGGGCGATTTTAGAGCCCACTGCATTTGAACTTCAAAAATTCATAACTAATTTCAAAAAGCTCCAAAACACATGAAACAACTTGGGTTAGATGAACCTGTCACCTTAGTGTGGTCTTCCAAGATTTACAGAAAAGATAACATGAAAACTTTAAGATTTCTTTGCAAAAGGCAGTAATGATATCTTCTTCCTGAAAATAATTGTAATTATATGCTTGTGCTAAAAGTGATATTTAAGAAATTGACATAACCCAAGGTAAATGTTTAGTTGGGTTCAATAAAGTTTAAAAAAGGCCTATTGGACCACGATATATTAAGAGTTTTACGTAATATAAAATACAATTGACGTTTCTTTGCGGATAATTAACTATCTACTGTGATTATAGGTTTTGCATTAATTAACAACCCCCTTGGCCCCCTCCCTGCTAAAGAAACAAGAACTGTTGATTTTTTGTAAAAAAAATTACAAACCCACCCTCACAAACGTTGATCTAAAAAAATCTGAATACGGATACGGATACAGAATACCATGTAATACACAATACGATACGGATACGTATATAGAATACGGATACAGATGTAAATCAAATACGGATACTGATACGGGTACGTATTGGAATATGTACTTGGTAAACAGATGATTATCCTATATTGTTTGTGAGAGTTCATGCTTTTGGAAATTACAAAGAGGGGGAGGTGAGGGGGGAAGTTCTAAAAAAAATTAATATAAAAAAATTTAATTTAAAATTTGGGGGTGGGGTGGGTGGGTTAAATAATTAGAAAAAAAACAAAATGGATTTGGCATTGTGCCTCACTATGCACCCCAAAACATGCGAACACACTGCCCTTGAGGCCCTAACTGAAAAAAAATTCAGGATGTGCTTAAAAAAAATTCAGCCCCCTTCCCATGCCGTTGATCTAAATTGCACAAAAAAATTATTTTGATTGAATCCTTGTTGTCAATCTTGAATATAGTACTTATAGAATACATAATACAATATAGATATATGGAATATATGGTATATATATATATATAAATGAATGTATGGTCTATGGTATATAGACACAGGTATTAATATGGGATATTGTGCCGATATACCATATTGATTGTAGTGACAACAACTTCCAAAATATATATAAGTATGGGGGGGGACAAAATGATTTCACAAGCACATTGTGATTGCCAATTAATTAATTGGTAGATTGTGGCATTTGTATCACTATGTACTCAAAATTCACAGACAAAATTCAAAAAAAGGTTGTTTGAAAACGTAAAAAACAACTTTCTAACCTTTTTTTGAATTTTGTCTGTAACTTTTGATAGAGGCTCAAAATCTCAAAATGATTTTTAGAGATGCAAGTCATTTTTTTCCAACTTTTTTTAGTTTAAAGTTTTTTGAAAAAAGTTATTTTATTATGCCAAAATGAGGTCTGAAATTTTGCTTCAAACACACTTTCTACTTTTTACTTAATTACGAGTGATTGAGCTCTTTACTAATTCTAATTAATATGTCCCACATGGGTTGTTCTACCTCCTATCCCCTCATATGTATATAAAGAGCTTCTCTAATAAAATGAAAATCATTCCAAGTTAGAGATGCCTTCCAAACTATGTAAAGTGGTTGTTGGATTCATTGTTTTCAATGAATTAAAAGTCAAGTTTTTACAATTTGATTTCTAAGCAACTAAACTACTTCACTTTATATACCGCACTAGACGGCCCTTCTTGGCTTGTCTGTTGTAGGGCAGAGTAGTGAGGCCCTGGTCTACAAAACCACACGCCGAATATGCATTTGGCGGCCCCTTTTGGCATGTCTTCGTGCGGATGCCCTAATCCTTCAACATCCAAGCAGTGGAGTATGTAGGGTTTTTTGTATTGTAAATTGTAGGCTAGTTTGGGCTGCTAACATCCTAAAGGGGGTTAAGGTAGAACTACCCAACATCACCATCCGCCAATTTCTCCTACCTACAAGATCCTTCCATTTCCGTCAATGGCCCACCCATTACCACAATCTTAGCATCCCTTTATCATAATGGCAATGCACTTAGGGAGTGGACACATCAACCCATGCTTTAATTCACAATTTAACATTTTAGCTTTGAAAAATCACAACAAATTCACTTCTTGTTAGAATGTCTTCATTCTTTTTGCAATTGACTCCTCTCCAAATTTTTCAATTTCTAAAAAATATGTGAGCTAACCGTTATGGAGTCCATATTGCTTCTCCAAAGTACCTCGATAGTGAATCTGTGTAGTAATGGGCAGTTCTACCTTTCCTCTAAAATTCATTGTGCCACTTGTATTTTGCTCCTCCTCTACACATAAAAAATGTCATGTTTCTTTAAATGATCCACATAATTTATTGGAACAATTTTAGGTGTGGTTACATTAGAGCATCTCCACCAGGGCACGCTACGGTGCTCCTACAAGTGGTTTACTGGGCTCTGTTCGTTCTTTTTTGCCCCACCAGTTACAAGTTTTTCATTTTGTCAACATAGGTCACGGGAAAATTTGATCACCACTCACCAAGTTCCAATGCCAGACTTGTTTGACTTAGGACCACGCTACTGGGCAGAATGATGTTTTTGAGGTGTGAGAGTCATTGGCTAGTGTCCAACTTGAATGCAAAAGTCTCCACCCACCTAAAAATAAAACCCATGGTTGTTTTATTTTATTGGCAATGAAACTCGGGTTCCATTTGTTTCAAAAAAAAACAAAAAAAACCCATGGCTGCCAGGCTGTGTAAAATCAACCAATGTGAAGCTACTAATTGGAATTTGTAAATGGGGAATTCAATCACCTCATAAATTATGTTCCCCATAAATTACCTACTTCTTGGATTTGTTCGCAGATTGGAGTGACTGTGTGGGGCCCCGGAATTTTACTGTGCCATGGGAGTCAGAATTGGCACCCCACAGACCATGTGGCATGCCCAATATACTGAGGAGCAGTGGAGATTCTCTCTTCCGGCACAGGGTATGGCGTGGCCGGAAGCTTAATTTTGACCCACCAGTTGCATCCGGGAACATTTGTCAACGCCGGCCCAGGATAAAACCATCGTGACACGGAAAATTGCAGTGTCAATCTCTATTGACCTTGTGCCACGGTATGACAAGAAATCAATATCGTGGTTCAGTTATCGAGGGCTAAGTGGGGTTGGTTCACAGTGCAAGCCTCCAGATTCGCTCAATTTTTTTTTAAATTTAGAATTCCTGATGCGCCTATTAATTGCGCATGAAGATCCACAGTGCAAAGCCTTGATTGGCGCACGGAACAAGCCAACCGGTGGGGGGCTAAAATTTTAATGGGGCCTGTTTGTCAGTCAGGACACGCCACAGGCCATGTGGCGTGCCTGACTTACAGGCCACCGGTGGAGATGCTCTTAGCAATGTTACAGAATGTTCATCCCGTCAATTGTTACTGTACCGACTGTAACTTATTACAGTAAACCTACAGTCCTTGCACTTGCTTCCAGTTCAGTTCCTCCTGGAATTTAAAGAAAAATAAAGGTCCACTGTTGTCGTCAGATTCAAAGGGTTCTCAGGCAATTCTCATCTATTTCCCAGATGTTGCAGTAGTACTTTCCATTGCATTGAATTTAGCTTTTCACTTTTTAATATTTATTACAATACTTTTTTTTCATTTCAAAAAACGTGATGTCCTCTTTACTACAAGTAACGACAACAGCCACAGGTGAATGGCGGGTAACTTGATTGTAAAAAAAACTTTCCGAGCGTTCTATGGTCTGGTGAATGACGACGTTGTGCGGCTCCAAGAGGGCGCCCATGATAGGCAAACTTCTAGCGAGCGATCATCTGGTCCACAGCGTTTGAGGTAATCTTTTTTCTCAATCTCGGTTTGTATGACTCTGAACAATTGTCATATCTCTCCAAGTGTCGCCCCGGCGCAGGGAGCAAACTGGGGTGGGGGGTGGGTTTAGGGTAAATTGGAAATTAGGGTTCCTTCTTAATTAGGGTTTAAAGATTCGAAGTGGGAAGGTTTGGCAAGTGAAGAGCAATGCAGCCCTCATACGCAGAAATCCTGAAGGAGAAAATGGAGCATGCTCCAATAGCGAGATCCGCGGCGGAGGGCAGTCTCAGTGCAGCTGACCTAAAGGAGGACTCAATCGAGCCGGAGCTGATCGCCGCGGTAACCAGCATGGGAAGACATGCGGAAATCCATCCAACTCGAGCTTCCTCTGGGGAGAAACTACCTGACGGTTATGCGCACAGCTCCGCAGGCTTCCTCATCTGCAATACAATTCTTGAAGTAAAGGTGGACCAAGAAGTTGTAAGGAAGGAGATGGAGAGACTGCAACGACATGCGGTGGTCGCTTACTTCGTCGGGGGGAGACAGCCACATGCAGCACTCACCCGTTGGTTGGAGTCAGTGCAAGGGCAGGTCGGAGACTGGGTGGGTCTAGGGAGAGACTTGGGACAAGGGTTTTTTCAGGTCCTCACGCGACAGAGTGCTGCCACGCAGAAACTACTCATGCTCACCCGCACCGTTCGAGATGGGGCACGTGCATTCTCCAGACATGGGCCACAGGCTTTGACGCCAGTCGCCCTGCCCGGTTGAAAGTACCAACGTGGGTCACGCTAAGAGGAATCCTGGGCGAATTTCTAGGAGTAGTCGACGAAATCGCAAGCGGTCTGGGGGTGCTTTTGGGAGGGGACAAACAAAATGCAACATCCACGGACCAACGCTTTTGCATTGCGCTACAGGCTGGGCAGGGTTGGAAGACTCAGTTGGCGGTCACCAATGATGCAACGAAAGAGAGAGTGATCATTGAGGTGGATTACTGCAACCTCCCTATTAGGTGCAGATTTTGCCACGCTACGGATCACCTGATCAAGGAATGCCCAGGTGTGAAGCGCCCCCAGCCACAACCGGATGAGCAGAGAGGCGATCCGCCTACTCCCTCCACAGCGGTACCAAGTCCAGGAGGTGCCAGCAGCCAAGAAGGAATCAACCCCGAACCAATCCTTCCCCCTCCGCCATTATCCCTAGGTGGTCACACCCCAACAATCCTAGCCGGAGGAGCAACATCAGCCGGCGCCATTAGCAGCTCCAGGTCCTTTGGCCGTGCCACCGAAACCGGTTTGGGAAAGGACGGTGAATGGGTGACTGTACCCAGACGAAGAAGCCCCCCACGAGTAGCTCAGCCCAGCAATAACACCGGCCCAGCAGGAACGAGGAACAAGTTGGCCACGACGGCAACCAATCCAGTACGAACGCCTCACTTCCCAGGACAGAGCGAGCCCCCACTGGCACCACCACCAGGCACCTCCATCAGGGGTGGTAACACGACGGAGCCATGCAAAACAGTCCACGGAAGGCCCTCAAAGCAAGTGGGCGTAATCGGCCTCAGCGCAGGGCACACCTCCCCCCCAGGCAACTCTTCCGATTGGCTCCAAGCAAGGGGGGGATTGGCGGGCATCGAAGTCACCACTTCCACAGCCAGACTGCATCCTCCGCAAGGCGGCCCCGCCATCACTCAAAGAAATGAAGGAAGAAGGGAGGAGCTGGAGCCGGCCCCTTCCCTCGAGCCGGTAGGCCCTTCGACAACTCTGTCGACCCCAATCCTTACCAACCACAGTGAGCTGTTCGGCCCCGGAGGGGCGATACAAAGGCAGGCTCTTGTCTCCACAGAGCCTTCAAGAATTCCTCCACCTCTAGGAATCAGCGGCATGGACATAGAAGGTGCCGCCACACAGAACGAGGCTAGATCTCTAGACCTGAACACAGTAGCAGTTTCGTCGGCCTCATTTGCGCGCACCATTAGCAGAGGGGATGCGTCACAAGCCTATCCAGAACAACCTCGCCCGCAGACCAACACGATTCCAATCGCCGACGAAGCGCTAACTCCTCGTCGCAGGATGACGGACGGCCTTCCTGAAAATCTGCACGCTCAATTCCTGGAATGGATGCGCGTAGGGAATGGGGAAACGTCCTTCACACTGCATTCTCATGTCCTGACACCCAACCAAAGAGCCAGGCGCAATGCTGCGGAGGAATCCGCAAGACGCCAACGCTCGTCCCTATTACTGCAGAGGAGAGACACCCCAAGGAGAGGAGGAATCGGCAATGGCCTACTGAACACAGAGCTCTTCCCGGTGCTCTCTCCCCATCTATCCTCGCAATGAAGATCACATTCCTAATGCAGAATGTTCAGGGTCTCAATGACCCTCTAAAAGTGGATGTGATAAGGAATTACTTCAGGCCCCTTCTGAGAGATGTGGGAGTGCTCTGTCTCCAGGAGCACAGGTTAAGAGGAGAAAAAGTGGGCAGGTTCGGTCGCAGCTTTTGGCCCCAAGCAGTTTTCTTAGGCCTAGAAGCAACAGTTGGATTTGGACACGCTCTAGGCGAGGTAGGAGTTGGGACAGGCGGGATCTGTATATGGATCGGGCCTCAGCTTTCCCACCTTATCGCAGGTACTAGCCAATCTTTATGCGGCAGAGCACAGTGGGTAAGAATTAAGGGGCTGGAAGGGGGAGACATATCCATTCTCAACGTGTATGCATCTAACAGCTCTAGAGAAAGAAGCGCTCTTTGGGAAGCCCTCCTGGTTTCCCTACCCAAGGACTACCGATGGATTTTGGGGGGTGATTGGAACTTCGTTGAACGGTAGGAGGATAAGTCCAACCTAAATGGACGCATCATCTCGGATGGAGAAAGTCGCATCTTTTCCCTTCTAAAAAATGCTCTTGGCGTGGAGGATTTCTTCCCTGCAAACAGTAGAATTAAATTCTCGTGGGACAATAGGCGTCAGTCAGGCTTGAGATCCTTAGCAAGACTTGATCGTTACTATTCGTTTACCCAACGAGGAGCGGGGCTAGCCGTCGTCTCCTCCTACAGCATCAGAGGCGACTGTGCCCATGCCAACCAC
Organism: Rhytidiadelphus loreus; assembly: GCA_947034895.1. NCBI lineage: Eukaryota > Viridiplantae > Streptophyta > Bryopsida > Hypnales > Hylocomiaceae > Rhytidiadelphus > Rhytidiadelphus loreus. Next base: position 34,037,301 of record OX344764.1, read on the forward strand.
CTCCCAGTAGCCCTCTCAGTCCTGCTTCGCCCAGAAGCTCTGAGGAAGTCTGCGTTCAAGATGAACAAATTTTACTTAGGCGATCCCAGGGTAAAAGAAGCTGTATCAAAAATCTGGAGCCAGCACCTCCGCCTTGGTTTCCTAGGGAAGCTCAGGAGGGTAATCAAATTCTACAAGCTCTTCTGCATTCAAAGATCGAAGGAAGCCAAGGGCAATGAGACGGCATGGCGAGAGGAGCTGGCCTCACTGCAAGCTGCTATCCAAAGGGACCCCCAAAACAGCGAGTTGCAAGGAAAGCTGGGCTCACTAACGGAACAACTGATAGCTCTGGAGAAGCTCGCAGCAGAAGGTCAACGCGTACGCAACAGGGTCAAATGGCTCAAAGCCGGAGACTCTTGTTCCAAAGAATTTTTCTGTGCTTCCAAACCTCACTCCGGCGCCTCGTGCATTACGGAATTGGTTGATGAGGACGGTTCAGTCAAAACAGATCAAGAAGGCATTGAAGCCTGCTGCTCTCAATTCTTCTCCAAATTGTACGCCGCGCCGCTGGGCAGCCCTGAAGCAGAAGATGCGGCAACGTTAGCACTTGCCACTGTCAAGGACAAGATCTCTCCAACAATGAAGTCAATGCTAAGTAAGCCCTTGTCAATGGCCGACTTAGACCTAGCCATCGAAGGATTAGACTACGGGAAAGCCCTAGGCCCAGACGGAGTCCTCACAGAATTCTACAGGAAATACTGGGATATAATTAAAGACGATTTCTTAGAAATGGTCTCCCAGTCAGTGGCTGACCGGAGGCTGCCAGCCGGGATGACAAAGGGTCTCATAACGCTGTTGCACAAGGGGGGCGAAAGAAACCGGTTGAATAACTGGCGTCCTATCACCCTTCTGAACACATCGTACAAAATTATTGCCAAAGCTCTTCAGCTCAGAATCCAGCCTATCCTCATGGAGGTGATAGACATGGATCAAACGGCTTTCTTGCCACTGCGCTTTATCTTAGACAATATCCTGTTGTCCCACGAAACCATCGCCTGGGCTGACCAATCCAAACAACCCCTCATATTCCTCAAGCTTGACTTTACTAAAGCTTTTGATACAGTAGATTGGACATTTTTGTCCAAAGCCATGGCAGCCACGGGCATACCGGCTGAATTCATTTCCTTGACTGAGATGTTGTTAAGGGACGTTCAGGCATCAGTCAAGGTGAATGGATCGCAATCCCCGTTGTTTCCAATTTTGAGAGGGGTAAGGTAGGGCTGCCCCCTCGCCCCGTATCTCTTCTTGATTGTCGCAAATGTCCTCAACGGGATGGTGAAAACTGAGGCTGCAGAGGGGCGAGTGAAGGGGATCAGGCTGCCAGGAGGAGAAAAGCAACAAATTATTGGACAATTCGCGGACGATACGTCTCTCACCCTCCTTGGTGAGGAAGAGCCTGTTAAAGCCATGATATCCCTACTGCATCGATTCTGTCTCGCTTCTGGATTGGTCTTGAACTGGACAAAATCATGTGGGTATTGGAGTGCAGGGGGGGTAGTATTAAGGCCATAGTGGACCCATCAGCTGGGCTTAGTATGGGTGGAAGGAAGCGAAGTTATTAAACTGCTGGGGACTCCTTTCGGTCTGAATCTATCCACCGGTTCTGTTGATAAATTCCTGAAAGACCGGATCACGCAAAAGCTGCAATACTGGTGTACAGCTAGGATTAACTCCACAGGCAGAGGAATCATAGTCAATAGCGTCCTCCTTTCTTCCGTGCTTTTCTTTGCTTCCATCTGGGGCGGCTCCCTTGCAGGTATCAAGAAAATTACATCGTGTGTAATGAACTACATGTGGTCGGGCTCCATGCACAGAGCCCGCACCAAAGTAGCGTGGATTCAATGTTGCCAAGCGAAGGAGGAAGAGGGGCTAAACGTGATCCATCCGCAGGACGCGCTCACGGCGCTAATGACAAAATGGATAATAAAAGCGTGTGAGCCTGGGACTTCAAATCTACAATTCATGCTTAGGTACAGGCTCAGCAAATTCCAGCCGTATCCCAAGGGCAAGTGGGCGCCCAGCCTGGAATACTTTACCCTTCCCAGCTGCCAAGTCCTGAAGGGATCCACGACATGGTCCAGAGTTGGCACCTCCTGGAAAAAGTTAAGGCAAGAGATTCGGCCTGTTCAGCCCAAGCTAAGTGAGGAAGCGGAAGTAGAGTCATTTTGGTGGGCACCACTCCTGCCCTTAATCAGGGCAGGTTTCTCGAAGGCTAGAGCGTCCCAGTTGCACCGCAAGGGACTCCGCCAGATCAGAGATGCTCGCAAAGGGGGAATATTTATGACCGCCAGGGAAGCATCTGCAAGCTTTGGCCTCAAAGCAGAAGAAGAAGGAGCATGGCTTGAGGCAATCCGGGCCATTCAAGGTCGCTGGGGGAACCTACTGTCCCCAACCCCCACCCCTGCACAAGAATGAGTGGGTGGGTTGGTTCACGAACGACAACCAACTGCCGCTTACAGTGCTGCAGGTTCCGCAATGCGCCTCGGTGCACATCGGCCAGCCCGCGATCACCTGGCCTCCGGCTTGGGACAAACCAGGCTTCACAGTCCTTCCGACATCCAGCACCCTGCTCGCCAACCCTGCTGGGCATTGGGACAACACGGATCGGTCAATTGTCGGTGCCTTCCACAGAGTCAGGATTACACAAATCCTGAGAGGCCCCAAGAAGGCGATCGTCTCACTTTATTATGGGCGCATTGATCGCATTACGTGGGATCCAAGCAAATTTGTCTGGAACACTGATGGTCGTAAAGTCCCCATGATGAACTTCTCAGCGAGCCTGGGTAGGACACTACTGAAACGTGGGCACTTGGTCCCTAATCCAACGCGCAAATGGAGCGGGGCTTTGCCAGCAGACTTTGTACTCAGATGGCGCACTGTGTGGCCGGTGGAGAGGGTTAAAAAAGAAGCTAGCCTTCTTTGGCTAATATGGCACAAAGCTGTGGCCGTGAATCAATGGAGAGGGTGCATTGACGGAGCGGTGGACATCAGATGCGCTGTCTGCCAAAGACGCTCAGACGAAACTGTGCTCCATAGGTTCTGGGAATGCCACGCAGCGCAGCTGGCCTGGCAGTGGGCATTTCACATTCTGAATGCGCTTCTGGTTGGTAAGGACGCTCCCGGCCCCCGGCGCCCCCTTACTTGGCATCAAGGGATCTTCTCGATAAGTATTCCTCGTAAATTCAATCAAGTCAAGCGCATCTGGCTTGAGCTACGCACTACTATGCTGTGGGCCCTTTGGATTCAAAGAAACGACAAGGTCTTCAACAATGTCGATTGGACCCCTGAGCGCCTTTGCAACCATATTTGGAGAGGGCTCACGGATTATGGCAGGGCGGAATGGGCGAACGTGTGTATCAAACGGTCCCGCTCCCCGGAGTACCTGCGCAAGCTTCACAGCGCATTCGTCGCACGTAGGTATAGAAAGGACGTCTTCGCACGGATGATCGATGGGCAGCCTCGTTGGGAACCTGGTGGGCCGAGCGACAGCTTCGTCTTCCAACCTCCTTGACTCTGAACCCGGCCGGGGCGGGTGCTTATTCTGTTCGCCGGCCGCCTGGGACTCGTCTCTCGCTGCGCATGGCTGCTGATTGTTGGCTCACCTGCCCTGTTGGTCGGCTCCCTTGCTTCCTGTCTTTCTGGTTGTCCCTCTCTTCCTCTTCTTTTTCTCCTTTTTTTCGTTTCGGTTCTTTAGCTCCCCCGCCAGGCCACTTGTGGCTGGTGTTTGTAATTTATCTTTCTGCAATGAAATCCCGTTTCATTTGTTTCAAAAAAAAAAAAAAAACTTTCCTGTTTTGAGCCGTGTTAGTTGTATGGTGTTCACCTCTTGTAGCTAATTTGGGAGCTTTGATTGTAAATATGAATTCAAAATTTGCCAATTTTATCACGTGTGAAAACGCAAGAATTTTACCTTAGGAAAAAAATTCTTGGGTTTTCACCTTGCGTGGCCTACTTCGTGGGATAGGTTTAGCATTTAGCATTTAGAACTTCATTTTTAGAAGATTCATCATGAGGATAGTCAAAGGTAGCAAGTTTCAAAGATCAAAGTGCTTGAGTGATAAGAGCATCTCCTACCCACCACTAAAGCAACCCTACCAATGGATTTTTGAGATGGTTGGAGCGGTGAAATTCAATTTCCAATAGCATTGCAGTTGCATATGTAGAGGTGTAGGCCTTGTAGATTCAACCTCAACCCTCGTATAATTTTAGTTTGTAGAGGGGACATTCACAGCCCTTGTTGTTGTTGGATTCCGTGTTCTAACAAGTCAAAGACCAACGTGGAATCTGTTAGTAGTCACATTTGTAGGCTAGGGAGAACCAAAGCCCTCACTTATCTTCCCAAAGTCCTCGGGTTTTTTCTCATGGTTGCATGTTAAGAAAAAGACATCCTATTTTGTATTTGATTAATCTGTTTTCTACACCACTCTTAACTTATTTTGGGCCTCTAATAGTATGTATAAATTCAAAATTTTCAAATTTTGTGATGTGTGGCAAATAAGTGGTTTATGTATTTTTTTCTATTGAAATAGGGATAAAAATAAAGGGTGAGAGAGGGGATCACTTCACCCAAACCTATTTGTAAATGAAGAGGTAAGAGTTGTGAATTGGATGATTTTTTGAATCAAGAGGTAAATGTTGTAGAAGATTTAGTACATTGTGACTAATATCCAAAAGGTCATTAGTTACCTTAGTCACATTTGATGAAATGTTTTACAATTCTTACCTCTTGATTCAAAAAATTGTCTAAGACATTCTCAAAAGTTGTAATAAATCCTATACAAGTATATTAACATATGGAATTGGACATGTCAATGCTCATTTTTATTTATTTTGGGGTTGAAAATTAAAACAATTCAAAAATTGTGAAAAAATCTAAAAGTGTTTGTTGCTCCTACAAATTTGCACTTGAGGGTCTTATATAGTGTAGAAAATATATACAAGTAGTCTAAGGAAATTTAAATCCCCCTCTCAAGAATTGTGGGAGATTTAGTATAATTGTAATTAATATGACAAATGCCCCAAAGGGGCTTCAATTACATTAGATACAATTGTACTAAATCCTCTACAATACTTATCTTTTGATTCAAAAAATCATCCAAGACACTCCCAATAGTTCCCAAAAAATCCTAAATAAGCATATTATTATATAGAATTGGACATGTCAATGCCAATTTATTTATTTTTGGGTTGAGAGTTAAAACAAGCCAAAAATTGTAAAAACAAATCTAAAAGTGTTCAATGCTCCCACAAATTTTCACCTATGTGTTTTATATAGTATAGAAAATACATACAAATTCTATTACACCTATATACAAATTTGCAGGAGCATTGAACATTTTTAGATTTTTTTCACAATTATTGGCTTGTTTTTAACTCCCAACCAAAAAATAAATAAAAAATGGCATTGACATGTCCAATTCCATATGCTAACATGCTTAGTTACCATTTATTGTAGTTGTTGGGAGTATCTTGGGTGATTTTTTGAATCAAGAGGTAAGTATTGTGGAAGATTTGTTCATATGTGATTAATGTGACTAATGTTCTTTTCAAGCATTAGTCACATTAGTCACAATTGTACTAAATCTTCCACAATTCTCGAGTAGGGGACTTAAATTTTCATTGAATTTATACATATTTTCTATACTATGTAATCCATCTTGGTGCAAATTTGTGTGATCATGGTTACTTTTAGATTACAAAAAATTAGGTTGGTTTGGGAAGAGACTACCAATGAAAGAAAGCTTTGCAAGAAGCTCCATGTCTTTGTAGGAGCTTGTTAAGGATGTGTCTCTCCATGGCAATTTTTCCCTTGCCACAATGGCTTCGAGTCACCTACCAACAATTGCTTAAGAAGTCATTTACTAGCCTTCTTGCTTTGGGCTACAAGAGGTTTTCTAGCCCTACTTTGCTACTAGATCCTTGACTCTGCCATTCTCCCCTTGGACATCTATGCGGTGGGCTCAAACCAAGAGGGTAGTAGGACATGTTCTAAGGAAATGGAGGAGCATCTAAAGAAAAGACTACGTTTTACATGCTTCAAACTTGGGCATCAATCATCAAGTCGCTTCTAGAATTAGAAGCGTAAAACATCAATTTTAATGGTTGAGGATGGAGCTAAAGAAAGTGATGGTGATGACAAAACAATTAATGTCTCGATAGTAGTTATGAACATAGAGGTGGAGCATGAACTAATGGTGATTCAACTTAAGGGTTTAATGATGGCTCAACCTCCCAACCTTAGAAGAGAGCACAAAAAGAGTTTCTCTTTCTTCTCCCCCATGCCTTGTTTTATAGTCACTAGATTATTCTATTTTTCCTTCATCTAAACTATAGTCTTTTCCTTAGATTTTCTAATTTTAAACTGATACTAAGTCTAAAATCTTTTATTACTTTAGTTCTACATTTAGACTATTTTAATTCTAAAATTAGAACTTACTATCACCATGGGAGATGGTTCACTCCTTTAGCACTTTAGTTCTATAGTAAAAATTTACTATCATTAGATAAAGAGATGACTCACTCCCTTGCACATCTCATCCATTTGAGTTGTACAACCTTCATCTGTCTAGATTCACCATTGAGTTCACCATTTGCTTATACACTAGCTACATCCAATTTGAGGGTAGTCTATTCATCCCTCAAATACTAATTCAAAGAGTGCTTGAGGTATATCACATTTATGCTAAGTCACAAATACAATGATTGAATATTAAATACATTTTATCCCAATATAATTTTGTTAATAATTAAAAATACATAAATAACTCAATTTTGTCTCAAAGTTTTTTTTGTAGAACTTACTTAATTGTCTAAGGATCCACTCCACCCTCCCTATCCATACTCTTCATTATAGAATTGTTTTTTTTCAATTTTGTTTGATATATTTCACGGTGTTGATGTGCTCCCACCAAAAAGTTGAAACATCCTCACAGTTGAAAAAAGAAAGTTTTTTTGAACACTAGCCTGCAATTTCAGATGACTTTGAATGCCATTTGGGGAAAAAAATTACACCATGGACCTTGAATTTAAATTTTTTTGTGTTGAAAGTCTAGAAATTAAAAAAAAAAAAAATATGATTGATTTTCATTCTTTAAAAAATTGTTCAATACAAATAGGTCCAAGATTGAAAGAAAAACTAAATCTTTAATAGCTCTAATATGGGATTGAAACACAATAATCTCAATGGTGAGATTGTTCTAAATAGAAAAGTTAACCTTGTCAAACAATTTTTTTGAAAAATTGTGAAAATTGCATTCAGAATTGAATCCTATAAGTTATTTTTTCAAGAAGATGCTCAAATTGCCCAAAAAACAAGATTGTTCATAACTTTTACATTACTAATCCAAATGGAATAAATCAAAGCTTCACATGTAGACAAAAATATGATCTTTAAGAAGAAAAAAATTAAAAAATTAATTTCAAATTTTTGTAGATTTATTTTTTTGCCCGGTGACGTGTAAATTATGTTTAAGATGCCATAACTTTTGCTCTCGGGCACCAATTGAAATAAAATTTATATTCCCACAAAGCTCATAAGTTTTCCTATCTTATGGGAAAGTTTCAAAAAAATTCACTGAAAATTGAGATCATAGAAACTTGCCCGAAATTCATTTTGTCCCCCGAGGGGACAATGGTCCTTTAGGGGTTAATCCATCCAACGGATAAGGATTGTTTCAATTGGGGCTAGATAGTTCTAACTAAGTCTTATTAGGTCATTCTTTCGTGCACGCACTCGATTTTGTATGACGCTTCTGTAGTGACGGATGCGAGCAGAGCTTATCCGCGGAGCAGAGCTCGTCTCACGAGCTCCTACGGCGGCATGTTCGTCGAGCAAGAAGATTGTCGCTCATCATCGAAGCCTCTCACTCCTCTCCCAGTCGAGCTATTTTTCAGTAATATCGTAATTGGAATTTTTATTTTTACTTTTGAAAACAAATCCAAAGAGTCATTCCAATTCCGTTAAAAGTGAAATTTCAAATTCTCTCCAGTATTTATGAGCTCCAATACTGACAGCTGTGGATTCCCACCTGCGGTACCTGCGGAAACAGCATTGGAGACAAAACTTAAAAGGAAAGGCCCAAAGGCTAAAAAGAACTGCGCACCATCCCCAGCGTTTATGTACCTACGTCACGCCACTCACGCGATGCGAACGCAGCAATACACTGAACTTTAGAAGCGATTTTGACAATATGAAGTTTTGCTAGTTTTGCCAATTCACAGGTATTGCTGATACAGAATTTGCCAAGTCTCCGTTTAGATTTGTGTTAGAAGATTCGGTTGAGAGTTTGTCAATGCTTTTTATGATGCATGAGCTTCTGTATGGGTGGCGAGGTGGGTTCCGCGGCGACAATTATGGAGCCAAGGATTTTTTGGGGATGGCTGCTGGGAGTGCTGGAGACCCCACGCACACGTTCATCTGGTCGCGGCTGTGACTTCATGTACTGTGCTAACTTAATTGCTACGGATTTGTACAGTACAACTGGTTGCACAGTACGACGCGTACTCATTTAGGGGAGGCAACTTCTAGCCCTGGTGGGAACCAGCGCCGTTCTCAGATTCATTAACTTACGTCTGACTACGATTCTGCGCCACGATTTCATCAGACTTTCAATTCTCTGGAGACAGGTGAGCGTGCTTTTGTGACTTCAAAAGCTTTTGTGCTTTTGATATCTGTCATAGTTGCTTGAGTGAGCTCGCGCCCCAAGTCGGCGTCATGGATGGATTGTCTTTTGTTCACTGAGTGGTGTGGCGCTTGAATTGTGAGAATTTTGTGGTTTGTGGCTTTCTTATTATTGTCGGCGTCGACTGGAGGAATTAGGTTTCGTCACAGATATGGCGGCTCGACTAGACGAGTGCGACCCGGGAGTTCAATAGTTGCAGAGAATTCTGCCGTGGTTGCTTGCTTACGGGATGCTTTGCGTCTTCAGTCTGGTGATGAGGTGTCAAGAGGGGGCTAACGAATCCTGTCACACGTCAGTCTGTCTTCGTCGGGATTAGTACTATTTCGTGTCGTGGAAGTGATGTTTGAGGGTCAAGTGTAGGATCGAAGCGAATCACAGAAAATTTCGTTTTGTTTTAGAGTTTCTGCCCTCTCGCTAAGCTTCCAAGCATTGGGTTCTTCCGTAGCGCGCGAATAGTCTCGCGATTTGGTTTTCGGACAGCTGCAGTGAATCGAGTTCTTCGTATATCGGTAGTGTCAATGCTTTTTCAAAATTGTAAAAGTGAGGTTGCATTGACTAGACCTATCCCTTCATCAATCATTTCAGTATGAATGCGGAGCGTTTCTTCCGTCGATGCACTCCTCCTTCTGCGCTGACAGAGCATCAGCAAGCCCTTTGCCCTCCTGAAGATACAACTGTAACGATCCGCATTATACGGGTATACTCCAATTTGAATTCTAAAATGATTAGAAGCGACGCAGTTGATTCTCTCGATTTTACTTTTTCTGTACTTGGGTTAGGTGACGTCTGGCGGGCCTGAATTTCTGGAGGCTCTGGTCGGTTTCGTCGGGTACCTTGCTAAAGTTAGTAAATTGTCCGGGGGTATGAGCTGGCGGTCAGCCACGAAGACCAAGATTCCTAATCTCGGCTTCTTCATTGTACTTGAAGTATGAGAATTATGAAATATATTACGGACTGCGCTGATTGATGGGCCTGGTATCCAGGTGTAGGCATCAAAGGGGAATTTGTGAACACTCCATAGTGATTCAACTGTGTGTGTAACTGTAATCGTGACGCATCATCTTCCACAAAATTCTCGTGCAGCTTTCGTGTAAAGAAAGAGGACATTGCGGGTCAAGCTCTTGACTTGCATTATGCTTTGTGGAATAATTTCATTCCGTCACTAAGGATAGGCCTGTTTGATTGTTATGCTTTTTCCAGGATCATTTAACGGCCAGACCTCCGCGTTTGAACTAGTTCCTCAACTCCTCCACGGGACCCTGTTTCTTTCGCAATTGCACTAGTGTCTGCAGTCAAGTGCGTGACATGGGAAGGAAGGAGGGCGGGAGCACATGGGTGGTCCTGCAGGATCTACACTTGTGGTTTCTAGGACCAGATAGGCACCATAAAACGTGAAACAAGTGTTGAAATCTTTTGGACCTCGATTTTTAGTTTGGAAACTCGAGCAGTCGGTAGTTTGTTTTCTTGTGGGATTCGATATGGCAGCGAGGAAGATCCTAGAGGGCCAACGAAGTGGGAAATACTCGAGAAAGACTGGTTGTAGTGGCTATGGACTGGGTAGCTTTGTGCTGCTGGCTTGCAGCGCAGCTATGGTGGTCTTCTGCTTCATGTTTGTGGACATGAAGTCCTTGTACGACAGCACGGACTTGCGGGAATTCATCTTGCAGAGGGACACTCTGACTGTCAGATCATCATCGTCCTTGTCCAGATATGAATCTGAGGAGGGCACCGAGATTATTATGGAAATGGACACAGCGGAGGTAGTTGTCGCCAATCCTTCGGTTGAAGCAGCTAACGCCTCGTTGCAGCCTGCGGATGGAGCTCAGGAATTTGCAAGCAATGTTAACAACACCGTACCTGATTCTAAGGTAGGGAACAATTCCAATCACCTTTACTTATCTTGGTAGATTTCCATTATAAGAACCGCAAATAGAAATAGCTACGCCACGAGAGGCTCAGTCACTTGTTGCACTATGCCACTGTCTTTCTTTTCGAGTAGCAACTTACTCAAAATTCCTCACATTTACTGAAGATGTAGCTTTCGCCAATGCAAGGTCTCCTACCCTTTGGTTCAGAGTCAGTGAATTGTGGAACTTATCTTTATTTTCAAGAGGATTCCAATGTCCTCAAATACACAGTATTTGGATATGGTATAAATTAGTTTTGAATTGTGAGTAAGATTTTATTCTTGAGCTGTACATTGTCATGTTCACTAAATTCTAGGTCTGAACTTGTCAGTTACAATTACTCTACTCACGGCCTACTAACGGAATTGGGTTGGGATGGGTTCCACAGGAATGGGTTACCCAGCGTAATGTTCCCATTCACAACGACTCTGAGGAGCCCCAATCCGACGTGTCCCATGTTGAGTATAAGTCTGACGATTCTCATTCTGAATCCCAAGCGGAGGTGTTAGCGATGCCGGGCAATAACCGCAGCTCTCTGGCAGGATGTGATCTTTACCATGGACAATGGGTGTATGACGACACATACCCTTTATACAGATCCAGGAACTGTGCTTTTGTGGATACAAGCTTTCGGTGTGAGGAGAATGGTCGACCCGACCAAGACTTCATGAAGTACCGCTGGCGACCGCATGACTGTGATATGCCGAGGTACTCATTCCATCAGTCCTTCACATACTGCAAAACTTGTCAAAATTGTACAAAGACATGTGCACTTCTTTGTGTCTTATTATCCCATTTCACATGCACAACTTCAATGTTACTGCCATTGCGTTTGTAACATGGTAATTAACGCTGGAGGGGGTAGAAATCCATGATCCACCCCTTTTCCCAATACCTTCGATGATCGTCCGTGTGCTAAAATTGATTGATTAGAATTTATGCTTAATATACACTTTTCAAAAGTCATATGCATTTTCATGAATTTGGTGTACTCACCGAATTCGTTAAAATTGTACGTGACTCTTGAAAAAGTTCTTTAACTGCAAATTCTCATCAAACAGTTTTAGCACACAGACGGTCATCAAAGATATTGGAAGTAGGGTTGGATGGTTGTTTACCCCCTCCAGTTTTAATTACCATGTTAGAGGCACATTAGCTGTAACATTGAAGGCTGTAAAGGTGAAATGGAATAAGGCAGAAAGTAGTGCTCATTTCTCTGTGCACATTTGAGAAATTTGTGTTGATGTCTTTTTGTTGAAGAGTTTTCTGTTAGAAAAGGCTACCATGATGTTAGAGACCAGGCCATGCTGATGGTTGGAAGGCTAATATGGTTGCAGATTCGACGCTCGAGAGATGTTGGAGAGGCTGCGGAACCAAAGGCTAGTGTTTGTTGGGGACTCTCTGGGGCGGAATCAGTGGGAGTCCATGTTGTGCATGCTCTCAGAAGCGGTCTACAACAAATCCAAGATTTATGAAGTGAACGGGAGATCCATCAGTAAGCACATGGGTGAGCTGGTGTTCCTGTTCGAAGACTACAACTGCACGCTGGAGTATTTCAGGGACCCTTTCCTTGTTCCTCAAGAGCGTCCTCCTGCGGGTTTCCCCGCAAATGTGACTAGCATTCTGAAGATCGACGTAGTCTCCTGGAGTGCTAAACGGTGGCATGGCGCTAATATCATGGTCTTCAATTCTGGTCACTGGTGGTCTTGGGAGAAGATTGGACGCCCGTAAGATTCCACTCCTTGTACCTAGTTTATGTTTTGTACTTTTGCTCTGTACTTGACATTCTTGAACCCCCGATGCGAGGTTTATTTCTATTTCAATATGCAAGACTGTGGCATGAGAAGAGAGAGAGAGAGAGAATTTGAATTCAATTGTCTAGAGATGCGTGCCTTAATCTACAGTACCAGTGTAGAAGGGACCATTTTAGCAAGTTCAAGAATGTTTATGTAATTATTGGGAAGATTCGCTTTATGATGTTGTCTAAAATTTTCGAGATAATCTAATTTTACTGAAAATCTCTGTTGGCATATATTCCTGTGCCTTGGTTGCAATCATTGGTTCTTTCTCTTAGAGAAGAAGAGAAGAGACGTTGATACGAAGATCATTCTGATTGAAGTGTTTATTGAGGTAGTTCTATTGACCAGCGTAGACGGAGGTAGTGAGCTGTATTCCTCTTGAGTTTGGGAGCACCCTAGGTTTGTGACTCCAGCGGATGGGCTTGTGGAAGCAGCAGCTGGATTGATATGCCTGGGTTTTAATTGCAGGGGTGGCCGGTTTTATATGAAAAAACATTTGACGGAGCACAGCAATGAAGATGCGTTTAAAACTGGTTTAAAAACCTGGGCATTGTGGATGGAGCGTCACCTTGACCCCGCTGCTCAAGTGTTTTTCCGAAGTTTTGCTTCGGTTCATTTCAGGTAGAAATATGCTTTGTGCCCCTTACCCTTTAAATACCTTGCTCGGCTGTGCTTGGAACCACCATTTTCAAGGTTCACTTTTTTGCTTAGGAAACAGTCACAACTCCGAATAGCAAATGCCGTTTGAAGAAATTTCACATTCATTTGGCTTCCAGGACTGCTAGTTCCCTGTATTCACCACTGCTCAGCCCATCAGGATTCTGATTTTTGCATGATGACAGATGTACTTCGTGACAAAAACATACTTCACTAGCATGTACTTTGAATCTTGATAAGTTAATGACCATTCTGACACATAAATGGTCAACTACTTGAGAATTGACATGATCTAAATCTGCAAACTTATCCATTATTGTTCATTTTCATTGGAATGTGCTTTTATAATTCTTTGATTCTTTGTGTTCACGATGTACAACATTAGATTTTACTCGTTTTTCATGATGATAGACAGTACTTGACTAATAATACTTTGCTAGCACAGACTTCAAATCTTTAAGTGTATGACTGTTTGACACATGGATAGTCATCTTCTGAACCTCGAGGTCCAAATCTGTAAAGTTTTCTTCTAATGAACGGGTGAATCACTAATTTGTGCAGAGGAGGAGCATGGAACCACGGAGGCCATTGCCACGAAGAGGTGAAACCCCTGACGGATGAGGAGGTAGAGAAAGAGCAGCCAATTCCATGGACCAACAAGCACATCAAGGCAGCCATCAACAGAAACATCAAATCAAAGCGGAGCGCGGTGGAGTTCATGGACGTCACCACATTGACAAACTACAGAGCTGACGCTCATGCAGGTCTGTATGGAAAGGACACCAAAATACATGGTCTCCCTCCCAAGCATCGCCAGGACTGCAGCCATTTCTGTTTGCCTGGAGTTCCTGACACATGGAACGAGGTTTTGTTCGCATCTTTGCTCGCAAGGGGGCAAGGGGTTTGGGGGGAGCCTGTAAAGTATTAGTTTTATTTAAAATTCATCAAGAAAAAAAATGATTCTTTTGTTAGAATAAGTGTGTCTGCCTCAGAATGTAGATGCCATTCGACCACCTAGTTTGGTTCGATACTTGAGTTGCTCCTGTTTGTTGGGATCCTCATTTTAGGTTCTGTAATTAAAGCCCATTTTTTGTAGGACCTGGCAGAATCAAAATCAAGTATAGGGTTTTCAACCGCTGTTGGCGTGTTCAATTCTGAGCTCATTAGTCACTCGCCTGCGGAGTGCTTGTAAGCACAGATGCAACTTGATTTGGTAGTAATCTCGAGAGCTCTATGTGATACAGTAGTCCAATTCCCTGTTGGATTCAGTCGGAAATTGATTGAGAAAGAAGGAAACCTTTCTTCTCTGAGTTTTTTTAATTGTAAGTTTCATTCTTGTTAAAGTTTCTCAGGAGCCTTTGTCTGTCCTGACTCCTGAGTATTGACAACAATATTTTTGCAAGTCCGGTTCGTCCGAGAAGTATGCAGTGCTCTTGTCTGGTGAGAACTTGAAGTGCTCATCATTTTGCAATGAAATTGAAACCATAAAAAAGTCTGTGGAGTGCATTTGCAGTCAAGAGTGGTACTGGATCCTTTCCAATCTGACTTCAAAAGTTTCTGAAGTAATCAACACGCCCTCAGGGTGATCCTCTTCCTGAGACAAGTACAACTACCCAAAATGTAATTTAGGAGGTCCAGAAAGCGTGCCTTTAACCCTAAGGTAGTCTCCTCTTAAAGCGACCTTTTAAGAGTTGATTGCATTTGGGGGAAGTTAAACTCCATGAAATAATTTTCAGTAAATTTTCATACAAAGAAAAATGGAATTAACATCTACTCTAACCCAAGTCATTTCACATTTTTTGGAGTGACACAAATTTTTGAAGTTGAAACGTTGTGGTCACTAAAAGCAATCACGTTATGAAATGTACACTATTGGTACATTGAAGAAAGCAAAATGAAGAAAGAAAAATGTACCTCTGTGATAGAGGTTCCTTTTAGATCACAATTACTTTAGAGCACCCTACTTTAAGGACATTGCGGAACTAAAATGACTTCACTATTAATTGTAGAAACAAAGAATGCAGTTATTGGTTCAATAATTGCAGTGTTTTGGTGACTACCTTGGTCATGGGGGGCCTCGTCCTTCCAAGGTTAAGAATTGATTACATTTTGGGGGAAGATAAACTCCTTGAAATATTTTTCAATAGATTTTCATAAAAAGAAAAATAGAATTGACATTTAACTCAAGTCATTTCATATTTATTGGACCTTTCTGGAATTAGTTAAGAATTTCTGAAGTTGAAATGCAATGGTCATTGATGGTGCATTGAAGAAAGCAAAATGTAACTATGTATTAAGGTAAGCCAGCCCATTACCGTTAATTTTCCAACTCAGTGAGTAGACCAGCCCAATTCCGTCACCTAATTTTGTCCATAAAACATCCAAATTCATTCGTCTTATGATAGAAATTAAAGCGTTCTATGATAAAATCTGATTTTTTATGACAACAAGGGATAATGTGTCACTCCATTAATGGTTAGTATTTTGTACTTGACTTGGGCGGTTATGGGTTCATTAGGAAACGTTTATTACTGTAGTCTACTGACGGTTTTGTAATTTCAGTCCAATTACTTCAAAAATTTATAGAAATTACAGTTTTAATCGAAAAATTATAATTCCACTTGGGTTTGATTTGTGAAACAAGCACACACCTCTGAAAAATATGTACCACTACTGAAATTGGCCCCAAGATATTCAGATTGCAAATTAGGGGGGTGATAGGTAGTTCTACCTTAGTAGTCGCTTTTGGCCCTGCAGAAGACTGTGAGTTATCACGACGTTCCCGGGCGTTCCCATGCTGCCAAATCGGCATGTTGATGTGGTCGGGCGATGGATACATCGACAACATATTATTTAATTATCTTTTAAAAATAAATAAATATTTTTTTAAAATTTAAATTTAAAATTTTTAAATAAAAGTTTTTAATTTTTAATTTTTTAATTTAATTTTAATTTTTTTAATTATTAAATATTTTGGACAGCAGAACAATGTTCACAAGAATGGGAACATAGATGAAACGGCCTTCTAGAAGCCTAAAAACACATGTAATGCTTGATTAGTTTTTAAACCTCCTACCTTACTATAGATTCTAAAGTGAAGAAGATGTCTATTGTGGTGTAATAATATTTTTTTTGAAGAACAATTGCGATTCCACGTTAGCATTTTTGTTTGAGGCAGTCAACCTTAGACAAATTATTGATTTATACTTCAAAAATATTACTGTTTTATATGAAAATTTAAAGAATTACCAAAGCAAATCAATCAATAACTCTATAATGATGGATAAGTTTGAGATATAGCTAGGTGTGATCCAACTTTTCTCTCTAAACATTGAACCCCAGTTTACATCCCTCTAATCTCAATCTTCCTACATAATGAGAGATAGCTTATCTATCTAAAGCTTAAGACTTTAGAAGACAAGTCTCGGAAATGAAGTATCCTTAAAGGTTGCTTAACACTTAGAGTGAAGTGAAGAAAACAAAAAACTATAAGCACTCTCAATGGTTAAGAGCTTAGAAATTGCTCCAATTTTACCAATTAAGATAATTGTGTCTAATTTTGACCCCTTTTTAAAACTAACCCCTATAGATTCTTGCCTAAAATGAACCATCTCTATTTTAGTGAGCCTAAAATCTCTTTTGGGTTAATATATTTTCAATTGTTTGAAAATTCATAATTTGTTCATATAGGGAAAACATACATAAGAAGAAAATCTATAATACGGTACTCTTTTGACTTCCAACAATAACCAACAAATAGTAGATAATTCTATAATAGGAATAATGCTTAAATGCTTCTTTAAACACGTTGAAGTCTAAGGTAACTTTGCCTATCACAGGCAAAATTATACTAATGGTGTACATTCCAATTCTGAAATGTGCACCATTAGAATAATTTAGTTTGTGATGGGCTCCCTCCCATTTTGCCTCTCATATGCAGAGTTACCTTAGTTACCCTCAAATTTTTGAGCTTAGAAATGGTCCCAACTTGACCGATAAGCGATATAGTTTTCATGAAGTGTAAAGTCCAAGTTCTCAGTGTATGAATGGTTTTCGCACAGAGCTCCGAGCTTCTGTAAACCCTCCCTCCAAGTCGCTGCAGACTACCGGCAACTTACTCTGTTTCCCGGACCATCTCCACGGCGCCAAGAGATTGTGCAACCATGGGGTTGTACCAGATAGTGGAGGCCTTGCTACTGATGACCAACGCCGTTGCTATTCTCAACGAAGATCGCTTTCTTTCCCCTAGTAAGATCCAGCTGTCATTTCTTCCTACGCATTTCGATTCACTTCTCATTTGTGATTGATGTTTTGTTTTGCGCGATCGGAGCTTCATTTGATTCACACGTCGTGGGGTTTGGCAGTGGGCTTGGGTATTGCCGACATGAGTAATGGAAGGGTGTCGCCTTTCAAGGGCCAGATGGTGGGGTTCATCCACGCTGTGCAATATTTACGAGGTGAGCGGCATTCGTACGTTTTCTTATCATGGCGCAATTAGGGTTTCTGCGCATAATGCGACCAGCTCCATCGTTAGGGTTATCTGAGGTTTGGTCTTAAATCGCCGGTAATCGCGCGAGGATGGTGATGATTGTGTTCGTTTCAAAATAGCGTATGGTTTTTTTTAGGGTTCCGGGTGATTGCTATTTGTGAACAATATTGTGCTTAGTTTGAAGTATATGTTTCTCCTCCTCTGAAATCTAAGTTATACACGTTTCTAAATGTGACGCCATAAAAATCATGAAAAATGTGGAAAAAGCACAGATTGATTTTGAGAATGAATATCTCTGTAAAGTTAGAACTCTTATAACTTTTGCCTACAGAATTCAAATTAGATGTAATTTGGTACATTGGATTCTCCTTGCACTTGCTAACAAGAATCGATATGTATTCGGTCAATCTTATAATAATAATGTGGTCAGCGCTTAAAGTGTCGCTTTGAGGTGTGGTTATCTTCTTAGGTCGTATTTCGATTACTTTGTGAGTTGAGGTGGAATCGGATGTTGTGCAGTTCCGCTGGTAGTTGCGAATGGTGTAGTCATCGTGAGCAAATTGCTCTTTGGTTGACGCTTCGTGGTACGAAAGCCGCCACTACGAACTCTCTGGCCCCAGCACGAGAACCTATGCCAGACTGAGTGGAGCAGGCGCTCGTTTCGGCAACTTTGGGACAATTCGAGCAAGAGTACTCGTACGCCGATCCATTTTTCTCACTCCTTGTCTACATGGGAAGATGTGAGGACGTATGCGAAATATTCTGTGTTGATGTTGAACACGACTGTCCATTTCAAGGGCTGAAGGTGGATGTGGGTTAGGGTTGTATATCAGAGCTGTTGTATATTAGGGTTGATCAAACCTTTTCTAAATCAGAACTAGAGTCTGTTCTTTCATATCTTCTGCCACATCTATTTCTCTTTTTTCCGCTGTAGGCACTGCACAGAAGAGGAGCTCCCACCCCTTACGTCAGCTTTCTCAGTAAGGCAGTACCCGATCATTAACCAGCTTATCTCCCGTTGGGTTGACTGGACCCTTCATTCTTTTCCCAAGAAAGGCAGATTAGATCTTCAGCGATCTAGTTCATATTTTTTGGAATTATTTACAAATTATCAAAGTTTTCAGTTGAAGGTTCCTATTTGTGTGCACTAATGGGGAAAACCCGTCATTCTTCGATTATATGAAGCAATATGCCTTTTGGGATGTAACAGTGTCATGTTTGGGTAGTGCAAGTTATGAATTCGGAGTGACTTGGTGGCACTTCATGAATAACCTGTTTTAACATTTCGTAGTATCAATTTAAGAGCTATTTACAAAGACAATTTGAAGAATATGTATAGAGGAATTAAGATACAAGTACCCTAAACCATTATTGAAAATGTATAGATACAAATGATACAAAATGTAACAACTTGCATATATGAATGCAAAAAACATTGAATATTGATTCTTCAAAAATTCATAGTACATTACGAGATTTAGAAAACTACCAATATTTGTTGGAAATTCAAAATTTTTAATTGTGACTATTTTGAAAAATAGTCTTATATGCTAATTCAACCCCAAAGTATGTATGTGAAATTGCTTAAAGTATGTATGTGAAATTGGTTAAAGTATGGGTTAAAAATTCTTCCACATTTTGCATACCTTGATCAATACATGTAAGTACAACTCACTCAAACACTTTATTTTCACAAATGTTGAAGATCATATTGACATCTATTTGTTTCAACAATTGTTTAGTGTGAATACATTAAAAACTCCAATAACATCCTAATGCGCATTGAATATCCTTGTCATGTTATTTGATGATGGGTAGCTATTAGGCTCTGTAAGGTAGAACAAAATTGGTTATAGATTTAGTATAGTGAAAATTGCCATATATTGGCTATTGAGGGTTTAGTATTGGCTATTGGAAGGGTTAATGTTGGCTATTAGAGGGGTTAAACTGATGTTTTGTGACTATTGGAAGAGTGAACGAAGTCATTTTGGGGTGCCTTTGGGGGGGGGGGTCGTAATCCTAAGTCGCCCCTTTACTTCTTCATTCTCTTCAAGTCTTGTAAATGTTAGTGGTTTTGAATTGATAGGAGTTGGAACATGTTGTGTAAATGTTTTGCCAATGTTTTACTAAGTGTTATTCTTTCATCCAAAGTGTATTGCAAGACTAATTCGATTGAGACAAAGTAGAAGCAACCTATGAGATTTAGTGAAGCTTACTGCTTGAAGAGAATGGTGTAGGTGTTGAGTACTAGAGTTGTTGGAGAGGTTGGAGTTGTTTTGGGGTTGGAGGTGTTGATAGTAATTGAAGCTTTATATTCATCAATATTTCACTAAAAAAATGAAGTCAAAACCATTTTCAATATTTAGAAGTGCGTACAAGGGAGCCATGTTTATACTAAGCTTAGTTTAGCTTGTCTCACCATCTCATGGTAGTTCAAACTTGGGATTGGCATGCAAACACAATGGTACCTTCATCCCCACCGTCAACCCGGGCCCCTCCTCCATCTCCACTTCCTTCTTTGGCACCTTCCAATTTAAGCAATGCAACAAGTTCCCCAACATTAAGGTTGACACTGTGTTCCCCAAATTATAAGCTGGACACATCTTCCTTCCCTTCCCAAATGGAAGCAACTCATATTCCTCACTCCCATTCAATTGACTCACCTCACTCCCTACAAACCTCTCTGGATCAAACTCTTCTGGATTCTCATACACATTCTTATCCCTGTGAATTGCGAATGCATTTATAAACAATGAGGTCCCGGGGGGGAAGTTGTAGCCGAGGAAGGTAGTGGCAATGGAGGATTCATGGGGGACAAGGAGGGGGAGGGGAGGGTGCATACGCAAGGTTTCTTTGATGATGGCGGCGAGGAAGGGGAGGTGAGGAAGGTCAGATTCGAGAACAAGGCGAGGAGGGGAAGAAGGGATGTGGAAAGAGAGCTCTAGTTGGGCACGATGGAGGAGGGAAGGATGGAGGATGAGCTCCGCCATTGCCCATTCAATTACAGTGGCACTCGACTCAGTGCCTGCGTGGAAAAGCTCCTACAATTCATGGGGACAACTTGGGGGGGTTAAAAAAACAAGCAATGATGGACTACAAAATTGTTTAAGTTGTGGAGTAGCAAGCCCATTATGGCATAGAGAAAGAAGGAACTTTAATCTTTTTTTGAGATTGGTGTAAATGAAGAGTTTGTTCACCATGAATCCCATAGTTATGGTACTTGATGCTTTGAATGCCAATTTCATTAAATTGGTAGTATTCCATGACATTGATACTTTCAAGATGTGTGGCCTAATATATAAATCTACACTTGTCTCAACATTTAGAATGTTTAGAATCAATAAGTTCAATTGTAGGGCTTCTTGCAATCATTTATCTAGTCTATGTTGAACATATTAATTTTCATTAACTCTAATTGTGATTGTTTTCTAAAAAATGACCCTTTAGTCAATAATTCTTGCCTAAGATGCAATACCTTTATTCCTGAAAAGTGAGGGTCATTATTTGACCACACCTATGTTTAGCACTTTGAAAATTCATAATTTATTCATATAGAATCCAAAAAATGTACAAGAAGAGATCTTAGAATCCCATGCAGACTTCCAACACGAAGGGATCCAAAATTAAGCCGTTTAATCCATTAATGTCTGTGGTCGATTTGAGGGGCAAGTGTAGTTTTTGTATACAATTCCAAAAAGTGCCATTTTGTGCCCTCTTGATAAATGTAATTTTAAATCGGATTGAATAGATAAATTCCATGGGATAGGTTCTTGAACCACACAAAAAACCAGAAAGTGGTCGACTGGTCCTTAATGGGTTAAGAATATGAGAAATTAGTGATAGTTTACATCCAAGAAAGCGTAAGTTTTGTCGGTCTGTGAGCAGGAGACGTCGATATTTACCTGCAATACCTTGAGCATGTCCTTGTCAGGAAGATACTCTCCATCATCCAACGGAGTCTCCAGCATCACATCTTCCAAGTCCCGGACATAGCTGGGATCCTCTCTCCGCTCTTTCAACTGTTGTCGGTGACCTTCCAGATCGAAAATCTTCTCTGTGAGGTTCGAAGCAAAGTCTCGGATCTTGGCAAACTTCGCGGCGTGTCCTTGCAGTCGGTTGAGGAAGCTCAAATAGGGCACGAAGTCACTGATGACCACCGCACCGAAGATATCGTAGAGAGTGTTGTTCATCTTCACCAAGTCTTCTCTTTGCTTCTCAACTCCCACTTCGGACGTTCTGTAGAATCTGCATAATGTCACACAAGGAGAGTTTTACAGAAATTGCACATGAATTAACGTCTGCTCACGCAGGTGGTGCAACAATCCTGAGCTATCATAACGTGCTTTATCCAAAGCCACCAAAGCCTTCATAAATTTGAATGAGAACTAGCCAGGAATCGTGTACTGGAAACTCATGCATGCCGGGGAAATGTTTTGCAAGTCTCCTGTGAAATCGAGGGAATGTAATTGTTGAGTTGAACACACGGGGAAGTGAAATAAGCTTCTTGTTTTGGAGTGATCCATTCGCGATAAAGGATACTAGAGCAAATCAAATTTGGATCACAAGCAACCTTACTCTGTCATGTGCAATCACAAGCGGATAGTGGAATGTCATTTACGGTCACCCGGACTAGCTGTGGAGACGGACAGTTTCCAGAAAATCTAAGGCGAAATTGAATTTTGGTAGTACCTCTTGCCGACAATGATGCGCGTCATCGTGTTGGACGTGACCCCATAAAGCCAGGCCTTGATGTCCACGGGGTCCCCTTTCTTGCAATCCTGCATAAGCAGTTTCATCATGTGCAGAATCTCCTCGGCCCGAATTTCTTTCTGGGACGCATGACGCTTCGGAGAGAAGAGCTCGGCGTTAAAGAACCTCCGCAGGCGACGCCAATAGGGCTGGTCGGAAGTGATGGTGAGCACTCGGTAATTCTCGTCGCCGTTGTGCCACACGGTCCAGGACAGTCGCTTGGGCCGGCAGTCGAAGTTGGCGTCGTTGGTTTTGTAAAACTCCTTGGCCACGGCAGCCGTGGATATCACGATGCAGGGCTTGGACCCTGGTCAGTTTGGCTACATAGTCAGACTAGGATACTATAAAGCATAACCTGTAAGTAATATATCATTTGGATTCCTGATCGGACAAATTTAGTTGATTCGCTTCAACATTTTATTTTCTATGCCGCCATACATGCTTATTCGTGTTCTGATCTTTAGCAAAACAGAGGCACGTCCTTCAATCCAATCATGTAGTGTACATACACGATCTGCTCTGCTCATACTTGTTAAAATGGAATGTTCCGTAATCTCAAACTTACGACATTCAAGTGCCAAAAGCTCTGAGAACTACGACGAGCATGGTAAGCTTTGCGTTTTAAGTCTGGCAATCAAACTCAGCGTCAATTTCACTGAAATCTCAACACCGTGATCTCCCGTGATTCTGACACGCGTAAGGTTCATTCAATACCACGGAGGATCAAATGTTCATACTCGAAGAATTCAAGAGAGTGCAGGGTGAGTGAGTCGTACCTAAGCGGAGATACATGAGACCTCCATACTTGGCAGCCAGTTTCTCCAGCGATCTGTGAGGCAGGTCACCCAAAGCAGGAAAGTTTCCGACGACTGGCCATGGCCAGGGTCCAGGGGGCATATGCTTCCGCCTCCTGGCTTCAGCATAGTAGTAAATCAACACAAACGAAGCGAAAGCTGCAGCTACCAGTGCAACGAAGAGCTCATTTGCAGGAGCTTGTGTCCTCGCGGGATCCATGTTTCACACAAAGTGCAAATGGTAGGACTGATCCAGTAGCTAGCATGTTTCATACTCCTAGCTTCAATGTGTGCTAAAAGCAAAAGCAAGGGTGGTGTGAGGCTCTGTCCCAATGGGAGCGATTGGGCGGAAAGAAATGAGGTACTCCATCTTTTTGCGATGTGAATAGCTCTTGTTTTGCAGGAACTAAAGTGGACGTACAAAATCGAAATCGTTACCTAGTATCTTTTCTTGTGGGACACCTCAACAAGCTAGAATTGATACTGTTTCAACAAACGAATTAACTAAAACCTTGTCATAAAGGTCATAATCACACTCATTCCTTTTTAATTACACACTATATATGCAATTGTACTCAACGGATATTTCGTTAAAATGGCAATATTCCACAAACTTGGCACTCTTACGTTTAGACCATGTGGTCTGAAATGTAAACCGGTCCTAGACTTTAGACCATGTAGTGTGAAATTTATACCAGTCCTAGAAAATGAATGGAAAAATGGCGGAAGAATACCGCCATTTTAATGAAATATCCATTACTCCACTTGTATATTCTTAAACTCTGTCAAATCTGTAATGTTATTTAAGTGGAGATTCAAGGTTTACATGTAACGTTGTGAACGTGTATGAGAATGCTAATAACTTACTATGCAATTGCAGACGTCTTGTACATTCTGAAAATCTGTGAAGTCTCTAATGTTCTGTGTTAGATGTTCTGTGTTAGTGGACATGTGGGCTTGACTCTTTTGAGTGGGTACTGCACAAGTTTAATTTAGATGTCAAGTTGTAAATGTGTACAATGATGCAAATAAACTGAAGCCCACTTGAATTGTCACCAAAGGCTGTGCCATCAGAAAGGATTGCGTGATGTCATATAACTGCACATTTCAATATTATATAAAAGCAACTTTGAGCTGTTTTTCTTGAAAGGATAGTTGAAAGGATAATAACTTCTAAGCGTATTCCAGTCATCAGTCAGTCTGACATCCTGAGAATCCCTGCCCGGGTTGATATATCATATACGCTAAGGAAAAGTTTTGGGGAAGCAAGGATATTTCACTCTCATATGGGCTGATCCTGCTGTACAGTCGGGTACCATAAAGTTACAAACTTTTTCAAAAACTTTACAAAACATATCACTGCTGCCAACTTTGACACCCTCCCGAGGGCTCAAAAATTGTTTTTTTTCCATGAATTTTTTTTGGCAAGAGAATCTATGTGTTAATAACATTTGTGAAAAAATTTCAAGGCTAAAAGACTTACGCAAAAAAAGATATTTGAATTCTACCAATGTGTGTAGATGTGAAAAAATATTCACTACTGCCAACTTTGACACCTTTCCTAGGAGTGAATTTTTTTTCTTTTTCCATTAAATTTTTGTCATGAGATCAACTCTATGTTAATAACATTTGGTTTAAATTTCAAGGTCAGAAGATTTACACAAAAAAAGGAATTCGAAATCTACCAACATGTGTCATTGAAAGGGACAATTTCACTATTGCCAACTTCCATAAACATATTGGAAGATTTCGAATATCTTTTTTTTTGTGAATCTTTTGAACTTGAAATTTGGTGTACATGTTATCAACATAGATTCAATCTCTTTAAAAAAATCATGGCAAAAACAAAAAATTTCAATCCTTGGGAGGATGTCAAAGTTGGCAATAGTGAAACTCTCCCTTACAAAAACACATGTTAGTACATATCATATATCTTTTGGGGGGAATATTTTGAACTTGAAATTTGGCACACATATTATCAATGTAGAGGTGATCTCATAACAAAAATTTCATGGCAAAAGAAAAAGTTTTCAATCTTTGAGAAGGTGGCAAAGTTGGGAGAACTGAAAGTCTACAACTACACATGTTGGTAGACTTTCAATATCTTTTTTTTCGTGAATCTTTTGGCCTTGAAATTTGGCACAAATGTTGTTAACATAGGGATGTGCTTGAAAAAAAATTCATGAAAAAAACCCAATTTTTGAGCCTTCAGGAGGGTGTCAAAGTTGGTAGCAAGTTGGCAGGAATGAAAAAAAGTTTGTAACTTTATGGTACCCGACTGTACATAGATCTCATCATTCCCCGCTTCACTGCTGCAGAGATGCTGACGCCCACCTGCAGTTGAGGATTCCATGACTCCGGAACTTGTGTTATAAACAGGTAATGTACTTTGACTTGATCGAAGCTCTGTCCAGGACAGACCCTCTCAAACTTCCTCACGTTCATTGTATGGGTGTAGCTTTTGAGAATGCAATGATTCACCCCCTTTGGTTCAGAGTCATTATATGGTAGTGTTTTATTCTGTCAGTGTTTTCAGAATGGATGTGAGCAACAATGCTTTGATGGGCATGCAAGCCACGTATTTGTTCCAGCTTTTCAAGGTTCATGTTTTCCATGATAAGTGTACGGTGCAAGGACACTTGTGAAAAAAAATACATGAAGGTATGTTGTCACTTGGATTAAGGTAAACCAGCCTATGACAGGCAGAATGGCTGGTTTGCCTCGTTCACATTATTTTTTTTAAATTAATTATTTTTCCATATATAAACAAACATGAGAAATGCAGAGAACAATTGAAATTTTATTTTTTTGAAAAATTATCAATTTCTTGTGAATTTTTGAAGTGTGCTACCCAATTGGCCCAAAACAATTTCTAGACTACTCCACAATCATCACAGAGTGTACCTATAATGGTCATCTGACCACCTAAAGCAGTCTCAATATTTTCTAACACGGTCACAATATTTCCTAATATGGCCATGACATAAAGGAATAAAAAAGTTGGTTCTTGTAATGAATTTACACTGGTAAGGTAGAAGGTCCTAATGCAATCACTAATAACTCCATCACCATCACCCAAGGCATTGATTTCAGCCACTTACCAACCTATTGAAGGCTTAATCTCATTTATTAGCAATAATCTGCCATAGATTGATGTAAGACTATAATGGGTGGTTTTCATGGTGTTTGCATGGGTTGGTTTACTTTAGAGAGGATCTTATCAAATGAATTTAGGAACACCTTTTTAATTGAATTCAAGCTTTGCTATCACCACCCCTAACACCAAGTGCTAATTTGGTATATATGTTATGCTTAAAAGATTTTTGATTTTTATGCAATTGAGAAACAACTTAAAAAGTCTTATTTGTTAAATTGAAACATTGAAAACACGAATGCGAAGCTCCATTGAATTAATAGTTGTTGAATCTAAAGATAAATAGATTCCATCTAACAAAAACGATAGAAGTTTTTGAACGTGTTGCCCCAAATGACTTAGAACCAACAAGGAAAATTACATAGATAGATCAGAAGATGAAAAACATTCTTTCACACAATGTGCCCAATACTCGAGAAATAGAAAAGCAAGTGAATTTATATTCAATAGCTCGATTTACACAAGAGTTTGAATACACAAAGAGTTTGAATACACAAAGAATACATGTATATCTCTTGCTCACAATGTCATATGAAGTGAATGAATTACCAATCGTTGAATTCGTAATTCTTTTGTAGAAATGAAGACACTTACTGTACACAAAACTCTCTACTTTTCTAAATATTGTTTTCAATATTTTATTTACTATGTTATTAATAGTAAAAAAAGATCAAAAGTCAATGGCTTCAAAAACTTAACTCGCTTGCCTAAGCATCACTATTGGTTGTACAAAAACTCTTCACTACCTCCAATGTATTGAGCTTTGCCAAGCCTTTGAAGATATCCTCATGTCAAGAACGATAATGTGGCCTACTTCCACTATCCAATGCACTACATAAGGTCAAACTTTGAGATCTACTCTCCTTCCACTTTGGCTTGCGGAAGCTTTGAGGAAGCACGAAAGTGGAAAGAGATTTGGACCTTGGGCGAAGAGGTGGCCTTGGCAACGACATATTGACATTGTATGGTTGTCCAATTCCAATTGATTTTGAGTCTAGAGATTGTCAATGGTCTCTAATAATTCTTTGACGAAACAAAGTGTAGGTTGAGGGCAACCATTTGGTTCCTGTAAACTATGAGGGATGAGGATTATTTTAAGAAATATTGATATCTTGTGTATTTACATAAAGCAAAGACAAAATGTGTATTTGCAAATGTCTAATAAAAACTCGTGGCTCTAAACAAACCTTTGATTATAGTGCTACCAAAAGAAAGCCTAGCATTGTAAACTTTTGACTACAATACCTATATCTACTTTGTTTGAAGTAGGTGCTTAGGATATTATAGCTACCAAAAATAAAATAATCACATACACCACTTGCTTTAGAACACCTTCACCGAACCTTGGGTAGGATGGCAAGAACATGCAATTACAACCTACAATTACTTTAATCATCTTGTCTCATTCAATAGACACTTCATCTTCAAGCACTTTAGTCTCAATCACCCATATGTAATACTTAAGCCTTCAACTACATAAATAAGGTATTTGCATCTAAAAATGTAGATTCAAGTAGTACAAAATGTACAACTTGTGTACATGAATGCAAAATACTTCAAGTACTTGAACTTCAAAAATTCATTATATAGGTGATTGCAAGAAACAACTACTGATTTTGGTGCATTTTTATAGTATTCATTCATAGTTTTTTGAAGCACTTTAAAATTAGAATTTCCTTAAAATTTAAAAATATGGTCAATGTATACACTTTAAAAAATATTTATCCTAAGTAGTGTTAAATCTCAAGAAAATAGATACTTCAATGATTTAATTTGTAAAAAATAGGAAAAAAATTAAATCATTAAAAACATTGACCGTTTGTAACAAGTCTATGGAAATGGGCATTCACCAAAATAATTGCCAAAGTAATATATTACATGTTTTGAAATGCAAGCAAAAAGAAACTTACTCTTTGTACTTCCATACAACATACAATTAACCATTTTAAGAATTCCTTTGAATAATAGATGCTAGTCTATAAGAAAACGGTCCTCTCCAAATTTTTGCTCCACATTTGTTTTTTGGGGCTAAAAAAAGTACTAAAATTCCCCCCCCTCCCAATTAGCAAGTGTGGTATAAAATTGGGGGCTTATTTTTGGATAGTAAAATATTTTTGAAAAATAGGAAAAAAAAATAGACAACGTGTATAATAGTCATGAGTACCTTACTTAAGAATATTGAGTCTTTTGGAGCCATAATTTTTGTATTAACACAAAAGTTATAGCCTAGAAACAAATTAGCATGCAATGTGTGATAAAAAAAATTATAGTACAAGTGTTTCTTGCAATCATCCATATATTTCATAGATATTTAGAAAATGACCAATGTTTTTTGAAAATTTATGATTTTCAATTGTCATTGTTCTAGATTCTTTTACCTTTCCTTGCCAACTTACCTTAACCAATCCATATATATTCAACTCACTCAAAAATGCTTATTTTCAAAAGAATTGAAGATTATATTAGTATCCAATTGCTTCAACAACTTTTCACTGTGAATACATTAAAAACTCCAATAACATCCTCCACTACTTGGAGTACCCTTGTAACCTAAATAAAAACTCCAATAGCATTCCTATATTCTTAGAATACTCCTTTAACCAAACAACTTGGAAAAAAATCATATTATAGATCAGATTGTTGAAGATAAAACTAGTATTAAAGAAATTTGAGTATAAACTAAGCTTAATTTAGAACAAAAATTTAAACTATTTTAGCCTACCCCACTACCTCAATACCTCACATAGCTCAAATGTGGGCTTGACACACAAATACAATGGTACCTTCATCTCTACCAACAAACTATTCTCTTCTTCCATCTCCACCTTTCCTTCCAATACCTCCCAAACCAAACAATGCAACAAGTTTTTCAACATCAAGGTTGCCTTCGTATTCTCCAAATTATAAGCTAGACACATCTTCTTCCTTTTACCAAATGGCAATAACTCATACCCCTTAACCCCTCATTCCCACTCAATTGATTCACTTCACTTCCTACAAACCTATTGGATCAAACTTTTTTGGATTCTCATATATCTTTTATCCCTTTGAATTGCAAACGCATTTATAAACAACAAGGTCCAAGGGGGAAGTGGTGGCGTTGTGGGACTCGTAGAGGAGGAAGAGAGGGAGTAGGGGGTACATGCAAAAGGGGTAATGATGATGGCGGTGAGGAAAGGGAGGTGAGGGAGGTTGGATTTGAAAACAAGACAAGGAGGGGAAGAAGAGGGGATGTGGGAGGAGAGCTTGAGTTGGACATGGTAGAGGAGAGCTCGAGTTGGACATGGTGGAAGAGGGCAACGATGCTAGCGTGCGAGCTTGGAGCCGTGAGCCGTGAGCCTGTGAGCGTGGAGCCTGGAGCCTGTGAGCCTAGAGCCTAGAACAAAAAAATTCCCATTTTTACACCAAAAAAATCAAGAAGTTGAATTTTTTTTGCTATTAATGGTAAATTTGGGACCTATAATCGTGGATCCTATTATCGTGGATCAGTAAATATTTTATATGGTGTTCGAATTCTTTGTAGTACAAATAATCCACCAAATAGTGAGACCGACAGTCATTTTGTATGGAGGCTAATATTTAGGGTAATTTGAGCTCCCAATAAAATGGGGAAGTGTGTTGGTGACCATGGCGGTTAAGGGAAAAATATAGGAAAAGGATGAGGGTCAATTTGACATTGGAAGTCATTTCTAATTGAGGCTAAGGTTTAGGGGAAACCTTAGCGTCCCCAAAAAATAGAAAAGTGGATTGGTGCCCGCGGTGTTGTCCAAAAAAATAGAAAAAGAAATGAAGGGTCAAGTTGAGGGTGGGAGTCATTTCTCATTGACGCTAAGGTTTGAGGGTGTAGGGTCTGAACGGTCTTGTCGTGGCATGTTCCAAAATGCCAATCATTTTGGGACACATGGATAGGGACTTAGAACATTGGACTTCTACATTGTTAGCACTCATAAGCACTTGTCGCTCATGTAGTCACGTACTAGCATTGCTGCGTGCAACATATCCCATACCGGTTGGGGTTGGCTACATGAGATGCTATAAAAGGACTGAGTTCAAATCAACTTACATCTACAAAACCAATGGGAAGTCGACTATCACAATTCAGTGCATTCATTGGGCCATTATAATTAATTGTGATTGGAGCTTTCCATTGGCCATGTAGTTTTAACATGGTAAATTGCTACCGAATTCAAATCAATGTCATCATCATACAAATACAGTCATATGTTTATCATTATTGCATAGATTGGTAGGGTGACATGATTATTTTAAATCATAGTGGTAGGCATGTTACTGTCATCTTCAAGTGCATTCCTTCATCTCTTCTTATTGGATTTAAAAATAACTAAAAGGTGCATTTTATGGGTTTCATTAGGGTAATGGATTGGCCAATTTTGATATTCTGGGAGACCTTGTAGAAAAAAAAATGAAAAAAATGTAAAACATGGTCTGGATCTCAAAAGACAAATGAAGAAAAGGAGGGAAATGGAGGGCCATAATGAAGAATAAAAGTGGACCTTCAAAATGGAGAGTATTAGGGAGAAAATGGACAAAATGGATACCCAACTAGAAATGGAAATGGAATTTAAATGAAAAAATTATGCATCAAATCATTTCAATTGTAATATATAAAAATGAGTGCATTACAATTGAAGTACATTGGAACATGTGTCCATGCCTATTCTGGAAGTGTGATCATTCCAGCTCGAACTAGTAGTAGCTTCAACTCATTGAAGCTATAACTTGGTGCATGAATGAAACTATCTTTGTTGACATCCATCTTGCAAAAATACCTATACAAATAGTACAAGTGTTTGCAATTCACGTACTGCTGCCGACCTCCAATAGCAGAAATTGCCATATTCACAAAGTCTGGACATGTGCACGTTGGGAATTGGCCTACTGTAACTCGATATGCATTTTTGTTTGGCTCTAACCCTGTCTCTAACTCCACTATTGCACCAAGGCTTGGGAAAGGGAGCAATGTTACTCCTAAAATTTGCCCTCTCATATTACCTGCACTTCCCCACTTGTTCCGTTGTTCTGCAGTAGGTGCGTTTGCAATCCTTCGAATGGCTCTGCTGTTCCTCACAGTTGGATACACATCAATGTTCTTCGATGGAGGGTGGTCATACAAAGCAGGTTTGAAAATCCTTGATATGTTGAACAATTGACGTGGCGACAGTATTGGTCGTTCTTGGAGGCGAAATCCTGCATGTTGCAATAACAATGTCTCTTCTCGGTTTAGGTTAGTTCCAGACAAAACAGGCCAAACCTCTGGTACCTCCGGCCAATCGAGAACCCATTTCCGTTTTGTACCTTTCACGCATCGTTCGATGTCATCCCAACAAAACCAAAAATCAACCACCACCTGGCGCTTACTCCCATACTCTTCTTTTCTACCGCGGTAGGTAGGGGCTGGAGTTCCTTTCTTCCCTTTTGCAATCTTGCTGGTGCACTTGATGTTTGATCTTTGTTGTTGAGCTTGACATTTGGCGGCAGATCTGTGGCTGATTCTCGCAATGTGCCATTTTGATGTATCACAATCGCTTTCAAATGCTACCGTAACATGGCCGGAAGTATTTGCAACAGGGTATTTATCTTTATCTCTAGAAGATTCAGAAACACTTGTGTTGGACCTTGTTCTCACACGGGGTTGAGAAAAATTGATCTTGTCCGGCCTATGTGAATCTCCTGCATCACCAATGGGCACGTCCAACTTCCTCTTTGTACTGCCAAATATTTCTTCTCCTTCCAAGTGTGGTACTCTGGTTCCCACCCCCTCTGCTCCAGGCAATGTGTTTAGCGCCTCTGCAATCTTTTTGGGATCTCCACTTCTTCTAGCAGCTCTCAGTCTCAGCTCCCCTTTTGACGGCCCTGATCCCGATGCGTATCCTTTCAGGTATGCACGATAGTTTGTCATTTGCATCCAAGCACGGATACTATCATCACATGTGGCGTCAAACAAGTTGTTTCCTCGCTTTCCAGACATTTGTAGCCACTTGTTGTGCACCGTTTCGGATAAATTGCACGATGGCAAGTCCAACATCTCTTCCAAATTTAGTTTCTAAATATTTCAAACAGGACCATAAAATAGTTAGTAATGGACGTTCACAAAAGTAGTAATTGGCAACTTATAAATAATTTATCTTCATTCACTCTATAGTTTTAGAAGAAGGACTGGCAATGACTGCTATCGCTACTCCCTAAATCCTTATCTATTCAAAAAATTAGGGACATTTAACATTCTGTACTACCAAC
This sequence comes from Rhytidiadelphus loreus, assembly GCA_947034895.1. Classification (NCBI taxonomy): domain Eukaryota; kingdom Viridiplantae; phylum Streptophyta; class Bryopsida; order Hypnales; family Hylocomiaceae; genus Rhytidiadelphus; species Rhytidiadelphus loreus. The sequence goes on from OX344764.1 coordinate 34,069,828, forward strand.
ATTGGATATTTTTGATCCAAGAACTAAAATTAGGGGATCATGGTGACAATATAAATACATCCGTCGGAGCCGAGGCAAGTTATTATAGCGTGCTGAAGACCCCTCGTTTTTTGGTACCACGGAAATAAAAAGGGCCCAATGAATTTTTAAAAATAAGAAATAAAAGATAAAAATAAAGGAATTTCAACTTCTAATTAGAATATGAGTCTTACAACCTTAAACACTTTTACTAATTCAATTTCAAGATTCACTCACCATGTCCATGAAGCCTCCCCATTGGTGATACCGGAAATGCCAGAAAGCTAGCCAGTGTTGTAAGTGATGTAGAGCTTCTTCGTTGGCAGCTCCAGATGACAACCACCAAGACTGTATTGCAAGGTAACGAACCTCCGCTTGGTCCATATTCTTTGAATCTTTGTATTGCTTACACAAAGTAATATGTTGCTGTTGAAATGCTTCCTTGATGTATTTTTGTGTATGCTTGTGAAGAGAGGTACTCCAATGCAACAAACATGTCCTCTCGCGATTCTCCATTTCAACATTGGCAGATCCACTTCCGTAGACAATGCGGACCGCATTCCAATTGGCCATAGCGCTGTCTGCCATAAATCCTTTAAAGTTAGGGTTTCTCACTCCGTGGCGATGCATGACCGCGTTTAAGCTTTGCCAAAATTGTACTTGAACTTCGGTATCTTCGGATTGCATGTCGCACAATGCAATAGTCATTACCTTCTTGTACTCGGTATCATACACGTGGCAGGCCATTGTGGTCCACTCCTTCATGCGCTTCACGTGGTCGAACATCAACCACGCATTCTGCAGATCCCCTTCTGATTGCATTCGCCTTACAAGGTCGACTCCACTTCCTGGTCCTTCAGTAAGCATCTTGAAAATGTATACCTTTTCCTTGCCTTGACCTGGGAAGACGCTGTCATGTATGAACTCAAACTTTGACTCCTTTTTCATGGTCATAATGTTGTCGATTATTCCTCCTCGGTTGTTAGACCGGAAAGTGGAGATCACGTTGCGAATACTTGGACTACTCAAATATTGGAAGCGGTCCATGACCTCCTCCATTTCTTCCGCTTTCAGCATCTCTTTCTCCCCCTCTCCATCGTGAAATAGGTAGCTTGCCAGGAAGTCTTTACTAGCAGAGAGAGTGATTGCAGAGTTCGTGGCCATCGGTGTTTTGGCCACTTGTTCCGCAATGAGTCCGCAAATCATTTCAGTAGAATCTCTATACATGCCTTTAGCAACTGGGTGGCCATGCTCTCCAAAGTGAATAGCGGCCCTAGTCATTTCTGGGTTATCAGTGTACACAAAGTATATCCTAGCTTTGCATGTGTCAAGACACGTCGGTGCCATCTTGCAAACCTTGTAAACTAGGGTACATTCTTTTGGGGGACACCTACCAGCAGTAAAACGAAACACAGTATAGCCACTCCACTCAGTTTCGTTTCGCTTTGAAGCTCTCTTTAAATACTCACAATTGTCATTCTGACAAGCAAGATGGCCAGCATAGTACAACTTACGAATTTTGAGGTTGTCCGAGTTGTGAATGTTCGTGGTCATTAGCTTGCACCACGGATGTCCATCATAGCGCTTGTCCATTCCTTCTAAGTTCTTGGCCCCCAATGAAGATGAAGATGACCCACAAGGAGGCAATTCGAAGATGACATCCCCGTTGAATACATGTGGAAGAAATGGAACCCACTGGTGCTTCACGGTGCTTAGATCCATTGACGACAGTTCGTTTCGAGAATGATGCATAGTGGCAAGTCTCTTTAGACAATCCATTATGCTTTCTTTTGCTACTACATCTTGTCGAGGTAAGGATAGTGACTTTGAGGAATTAGAGAGACTTCTACATGGGACCTTACAAGATAGTGATTTCACAATATTTGTCTCGTCAGATGCAATCCGAGAAGAAGAACTTTGCTTTTCAGCATTGACATTGGGAGACTCTCCTTCTGATTCGGTAGACAACTCTATAATTGGATCTAATCTCTCCTCTTTCACGATAGGAAGTACTGTAGGCATGTGTAGGACTGGCAGAGCAACTCTAGGTGTACTGGGTGACACGACATGAGGACTACACGGCATATCGACCGTAGAACCATCAGATTGGCGACTCTGGATTTCTGTACATGCACCTAGCATAGAGAGTGGAAGTCCATATGCTCTATAGTTCCCAGGACTAAGGTACCAACAATGCGTTCCATCCTCCAATGACCTCGGAATTGGGATAGATTGTAGCCCTTCCCCTGATTCCGTATTTTTCTCTTCCTCGACATAGATGGAGGTTTCTACAAATCTAAAACGGACGTGCAAAAGGTGACAAGGAACTCTAGCGAATCCACCGTCTACTATTGGAAACACAAGAGGAATGTCGTGACCATCAACTCTAAGCCAAGCCATTGCTAAACCCTACAGAGACCCTTCAACAACATTGACAATTGAATCCAACACAAGAGACGAGGTAAACAACCAAACTTTGGGTCTTGTATGATTGCAGTTCCTCGTGGCCTTCTATTTGGCTACTCTTATGTATTCATTGTTCAATCAATACTATGCGGCATATTTTGGTTGTGTAGATCTTTATTGCAATGGCACTGATATTATTATGGAAACAATAATATCTTTTTGAAAACTGAATTGAATTTACTACGTGACAATAGAACATAATCAACTCTTTCTCAACATCAGTGATTTAGAGGTGAATGCTTAATAAATGTTTACGGCGGATTAGGGATATCTATATACATTATTTTCAATTAATGTGAATGCTTTTTAATGGGGAAAATGAAAACTACTCTTGACCTAAGTAGGTAGGAACACATCCATACAAGTTCCTTACATACTTTTGCATATGACGTCAAATTTGGTTCTAATTAATTTTTAAAATTCATTTATGGTACTATGGACGGAGATTGAAATTTTAACGTTTTTCCAATTACTATTATTGGATTTCATAGATCATCAAACAAGTATCATTAACCTGAACCCACTTTTTTAATCTATGATTCCTATGTCTTGAAACCGTAGTGAATTAAATAGAACCAAATGAATTAAAGACTGCAACATTCAATTTAGGTACATCATTTACGTCATTTCACCACACGGCATTTTGAATATGCATTGGTATATGTAAATCTTGGAACTTGTACCTACATCGGAATAGACGAATTTTAATTTCTTGATCTACGTACTTTTGGGTAAATTCCCTAAAACTGACATAGTCCCCCAATGTCAGGGCCTCGTTTGTGGATATTATTTTGACGGCGCCTCTATGAACCTGATAGAAGTAGGTACTATGAGAAATTATTTTCTCGCATCTCATCACTTGCGGAATAAATGTGACGGCTCTTCCTTGACGTACTTGGCCAAACATACAAAGGGCCATTTGTGTCCATTGACCTCATTCTTGTAGTTTCGTTTCCTTTTACATCTTGTAGTTGAGAGTGTCAAGGTTCAGACATTCTCTTCTCCCTTCATGCTTGTAGACAGTGTTGTTGTTGATTTGATTAGTTTGAAGCAAGGTAGGAGAGGAAAGAGACGTGGATCATTGTATTTTTCGTCTGCCAAGGCGTTGAAACGATCCAGGATGACAAGAGGAGGGAGAGTGCCGCCCAAGACTACTGAGCCTTCATCTGCAGATCTCCGGAGAGTTTTGCGCTATGGAATTGGTAGTACTGGTGGAGAGGAGGAGGCTCCCGTTGATGGTGTTGGAGCAACTCAGGAGGCGTCACCGGAAAATAGAAGTTTACAGCGCGGCAAAAGGGCAACGGACGTCTCAAATGTAAGATAATTTGTGGTTGCTTTTCAAATATCCCTAAACCCTATGGTTTGATATTCATGGAAGGGCCTTGCAGACACTGATTTCCACAACAAAGTTGATGGAGTCATTTCATTTCTTCTTTTCTTTGAGGAGTCTGGTTATAAAGATTGCATTCACTTGTGAATAGAGTCAGAGAGATGTTTGAGGAACTCTTTTACTAGTTTAGTCCGGACTTCAAATCATCTAGACTAAATGTCTATAGATCTTGAGCATCAAATATATAGAGGTCCATAGAGCATTGATCGGTGTTTTCAAATAGTTTAAATTTATGGTGCATTATTGACATAGAAGAATAAAACAAGCCATTCCATGCTTAAGCATAGGGCATACCGTGGCAGTTGAGTACATGGCTTCTTCAAATGTGATAAGCTTACTCTTTGTCATTGACAACTTTCAATAAAACATTGTGTGGGTTGAAAGAGGACTGAAACTGGAAACCTTGTAACCTATAGAATACTTAGTTAGACCTTATTTTTGTTTCTAGTAAAACTCCTTCAGAATAAATGAAAAACCAATCTAATTTTGTGGTCTCCAGAATTCAACTTTCTTGGAATTCAAAATCTTTCTTCTGTATGTTTCAAGCGGTGGGAAATTTTAGTTCCCATTTCACTTGAACTTTTAAGATTCATAACTAATGTCAAGAAGCATCAGAAAATATTAAACAATTTGGTGAACCTGCCAAATCCACTTGACTTTGAAGGATGATTAAGCCTAAAACATTTCACAAAGTTTAATCTCCTCAATAATGAGTTCAAGATATAAAATGGCCAATTCCTGAATACGGCACTCACCATTGGATTAGATTTGCCCATGTCACCTATGCAAAGGGCAATAATATCATAATCAACTACACGTGAAGAAAATGTAAATAACTAAACCTATACACATGGCTAGTCCGCATGAGTTCATGGGCTTGTAGATCATATCAGGAAAATAAAACTTATTCAACCTGCACACCAGGCTAGCCCGCAAGAGTTATAGGGCATGCAGATCATGCACTGTGAGAAAGAATTTTTTAATTTAAATCATTCTATCAACATGTTCTCGACTGGGTGGGGATCAACTGTGCAAACTACAGCATGAACGTCACCAGCGCGAATGGGCCTAGCCGAACGGAGGCATTCGCGTCATAAAAAAACAAGCTGATGCCTCATTAGTGAATGCTTTTCTGCCTTGAGCTTAATATGTTCCTGCCTCGAATTGCATGCATTGCTGCCTTGAACTGAATGCTTTGCTTCTTGAATTGAATGCGCCACTTCCACGTCAGATTTCTTCAGTACCAAATTAGAAAGCTACATAACCAGTGCACCAAGTGCCTTCTCTCTCATGGCGCCTTCAGAGCATGAAGGAACCTTCCATAGCAGCTCCTGTGGATTCGGTCATGCAGGACACTCTGCCCCCGCGGCACGTGTCCAGGATCATCCCTCTAATTGGAAAAGACTACCCGCCGAGTTTCAGAATAAGGAATGTAGGACGAATTCACTGTTACCTAGGAGCGAAACGGAAAGATCCCAGCTTGGATATTGTGTTGCCTCGCACCTGAAATTCTGGTGTCCACTACGACCACTGCTTCCAGTACATTTTCGAACCTGCTACCACGCACCCCGCGAGATTCACACACCGCACCACTCACTTACACATTCATCTTCCCTCTGCGCAGAGAACGATGACTCGGAATACGAGAAGGCACGTCCGGGGAGGCTCGCAAGATTCCACTGCGCCGCCAACAGGAGCTCTTCCGATCCCACAGGTATTCTCTACATCCTAAACAACCTCATCGTCTATATTTTTAGTCCACCCCTGTGAATCTGGTTTCCCATGCACATGAGGCCAGGTTGGGAGTGGCTTCCTTTTTATTTTAAAATTTTTTGGGGTCCCCGGCGAAGCTGGTGATCCCCTCTCGGATCCAAGGGTGCACTCGCCGCTGGGTGGGGACCTCCGCGGATTCGAGCTTGCTCAAATCAGCCGACCCCTCTAGCGGGGCTGGCAGCCACGTGACGCTCCAAGGTGCCTTCAGCGTAAGCTCGGGAGGCTGTGTCGCACGGGGAATTCCCTTACGGGGGAACCAGTCCACCCCTGTGAAACTGGCTTCCCATGCACACGAGGCCAGGTTGGGAGTGGCTTCCTTTTTTTTCTTAAATTTTTTGGGGTCCCCGGCGAAGCTGGTGATCCCCTCTCGGATCCGAGGGTGCACTCGCCGCTGGGTGGGGGACCTCCGCGGATTCGAGCTTGCTCAAATCAGCCGACCCCTCTAGCGGGGCTGGCAGCCACGTGACGCTCCAAGGTGCCTTCAGCGTAAGCTCGGGAGGCTGTGTCGCACGGGGAATTCCCTTATGGGGGAACCAGTCCACCCCTGTGAAACTGGCTTCCCATGCACATGAGGCCAGGTTGGGAGTGGCTTCCTTTTTTTTTTAAAACATTTTTTTTTTGCAAATTTCAGGGGTGCTTAGAGGAGCTGCCAATGCTCTTAGGATTTGCATTAGCTATAGGAATATCAAAAAGTATATACGTACTCAATGATTTAATACTTTGTCAATGTTTCATTTATACAGAGGGCAAGACGAGGTCAAGATGCATCTTCACCAACGCCTAGGCCTCCTCCCGTCCCAGTCACTCTTGAGGCAGGCCCATCTCAGCCTCTAACACCACTGGATGCAAACATGGAGGTGTCTAAAGATTTTGAAGAAGAGAAGGGAGCTCAAGAGGAAGAAGTTGACGAAGATGTAATTGTAAGTTTTGATGATGTGATGGATGCTGCTGATCGTGCCGTTGATGCATTTGAGAGCTCTGTGCAGAGTCGGGTCAGTGATACACGTGCAACAAATTGTGAACGTTCCTTTACGCCAACATTAAAGCGTAGACATCTTCAGTTAACCCTTAGTGGAGCTAGAGACCATTCGGTCATGTTCTTGTCTCCCGAGAGTTCAGACACAGAGTATACCTCAGACACTCAGATGTCTTTTACCATTGACGGTCCATTGATGGAGGAGACTTGTGATTGTGCACATAGCGCACCTCAAGGATTAGGAGAACCCATCTTCATTCACTTGAGCTCAGACTCAGAGGAAGATGTAGATATTGACTAATTTCATTATACAAGTGTTGTTTTGGGGACATATTGCTTGAGAGCATTTTGTATTGAAGATATCTATTTTGTACTTGAACCTTTGCCTTTGAGTGTTTGACTCTTCTTTTGTTCATTCATATATGGTTCACCATTATATTTTTATTTATGTATTAGTTTGGATCTGAGGATGCAAGTCAGTGCACATTGGTTAATTTTACAATTTCAACTTGCAGATGGGTGGCACTCCCACAAATCTTTGGCTTGAAGAGACCATTCAAGAAACTCCAAATACGGAAGAGTCAAATCAGCCGCCCATTGCAGGGGAAGGGGATGGGGAAGGGGAAGAAGACATCATGGAAGAAGACGAGGCCGATGATGTGTTGGAGGCAGACGACAAGGACTTCCTAGAAGACGATCTCCGGCAATATCACAAGGTGGACTCGGTGAACACTATTGCGTCACTGAGGATGAAGCCAGATCACCTTTTCCGGCTCCAAATTCCGCTTTGCCGAATGGTGCCTATGCCCATGGTGAGGCCTACACTCTCATGTGATCTTGATTTTTTAGAACACGAATTTAGTAAGGGTTATAGAGACGGAGCAGCAGTTTTCTATGTCACCACTACGGATGAGGTTGGAGAGAGCTCACAATTCACTGAAGAGGAGATGGCCAAGTGGAATCCGCTATGGAAGGAAGTAAATGACTCCTTCAATGCTAGTGTTGACTCTGTATCGGACCTAAAGTTTTTGAAGAACCTCAAGTTCTACGTTTGTGATGGTAATCACCGACTCATCTCGTGGATGAACTTCATCAACAAGAGACACTCCAAAGAGAAGGAGTGGCATTATGCGGTTGACTCAATTGTACTTGATACAAAGGGCAAGACGGAGCTTGTCATGCATATCATGCATGACATAAACAAGTAAGTATATTTCTCTACTCATAAAAACCATCACTTTCAATTTGTTTTCACGGATTTATAAATATTGCCAAATTCGTGTCAAAAATTAACTTGAAATTGTTTCTATATTCTCCAGGTCCAATGAAGACTCGCATGTGAAGACCAATTTGGTGCACACATTGTACAGGGTTCAGAAATATGGCCACCTCCCTATAGAGCGATTCAAGGAGATGTTGAGGCCCTCGGAGCTCCGATTGTGTGGAGCATACAAAACTAAGAAGACTTGGTATTCTATGCCATTGCAAGTTTTCACTTCGTTTGTCTTCCGGGTGAGGATCTAGGCAATTGCATTTCCCATTTCAAAAAATTTCATTAGTTTTGTACTTGTTTTACCAATATTTAAAAATATAATTTCTATACTACTTTTGCAACAAGAGATTGCCCATGCCGCTGATGCAGCAGTTCGGAGGTACAATGAGACGACAACGGAGGATGACAAAACTGCAGAGGAACTTGCGCATGCAATGAGATGTGGAGCAAATGAAAAGACCAACAAACTCAATGTGAAAATGTCAAAGTTGGTTGCCGTGGCCCATCCGGCAAACAAGCCAGGCTTTCTAGAAGAGGTGAAATTATTACCTTCATCATGAATGATTGCCATTGATATTGTTCTAACTTGAAAATTAATTGACATCGTTGTTATTTTTGTAAAGATTGAGAAGCATTGGAGCTCCAATGAGGTCCCAGAGATGACTCTGGAAAAGCTTCAAATGGTGGCCACTTGCAATACCACAGCAGATCATAAGATCAAGTTCCTCAAGTGGTGGAACTCCTCTACACCATCTCGTGATGCCAGACGCTTTCCACCTAGGCCAGTATCGGAGACATTGCTCGGTCCTTTCTTGAACCGTTGTGTTTGGTATGCTGGGGTAAGTGCATATCTTTGTCCTTTTTTTCATTTTGATAGCCATCAAAATTGGTATTCAATTACATATAAAATTTTAAAGTTCTTGCATTGCACTACTTGTGCCAAAATTGACAATATGTCTTTCTTTTTCACAGATCAAAGATGGAGTTGTGCAATACTTTGAGGAAGTTGTCAAACAGGACAACATCATCATCAAAATGAACGTTCCGCTACAACCAGAGACATTAACGGAATACTTGGAAGGGTGGAGGAGGAAAATATGGGATGAAGGGTTCCTTGCACATCTAAGAGGAGCAAATTACTTCAAGAAAAGCGACAACTTCAACACGTATGAAGGCTCACAGCAGGCTGTGAAGAGGGTTCTTTTCCGGTACGTCATTAATACCCTAAGATATTGTTCAACTTGAAAACACTACAAAACCCTTTAGTGTATCTCATTTTTCTATATTGCAATATTACAGAGTTCACCCACTATAAGATGAATTGTGTAAAAAATTAATATTATAAACGTTTAATGATGTCATGATGGTCAAACAAAGTAAGATTGTAGAAGTGTAGTTTTAAATTTTGGTTGGCCTTAAATTAAACTCTTTTGATTTCATAAGCTTAAAATCAGAAAATTCAATTTAATAAAACTTTTATCATTATTGCTAATAATCATAGAGATTGTTCTACATTTCAATGTATGAATATTTGTTTGAAGATTTCGTGTTGCATATACTTCATTCATTAAAATCAATATTGTACATTTCAATGTATATAGGGTTTACAATATAAGTATAAAATCCACCAAAATGTTTTCGTTTGAAGACTTATTGATATTACCACTTTTTTTTTTTTTCAAATATACAATTTTTAACAAATATATATACTATATAGTATGTGCTATGCGTAGCATAGCAAACACAAAATGCTAATACTGGTTTAAAAATGAAACAATGAATTCCACATGTCCTTTTCGAATGGCTATGAATGACAATCTCAAAAAAGAAAACCGGTTAGTAGTAAAGGAAGCAGTGTAGGTGGTCCGTGGACAGTCCACAAAGCTTCCCTCGGATCCGAGGCATGTTTGAGAGGTTGTGCAAGGACCCCCATTTTGTCCCCTAAAAGCTATAGAATGAATGTTTCTAACCTCAAATTTCGTGATTGGTTAAAATTCTTGATTTGTGATTGAAGTACATGGGTTTGACATTTTGTTTTGACTTACTTGATTTTCTTAGTTCTTCTTTAATGTTTTTGGTAACCGACGGTGCAGATATTTCAAGTTTGAGCTTGAAGGAAAAGGTGCAATTCAGAGGGCTGACCTTCCTCCATTCCTTTCGGTCTTTCTAGATCGCACTTCTGCCAGTTGCATGTACACGCCGAATCAACTTCGAACGTTCACCACCGCTCATCTCAATGCCGGTAGATGGTACATTGACTGCCCAATTTCATACACACATCCGTCGGAGGTAGAACTCCGAAATTCCTTGGAGGGCATCGGAGCAGTTGATCTAGATGTGGACGAGTTTGCAGGCCTCACCGAAGATCAAAGAAAGAAGGCAATTGCCAAGAGGGACCTAGCTGACAAAAAGAAAGCGGCACGTCTCCAAATCGCTTTGGAGAACAAGCAGAAGAAGGAGACGGAGCGCTTGGCGAAGTTGGAGGAGAAGGAGAAGGAGAAGCAACTAGAGAAGGAGGAGAAAGCAAAGGCCAAGGGGAAGAAAAACGAAGATGGCGATACCGGCATTCCAGCATCATCGGCGGTCGATCAAAGCTCGCAGCTGGTGGAAGGAACTCAGAGCGGGATCAAGAGGAAGGCCGTTCTTGCAGAGTGGACGGAGGAGATGGTCACGCAAGGTACGCAGGTCGTGGTACTAGATGATGACGATGTGAAATCGAAGGAGTTGATTTTGAACGTGTCAATTGTTGACATCATGGACAATTTGGGGAGTTCAGCACCAAATTCCTATATTGAAGTCATGGACTTCATTCAAAAGGTATGCCTAAACTTCAAGTTCAATTTATAACTTCAATTTTTATTTGGAAGCAAGTTGTTATAGTGTGAGTTTTTTAATAACATGAACAATCACTTGATTGTAGATGAATGCAGGAAAAGTTCGCTCGTTCGACGGTAGGGTCAGCCGGGAGCCTTTGGTGGATCTCATTATTTTTGACTGCCAAGAGAACCTCCCTGTGCCACTCATCTCTGAAAAGCGCGTTCCGTCATGGAACTCGGACCCAACCTGTGCGGGAATGCAAAATGCATTTCACTTTGCCGAGGAAAACTTACAAGACAATGGCTGTATTCTTGTATTTCACTCGTACAGCCTTCAGTCGCGCCGTATGTTTGCAGGATTAAGGAATGTATTCAAGAAATTGGTGATGAAGAAGGAGTGGTTGGCATTCAACTAGTTGGACCTAGCATCGGGTATTAACCCTGGACAAACGGTAAGTTTGTTTAACTTTGCAATTTGAATGTCAATTGTTTTGGGAACATTCATTTTTGTACTTAACATTTTGTTTTCATTTTTGCAGACTGTGAAGTTCGGAGTTACCCTTCTCGTGAAGGACCTAGGTGAGAAAGGGCCATCAAATTTCAAGTTCAGGCAGACTAGGGCCATGACGAAAGCAAAGTGGAATCTTCAGAAGAAAGACATGGTCATCAATTATATCACAGAGGAGACAATGTTGGTCGAGAAGGAATCCAAAATGCCTTGGCGCGGACCACGAGAGAAGGATGCAAGGTTTCTACAATTCTTCATCGAAGGATGCACCGACGAAGAGGATGTAGTTCTCGATTGCACCGCAGCTACAGGTTAGTTCATGCTTTCAAATGATAGTTTTGATGTTATTAATAAATGTTTATTTGTGAACAACCTTACTATGTACCTCGCATGTTGCCTTCACATATTGAAGTTTTAATCTTCACATAATTCTGTTGCAGGAGCATCGATTACTGCATGTCGTGGCACAGGGCGGCATATTGTGGCTTTGGAGAAGGATGAAAATATCTTCAATGGGATTCTCTTGCCGATGAAGAAAGCCACTCGAATGGAAGGGGTGACACGAGCTCCAGAAGAAGTTTTCGCCGCTCTTGACTTAGATTCTGTGCACGTGGAGCCAATGGTGTTTACACGCAACATTAGACCTAGTAAGTAAGTTTTGTATTCAATACTGACTTGTGTGTTTTTGGATTCAATATGTCTTGCATTTCAAGAATTCCAAGGATTTAACATTGAGATTTTTGTATTTGAAGGAACGAACGAGTGACGGACGGACATCGTATGAAGAAGATACAAAGACTTATTTTGAGTCCGGAAAAGTCTTACGATCTTCCAGTGTATGCCGAGAAGATGGCATCACAGTATGAACGAAATGGTTGTAGAGAACCAAAACCTCGCTTACCCAAATATGCTGCAAATGTGGTTCATTTTTTAGATGTTTCAGCTTCTGAGGGAGAAGAGACTCCAGAGTCATCTTCGGGTGAGGTTTCTATGATAGAGTCCACAGCGACGTAGACTCATGAGATTGACACATCTTATGAGTTGAACTATGTGTATACTCTTTTTATGTTGATTTGATTTGTGTGTTTTATGGCTACAAGTTCGGTGCAATGTGTTTGATGTTTGATATTTCTCTTACATAAAAAAATGTAATGAAAAAATATCTCCCATGATACAGACTAATTAGTGGACAAATGTGGAGAATGAACCCTTACACCCTAAACCTTAAACTTCACCGATAAGTATTTAGTATTGGAAAAAGCTTGGAGAAAACGAGGTACAGTTAATGCAATATACAATGCATAGGATGGGTGTAGGAAGATGGTTGTTCGAATATCCCATAAGGATTGGGTGTGAAAGCATGAGCTCCCATATAACTTTCATCATATGCTTCATCAAGCACCGTGAAGGTGCAACTGGGAACTAATTGTCACAATTAATTGTCATAGTTATTTCCCAGCTGTTTTCATGGTTTTGCAAAGTACTAAGTAGTGGAATGATAAAAATAAAAATATAAAAGAATTAAAAAAGAACTCCAATGGTAAGTTATCAATAGTAGTATGGAAAGGAGTGCGTACATCTTGGGGTCATTTCTTTACCTTCCTATTCCTACAACACTAGCTAAATCCCTGAACACGCTAAAAGCCAGTTTATATTAGACATGTTCTCAAACAAAAATGGAAGTGCCTCTAAATGTGCACAAATGATCCTAAATTTGGCGGACCTCAAATGTTTTCTAAATCCACGGTCATAGAATTTCAGTTGTCCCAAAGTCCACGGTCATGGGTTCGTCACAGATTTTTTGATCAAATACAAATTCCAAAACAAATTTTTCCATCAAAAAAATTTCACGCTCGCGGGCTCACAGGCTCACAGGCTCCCGCTCCTAGGCTCGCACAATAGCAACCCTGTGGAAGAGGGAGAGTGTGAGCCCCAAATTTGTCACTTGGGACTCATAGTTTTTTTTTAGATTGTTGCGGTTTAAAACATAATATTATACAAAAAGCCCCCAAAAGAGTGTAGAACCCCAATAGGTATGTCACGTGCCAGTAAAGCCTTTGGTCATAAATAGCCTTTTATCCTTAGAATCCCCCTCCAAACCCACTTATACATAGGTTAGAACCGCGAAGTAGTGGGAAACAGTAAGCTTGCAGGGAATTTACCCAAAATAGCCTAAACTCTAGTGCATGTGACTAGGCTTGGCTAAATTGATTCCAGGAGAGATAGGAAGGTCTTTGCGTAAATCTCCAAAGATAGGTTCTAGTTTCCCCATTCAATCGACAAAATATTAGGAACCTCAATTGTTAGTATGCAAGTGTCACTTTTCCAAGATAGGCCATCCGGAGGAATCTACGGCTACCGTATGGTGCTTTAGAATTAGAAGCAAGTCAGGAAGTCAACAACAAAATCAATTCGCCCAAATTCCCTCACATGTAGAAGATTCCCTAATTGTTGGTAATTCAAGAGAAGCCAATTTTACCTTCCTACCGGCCGTGTGCAAGACTAACTCCAAACTTGGCACGTGACTTGGGGAATTCCATGAGAGGTTCCCCAAAAAGTCTCGATTTTTTTTATCTCTAGAGGATCTTTTTCCGAGTGGTCAACCGCTAAAGGCCACAAAGGGAAATTCGTGTAAATTATCTAGGCTGCAGTAAAATCTCACTAAAAATTATATTAGCTTTTTTCATGTTAATAACGCACCCCCAACAAGTTTTGAAGCATTCCAATAGCAGGAGGCAGCCGAATCCCCGACATTCCCACAATTATTAATTACAGCAAGATTTCCGTAGAATTGACCGGCGTCCCAAGAGCTCACGAAGTCGAAACGAAGCCATTAAAGGGTCTTTTTTTTACTCCCTAGGTCACTCTTGACAACCCTAGCTAGTCGCCCTAGTCAGAAAAGGTAACCTCCAAAAATTAGATTTTTACCCTTTTACTAATTCTAGTTGGCGCTAGTTGTCGATGAGTTTTTTGTGATAGGAACAAGGAGTAAGGGGTCTTTTAGACTAAAAATGACCTTCTAAAGCCAATGGCGCAATCTTTTTGCGATTTGGAGTTGAACTCTAAAAGTTAGAGTTTAGGACTAGCGTAAAAATCCTAATGCGGTGAAAATCCTAAAAGATAAGGATGAAAATCTCGCATGATAGGGTTACCTAGGTTAGAAAGGGAGGGGAAGGGCGCCCCGGAAGAGTATAAAAGGGGACCCTTCTCCCTCCCAAAACACCCCCAATATTTGTTTTAGGTCCGTAGGTCCAAACTATCTTCAATGTTTTGGCATTTTGGCCAAAACTCCCTATAGTGTTTTTGGAGCACTTTTGGCTCCTCTTGTTGCTATATTTTCAGTTTTGAAGGTCCGTAGGGGTCCTTCTTTTAGTCCTTGTATTCTTGTATACTAAGTTAAGTGTCTTTGATAGTCTTTTGTGTCTTGTACTAACCCTAAAACAACCCTCCACTGTACCTTGGCGATGCTACTTTGGAGGGCCTCTAGTTCCATGTTTTTCTTGTTGTACTAACCTCCCTTCTACTAACCACAGGTCCTTTCCATCCTTGTACTAACCCAAGTCTCCTGCGTTGCATCGAGTCTAGTTCTTTTGTCTTTGTTAGGAAAAGAGTGGAGTGGTTCCCTTAGGAATGACAAACTCTACCTTTCCTTGTTAGTCTTCAAGTCCTAAATTGTGTGTTAAAAGTCCATCAGACAGTGGAGCTTTGAACCCCTAGGTCCAAACAATCCTAAATTTGGTGTTAAATTCAAATCAACGGCGGAGCCTTGCACTCATCTACCGGTTAACTCTAAAGTTTAGTTTCCAAAACGTGTTGGAAACTAACCAAAGTTTAGCATCCAAAATAGAGTTGTCTAGGTTTGTTAAGAGTCAATGCCTTGTTCCCTTTCCAGTTATCACGGTTGATGCGTCGAGAGACACCATTTTAGCCAACACGGCCCAAGTGGCCAACTAGCCTACTCAAAGGGTAGCCAGCATAGCCCAAGCGACAAACCAGCTAGCCCAAGGGTCTAGGGGTTTGGGAGTTGAGGCGTCCAGGGAGTTGGGGAGTCTAGGGGGTTCGAGAGTGTCGTAGCACAAGAAAGCACAATTGTCCTAGTAAGCGTTTAAAAATGACTTAAAACACTTTTAGGATGACTCGTGTATCGTTCCCTAGAGATTTATCCGTAGTTTCCTGAGGCTGACCGGATTAGGATGCGGAAGCCCACAAAAACACACTATAACCGGATCTGAGACTGGAAATGGTTTATACTCACCAACTGTCACTAAACCTATTTCCTTTCAAATCCCACAACCCAAGCACCATCTCAAAACAAGGAGGAGTGTCATAATTATGTTCCTCTCCCTATCCGAGAAAATAAAAGAATGTCTTAGCTAGACGTATGTGAAACCGGAAGGAGTGTCATAATCCTGTTCCTCTTCCGGGTCTAGATCCATATCTAGCAATCTTCCGTGACCAAAGTATGAAGTTTAACCTCTATCTCAGAGGGGTCCGCTCTTGGGGTTCTGGAAGGACACGTAAATCCTACCCTTCAATGTTTTAGAGTGACTGAAGTTCCACTTTAAACAACAAAACACAAGATACACAATAGGTAGCAATTATTCCCTCACAGCTGATCCGGATGTGGATCCAGTCCAACAGGTCACGCAAGGAATCCTCACCAACCTCTCAATACTACAACGACAGATTCTACCCAGATCCGGATCCCTAGGCAGAGCTTGGAACCGGATAACTGAAAGATTTGAAATACCAATTTGATTCCTCCTTCCGGGTACAGTAGGACCTCTCAACTCTTCAATTGACCCAAGACTGGTTGCTACCAGATCTCACCCAATCTAGGAGTGGCTATTCCACATGAAAGTTCCTAAGGCAATCAGATGATACTCAAATTCCCTTCAGTACAGGCAATCCTCTTACCAACCCACTTTAGTTCCCGGAATCGGATTCAGACAGAATCCGGGGACTCACTCTTATTCTCTATCCCTGCAAACACAGCTATCTTGGCCAAGTGATGATTCAACACCCCAAGCCCACCAGCACAATACCAAGACTTTTCAAACTTAGCACATGATAGAATGGAAATCTGAAATTTTGCATAAGGGAAATAGAAAAAAAAGTGAAATGATGCCCCCGGCTACCATCCAAGGTCAGCCCCTAAATACCAACCTTAGGAAACCCTAAAGGTCCCCAGGGAATAAAGCAAAGGACAGGAGAATGACAAGTGTCATTCCTTATCCACCACAAGGCAACTTCCGCAAAAAGTGGATCTCAAATCCGAAAAATCTGGATCCGGATGTCCACTACAAGAAAGTGGCTACAAATGTGACTGCAATATATGACTGTTTCACGACTTCCGGAAGTCATGTAGGAGAAGGGTGACTTCCGGATGACTGTTACCAGTGCAGTTGTGAAAAAGTCATTCTCATTGAGCTAAAATCTACGTCTACAGAACATGATAGTATCACCTTCTTTTTCTTTCAAAGGGAGAAAGATGGTTAAAGATGGATGTAGAAGCCTGAGGATCGGGATGGGGTTAACCGAGCCTACGTGTCCAGTCATGTGGCAGTCGCGGACCAGTCGCAAAGGACCCTTGTAAAATTTGACGTGGAGGTCCACGTGTCCAATCCAAATCACGTGGCGTAAACCCCTTAAAAATATGACGTGGACTGCCACGTCAACGGTTTCAGGCAAACATCTGTGGCAGTTGTGACCAAGTCGTGTTGAAGTGGCCATGGAGTCAGAAATGGACAATTGTGACCAAGTCGTGCCGTAGTGGCGTCTCAGTTGCATACTGTGAGTTCCGTAGTGATTTTGAAGGCGGGGAACAGTCATGGCGGAGTATTGCTTTGGAATTTCGGGATACAATAAGTGAGGAATAAGTCGGGCTTAAGACGACCAGGAGTACGATTTTCGTTTATAATTTGGCTTATTTGCCCAGCGCTTTTGATCGTGCAGTTCTGTGATATACGGCCTACTTCTCTAACAATCTGAACGGATGCTATAGTTCTGAATACTCGACATGATTGCAAATCACACAAGAAACTACCGGTAGCATCAAGCAAGCTGTTAGCGATAGTTGACATGTATCCCCCACATTGCATTCCGGATAGTAGACAGTGGGCAACAGGGCTTATTCATCAAGCAATGCATTCATCATAACAACAAACAATGATGCCAACAAAGATTTTTTTGCATTTCCAATGAAAAGAAAAGTCATTAAGTGCTGTGCACTTACAACCACGTCCCCAACAATTGAGCCTGCTACATATACTACATACATCCTACCTGCTGCCTCTTCTGCTGAAATGCAAAATGCCGATTCACGTGCTGAACTTCACGTACTTTGAATTCCAGATTGCGCAGGAGCCCAACGCGTGCTCAATTAATGTCTGGTCCGCATTATCTACGGCAAACATTAATGAAACTCCTGCTTGCATGATCTCAGTGACGTCCACCTTTAGCCATGCCTCCGGAATTTCTTTGAAGTGGAACTTCTGTTCACTTGGCAAGCCGCTGATTCTACCCTTCGCCACCTTTTGCTTCACAGCCCACGGATTGAAGAGAAATACTTCGTCGCCGATCTTGAACTGCGATAGCTGACAGATAACGTGTTAGCAATTTATATGGTGAGGCAATTGCTGCAGCAAGAGCGCGTCAGTTACGGACATGCATGCGGCACCCTAGAAACGACCCCCCATCCATTCAAACCAAATTAAGAAATGACTTCAAAGGACCTCTTACCGGCAGCTTGCCCGTGTCACCTACACACGGGGTCATTGTGTCCGGAATTTCGCAGAACACAACCACAACATACAAATGCAGGTTGAGGAGGAATTACGAAGAAGTCGGTTCATGCATCGTGATACAATGCAAACAACCACCCCTTATCACGTACAATTCAACCACTTGCCAAGCGCAACTACGACGTCACTAAGGTGGCTCTTCCCTATGACTTATGTACATGCATGACTCTCGCGCTACTTCTGTGCTACTGCAACTCGACTCCTACATGACTTTTACAACACAACCTGCTTTTATTCTCCGTGACAGGCAACAAAACAATACAAAGAGATCTACTTTGCATCATTGGGATTCAGAGTGGCACCTTCTTCGACCCCGTATCCCGCTTCTTAGTAGATGCCGTGGTCGCTGCCTTCTCCCTCGTCTCCTTTGGCGGCTGCTTTTCCTACACAAACACAAAGCAACTGTCAGATGTGCTGTTCATTTGAAGGTGAGGGGACGTCCTTGACTGCGTCGACTAGTCCGCAAGTCCCCTCACCTTCCACGCCATCGAGAAACTCATACGAGGATCCATCTTGCCCTCTAGTAATCATGTCATCAGTTGGTTCGTTCAATAGTGACGGGTGCTTGGAACGAAAGGCAGCAACGTCTGGGCAGGCATGCATGGTCTCCAACAGCGGCCATAGGGACGATCTCAAGTAATCCTTGTCGTCAGATAATGCTGACATACCCGTCACCAGGGTTGTCTTGTCTGACATATTTTTGGGTTTAGGCGTCGTGTATGACGTCTGACGTCGTGTGTCGCGTGTCACCAAGTGTCGAGTTTACTTGACATTGCGTCGCGGAGGGGTAAAAAAATTTACCCCACGGTAAATAGATTTTGCCTACGTGGCAAGGTTTACAAAATGACGTGGAAAGCCAACTTGGGCGACTGCGGGTAGGGGCGCATGTACTTCAGCCTTGGGCGACCACGGATGGGGGCGCGTGCAAGTACAAATGGGGCGAGTATAGGTTCTAAAATAAGGGCGACTGCTGGTCCAGGGGGGCGACCTCCTTGTTGCAATTGTCAAAAAACACTCAAAACTGCCATTTTTGTGCAAATTGCAAAGAGAAAAAAAATTCAGAATGGTATTTTTTTTCCATATGTTACCATAGGATCTTGCAATAGAATAGTTTGAGAATGCATGGAAAAAATTTCAGACATTTTGACCACATAGATTGCAAGATAAATGCATTCAAAGTGAAGAAATTGTGTTTTTTTGGCACAATGGCAAACTAGTTTAAGACTTCAAATCTTCTTAACTTAAATAGTTTGAATTGTAGATCTTGAATTTAGTTTTTTTTCATCATTCAAAATTGAGTTGAAAATATAGAAAAAATAAAAGTTTAAAATATAATGTAATTTTCATTATTTAAAAATTTATTTAGTAGAAGAAGGTATCATAGAGGGAAAAACTAAATCATTAAGAGCTCTAAGATGGAATTAAAACTCACGAATTCCAATAGTGAGATTGTTCTAACAATCAATGTTGATTTGGTGGACCTATTTCTTTTGAATTTTTCTGAAAATTGAACTCAAAAACAAATCCTATACCTATATTTTACAAATCAATATTATAATTGCTTGCAAAACAAGATGCTCTACAACTTCTTGGCAACCTCTTCATATCATAAATCCAAATGAAATGAATAAAAGCTTTCCATATGAAAATAAAATAAAATATATGAGAAAAAAAATTAATTTTTAATTCAAATTTTTCAAGATTTGTTTTTGCTCATCCAAATGATTTAATTTAGATCAAAGCTAATTGTTGTATAACTCTTGCTCCTAGGCACCAATTAAAATTAAAATTACATTCCTAGAAAGCTAATTTTTTTTTCCTATCTTTTCATAAAAATTTGACCATATAGGAACTTGGCCAAAATCCATTTGCCCCTTGTGAAGACAATGAGAATTTAGAGATTAACATCCTATCAGTGTATTATTTAACAAGTGGATTTTAAATTTGAACACCCTCTGAAGATTTGTATAAAAACATTCCTATTTGATTTTCTCTATTCTCTATGCATCATCATACTTATATATAATTTACCACCTTCATCTAAAATTTAAAAATAGAGGAAAGAGATTTAAATTAGAGCTTCTCCTCTTGAATTACGCAAATCTCTAAAAGTCATCCTACCAGGGTATTATTTATGAAGTAGATTTTAAAATACAAAATAATAAAATGTAGGTTTTAGAAAGAGCTTTTCATTTTCAATTTCACTATCTTCCAAGTATCATCAATTCATCATACTCATGTATTATTTACCAATTTAATTTCAAGCTTAAAAATTAGAAGAAAGAGATTTAAATAAGAATTATTCCATTTGATTTAATATATGCAATCTCAAATAATCATCCTATGGGAGTATTATTTATCAAATGTATTTCAAAATACAAAATAATGAATGGAGATATTTGCAATACCTTCCCCATTTAATTTTCTTGATTCTCCAAGCATCCTTGTACTCAACTACTTATGAATTATTTACCACATTTATCTCTAACTTAAAAATTAGAAGGAAGAGATTTGAATTAAAACTTCCCCTTTTGATTTATGCAAATCTCAAAGACTTATCCTATGGGTGTATTATTTATAAATTTTTTTTCAAGATACAAAATAATGCATGAAGATATTTGCAATACCTTCCCCATTTAATTTTCTTGATTCTCCAAGCTTCTTTGTACTCAACTACTTATGAATTATTTACCACATTTATCACTAACTTAAAAATTAGAAGGAAGAGATTTGAATTAAAACTTCCCCTTTTGATTAATGCAAATCTCAAAGACTTATCCTATGGGTGTATTATTTATGAAGTGTATTTCAAAATACAAAATAATGCATGAAGATATTTGCAATACCTTCCCCATTTAATTTTCTTGATTCTCCAAACATCTTTGTACTTATGAATTATTTACCACCTTCATCTCTAACTTAAAAAATTAGTGGGGAAGGAATTTAAATGAAAACTTCCCCTTTTGATTTAATTTATGCAAATTTCAACGAATTATCCTACTAAAGGGGTCTATAATTTATGAAGTGTATTTCAAAGTACAAAATAATGCATGAAAATATTTGCAATACCTTCCCCATTTAATTTTCTTGATTCTCCAAACATCTTTGTACTTATGAATTATTTACCATATTCACTTCTAAATTAATGGGGAAGAGATTTAAATGAAAATTTCCCCTACGGATTTAAACAAATCTCAAATAGTCATTCTATAAGTATATAATTTATCAAATGATTTCTAAAATACAAAAAAATAGATGGAGAGATATGTATGATCTTTCTTATTTGATTTATTTCATATCATATAATCCCAACCGAATAAATGAAAATGAACCATTGATATATATTTAACAAAATTGCATATTTGCAAAACTTGAGTGTTCAATAGAAGATGACATCTTGCCATAAAATTTATATACTAGAGCTAATTAATAGATCAAACAAGATATTATCAAATACAAGTAGTACTATAGAAAATCCAAAACAACTAGATTTTTAGAAGAGCTTTCATTTCTAATAAATGAGATTAGGTGTCAAAGCTATGAAATCTAATCTCATCAAGGTCCATTTACTTAGCTCACCTAACAAGGTACGTCCACTAATGTACCTAACAAACTAAAACGAAAGTAATTGACTATAATGAAGTTGTCAATTTCTACTTTCATCACCCAAAAATTGCAATCCAATGAGTTTTTCAAGTAACTTTGAGTCTTGGGGGACCTCTCATGGAGGAGAATGCGGGTCAGGGTGAGTGCTTAAGGGCGACCTCGGGTAAGGGGCGACCGCGGGTGGAGGTGGAAAGAATGGCCCTCCTTTTGTCCAAAAATTGACAAATTTGGGCCGTTTGGGGGGTTCTAGGGGCGACTTCGGGTCTTGGGTGACCTCTCATGGAGGAGAACGCGGGTCAGGGCGAGTGCTTAAGGGAAACCTTGGGTAAGGGGCGAGTGCGGGTGGAGGTGGAAAGAATGGCCTTCCTTTTGTCCAAAAATTGGCAAATTTGGGCCATTTGGGGGTTTCTAGGGGCGACTTCGGGTCTTGGGCGACCTCTCATGGAGGAGAACGCGGGTCAGGGCGAGTGCTTAAGGGCGACCTCGGGTAAGGGGCGAGTGCGGGTGGAGGTGGAAAGAATGACCTTCCTTTTGTCCAAAAATTGACAAATTTGGGCCATTTGGGGGTTTCTAGGGGCGACTTCGGGTCTTGGGTGACCTCTCATGGAGGAGAACGCGGGTCAGGGCGAGTGCTTAAGGGCGACCTCGGGTAAGGGGCGAGTGCGGGTGGAGGTGGAAAGAATGGCCCTCCTTTTGTCCAAAAATTGACAAATTTGGGCTGTTTGGGGGTTTCTAGGGGGTGAAAGTACGCTAGACCCTCTATACTTGTGGCAAATCTTTTGAGTACTCTTAGTACCAATAAGTACTTGTATGTACTTAAACTTGGTTAAGAGTTTCTATTTTTTCCCTTGTTATTTAGATCAGAAATTGGATTTGAATGCACCAATGGAATGCATTTTTCTGACAGAATGTTCGCTTTACCAACACATTTGAACAGTATTGAAAGAAAAAGTAAGCAAAAGCGACTTGCCGGGAGGAGGCAGTACAGTTCAAAGGAGCTTTATTTATTTTTAAACAACTTGGTTTACATTTGATCACCAACTTGGGGTGGTTGTCAGGCGTAATGCTCACGAGCTGTGGCGCTGTGCTTGCCAACTCACTTGCCAGCCTACTTGCCGCCCCAATTTGCTCACCCACCGCCAATGTTTCATATGGGTGGGGATTTTTGGGCCAATCGTGGCTCTTTAAAGGACTAAAAATGAACCATGTTTCCAACGTGTCAATTTATTCACATCATTGGTATCCAAAGCTTCGATGAAAGCTGCCCAAAAATCTTGAATTCATCAAATTTTATGAATTTTTAGGGTCGATTTCCAAACCCTAAACCCTAACCTCATTAACCATGGAACCTTAGGTCCCTAAACAAAGCCTAATCCTAAACCTTTAAAAAATTCTTGGATGATGATTGCATCATATTTCATTTAAATTTTTTTTGAAAAAGTATAAAACCATTCTTAACAATATAATAATAATCTATAAATTCAATATGTTAATACAATTATATTATATTTAAAATTTAAAAATGTTTAAAAATTTGGAAATACAATGTAAACTTGTGTAATCTATAATAACCTACAAATATAGAAATAAGTATTTTAGTTAGTGTAAAGGATTATATGGTATATTTAATTATTGTAATTTTTAAAGAGAAAAAACTATGGCCTATTTAGAAGTCAATGTGGTTTATTTGTGAATAATTAATTTTTGATTATTAGTTTAATATAAAAATCTTTAAAATACTCTAAGGAAAATTTGTTTATTTTACATCATTTCACATTAAATTTAGTAAAGAATTAACCATTGATGTTTACTTAAATGTGGCTTGCATGTTATAATAATGTGTTCAACCTTCCAAAAATTGAATATGAAGGAGTGAGTGTACCCATAATGCTTTAAGAACTTACATGAGCCAAAAAAACAAAATAAGAAGGCCTATTAATATTAGAGTAATTCATGTCCAAATATTTAAAGTAATTTATGAATCCATGGTTTTAGTTTGATTGAATTTTTTGAAGTAATAAAAAAGGAAGAAAGTTAGATGAGCTTGAATAAAGTAACTAAAAAATAGAGTGATTTAATTCATAACATTTGCTTTGGTACTAAGTTAGAAGTTAGAGGGTAAAAAATGCAAAGGCCTACGTGTGAATATTAGGATAATTTATGTTATGAGAATAAATCCATAAAATAGTTAATCAAACCTTTAATGCTTTTGTTACCTAGATACAAACAAAAAAAAAGGAGAGTGTGCCACTTACAGTGTTTCAAGTCCATACTAATATAATCTACAAAAAAATGAGGGACTTCTAATGCTTGTGTAAAGTATTCTCACAAGGTAATGGAAAAAAGGGATGTGTTCCACAATACTATATTGATTAATTCACATCTATTCAAAATAATTTTAAGTGAAAATTTTGACTAAGGCGCCTTTGAATCTTTGATGCTTTTGAAATTCAAGTTAACCAACAAAATTTGGATATGAAAACAAAATTCTTTAATTCCCTCCTAATTTTTTGGGAAAAAAGAATACATGTACAAGTAACTAGCTGTTCTTTCTTTAACTTAAATAAAATAATTGGGATGGATAAATTCGATGTTAAAAGTAAATTTTATCTTATACAAAATATTGGGGTTTTATTTGTCAAAAGGCTTATCAAATTGTGGATTAAGAATAGCTACTTCAATTCCACATTTTATAAATTAAGAAGATGCAATGTATGAGAATAATTCAATTGTGAAATTCAACCAGAAAAGCAAAATAATAGTACAATACATTATAAAAAGGAATTTTTGAAGTTATGAAACTATAATTTATCTAATATGATGATGGACCACTTCGAAATTGTTATTAAATATTTATTTCTCTAATTTTTTTTGGAATTGAATACTTTAAACTTTTGTCATTGATCTTTTAAGAAAATATACATGTCAAATCTTTTAAAATCAAAATGTACATTTAAGGTTAAAAAACCCAAGAAAGTACCATCGACTTTTTTTAAGGAAAGATTTAATTTCGCATTTATGTTTTTAGATTTATTATTGATTCAACATATAAATTCGTCATATTTTATTTGATTTTGATTCTTAAGTTGTTAGTGTACATGGTGGAATAATAATTTCTACCACCCTTTCAGCTGGTAATTTTTACATAAAATGTTACACCATTGTACTTGGGTAACCGCTTACCCTGGGTTTTTGTACCCGTACAACCGGTGATGGCAGGTTGTGGGTCTTGTCAACAGCCGAATTGGTGATGGAAACTGGTGATCACCAGTCTCTGGATGGCCGGAACTGGTGATCACCAGTCATCGTCTTCAACCTCGTGAGGGGAGGCTCAGCTGGTCCTGGCAGTTGTTTTTTCTGTAAGGAACTCTGGGTGCTGTGGAGTGCGTGCTGCGTGTTTAGGCGAAGAATCTTTGATTTGTTGTTGTTTTGGGTCGAGGTAGCTTTCGATTAGGGTCCGCGAGATTGGCGATTGCCCAGGCTTCGATGATCGCAGATACAGAGTGCAAGGTGGTGCACAAAGGTGCGGAATGTTTCTCTTCTCATTTTAGTTTAGCGATCTCCTCGATTTTTGTCTTTTGATCTCCGCTTAGGTTCTACGGCCTTAGACATGCACCATAGCCGCAATTTCAACCCTGATGGCGTAGACTATGTTCTAAGGGGAGGGGGTAACATGTTACATCTGAGTTCGCAGCTTAGGGATGTTTATGGGTGTGCTTTGCTGCTACCTCAAAGCATGAATTTGTTGAGTGGCTTTGTGATTTGCTAGATTGTAAGAGAGAATGGTGCATCACCCATGATCTTCAATTTCTGTGCGAGGGTGTGACAGGAGGCCAGGGATTACCTTGAATTTCCAAGATTCACATTTCGCAATGGAGCGGTCTATCGGAGGACGGTCGGCCAGTACTCACAGCGGGAAGAGGGCGCGACAGACTGATTGCAGCGGCTTAGTTGAAGAGAGTACGCAGTCACAAGATGTCCCTGTGTCAAAGAAACGTGCGTCGAAGAAGGCTGCGAGGCCGGAGAAGCCGCTTATCCAGAGAATTGAGGAAGTTGACAGAGAGATAGGGAGGCTCAAGCAACCACCAAGGAGCATGACACGAGAAGATTTCAAGCTCAGGTTTCCGAAACTAGCGAGTGAGGGGGAGAATCCGCATCGTTTCAGGAAAGGTAGAGTGTCTACCTCGTGCTTACAGAAGATTTTTGGAGAGCCTTATGGTGAGGGTGGTCGCCAAGGATACGGGTGGATTAATTGCAAACACCCTGAGGTTGTGAGAAGGGTTCAGTATTTACACCCCATTGTCTATCAGCACACTGTGGCTGAGATTCCTCCGTATTTGAAGATACATTTTGCCGAAGGTATTGCTGTAGAGTTCAATGAGGGGAAAGGCAAGGTGGATTGGTGTGCTTTTGGTGCTGAAACAAACAAGAGGCAAGTGAATCGCTACGACCAAGCTGTGCAGAAGCTACTTGCTTTGAGGAAGACGCTGGAAGGCGATAAGCCTCTCCAAGTACGCGGCAGAGATTGGCTTAAGATTAAGGTGGAGCCAGGGGAGGCTGGAGTGAATCCAGCATCAAGTTCTCTTGTGAAAAGAGTGGTTCACGGAGATACAATGAAGGCACCCGGGAAGATAAAGTCTTCTCTCGGTGAGACAGGCGACTGTGGGGGTGCATTCGAGTCTGGACTGGGTTCTGGGGTCTCTGCTGAAGGATTCCCAGAGATATCGCCAAGGGGTGCTCCGTGGATTGAAGGTACATCTCACCCTTCTTCATGTGCTCGATTACTGCGATTTCTTTTGCAGCCTCTCTTTGTTTGCACAAAGGGGATTGCCTGGTGTCTACAGATCAAGTTGACCATTGATAACGGGCCATATTCCACCAACGCAGTTGATACAGACTGTTTGTTTAGGTGTTTTACCTAGGAAATGATACTTAGATGGTCTGCTTTGCATTAGGGTACTTCATTTGTAGAGAGCCTTCTAAACTCTTGAATTTGTTTACAGATTCCCTGAAGGAGAGGGGTCAGGACATACAAGAGTTCATGGTAGTGTTGCTTGTAGAGACAAAGGCAGACATAGTGAGGGATAAAGATGCTAGGGAGAAGAGGGACCGCTGCAAATTCAAGGTGCAACAATCTGAATGTTTGGTAAGGAGCTATGAAAACCAGAAGGTGGACAAGGCCTTGAAGATTGATACCCTGATTGGTGAAGGAGTTGATATAGACCGGGAGAAAATTAAGATGGAGGGTATCATGGAGCAATTGGCTGATGAAGAGGCTCGACTCCAAGCATTCAGGGTAGAGTTAGATTTGGCACAATCCATTGTGGACAACACGGCTCACGGAATTCAGGCCCACCGTTTGCAGCTAGAAGCTTTGAAGATGGAGTTGTTTCACATACGGTCTGGGAAGAATTCGGGGACCTTCTAGCCTCGACCCATAGTATACTCAGAGGAAATGGGCGCTCATAATTTTGATGACAGTTCATTTCTGCAAGTCTCTACTTGCTCTATGTGTCAATTTTCGTTTCCAAATTATGACATCATTGTATCATGTTGTAGACATTTGTATCACCCTTTTTGTGCATCAGTTGTGTTTGCACGTGGAGGAGCTTGTATTGCAAAAGGGTGCCAAACTGTGTCACATCCACTACAAGAAAACTGCCAAATATGTGACTGCAATATGTGACTGCAGGAAAAATGCGACTGCCGCGCGACTAGCACCTCCCTAATTGCACCGTCTCATTTTATGCACAAGGACTGAGTTGTGGAGCAGTCGCGCTCGTGACTACGACATGAACTGCAGCGAAGGGGTAACGTTTCATCCGCGACTGCTGTAGGGAGCGATGAAAACGTGCTGATGTGGCACGACAGTCAGCAGGTGGATTGGCACAGTCGGGGACGACTATGCAATAGTCACAGGGAGTCACTTTCGATGACTTGTGAGCGACTTTTCCGTGACTTGACGGACACTGTACTGTGACTTCATCGCGATTGGCACGCAATGTAGGATTCTACCAAAGAGAGGGGCCACAAAGAAAGGATTAGAGATCTCATGGGAGCTGCACCTACAAAATGTAGAGTTCTATGAGGGGCGAAGAGAGATCATTCACTCACTGAGATACTGCATGCAGGTAATTACTGTAAAGCGGCTGCGCCTCAGAATTGTGCTGGAGCAAGTACATAGTGGACATTTCAAGGGTCACAATGAAGGGAGGCGGAAGCCAATGCCAAGGCTTAAAGGAGATTGTGAAATATAATTCACCAAGTTCAAAATGGGCCCATAGAGTAGGCTCGGAGTCATACATAATACGTGACTGCTATACGACTGTACGCGACTCCATTGTCACTCAGTAATGACTAAGCGACACTATGTACTAGTTGTCTATGGAACTATGACACTAGTATGCTCCTTGTGCTAATAAGTTGTCTTCTACAGACAACTCTATAGCGCCCACTAAGTTCACACTTTGCACTGGTCGAGGAAGTTGCCTGGGTGCTACTAATCCCACGCTGTCCACTGTGGTGCTAATGAAGGCGTCTGCGGTGTCAACCACTTCCCGCTTTGCTCTTGCTTCTTTGCGTAAGACAACTTTCCAACCTGGTCTATCGACAACATCTGAGAAAAAAACCTGCGTCGCCTGGCTAGGAAAGATGAAGGGCTCCGACAAGCGAGGGAGTTTGTGGCGGAAGTTGACAACCAAGAAGCCGTCGTCATCTCGGATGTATGTTGGATTCCCACGATTGTCGAAGGGCTTCACCCACTCACATCGCAGTAGGATGACAGGCGTTTGCAGTGCTCCGTAATCCAAGAGGAATATGTCTTGGAGAACACCTACATATGGAACTGATGCATCCGAATCACTTTCTGCGGGCAGTGAAAACACCGATGCGATGCCACTGTTGTAGCTCACCATTCGAGCAGAGGTGTCGTCATCTACCCGGAACCGGTTACCAAATGCCAAGATCCGTGTATATCGAGTGGCCTTTCGGGATGGCTTCTTGCTTAACAAGAGGCGATCCATGTCGTCTGGGTTCCGGAGATTCAACTGAGACTCACCCACGGTATTCATAATCCACTCTGCCAATGCTGTAGTAGACGGATCTTGCTCAACCTCGGTTTGCCATTTCCTGCAGAAACATACCAAACACGCTCAATGGCCCGTCTGCAGATGGTAAGGAGGTACAGAAAAAAGTCGAGAACAATAAAACACTTGAGGAACATTTCGAGGGCTCCAAGACTAGAGTGACTAAAATTTTACTACACCTAGTTACGTGGAAGTTGGAAAGTTAGTGGTGTACGACTGGTAAGTGATTGACAAGTGACTGGGAAGTCACTTTCCTACGACTCTGACACAACTTGTCACCAACAATGGGGAACCAACACCCACTGCCCCAGAGCCGCACAAATGTACGAAGGGGGCGATAACAACTGTTGCGAAATTTGGGGGACTAGCCGGCGGTTTTAGGATGCATCAAGGACTTACGCGTTCAGATCCTCCATAAGGGACACGTTTGTCAGCACATACTGGTGAGCGACATCTCGAAGCTCGGGGCTCATCACATATGGCCTTCCGGCCCCTTGTAGCACCTCCTCGGCGTCACCATATTCTTCATCTTCGTCCCAAACACGTCTCTGTGTGGGCTCAAACCGCTGCAAGTACTCCGTGATGAAGCCGAGGCACTCTTCTTTCAAGTACCCCTCCGCCATACACGCTTCGGGTCGGGCCATGTTCCTCACGTGGTTTTTCAAGACCTTCATGTAACGTTCTACCGGATACATCCAACGGGCGCTTACAGGTCCACAAAGGTCAAGTTCCTTCGCTAGATGATAGGGGAGGTGGGTCATTATGTCAAAAAAAGAAGGCGGAAATTCTATCTCCAGCAATGCCATGCTTTCCGCAACATCAAACTCCAATGATGCAAAGTCCGCTGGGTTGTAAACCTTTGTGCACAAGCGTCGAAACACCTTGCACATTCTCATGACAGCCAATCGTGGCCCAGGCTGCATCAGCCCTCGAAGTGCCAATGGCAGCACCTGTTGCATCAACACATGGTAATCGTGCGACTTTAGACCGCCAAAGTTCTTTTTCCGAATGCACTTGCCCAGGTCTGAGGAATAGCCGGATGGTGCCTTCAAGGCCTCCAGACACCTTGCAAACTTCTCAAATTCGTAATCTAGCATAACATACGGAGCTCGAGGCTTTAGCATCTTTCCTGGGTTATGGGGATTTGGGGTCAGCCAAAGATGTCTGCGCAAATTCCGCCTCTGCAAATCTCTTCTCACTTTCACAGTATCCTTCTTCCCTGTTATTGTTTTCAAAAAGTTCTTGGACAGATTCATCTCACAGTGCATGACGTCCAAGATGTACCGAATCAGAAGCTTCTGCAGAGGTAAAAAGCGTGTAGTGGGTCAGTAACAACACTTCATTATTTACAAGTTCAAACAACATGAGGCACTTATTCCACATACAAGACCGAATCCGGAAAATGGAGCCCCCGCTAGCACTGGCAAAAGTCACTCACAAGTCACTGCGAGAATAAGCTGACACTTCCGTACTACTCTGATGTGACTACCAGGACACTGGAACAGTAGATTGAAAATCACCTATAAGTTTCCTATAAGTCACCTATAAGTTGCCTATAAGTCACCTATAAGTCGCCTTCATGCCTGAAGGAGTTCAAAGAGCAGTTGCACTCACCTGCCAATAGGGCAATCTGTGAAGATCGCTCAGTCGCTTCACGCCGTGCACCTTTGAAGGGTCCCCGGTTGTACCATCTCTATGTTCCGCTGCTCTCCACGCCTCGCAGTTCCTGGCGTGCTCTATTTGTTCCTCCACTGTGACTTCACGTGGTTTAGGCCTAGTTTCCATTTCACCGTCAAAGTGGTCCTTCATTGCAGTTGATCTGTATGGATGATCTTCGGGCAACCATCGCCTGGTCCCGACATACGTTTGTTTGCCCAACTCCACGGAGTGCTCGGCGCCGAGGTCCACACCACACCAAGGACATGCCGCGTAACCTTGATGTGAAAACCCTCCAACTGTGCCGTAGCCTGGAAAGTCATGGATAGTCCACAACAGCATGGCCCGTAGCTGAAATGATCTGGATCCTACATCCTTCGTCACATCGTACGCAGGAACACCTTCCCATAACTCCAGCAACTCGTCTACGAGGGGCGCGAGGTACACATTGAAGGTTTCCAATGTCACGGACTCTTTACCTGGAATCAACAAGGCCAAAAGGAGGAAAAACTTCTTTGTAGTCAACCACGGAGGGATATTGTAATTCAACAGCACAACTGGCCAAGTGGACCAAGACGACCTATTTTGCTTGAACGGATTCACTCCATCTGCTGCCAACGCAAAGTGAGTGTTTCGGGGATCATTTTGGAAGGTGGGGTCAACATTCTCGTGGAAGTGACGCCACGCCTTCGAATCACATGGATGCCGGACAAGGCCGTCCCCGCCCACACGATCACTGTGGTTCTCTACATGCCACACCATTAACTTGGAGATGTTAGGACTCCTAAACATCCGTTTCAGCCGGGGAATGATGGGGAAATGACGCAATACTTTGAGCGGTAGAGCCCGTCGCTCTTCGTCTTTGTATCGACATCCTCCACACTTAGGGCAACGTACGGCTTCCGCATGCTCACCGCGAAACAGCACGCACCCTTTCTCGCAAGCGTGGATGGTGTTGTAAGTGAGCCCCAATTTTGCTGTCAAGGTCTTTGCTGCATGGTATGTTCTCGGCAATGTGTTGTTCTGCGGAAGAAGGTGTAGGTGCAAGAGACTGAACAACTCATTTGCACAGTTGTTGCTCACTCCATGAACCGTACAGAGATTCATGAGCAACACTGTGGCTCCAATCTTGCTGGATCGGGCGCCGAAGTATAAATGCTGCATGGAATCCTCCAGTGCTTGGCCATCTGTGTCTTCGTTGGCCTCAGCTCCATCGATGGGTACACCCATTGTAGGCGGGTTGGTGTCGTCCCTGCACTCCTCTGCCTCCGCTGTGTCCTCCACATCCACTCCCAAACAATCTGCATGGACGAAGTCCGCAATGGCAAAGGCATCGGTCACCTCACGACGCACTTGGTCGGCGGCATCTGCGATTACATCCTCATGCTCCAAAGCTTGTTCGATCATGCCTGCGGTGTCCACATTTGCATCAATCCCAACCGCTTCTGCCGCCGTTGGTCCCCAAAATTCGCACTCCCATTCTTCGTCCGAAGAGTCCTTGTCACCTGGACCTCTCCAAATTCGACAACTTGGATGTCTACCATTTCGGAGGAGGTGCTCTTTCACGTTACGAATAAGTAACTTCCTTCCTCCACGGCATTTGTTGCATGGGCAAGCCAACCTCTTCAAGTGGTACTCGGAAGCCCGACGAAGCTCTCTACTCCACATCCTGTCATCCCGTAGCCGCTGCCGTTGCCTATCACTGCATGGAAGTATTGCTGGCATAATTGGATCCTCCATAAGGAACTCCAAATCCAATAGCTACCCTGAATTGAACGCATGGGCACAGATAAGAAAACCACCTCACAAATAAGTATGCCATGGCATAGGCAACAAGTTTGAAGTGCGATTGTAGTGACAGCCCTACGCGGAACTCTTACGTGACTTCTGAGTGACTTCAAAATGAATCGGTCATGACTGGGGATGGGTCCCCGGCAAGTCGTGGCGTTGTCAACCAAATTCAAAGGGGAGGGGAGGCAGTGGGCGCATGCTCGGGTCTCAAGTGCATCCTAAGTAGCTAACTTCCATACTACACGTACATGTGCCGGGTCTGGATGAGGGACAGCACACGCGCTTTAGGCACGATATTGTAGGGGTAGTAGACTAGTAGAGTGAACATGAAACAAAACATAGACAGTAGTACCGTCCTTTTTTTATTTAATATGCGCTTTTGAAACAAAGCAGCCATAGAGAGATCCTCCTCCTAGCACGGAGCTGCAAACGTTGCAGTGGTGCTAATAGATTCCTCCAGCCCGCCTTCTGGCACAGAAGTGTCCGCCAACAAATTGTGTCCTATCATGGTACAATTTTTAGATATGGCGAAAGACATAGTATCCCTCAAACACACTTTTGGGGGACCCGACCTAGGGAGCCAAGACTTGTGGGTAATACCAATGACATGACTGCCTCCGGTAGTGCACCTAGTCTAGCAGGAGTTGCCAATTCTAACTTCTCAAAGACATGTTGGTAACTAACTTCCAAGGGGCGCATGCTAACTTCAAGCTCACTTGGGGATTTAGGGTGGCCGTTTGGTTGTGCACACACTGCGTGAAGACTTAGTGACTGAACTTTTGGAGGTGGTTTCATGTGGGAGGGTGTGTGGACGATACGGTTTAAGGATGTCGAGTTCTGTCCAGCGTCTTCACACCCTGCAACAGAGGGTGGGGCGGTCGCAGCTTCGACCGTCACCTGCAAGCGTCCATCATCTTCAAAATCCTCAGAAGTCACCATCAAGTCACCATCAAGTCGCGAGGAAGTCACCATCGAGTCGCGAAGAAGCTTTGAGAAGTCACCATGAAGTATCGAGGAAGTCACCGTAGACAAAGCCTGCGACTTACCCGTGACTATCTCAAGTCGTCGGGACTCGGGAGGATGGGGCCTGTAGTCTAATGTCCGGCCGTGGGGTCCTCACTAAGTCTCTGAAGTCAGCACACAGGCATCCTGTGAATTGACGTATATAGGGTGTCCCCCCTGAACCGTATATAGGCTTCAATGCTTCATGAGTTAGGAGTCATGCTATCACTTTGCGATCATAACAAAATCAGGAGCAAATCTAGCTCGTATAAATACTTCCTTCAGTCGTGGACAAGTCATGAGTTATTGCATAACCTCGTAATTAAATGTCAGCCGCTAGATCTGTCCCGTAATCAAACCCACTTCCTCTTTTCCCTCATCGTGATCAAGAATGCACACCTGCTTGAGGAGGAACAAATCACACTTTTTGTGGCAGTCTGAACAGAAGGGAAGATGAGGCTTTGGATTTTGAAACTATACATGCCGGCAACGACCTTCTTCCTCCGTGCAGCTCCGCACCTGTCTTGCACGCTATTTTGCTCCGATCAACAACGTTGGTTTACCTACGCACAAGGAAGCAGGCAACAAATTCTGGTCAGGTGACAAGCATCTCGAAGCTCAGGGCACGGCATGGAGTCTCCGCCACCGCAGAAGGGAGAATATGAACTGGCACGGGACAAGCATGTGGCAGAAGTTCACGCAAAATTCGGGCCTCTTTTCAACTCGCAACTTGCACCGTGAGTTTCCTCCTTACCTTACTTTGTAATTCAATTGTCCCTGCATTTGTGGGTGCACTGAAGTTGGTCGATGTCGTTGTGTCCTCCACGCCGCATGCTCCGCCTGAATAGAATATTTTGTGCTCCCCAACCGCTGCCGCACATCCCTGCCCGCAGAGTTGGCCGTCTCTCTTGCTTGGCTTGCGCGTGTGTTTCTATGCACAGCCATGGTGCAACCCGTTAATCTCTGCAAGCAGCCGCCGCGATA
The DNA here is from genome assembly GCA_947034895.1 of Rhytidiadelphus loreus. NCBI lineage: Eukaryota > Viridiplantae > Streptophyta > Bryopsida > Hypnales > Hylocomiaceae > Rhytidiadelphus > Rhytidiadelphus loreus. The sequence goes on from OX344764.1 coordinate 34,103,975, forward strand.
GGGTTCACGGTTTATGAGCTTTGAAAAACGCGCCGCCCATATGCCTTGGACACTGTGCAGTCGTGTTGGAGTTGTGCAGAAGTCACGACATCCAATGTCTATCTTTTGTATCACTTCATGTGAGTGACGAAGAAGTCGTGGGGAAGTAGCGTCGGAGTGCAATCAGTGAAGAATTGCCTTAAACCCCATTCCTCAACAAGGCGGCCACGTGGAACCGGTGGCGGCGGGGCAATTCAAGTGTGTCTCTCTCGTAGTCTCGCTTGAGGAGGCAGGCGTAACCCGAGCGGTTTTATTTTTTTTTCATGATTTCGTCTTCTCCCTGCAGTTGGGTTGTTTTGATTTTCTTTGCGCTTGTGCGGCTCCTTCAATAAGGCCATTGTATTCTTAAACCTACTGAACCCTAAACCACCTGCATCGCACAGCGATCAGGACTCCGGCAAGAAGCGCGAGTGTGAGGGGCCAAATCGCCGAGAGAAAGGTGAGAAGGTTGTGCGTAGGAGTAGCAGGCAACGGGGCCTCCGAGGACGGAGCAAAAGGGAGAAGCGCACTCACGGCAGTTGTGGAGCAGCAGGTGACAAGTCCAAAATGAGCAGCGACCGCAATTCTTCCTCAGAGGCGACGGAGTCCAATGAAGAGGCCATTGCAAGAGGTATGATGCACTTAGCTATAGCTTGTACACATGTAGAGCGGCTTTCGAAATTGGAGGACGGTGCGGCAGGTAAAAATTGTCTCCCGCTTTCTTTCAAGGTTGCTAGGGTCAGGGCTGCATTGGTGTGTCGGGTTCAGGAGGAAGAAGCGTGACCCGATTCGCCTTACCCGCAGTGGGAGTCCCAGAACCAGACTTGCCCAGCATACCCAATTTTTTGCGCCCTCATCCTTTGATCAACCCCAAGTACGGGTTTTCTTTGTTTTGCGCAATATGGATGTATGGGTCAATTTGGGAACCACTCCGTCTCCCCTCTAAACCAAATGGATGCCTTTGTCTTGCTCACCGCTCTTTCTGTTTGGTGCGCTGCTGCAGAGGATGCATTGTTCGACTCCAGTGACAATGACATGGAGGAACCAGAGCCGTTGGTGGACAGAAGGACAAAGCGCCCAAAACCTACCTCTATCTTGAAGTCACCGAGGAAGTTCCTTGCACGTAGGCCGTCTTCGCAGCCACCCCCACCACCTGACGAGCCTGAGGATTCAGGATGGCAATGGCAGCCGGGAAAGTGGCTGCCAAAGCCGCCACCCCCCCGCCAACCTCTGCGGAATGCGCTAGGACAACACTCTTACCAGACTGGATGCGATGAAGTGGAGCGGACATTTGAGCACACAAGTCGACGGAAGAAGCGTACAGCTTATGAGTTTGGAAGAGAAGAGACCTTGACGGGTCCCCCTAAACCCAACTTCGTGGAAGTGCTTGAGGGGGGCGAGGTGGATCCTGGCTGCTCGGGGAAGAATGCGTGGGACCTAGCGGTGCGGAATTTTGTTCCAAAAGTCATAGACATGAGCATAGTGGATTGGTCGAAGCATAAGCCTCACACTCTCCAGAAGCTGCGGGAGCTTTTGGACAACGAGTTCGAGTACGTTGGGTCCCCTTTGAGCATGGCTGCCTTCCGAACGACAGTGACGAAGTTTATGAAATCAGAGAGGTCTCGGTTGAAAAGTAAGTGGCTGTCCTCCACAGATTGGGAGAACTCCAAACCCCCGGTGCACATCGATCCCGACCAATGGGAACGCCTAATTCAATATTGGAATACGGCTTCCCAAAAAGAGAAGTCCGCCCAGATGGCCGTGGCACGTCAAAGTGTGAAGGGCCTCAGTGCAGTAGGCAGGAAAGGCAAAGCGGGAGTGGAAGCCTCACTGGTGAGCTTCCTTATGAAGAGAATATTTGCTTACCCTTTTTTGCAAGTTTTTGTAAGTTCTTGCAAGTTCTTGTATTTTTAGTAGTGAATTATTGACGTCTTGGTTGTCTTTCTCATAATTGCAATGTGAGGTTCCCTTCTGTGCTTGTGTGCAGAGAGAAAGACGGTCCACCAGCCCAGGGATTACCGACATTGCAGATGTTGTGCGGAGCAGCGGCGTGGGGAGCCTAACCCACAAAGTGGTATGTTAGTCATGTGCTGGGCCACCCATATGCCTTCTGAGTGGGACGTTTCTATAGTTCTAATCTTAGTTATGTGAGAGTCTACGCTATGCATGAGTCCTCATTATCTTTGAGTCTGAGTTATGTGAATCCCAGTTATCCCTATGTGAGTACAAGTGAGTTGTTTTCCTCTTGTTTCTACGGACCAAATAGGTGCATTTAGCCAATCTCAACCGCGAGTGGGTACAGATGTTGTAAGTAAAGTTGGCCCTTAACCATTTCAGTAGATTACTACCGGCTAGTAATTGTTTGTCACAGAGAAGTTGCTGTGGAGTCACGTCTCAGTCACCGGGAAGTAATCCCGCAGTCGCATTATTTTACGAAGGTTAAATTGCGAGGACTTTGTAGGTGCATTTCTTGAATCTGAACATGCATTGCCTAAAGCGCATGATCGGTATGCCAGCGAGTTATCTTTGAGTTATATATGAATCTCAATTAAATGTGAGTCCTCCCCATGTGTGAATCTAAATTATTGTAGTTCGAGTCTGAGTTATGTGAGGGTGAGTCTGAGGGTGAGTTTGAGTGTGATTCTTCCTTCTGTTTAAGGTACGTCTGATTTATGTATGAGTTATGTCTGTGTCTGTATTATGTGTAAATCTGCCCCATGCACTGTTTTTTTAGTCTGAGTGAGTTGCTTTACTCTGGTTAGCTTGAGACATATTAGGTGCATTTAGTCAATGTGAACTACAACAAGAGGAATACACGCTATGAGGAATGTGTAAGTCAGTCCCATGCACAATGCTTTGTAGACCTTAACCATTCAAGTGGTGCACTGCCGGGCAATATTCCCGCAGTGGCTTAGAAGTTGTTGTGAAGTCGCGTCACAGTCACCGGGAACTAATCCCAAAGTCGCTATGAAGTCGCGTCTCAGTCACCGTGAAGTAATAATTCAGTCTCTTAGAAGTCGCTGTGCAGTCGCGTACGAGTCATCGCATGGTGACTGGTGACTCTGTCGCGACTACGAGGGCACTTCCACTTGGTGATTCGGAGACAATGTTGTTAGGGGTCCGTGTATTTTGATATTGAGGGTGGGGTTGCGCAGGAGTCTAGTCTGCAATGTCAAATTGATGCATTGAAGAAGGATGTGCACGGGAAGTTCGAGCAAATCATGGCAACCACAGAAGAAATGAGGTCCATGTTCCAAGAGTTCATGTGGAAGTCCAAACAGGGGGATGACGGCAGCCCGTCCCTAACTCACTCCGCGCTAGAGCATCAATCATCCCGTGGTTAGCAAGGGTTTCACGCTGCAGAGGTGCTTCAGAACATTACAGATGGTGTACCTGCCGGAGCTGCCTCAATGCTACAGAAAGGTGCCTCAGCAACCTGCGCATGTGCACTGCCTAAAGCGTTGAATCCTACAACCGTCACGGCCACTCATGCGCAAGTGACGCTTTCTTCTGACTCTGAAATATCCGTCAAGGACCCGCCATCCACGCACGGTGCGGCAATTCCTTTGCATTGGAAAGTGGAGGGACGGAAAAGCCCGCCGGCTAAACCGACACCCGCCACAACTGAAGTCATGGTCTCGGGGAGTCTCAACAATGGATCCGCATATGCCTTCGACATTGCGGAGGGTGCAGAAGTGGCCGCAGCCGCAGATGCTGCAACGGAGGTGGAGAAGCCTCCCGAAGACGCAAGCGCCGACCCCATCGTAGACGCAGCAATTAGCCTTCCCACCGAGGCATCACCCACTGTTGTGATCCAAGGAACCCATGTTGACGAGTTGAACTTGGCAACTACAAAGGGAAATGTGGGGGTGCAAGAGGAGAATGCCGCCACTAAGGAGAGAGAGGCAACCGCTGAGGACGATGGAGAGCCAAAATCAGCAGACCTGCTGCAACAAGTCCCACTGTTGCCTTCTGTTGTCTCGAATCTGCCCACACTTCGTGATGAAGTTGTGGAATCCGACGTAGAGGAATCTGTACCGCTAGTACGGCCGGATCCCTTGCAGAAGAAAGGGAAGAAGCCGGCAAAGTCTCCAAGCAAGGTAATAGCCCCCCTAAGACATTATATTCATTGCACGTCAAACAAGGAGAGGCTTCCAACCTGGATTTTGAAGGTGCTCTCTCTCATCTGCCCCTTTGTTTTATGTTTGATGGGTTTAGTGTGTATGTGCAGGTCAGAACGCAGAAGCCGTCGACGAGGGCGAAGACTGTGGCGAACAAGGACGCCAACCCAAAGAAGGTAAGCTCCAACACTCCAAAAATCTTGTGCCTTCCCGATTCTCTTGTTTTTTTTATTGTCTAAGTGAAATTGCAGTCACGCGCCAGTTGTGCGGCAGTTTTGGGTTGAAGTAGCGAGTCACAATGTAGTTGCTAGTGAGTGACGTGCTAGTGACTTTCAAGGGGGGGCGTTTGCAAAATGATGCTGGATTTTGCTCTACATGGGTCGGGACTCTCAAAAATTGCTAATGTGGTTTTCTTTGCAGTTCAAGGTCGGGGACGAAGTATTTCTCATGAATCCGAGGGCTGTGAAGCAGAAAGTGGCGTTGGGAACCATCAGCGGTGTACCAGGTGAACACCAATTCCACGGACAAGATATCCCAAGGGGGTGGTGGAGGGTGGACGTGCGCCTTGTTTTGCAAGAGGGTGTCTCTTTGATGTTCCCCAACGAAAAAGGAGATCAATATATGATTCAGGACGTCAAGGGTGCCAACGCAATGTGGGGGGAAAAGAACTTGAAGCTGGTCACATGAAGCCCCTTTTTTCTACTCCCGCAGGCAAGGGAGGCAGGCACCTCTAGTTAGTATACATTGTGATGTAGCCTGGAAGATAGTGGTGGACTATATTCACAGGAGCAGAACAATAGTCTTATAAACTAGCCTCCAATTCACAACTTTTGGTTGCATGTTTCTAATGACTATTTCCCTCAAGTTCCATTTTGAATTCTGAGTATGATGCTTTGGGTATGTCTAGTGCGCTAAGGGCTTCCGTATTAGTACTTTGTCTGTGTTAGTGTTATAGTATGCATGTAGAAATTGCTTAGTATGCTTGAATGGGAACCGTATTGGCTGTCTGCAACAGTACTGTGCAGTTCAGCAGTGTGCAGTCACTCTTGTATCCTCCATAGTAAGATGACTGCCCCGGAACTGCACAACGATTTAAACAATACAGCGTAGTGACTACAACGTGACTGTACCGCGACTTCAGCAGTCAGTGATGTGGCACGTCCATCAGTCGTCGTGTTGCCCTCATGACTTCTACGCGACTTCCCTATGATTGTAAAATGACTAGGAAGGCACTCCTGGTTGACTTCCAGGACACTATATAACACCCCTACAGACCCCAAAATGCCTCATTAATGACCCTCCGTACCGTGACACGTGTCAGAAGCCAATTGGCCCTTCAAATCCGTACCATGACTAGAAAGTGACTGCGCCGTGACTGGCACTTCGGAACACTTCGGCGAATGAGCGCCTGCCACGTCCCCGTTCAAACGGCGTGTGCCAGGCACACGCCCTTGTCCACCTTAGCCAAAGCCAATGGATGTCTCGTCCATTCTATCATCCGTCCTCCGTCGACCCTCTGTTGGATGGTGCTAATAAAATGTGGCCCGTGACTGGAATACGACTCAACTAATATGACTGCAGGGCCTGCAGTCGTATAGCAGTCACGCGACTGGAATACGACTAATTTGCAGTCATATGTGCCAGTCACGTTTTTGGCAATTTTCTTGTAGTGATCCAGAGTGGCATAGGAGCTTTGGATGGAGTGAGCCAACTGCTGAGATGCTTCAGAAGGCTTCAATGCTGGGCTGTGTAGAGGAGCAGAAGAAGATTCTTCAATTCAGATTGAAGGAGGCGAAAGCAATTGATCCAACTGCTGGTCAGTTTTCAAGTCTATACTCTAATTGCTCATTTTCAATTATAAGTACGTGAATGTATAGTTCAGTCTCTTACAACTTCATCTAAATATACCACAAGTACTATAGTTTTGCATTCTATACTTCAAGGGCTGCTTGTGCTTTACTTCGTTCAATCCATCTGTGCATAAACCATGTTCACTTACTTCTCAGAGGTTTGTACCTTACGTGAGTAGTAAATAAAAGGATTGGTACCACTTGCTTCATAATTTAGCCATCAGTTGAGTACTTTTTCTGTACGCATAGTTTCTTTAGCAGTAACGTAAACGCTGTATGGAAAACACAATGTCTACTGAATGTACTTATAGTACCCTGCTACTGTTTCACAGAATGATTTTGGTAGACTACTAAGTATTCTCTAGTGCTTTAGTTTTGTACATCACAAGTATTTTTTGTACATAACATGCAATTATGGCACTTTCTTTACAAACAGTACAACTACATTTTTTGTCTCTTTGAGTACGTATAGTATACATGAGGAAATTGAAGTACTTTTTATACATATTCAATACTTTCTCAGTTTTCATTGTATATTTGAAGTGCATAAAGTACTCGAGGTAAAAATACTCTGAAGATGTATTCGTAAGTTTTGTTTGGTGAGAATGAGGGTAAGCCTAACCATTTTTTCTTCTTGTTGATTTTAATTTTAAGCTCATTTTCTTGGGATTATACGTTGCTTAGTTTTTGGGTTAAATGTAATGATCTTCGGACTCTATCTTTGGGGCAGTGCTAATTCAGTTCTAGGGGAGTTAGAATGGAAACAGAATTGACCTTGCAATGTGGCAATGTTCCTTCTCTTATAGGTCAAAGTCAGTGTGAGAGTTAGCTTGATTGCTCGTCGTGTGAAAATGTTCTAAAATTGTTCTAAAATTGTACTCGTCGTGTGAAATTGCTCGTCGTGTGAAAATATGTTCTAAAAATGTGCTCTGCTAGTTGCTCACATATCTTTGGGGTTCCAGGTGTTATGGAGCACAAGTTTGCTGAGCCTGCATCAGGGTTTTCACCAGCAAGTTTCACGGAGGGTGATGCTAGTCAAGCTATGAGGTCTCCAGGCAATTTCAGCGCCATGGCTGGCGTTGCAATCTTGGATGTTCCAAGATCCGAGCCTTTGGAAGGTCGGGAAGGAGTCTTCACCTGCAGGGGAGAGGTTCAGAGACCAAAGAAGAAGAACCCTATATAGTCTAGGCCAGAAGATATTTCTTATGAATGTTTGGAGGAAGCTAGGGTGCGAGGAAGGGGCAAAGAGCCGGAGCTGTTGAGTGGGGATGAAACATCTAATAGTGGCGAGAACAATGAGATGGTGAATTTGCCTGACAGTTCTGGAACTACTGTTTCAAGTGATGAAGAAGCAAATTCCGTGCGTCAGAATTCCAAGGGCTGTGGAAAGTCAGTGACGCTAGATGGAAAAGGACCCAATGTCAGAAGATCAAAAAGAAAGTCTTCCCCTTCAAACATTGTGAGCCTAAAAGAGTCGGAAAACACTGAGGTCGTTGGAGAGGGTGCCGATGAAGGCATTTTGACCTCCCTTGCCTGCCAAAATTCAATTCAAAGGGTGCAAAGTACTCCTGAAATGCTGGTACACTCAAATGCTCCAAAAGATGCCGGTGTGGACGTACTTGTGGACTTTGAAGTCCAAAAGATTAGTAAGTTGGAAGATGAACACCCAATACTAAATGACACTTTCCATGTGCAGTCTAAGCGTATGGTTGACAATATGAACGTAAACTCAGACGAAGAGGAGGTTCGTGTTTTGGATTATGTGGAAGGGCAGAATCCAAAAGAAGACGCAGTTCTTGGTTCAAAATGTATGGGAGAGCAGAATCCACAACAAGACGAGTTCCTTGGTTTAGATTGTCTGGAAGGACGAACTCAACACAAACAGGAGGTTCCTGGTTTAGATTGCCTGGAAGGACAAAATGAACACGAAGAAGAGGTTCCTGGTTCAGACTGTCTAGAAGGACGAAATCCAACCTCAAAAAATGGAACCCCAAGGGAATCGAGCAAGGCAGAAGCTCTGCAATGCAAGCCTACGGTGGAGAAAACATGGCAAACCCCCAAGGAACCCAACAAGCTAGAAATTATGGAATGCAAGCCTATGACGGAGAAGAGTGTTGAAATATGCACTAATATGATTGACACAGACAAGGAGGCTACCTATGCTAACGCAAAGGTTCTAGAATGTGGGCAAGCAAAGGTCGTACAAGAGGCAAAAGATGTGCAAGGGATAGAAGGCGTGCGGGTGGAGGGTGAGAGGGTGAAGAAGCGCCATTCAAGTGGGTCCAAGAAGCGCAAAAAAAGTTCAGACGTACCTGAGGAAGAGGCTTTTCCCACATCCATGGAGAACCTGTATTCAGCTAAGGCTACCACTCTCACTGCCCTCACTGACATAGTCATGGAAGAAGTCGGTGAAGATGGGGCTGAAGTTTCTCGTGAAGAGGGAGTTCAGTTCGTTGATGAAGACGAAGGTCAGGACGGGTGTGAGGTTGGTGGTGAAGGACACTCTCCAAACAAGGAAGTGTCTGAGGCACCATCAAAGGTTGCAAGTGCAGCAGTTAGGGTGAAGACGAGGTCACAGGATAAAGTGCAGACGACCCAGGTAAAGAAGCCGAAGAAGCGTCGTCGCACTTGAAGATAGTAAGAGGATGTAGACCCTGTAGTATTTGTTTTGTATTTTGCTTTTTGCAAACTGCAACGAGGCTCCTGAAACAAACTAAGGCTCATGTCAATCATGACTCCCCTCTCACCATCATTTTCATTGTTGTTTTTGTGTTTCGAGGTATCATGCATGCTACTTGCTTTTATACATCATGGTTGTAGGTACACTGCTGATTAACTTCCTTTGAAGTTGTACATGGCTTACTTTGTGCCATTGATGCTTATGTGGTGATGTTTTTGGGTTGGAAATCATACCAGGCTAGGACTTGGTTTGATCCTGAAGATCTGTCAAGAGGAATGGAGCCTTTCCCCATTCCAGTGTGTGATCCGAATGCCTACATGATGCCATTTCGTTACATGTCAAGCAACAGGGTCCACGATAAGGCTTCGTTGAAGTTGAGCCTTTTTTCAAAAAAGATGGGCCCCTCTTGTAGTTGTGAGACCCCAGATTGCTTAACATCTCATTTGTTGTGTGAGTGTGGAAGGTCATTAGGTGGAGAGATTGCCTACAAGGAAGGAGGCATCCTCAAAGATAGCTTCCTTCGACAGCAACGGGTTCGCTTGTTTAGCGGTACAAGGAACCAAACGTTGGGTCTTTCCAATGTTCGTTTTGGGGGCAGGGCACTTACATTTATTAGAGAATGTAGTGTGAGGTGTAGATGCCACAATAAATGTGGCAATCGTGTGGTTCAGCAAGGGATGAAGTATCCTGTAGAGATTTTCCGTACTGCTCATGTTGGATGGGGGGTGAGATCGAGTAGTCCCATTCCAAAAGGTGCGTTTGTTTTTGAATTGGTTGGAGAAATTCTCACAAACGCTGAGATGATTCTTAGAAATCTTGCAGCCTTGACTGGATCAGCTTTTGCAATCCAATTGGATGCTGATAGGGCCTCCGAAGCGAAGGTTGATGACAACACTGCCTTCTGTCTCGATTCTTCTTTTTTTGGCAATGTCGCACGCTTTGTAAACCACAGGTTTGTAATCTACATTTCCCAAGCATTGTCCTTCATGTTTAATGGTGTTCTAGTGTTCATTTGTAACTAATGTATTGGAAGGTGGAATCAGGTGTGGAGATGCAAATTTGATCCAAATTCCAGTTCAGATTGATGAATGGGACAAGAGCCTGTATCGTGTTGCATTCTTCACCAATCGGGACATTTCAAGGCACGAGGAGTTAACATGGGATTATAATTGTGACTTTAGCTTCAAAGACCCTGATTTGCCATGTTTTAATTGCAAATGTGGGAGTCCCTTTTGCAGGGATACAACCTCTTCCATGTAGAAATGTAGAATTGAAGGCCCTAAGTTGGAATGGTGTTTAGTGAAAATAGAATTGGCAGTATATGAAAGATTACACGGAATTAGAACAACGATTTCTCAAGTTGGTTTCATTCAGTGAACATGTAGGAGAAAGCCTAGCTAAGTGTCATAGACCAAAAATAGTCCACATGCCCTTGAGTGAGTAACAAAGCATCCACAGTTTGATTGTAATTAGTCTTTGAGTATTTGTAAATACTCTATTTCTGCAGTGATATAATACTTTTAACACATGTAGCTTGTATACTATATCCTGCTTTTGATCATGTAATGTTGACTGTAAAGGTAAGACTCTAGGCATGTTAGAATATGAGTTGTTGTTAGCAAATGCCTCAGGTTTTGAATTTCAATGAAGTAATGATGCAATTCCAGAAAAATAGTATTCTGTAAAGCAATAGCAGTTACAATAATTGTAACGAAAAAACCCTGAAAAAACCATCCCAGTACTCTTAATACACTCTTTGAAGTACTTACAGTACTCTCCAGGTAGCCTAAGTACTGGACAAATGCATTTGAAGAGTAATAACACCTTGAAAAAAAATACTGAACAGTACATTGAATGTTTTCTAAGTGCCAAAGAAAAGGATTTGACAAAAATTATATTTAGATGTCTGAGTTAAGAAATGAAAATCATCGAATGGTGTAATTAGAATTATTAATAGGTCCTCTCATTGAGTACGGCTACATATTCCAAAAATGTCCCGAATTTTCTTTCAACTCATTCTCCATAAAATTGAAATTATTTTTCTATATAGAAAAGAAGACCAACAAAAAAGATTTATGTAGATATACACACATATCAAATTTTTTAATATTAAAATACAAAACTTTCTTTAGAATCCAAATAAGTCTTTGTAGGGGGTTAAGAAATCTGTATTCCTCTTTTTAAAAATATAGAATGGAAAGTGAGACACATAAAAAATGGTACTTTGTAATGCCTTTTAGAATTTTAGAATGAAATGCATAGGATACATGTTAATATTGGTTTTAATAATGGTAACACATTTTGCAAGAATCTAAGAATCTAAAACTTTGAATCCCTGAGTTGAATTCAAATTCTAGAAAGATCTAAAATACATGTACAGGCTAACATTTGTCAAGTTCCATGAGGCAACGACAAGGGAAGTGTGAAGATAGAGTACAATGCATGCCTGTTTCAAAAAAAATGTGAAGAGCATTCATAAACACTCAAGAGGTAGACATTATAAAAAATAATAGTATCAAAGGATACTATCAGTACCCATAAACTACTCACATGTATATAAAAGGACTAATAGTACCAACTAATACTAAAAGTACTCCTAAACTATGTCTCTTGGAATGCCCACCAATCACGTAGAGCATCTTCACAAACTCTTACACTTTCACTAGACATCTTGTAAACTAGGGAGCCTTTGGCCCTGTGAGCAGCCAGAACCATTGGAAATTTGCACGCCCGGACAAGGTGTGCATCTACATGTGCATCTATAGCTCTATCACAAAATACATATGTTTTGTCTCCACGGCCATGTTTCTTGAAGTACTTCGCCTTCAGGACTTCATCCCCTGCAGCAAAGACCCCACCCCAAGGACATTGAAGGGGCTCCTGCAGCTCAAACTTAGATCTTGTACATTGCAAAATGTAATAATCCACACCATCTTCATTTTCCTCCTCTGTTGGTATCATAAAATTATCACCCACCTCCACCAAGTCTCCCAATTCTAGTGACACACCATCATGCACCCAATTAGCCTCATCATCCATTTCTTCTATTTGTGTAGCAACTGAAGTAGCACTCTCTAGAACTAGCCTCTCAATGTCCCAATCCTGCACATGAGAGGAGTTCAAGCAATTAGCCCAATCACAATCAATGCATGGTGTACAAAAACAAGACAAAGCTCGAGTCCTCAAAAGAGTAGGGTCAGTAAGAGAGAAGCCCATTATGGAGTAAAGTGATTTAGATCCAGGCAAAGTTTTGCATCGGATGCTGGAGTCATTGTGTGGAACTTCTGTCTCTCCAATGTGCCAGAATACACGAGAGAGAGGAGGTTCCATGTTAAGCTTGGTCTGCTTGTATGAACTCTGAACTCGCTCGGTGTACTTCTCTTGAAGGAAATCAACAACTTGTGAAGCATTAGCCAATTGCCGAAGAGGATTTTGAATCTGCTCCGCTCTTAAAGCCCGCTTGACAATTGCCCCCGCCCCATCCCACTCTCCTTTGCCATGAGCACTCTCAAAATAGTTCCAACGCATCATGCATCCCTTTGTGAGCATGGGATATCTCGCCACAAAATACATGGTTGTTGCACACTTGAATTGGCCACTGCAACCATCACTGTAAACCCAATGTTCATTAAACATGAATCCTGAGTCCTCCAACCAATCCCAATGCAAGAGCAAGCAATGTTGAACATAAGCAGAATCATGACTTTTGTCATCTGACACATAGAAGTGGGTTTGCTTTATGATAGTTTCAGCTTCCTTCCACATTGTAATATGAACAAGGATGGTTACGGATGTGCTGAAATAGTAAAGACTTTGCACTTCATTTTGAATAGCAAATGTATAATTCTCAGCAAAATCAATGTGAGATACAAGTACTCCCTCTGGAATGTTTTTCATCATCAATTGGCATTGCTCATCCTGCCACCTTGCTTTGAAATTATGAGTGATGAAAGTGGAGACTGTCTTCTCCATGTAGGCCAAGAATTCTTGAACAGGCGTGTCCTTGAAAGCCTCCCTCAAGCGCTTCTTGGGCTTCCCAGTCCTTTGATCAATTCCAACTTCGTAATATTCAAAGCACTTCTACTTCACAATAAATGGGTCAGTATTGGATAATTCAAGAGGGCAAAGTGCAAATATATGAAATCCACAATTTGGACATTCACCCATGAGGCATTCGAGCTTGTGCCACACATCTAGTTCCCCTTTAGGACATACACAGGACTCCCACATTAAAGTAATCCGCTTGAAAACTGCCTCATGCGCATGACAAGTCCCTGGAATGTCACCCTTACAAACTAAACATTCACATGTACATGAAACAGTACAATGTAACCCCCTGTGCTTATCTCTAAGCAGGCTTAGAGCAACCTTCATGAAGTCCATTTGCACATGATAAATACAGCAGCAGGTGTTCCGTTCCTTGAGTTTCCGAATCCACCAGGGTTTCAATCTCTCAAAAGCTCTTTGTTGAACGTTGCATTCTGGATGAGCCTCCTTGAAACGTAGGAAGAATGTTGTCTGCCACTTGGGAAAACGTACTCAGAATGTTATACTCATTCTACTAAGAGTAATAAAACACAATAAAACTCTATTAAAAGTACTTGCATTGTATCTAAAAAATGTACAGTAAGTGAAATTCTAGTTCTATTCACTCAGATATATATGTATTTCTAGTACAAGAATTACATTACAACCTTATTAGAAGTACTCCCAATGTGTAGAAAATATACAACAAGGGAAATTCTAGTACTATTAACTCAAATATATATATTTCTAGTACAATAGTTATGCTAAAACCCTGTTAAAAGTACTTGAAGTGTGTCTTCAAAATGTACAGTTAGTGAGCTTCTAGAATTATTAGTTTAGAAAAAAGTATTTCTATTATAAAAATTACATTAATACTTCATACATAGTACTCAGTGTCTTAAATATTTAGTACTCACAAACCCATAAATTGCTAGTACTTCAAACATACTAATGCACGGTACAAAATACTTTGTATTCATAGACTACAAAGTTCACCATGTGCACAAAGTAATTGTAGTATGTATACTTTCAACCTATGCGCATAAAGAGTACAGACCTTATACACAAATTTTAAGCATGTACTTTGGGATGTCTTTCATACTCAAAAAACAAACTAGGAGCACCATCCCAAATTCCAGAATGGAGATACATAGTACTTACTATACAGAATTCATGAAGCATTAACACCACTTTAACTATTAGCATTTCTTCCTGCCTACATGAATACATTTTGTCCTTCAGAAGTATGAAGATGAAGTACATAGTCCTCTAAGTGGAAAGTTTTGATACTCATGTTCCGAATTTTTTAGAGTTGAAATAAAACCCAACAACCTAAACAACATACAATGTGTACAACTGCAGAGGAAGATGAATTTAACTAAGTATTCTTAAATTCAAGAGGAAGTTCAGAAGACTACTTGTGTCTCGCAAAGGTAGTGTGTAGGATGAGGTTCCGTCCAAAGCTTCCGTCCTAAATTGTGTCTGACTATATCTTTCTTATTTGGTGAAACCTTGGTCTCACTATTCCACCATTCTTCAACCTGTTCCTTGATGTAATCGGACAGTCCCTCTCTCTTCTGCCGATTCAGTCGAAGTCGGGGTACTCTCTCGTCAGAATTCGACCCATACACTCTTCTGTTCATGGCTAAGTTTAAGCTATTAGTGGAAGTTTCGAGCACTCGAGCCCAAGCTGACACCCCATGGACTCCCAAACTTACAGCAGCATCTAACAGCGCGCTCTTCCTTGCTAACAAATCGTTTGAGTTTGCCATCTTTACCAACTGCAACTCATTTTTGAAGGATTCCATGAAGGCATGAATTACTTTTGCCTCTTGAGGCCTAGGATAATACGCTGGCAAAAGAGGCCAGAAAGAATTATGCCTCATGAGGCTCTCAACGACATCCTTTCTACTGGAAGGTCCTGGACAACCCCGTAGCTCTCCAATAATAAATTGAGCTATTCGCAAAGACACCCTATTTATCTCTCTCACGGACATGTGGTCACTGACGTCCCGATCTGAAGTCTCCGCAGCAAGATCTATTGTTTCTTGTCCTCTCTGTCTCTCACGTGCTCTCTGATTTGCCTTACGTACTCTCGCTGCGTTTTGACAAGCAATTCTCTCATTATCCACCACGTTCTCAGAAGCAATTCTCTCGTCATCTGCCAACCTTGCTGCAATCTCTCTCACGGACATGTGGTCACTGACGTCCCGATCTGAAGTCTCCGCAGCAAGATCTATTGTTTCTTGTCCTCTCTGTCTCTCACGTGCTCTCTGATTTGCCTTACGTACTCTCGCTGCGTTTTGACAAGCAATTCTCTCATTATCCACCACGTTCTCAGAAGCAATTCTCTCGTCATCTGCCAACCTTGCTGCACTTTCCCTCACTGCGGGACCAGGTCGATGAATTCCATGGCGTCGCCGCTGCCTCTTTGTAGCATTCCCCATAGAACGCACCCTGAAAACCACACATTCAAAATTCCAACTGAGGCTTATAAGATGAGTCTATACAATATAAAGCACTGCAAGAGGTGGATTGTAGACCCGAATGGAAGCCAAAACAACATTCAGAAGTTTACATGAAAGTCAATGAGAACTCACCGAATCAAGGAAATGCCTTCACCTCCTAATTGCTACGGACTCACAACTATGAGTGGGAGAGCCTACACCGAAGTTCACATCAGATAGAGAAGGCACATTATTCAAGTACCCTAACAAATCAATAGAAACGACAGAAATCTCAAATAATGTTCGCTTTGGAGTTTCCTCAGACACAGTGTTGCACTTTCCAAGATAATAGTCAGAATTCCCTCGTTTGGACACTGGGGTTTCAGATACGTAACAAAATTCACTGCTACCATCACATGTGTAGGAAAGGGAGTCTAACTCGGTAGTTAAGGAGAGAAATCCCGACTGCGTAACTGTGGTTGGGAAGTATGATGTGATCAATTGCTGTACCAAAGGAGACCGATGCTTCGACTTCGACATTGCAAAACCTAATTGATCGAGAAGACAGTGAAGAAGCTTCAAAATTGTTGAACGCTTTGCCTCTACATGCAAACAAACTGAGATGAAGCAGCAACATTCACAAGAAGACGGCGGCTAACGTCGAGACGCGGAGGAGAGTGGAGATTGCAGCATCTCCAGCTCAACACTCCGAAATTTTTGGATCTGAATTTAGGATATCCGCGAGAATAGTTGGCAAAAAAGTACTCATGGTACTACTTGTACACAATGACCTAAAAAAAGTGTGTGTTCAAAGACGACGGAAAAATTCTTTTTCCTAAAAATTGACGATAAGCCAACCTGGAATTCTGTTTGGGCTTCCAGAATCTGGGCTAATCTAGACGAAAAAAGAAGTATTCAGTACTTTTTTACGCTGCCAAAAGTACCAATACTAATTTCTAGATCTACAGTAAACAAATAGTTGAATGGGCAGTCCTCAAACGGTTCCAGAAAGGCTGTTCAATTCTCCATTTCCTCCAAGAGTTTCAGCAAATTATAAGCAATCCTTGACTGATTTTTGAGTACTTTTGTAATTTTTGAGTACTTGTGACATTTTGAGTGGTATTCATAAAACTACTAAATGAACATCGGCAAACTATTTTTTTTCCCCTTTAAAGAATGTAATTACAATCTTAACTATCTTTACTACTACTGTGTGCTATCAATTCATCAAAAACAATTAGATTTTGATAATTTTTTGAAGTACAAAGTTAGTGTACATGGCCAAAAACTGTAATGTGACTACAAAAGTACAAAGGTCTAGCGTACTTTCACCCTAGGGGCAACTAAAATTGACATCACTAAGCATATGGTGACATAATGACATGTGCTTCTAATTCAAAGTTGGTCACCAACAAGTGAGGACAGAGATTATACGCTTTTTAATGAGAGATCTTTAGTAGAAACAAATATTTGACGATGTGGTCATTAATAAAAGGACTCTTTTGATTTTAGTTACCTATAGTAAGGCCGCAGGTGCTACTATAGAGACACTAATCCACGCAACTATTCAAATATGACAATGGAATATTTGAAAACACATTAGTAATGAGGTACTTTGTGAGGAAGTTGGGTATAGTCATTGAACCTGATTCAAAGAAGCAACTAATATGTAGATAGGTGGTAAAGCTACTCATGGTTGATAAAGCCCCTGAAGTTGTTTATCGCATTGATGTTTTGTAATAGGGTATGTTGTTATTATGTTAGTACAAATAAAAACATAGGTCACATTTCATGCTTCTAAATTTTGAAAAGGAAAGTAAATATATTAACCACTTTTTATATGATGTGCCATTTAGAAAAAATATTAAATATTCAAAACGCTAGGTGCCAAGGTCTATGTATTGAATCTTGAATTTGAATTCTTTTGTGCAAATATTTTGTAATTTTTTCCAAACAATGTACTTTAATTTATTTGCTTCTAAACTAATGTGTGTAAAGTGTACAAAAATAAAGTTGAGTTTTAACCCCTAAAGGACCAACTTGAGTCCTTTTGAAGGACTTTAAAGAGTTCAAGTAGGTGCATATAGTCTCAATTTTCATTTTCATTTTTTGAACTTTTTTGGAGGATAGAAGAGTACATCATCTTTGTAAGAATATAAATTTTTCTTCAATTGGTGTCCAAAAGCAAAATTTATGCCACCCTAAGCTGAAAATAGAGGTCAGCAAGCAACAAAAAAATTACAATAAGTCAATTAATATTAAATTTTTTTCCCTCAAATATTATATTTTTGTCTACATGTGAAGCTTTGATTCATTCCATTTGGACTAGCAATGAAAAAATTATGGACAATCTTGTCTTTTAGACAATCTAAACAATTTTTTGAAAAAACATCTTATATGATATATTTTTTAATGCAATTTATACAACTTTTTTGAAAATTGTTTAATATAGTTAAGTTTGTCTACTAGAACAATCTTACCATTGTGCTTATTGTGTTTCAATTCCAACTTAGAGCTATTAACAATTTAGTTTTTCATTCAATCATAGACCAACTTCTATTCAACAATTTCTTAAAGAATGAAAATCAAGTGTGTTTCTATTGAAATTTTTTGCTTAAACTTTCAATTCAATTTTTCAACATAATTTTTTAAAATTTAGAGTTTATAGTGCAATTTTTTTCCACAAATGGTGGTCAAAGTCATCTGAAATTGCAAGCCAAAGTTCAATTTTTTTTCCAACTTTGAATGCTAATATCTTCCAATCTATATGGCCAAACTTTATGAAATTTTTACCACATGATCTTAGACAACTTAAGTACAAGATCTAACGGTTAGATTCTCCAAAAAATATTTTTTCTATTTTCTTGGATGACTGCAGCAGAAGTGGCAGTTTTGAATTGCACTACAAATCACTCCTACAAGAGGTCGCCCCTACCTCCACTTGCCCCTACCTCCAGTCGCCTAGTACCCGTATACGCCCCTTGAGTTTGCCATGTAGATGCCACATGGCATCCAGCTGGAGGGGGGTAATTTTATAAAAAGTCAAAGGTAAATTTGACTTTTCGTGACGTCGCGCGACGTCTGTCTGTCGCGCTGTCGCAGCGAACAATCCTGCCCGTCACATAGAAGGGTTTATTGATGATGACATTTGCGGGAGGATTGCATCCGACCCTACACAATTTACTATCAATGATAACCGTATTCTTCGCATTATATTGGGGCCATGCCGCATAAACTTTGGATAAATTCTTCCCCCAACTTGTGGTTCCTCCGTCTGCACCATCAAAGAACTCACATTGTTTACCGGACCACTCAAACAAGGGTTCACAATTCCCACTACTCATTGTCGCTCCCATGATTGTGGGGACTACATCTTCCATGAAGGAGGTGCTCTTGCTACCCCAGAAAGCCACTGCAAAGTGAGCAAAACATCGGGCCAAGAATGGCTTCAACCACGGCCTCAACACAACTCTCCTTAGGTTTGTTTTCATTGTTGTCCGAATTTTGCCGTTCGGATTCGGCTCAGAAAGCAAGCTACAATCCAGAATTGTGCCTTGCACATTCAACACGACTAATTTGGACCTCCCACACGTATCGGCTGGTGGTAGGAGAAGATTCATCATCCCAGAACCCCCCTCCGTCAACTTGTTTTGAGGAATCCCAAAGGTAGCATGTACCTTCACTGGTGACTTCAACGGCTTCCTAGAACTCTTCCTCGGGGGCTCCGCGGACTTCTGGGCGGCTTCCACGGGTGCAGCAACAGCCAATGCGGGAGGAAGAGACTCTGGTAAAATCGCAGTTGTTTTTTTGGGGACAACAGCAAGTACAACCGGAGGAGTTTTGGCAAGAGGGAGGACTGCCACGGGGTGTGTGTGTGGAACATCAACTGAAGGATGTTCGGCTGCAGCGGACACATGGTCAACGGCAGGTGATGCTGACTGGGTGGGAGGCTACACTTCTGCGGCAGAGTCTTTGACGTGTAGAGCAGCACCGTCTTCAAGGGGGGAAGCAACATCTTCTTCGAGGGGACCAATAACGTCTTTGACGGGGGGAGAAACAACGTCTTCGAGGGGGGCCACGACATTGTGTTCAAGGGGGGGCGCAACATTGTCTTGAAGGGGAGTCGCAGTATCCCCATTGCTTCCGCATTCGACGTGGACCACAACTCCAATTGGGCTGCTTTTTCGGGCATCATCCTCCATGTTGTACACATCCGAGTCTTCCACTGTTTTCCCACAATTCTCGGCGGTGTGGGGGGGCCCGACAAGGTCATCAACCGTCGGTGTAGACGACTTTCCGCTGCTTACTTGCGACTGCATGTTTGTGGCACCTGCATGGTTAGCTATAGCAGCTCCCGTCGACGTCTGCATAGGGACCAAAGCATTCTTGGAAACTTCTGGAGGCTCCAAGGCAGGTACAACGATCATTTCGTGTTGGCTCAGACTGGATGCAGGGCGCCCGAGTCGCGAGTCTGGAGCAGGAGTTGTGCCGCGGGTCGCCACCTTCCACTTCCTCCCACAAGTAGGAGCTCTTGTAGTGGAACGCGACGGATGCCGAATCAGAGGTTCGTCCTCTGACGACAAAGTGAGCTCATCCCTTGTGCACAACTGCTTCCGTCGACGCTTCCTAACTTCTTTATCTGCTGGCGTATCGTCGCTTTCCAGCACAGACTTTGAAACGGTAGTGCTGCTGCCTTTTCTATCCTCTGTCCGCTTCATGAAATTCTGGAACATGTCTCGGAGGTCCACCATTGCTTCCGATTGCTTCGACACCGTCTGGTTGAATTGGTCGAACTTTTTGTCGACGTCCTTCTTCCACCTTCCCATGGTCGACACTGTGACAAATTGACCTACTCCTGCACTCTTTTGCCCACGAAACAATCGGAAGCAATCAAAGAAGTTAGTAACTGAAGACGCTCCATGGAGGTGATGTTTGGCAAAACGTTGAAGAACTACCAACCAATCGCAAGATTCAACGACGACGAGGCAGCTACTCGTGTTCTAAATGCGCTTGACTCCTATTTACTCCATCGTCACTCATTTACAACTCTCATGTCACTACATCACGACTCTATGACTCTGGCGGGACTACCATGCCACACCAAGACGACTTCATGGCGACTAGCCACATACTTGAATTACTTTCCGGCAACTTTCAATTTGGCTTCATTTCAATCTGTGCGCCTGAACAGCTGAAGTCAATTATCCCATGCCCAAGAATTAAGGCAGTCGATCGGGAGGCAAGTACCATACGCTCAAGCTCACAACAGAGTACTGACCAACTGTAGATTGCGACATCTTGGTATCATGATCCGGGTAACGGTACACAACCTAGACAATACACAAGGAAATTGACCGTAATGTCAACTCAATAGTAAAACAAAGGCCAACTAGATAGATGTGCTAGGCCACAACAGACCCTCTTCCGCACACATTGCTGCGGATCACGGCCACGTTCCTCTACACTTATCGATCCCGCAGCATCCACCGCTACATTGCTGTCGCTGTCCCACGCAACGTCATGTGTCTCCTCTAAACTATTGGACCTGCGCTCCCTCTGTAACCAATACCACACATTATGTAAAAACTTCTGAGACAAAACGATACACCATTTCCAGAAAATGAGGAGAACACATGCGGGAAAACAATACTGTCGACTAGAACTCTTGATTGGTATGGGAGGGAACTGCAATATGACTCTATGCGTACTTCCAGGGTACTGCCTACTGCTGCTTGACTTCACGGGTACTTCCTGACGACAGTGTCGCGACACGGGATGTATGCAACACTTGTTCAAATTTTATTTTGACAAAGGAAAAGACAATTTCGGATAACTACGAAGCTTAGTCAAATTACTATACAATGAAAATGAAACAAAATGACCTGACAACGTTGTTTGAAATTCGCTAACTACATGACAATGTGCACTGAATGAACACTGCAATAGGGAATACAATCATGCTGCATAGTTGAAGTCCAAACATCACCTCCGTTTCATCTAACAAACAATCGGAAAGAGTCCAAAAAAAATGGGGTAAGTAAAAGCAACAAGAAATTAAACTGAAGTAACAAATTAATTCGTCCCTTCTGGTGACCACACCAGAAATTGAGGTTCTATATGCTAATGTCAAATGCAATGCCAACTCTTCATAGCATTTAAGAA
This sequence comes from Rhytidiadelphus loreus, assembly GCA_947034895.1. Classification (NCBI taxonomy): domain Eukaryota; kingdom Viridiplantae; phylum Streptophyta; class Bryopsida; order Hypnales; family Hylocomiaceae; genus Rhytidiadelphus; species Rhytidiadelphus loreus. The sequence goes on from OX344764.1 coordinate 34,125,279, forward strand.
AAACAAGAGAACGCTTACCCGCCCCGGTTTAGGGTCAAGTCCTTCTGTCTTGTTGACTGTCCTGGAGTTTCCCACGCACTTCCGAGCTCGGGCCATTTTCACGGACTTCCGCTTCTGCGCATCCGTTTGCCAGTATGTTTTCAAACGCTTCCACTGTTCCCCGTTTACACGAATTGGACAAGTTTCGGCGCCTTTCACCCATCTTGCTTTTAGTCTAGAGCGCTCTGACTTCAGGAACCTTGTGATGATTGTACGAAATCCTATCGTGCTCAGTGGATTCCCCACGTATTCGAACTCGTTGTCTAGCAAATCTCGGAGCTTCTGCGTTGCAACTGGCTTCTGGAGGTTCCAATCCACCACGCTTAGGTCAAGGATCTTTGGAACATAGTGGCGAACTGACTCGTCCCACGCATTCTTTCCCTCGCAGGTGGCATCGATGTCGCCATTCTCCAACACTTGCACGCGAGCGGCTTTCTTTCCGCCTGCAGTCCGCTCACGCTTTTCCGCTTCATACAGGGGTCGCCTCCCCATCTGCGCAGAGGTCTCCTCCATTGTAGCAGAGCCAGACCAAGGCATGTAATGGCTTGGCACCCATGTGAGGTGCTCAGGCGGGTAGGTTCCTCCTTGCAGATGCCGCTCTTGCGTTGGTGCTGATTGGTTTAGGGTGGTGAGAACTCCACTTGGCCCCCGTCGCCTCTTTCGCTTTGGCTTGGAAGTGGGCTCCTCGACCTCTAGTGACACATCGTCCTCGCTTGACTGTATAGTAGCATTCCCTGCCATGGTCACGGACACAAAGGGGGAGAGTTTAGAGTGGGGTTCCGGTAGTACTCCAATTCAATCTCTTGTACATGCTTAATTGGCTTCTAACCTACCGGTGCTCAGCAACGCAGGGGAGAGCATCGTGGTGTATCCTAATTTGAATGCAAAGGAGCGATATGCCAAATTACCTGCCACTACTGCCTCCGAGGTGGTCTGCTGCTGCACATGGATACAAGCTAAAGCTAAACTGAGCATACCTGCTACGAGGGCCTCATCAACGGACTCCGTGGCCTCGGAGGACGAATCCGTGTGTCCGCTCATCTCGGCTGCAAAACGCACACGCCTACGTGTTGCTGGTGACCTCCCTTCCTTCGTCGCCTTGCGTCCTCCAAGGCCCCGCTCAGACCGCTGAATTAATCGCGAAGGACCTTTCTCTCCGCCGACCTCCTCTGCCGCTACCTTCTTCCCAGCAGTAATGTCCCTGCGCCACAAGACAGCCGGGGAGAAATTATCACTGTGCACAAAGAACGTCGGCGGATGGATGGCAATTCCAACTACTACCTCCGTCTCACTCAAAAATGGAGATGTGCTGGCTAAGCGAGGCGACGCAGATAAGCTGACATTGAAGTCTCCGTCGAGGGTTTCAAGAATAACAACGAGAATAGGGTCTACGTGGCCCTTTCCTACTTCATTAATTACGGTGGCCTCCACCCTAAGAAAACAGACAATGCAGTGCAACTACTACACAACTTGGGAATGACTGGAACCAAGTGGTGGCCAAGTACGTAGTCACATAAAGTGACTCTCCGTCGACTATGGCACAACTAGTGGAACTTGGACAGGAAATGCGGCGTGTAATTAATAAGCACTCAGGAACAGAACCCTAGGAAGACGCCGTCACGCAAGAAGACAGTCATGCAAGAAGAGAGAAAACTCAATGCTCTAGTGCAGTCCATACTCTACGGATGTTCAAGGTCGACGGAGTGCGGCGAGTCACTGCATAGCAACTAAAGGAGGAGCACACCTGAAAGGTAGCCATTGTGCAGCTAACTCTACCCCTATGCAGCAACTCCAGAATTCTACTCTCGCTGACGCAAGTTCTAGCTATTCATGAACTTACATTTCACTCCTCACCGCGAGGGCGCCCTGCAGTTGTTGCTGAACTTCGATCACATTCTGGTCTCGCCACAGTTCGTACTCGCCCTTCTCTGGCGGCGGACTCTCCATTGACACTTCTCAATTTGCGACTCCACACTCCGCGGAATTTGTTGAACTTCAATTGGATGTCTAACTCCTGCGATGAGACCTACGATGAGAAGTGACTGCTCCAGTTGCAGCAACTAATTACAGCGAGAGGAGGGCTTGCGTTTTGCGTGGTGTCGCCGCGCTAGTTCTATTGCGGTCCTACCTTCGCTCATGCAAGCAACGCACGTCTTGGACGCAGGTTAGTGTCTCTCTTCCTATAGTGTATCTCCAAGGCTGGGTTCTTGATGAGGGAGCCAGAATTCGGCGGCGGCTCTTAAATATCTTATTACATTAATTATGGTCCCCTGAACAGGAGTTGACAGCCATGAGCAGCACGATGTCATAGTGATTTCCGTCGACCACTATCTGTGAAAGAAAAATGATTGGAAGAAATTTGGACAATGATTGTAGACGGAGATATTTGGCAATTAATTGTTAGTACAACCTCATCTGTAAATTAGTGCTACTTAAGGGATGCCGGGGACGGCGTCGGTGCGAGTACTTGTCACATGAAAGTGACTTCAAAGTCATGTTAGAGTCATGCTGAAGTCGCTTGGGAGTGGAAGATTGAAACTTGCCGACTTTTGCATGACTTGAGGCAGTCATATGTTTTCCATTAATTTTGTTAGACGCGCTTGTTTTTGGACTGAAGGCAATCATATGGTGGACATGATTTTTTGTAAACAAATTTTTTAGGGGAAGTGCGTTTTCCTGGACTGGAGGCATTCATATGTAGGACGTGCATTTTTTCGAACTTGAGGCAGTCAAAAGTTGTCGGTAGTCATTTTCCAAACATGAAAATTTTTGAACATGCTTTTCCGTGGCAAAGCATTTTTTTGAAAACGCTTTTTATGTGGACAAGCATTCTTTGGTACAAGCACTTTTTTGTACAAGAATTTCTTTGGACATGGATTTTTTTGGGCATGCATTTTTTTGGGCCATGCATTTTTGAAGATATGATATTTGCTTCTGCTCCCCTACTGACTATGGTGGCTATGTAACTAAAGACCTCCAAGTCATGCTCTCTCGTACTGAACTCATGCAAATGGGTCACACGAGTGCCCAATCACACCCAACCAAGTTTGCACCGCCGTCTTGTGCCTTTGGTGCTCGACAAGTCGGGGGTCGGACCACTCATGACTGCTGAAAGTCACATGGTAGTCACCACTGCGTGATATGTGACTAGAAATTGACTCTTAGAAGTCATTGAGAAGTCGCATAGAAGTCATAACCCAATACCCATACTAATGTTTTCTGACTTACCATGTTAGGAGACCGTACTAATGTTCCTATACGTGTTGTGAATGTAGTGCAAGAGAGTAACCTTGTCCAGAAGACTTGACCAAGGCAATGATACCTGCTAGACTACCCTTGTCAGATAATCGCAGGCAACAACTCCGAGATGATCGACTTTGGGCGAGGGAGGTGCAACGGGCTGCACAACATAACATCAGTAGAGTGCACTGCCCATGCACAAACTGTAAGGGCCGAAAAATACTTCTCATTCGAAATGTAAGGGATCACCTCATCCGCTATGGCAGGGATCCACCATCGCGTAGGTGGACGGGAGAAGGCACCGTGGATTCTTCCGACGAAGAGTGGGAAGAGGACTTTTGGAAAGATCCAACAAACACTCACAACAACGTTGATGCCACAGTGGATGTGCGTGGCATGGTCGAGCAGGCAGCAGTAGCCGTGGATGAGCCTCCTTCTACAGAGGAACGTCTGCAGGAAGAGGTGTTGGCAGCGTTCGCAGCGGCTGACTCCATCCACGAACAATGCTGGGAAGCAGCTCCTGAAGAGGCTGGCGAAAGTGAGGACTGTGCGGATGAACTGCATCCAGCGTTAGAGGAGGGGGCGATCTTCGATCGAAGTGCATTGGAGGAGTCCATGCAGGTTCTCTACAACGGTGCACGTTCCAGCAAACTGGCCACAACAGTGTTGCTCATGAACCTGTGCACAATGCACGGTGTGAGCAACACTTGCGCCAACGAGCTCTTCAGCATTTTGAGTAAGAATGTGCTACCAGAGAATAATGCCTTACCGCAAACATACCATGCGGCGAAGTCCTTGACTGAGAAATTAGGCCTATCATACAACACAATCCACGCTTGTGAGAGAGGGTGCATCCTCTTCCGAGGCGAACACAAAGATGCATTGCGTTGCCCCAAGTGTGGTGGGAAGCGATACAAGGATGAGAATCGGAAGGCCTTCCCCGTAAAGGTTCTCCGTCATTTTCCTATAATTCCCCGCCTACAACGAATGTTCAGAAGTCCTGCTCTTGCAAAGCTCATGGTGTGGCATCATGAGAATTGCAGCAACCAGGAGGAAGGTGACAACCTTGTCCGACATCCGTGCGACTCAAAAGCATGGCATCACTTCCATGACAAAGTGGATTCAACTTTTGGTAGTGATCCACGTCATGCGCACTTTGCTTTGGCTGCAGACGGGGTGAATCCCTTCAAACAAAACCGTTCGTCGTGGTCAACGTGGCCGGTGCTTCTCTTGAACTACAATGTGCCTCCTTGGCTTTGCACGAAGAAATTTTTTGTGCTCCTAACACTTCTAATTCCCGGGAAGGAGTCAGTTACGGCCGATGTATTTGATGTTTATTTAGAGCCCCTTGTCGAGGAGTTGCTTGAGCTCTGGTCGGGAGTTACTGCGTACGATGTGACAAAGGATGCCGGGAGTCAAGCTTTCCAACTGCGCGCCATGTTACTGTGGACAATCCACGACTTTCCAAGCTACGAGACAGTGGGAGGATTCTCTCACCAGGGTTACGCAGCTTGTCCATGGTGCGGTGCAAACCTTGGCGCTGAGCATTCAGTAGAATTGGGCAAGCAAACTTACAGTGGGACTCGTCGGTGGTTACCTGATGCGCATCCGTTCGGGTCAGCGGAAACGCAGGATCACTTCAATGGCGCTACGGAAATGCGGGCTAAACCAAGGGCGGTGACAGTGGAGGAGCAGCTAGCGCATGCGGCAGAATTTGAGGCGTGGAAGGCGAATGGAAGTAGAGACGGTGCTGCAAGGGACCCCTCCAAAGTGCATGGCGTCAAGCGTGTCAGCATTCTCTTTAGGTTGCCATATTGGAAGGTGAGCTTCTTGCCTCCCATTAATAATTTGTTGTATTTGATCATTTGCGACTGCGGTATGACTGCGGTATGACTTCATAGCGACAGGGAGGTCACTCTGTAGTGGTGGGCAAGTAGCTAGTGATGAAGTCGATTTGTCATTTTGTATGCGGAGGCTTTTTGGTCCGCAGTATATTTTTGCAGGTTTGACTGTGTATTGTGAATAAAATAGGTTTCCCGTTTGAAGAGAATCCTATAGACTCTTACTGCCTGAAGTGTTCGAATTAAATGGGGAGCCATGTGAAACTACAATGACTGAATGGCAGCATTTGCTAGTGAGCTCCCGATTCTGGGTCCATCCGTCGGTTGCTAGATTGCTCACTTCTGGGCGGTTGCTATTGTGCCGTCATACGTAGGATCTTTTGATTCGGAACACGCTCGATGTCATGCATTGCGAGATGAACTTGGCGAAGAACTTTCTGAAGACCATAACAGGGAAAAAGGATAGAGTGAAGGTGAGGAGGGACTTGCAGAGACGGAATGTGCGGAAGCATCTGTGGCTAACACCGAACCCGAAGAACCCTAGGAAGATGGTGAAGCCCAGAGCACCATACGTGCTGACTGACGAAGAATTCGAGAAGTTTGCAATGTGCATCGAGAATTTGAAGACACCCAGCGGGTATTCATCGGACCTCGGGAAATGCATTCGAAAGAAAAACTTTGGAGGGTTGAAATCCCATGACTACCATGTGCTCATGCAGTAGGTGTTGCCTCTAGCGCTTCGAGGTCTGATGAAGCCTGGGCCTCGTATGGCAGTGATGCGGATGTGCAAAGTATTTCGCCGCCTTTGCACCAAGGTGTATAATCCCGGTGACTTTCCCTCGCTTGAAGCAGATGTTGCTGAAAGCATGGCATTGGTAGAAATTGAGTTTCCACCATCCTTCTTCGACATAATGACGCACTTGCCCTACCACCTAACTAGAGAACTGGACCTTTGTGGCCCAGTCAGTGCTAGGTGGATGTATCTTATGGAGCGGTATATGAAAGTGCTAAAAAACCACGTTCGGAATTTTGCCCAGCCAGAGGCGTGCATGGCAGAGGGATACTTGAAAGATGAAAGCATCGGATTCGTCACAGAGTATTTGCATCAATTTGAGCACACTCAGAGGCGCGTGTGGGATGAAGACGAAGAGTATGGGGACGCGGAGGAGGTCTTGCAAGGCGGAGCAAAGGCATTTGTAATGACTCCTGCACTACGGGACTTAGCACACGAGTACGTGCTCATGAATGCAAGTGTAATGGAAGATTTTTACGTGTGAGTATCTCCTGAACCCTTCCGTTACTTTGGAGCTCTTTCAATAGTAATCCGGCTTCTTGCCGAATTTGTTCAAAACATGTCAATTCAGGTCGTGTCCACAATATTCGCAATGTTGAGTTCCAAAACACGCGACAGATACGTTATTGATGTCATGAAGTCGCCACGAAGTCACAAAAGAGTGACGTGAATGTAACGCGGTAGTCCACAGTCACATTATGAGTCCCAGATGCGACTTACTGAAGTCATGTAGAAGTCGACGCGTTGTGCACCCTTGAAATGTTCACCATGAGGAGGCTCTGTGATTGCGGTCGTCGCTCGGGTCAACCTTTCCTCTTCTGTTATAGGTAGTATTGTAATTGGATGGTTGTTCTGTTAGGAAGTGGAGGGCTGAACAGAGTACAGCTGCAACCACGACACCATTGGCGGATTACATGCACAATGCCGTCCGAGATGCCACTTTGGATATGCGGAATCCGGAGGACCGAGACCGACTCTTGCTGAGCGTGAAGCCGTCACAGAAAGCTACAAGGTATTCTCGAATCACGGCATTTGGTAATCATTTCCGAGTGGATGATTCCAGTAGCTCGGAACTCAAAAGCTACAATAGCGGCGTGGCTTCTCTATTCGAACTACCTGCAGAGAATGCTGGGGACTTGTCTGTTAACTACGTTGGAGTGCTGAAGGATATCTTGCTATTGGATTATGGAGGGTTGAATACACAAATCATTCTACTACGATGCGAGTGGGTAAAGCCACAAGACAGCCGGGGGAATGCGACATACACACGCGATGACGCTGGTTTCTTGGTTGTAAATTTCCGGCATAAGTTACCTCGCATGGCTGACCCTTTCATTTTTCCAAGTCAAGCGACGCAGGGTTTTTTTCAGATGCTATAGAAAAGCCCGGGTGGAAGGTAGTGCTACGAAAAGAAGCACGAGCAAGGCGTGAGGTTGTAGACAAAGCATACGCCTTCATCAGCACGACTATGGAGAGCCCCGGCATGATTGCTCCACAAAGCCTACCAAGCCCTCCGTGTGTAGCCAATCTCGTCGGAGCCATAGAGTTGTCTGAGGAAGACAATTTGTTAGCACATGATCTTTACTAGTCATGCTGCACTAGCCGCTAATTGAGCAAATTCCCAAAGAAGTCGTTTCTTAGTCCAACCGTGGGTGCTGGCAGTATTCAATGTCGAATCTTTCAATATGTATGTCCGCGATGTGTCCTTCAAGAGATTTGAACCGAAAATGAGTATCCCATCTTCCAGTGCTTGTGCCATCTAAGTTGTCTACAGTGCACCCTGTCCCAACTCTTGATTGACTGCTACTTCTGTCTCTAACAGCCACCCAAATCCCTCATGTACAGCACTGTAAAACCATGGACCTTAAATCCGTTGAACAATACAAGCAAAAACTGGCAGGCCTCTTCACTCAACTGATGTGACTAATCAGTCATTTCCAAGTCACAACGCAGTGGCGGCTCAGTCGCATAATGTAACTTCAATTTCCAAAGCCAAAACCGAACGTACCTTCAATGTACCAAGGCGAGCACCGCCCTTTTTTCATCCACTATCCATCCTGCAGTCATGGTCGCGACTAAGCTACGACTGGACCAATGTAAAAGAATTATCTACCGTGCAATTAGGGAGGGAGAGTCACGCCGCAGTCACCGTCAAACGGGGGGAGCGTGACTTTGAAGTCACAAATGTAGTCATTTTCTTGTAGTGGTCCAAGTGCATCCAACTCAAAAGCAACTAACTAGTAGCTTCCTACCTACCAAAAACTTAGGTTTTCGGTCTACTAACCTACACCTAACTACAAAATTTCCTACCTACTTCTTAGGCCGCTTAGGAGAAGGTTCCTCATACTTGGCGGATCCTTTCCTAGGTGGTTGTACTCTACTCACTGATGCCTTCCCACCAACTGTCGCTTTCTTCTTTGACGGCGTCTGAGTCTTTTCCTTGAAGCTTACAGGAGAGATGCGGATCGTATCGGAGTCTTCTTCCGATCCCAATTTCTAGTCTTCGTCCGGATTGGATCCGGATTCCGACTGGCTGCCTTCCTCCTTAGAGTTGTCCGGCGACTCATCCTCCTCTGATTGTTGACTGATGGGGGACTCCTCCCTCGCTCGCTTGGACGTAGATTTCTTCTTTATCGTGCTTGGTACCTTTGGTGACGGTCTCGAGCTTGTGCTCTGGGGTGTACCCAAGTCTGATCCGGACTTCCGGGTCTGGATCTTGGATCCGGATCCAGGTGTAAATCCTTCTCCCTTCTCATCTTTTGGAATGGCTGGATAGATAGTCTTGAATTTTAGATTTGCAGAGCCACTCCTCTCCGCCTTTGCCATAGCCCTCAGAGGTAGTACTCACACTCCAACCTTTCTCTCTCAGTTCAAAAATTCTTCCTCAAACAATTGGTCTCTTTCCTCACGATAGGATCCGGAAATAGAGAACTCCTTCCTCTAAACTCTAAGCTCTTTGCTCTGCGCGCTCTAGTAGAATGAGAAACAAGAAATGAGAGTGTGGGGTGTAACCCCTGGCCCTTTTCTTTCCCGTTCCTGCTCCACACCGTTAGGTTTGGCCGTTTGGCCGAATAGCCATTCTCGCGGAAAACCCGGAAATTCTGACCGTTGAATGGTCCTCCGTCATTTCCGAGGGATCCGTTGGGCCCAGGAATCATCCAGCTAGATGCCGATAACATTCCCATTGCCTCCCGATACATCTCCGGTTCTCACTCCGGTATTTTTGATGATCCATAAGTAGAATCCAGGTTTCTCACCCGGTTCCGGTTTCCTTAACTAAATTATCTATTTAGTTTCACTACTCTATTGACTAAGTTTTAATTTTGATAAAATATTCAACTTCTCCTCTTTGAAACAAAAAAAATGTTTTAAGACTTATCCCTTTATCTGGATTTCCTAGTAACTACTTCCTATTTTCATTTTCAGGTTCCCACAGGAAGTTGGGGTGTCTAGGAGGTTTAGGAGCTGGGGCATCTAGGGAGTTCGGGGGTTGGAAAACTTTAGGAGAATTAGTATAGAAACTAGAGGGGAATTAGCATAGAAATTAGGGGAGATTAGCATAGAAACTAGGGGAAAAATTAGCATAGAAATTAGGAGAGATAAGCATAGAAACTAGGGAAATTAGCATAAAAACTAGGAGAGAATTAGTATAGAAACTAGGAAAAAATCAGTATAGAAATTAGGGGAAATTAGCATAGAAACTAGGAGGAGGTTTAGTCGAACACAAGAAACTAGGAGGAGGCTTAGTCGAACGCAAGAAATATCTCTATCCTAGCATCCTTCACCTCACCAACTCTCTACGCCACCACCACATGCAACCATCTTCAAATGCAAGAATGAAGAAGGCTTAGATAGAAAGAGAGCACCATAGTGAAAGATAGGGAGGGAATTCCTTCCACCATTAGGGTAAGGTAACGCGTAAGGAGTTAGGTTGGATGTAAGTGGTAGTTAGCTTGCATTTTTTTGACTTTCTAAGTAGGTGGGTGGCAGTCCAACTACTCCCAATCAATGGGGCACGGGTTGAGGCAAAAGGAAAAGAAGATGAAAGAAACTTTGCAAAAAAAATACAATTCCTTCAAGATTGTAAAGAACAAGCCTTGGCTGACAAGTAGGCTCATCCTTGCAACTTGCAATGGTAGAAGAAGGGGACTTGACCGCCCTCATCATGGATCTCCGTGCCGGGGTAAAATTCTAAACTTTCCTCCCTTAAAAGAGGTCCCATTAGGGATCAATCACTAGGTAGCCCGAGAGCTAAGTACTAGTAGAGTAGAAGTCATGTCAGATTTGAGTAGATAAGCCAAGAGTAAACATCAGGGGGGTTCCAAAAACATATGACACGTAGGAATCAGATTTAGGATGCAAAAGATATAGACGGATGAAGATTAGAGCCAAAGATGGATGAAACTTATAAGTTCTCATCCATCCAAGTCGAAACTCAGAACTAAGCTAGTACATAGGAAGTCAAGTCCGTAGGTCAAATCTCACCTTCATTTGGAATTAGGAACCCATAGAAAACGATGGATGAAGTTGGATGGCCAATCGGCCAAAACTTCATCTGCCCATAGCAGTTAGCCAAAGAGTTCAAATTGAACGAGTTTTAAGTTTTTAGAAATGGCATGAGGTATGCTTCTACCCTACAAGGATAGAATAGACTTTAGAAGCCTAGAAACATAGCATAGCATAACAATTGGCCTAGAAGTAGTCAATCCTAGTTCCTTGAGGACTATAATTAGGAAGATAAACTTAGGAGATTAGCAAAAGATCCATTGCTTGGAAGGCACAATGAACTGACGTTAGACACCCATTATAATAGGAACTACCATAGAACTAGAACCTGGTTGTGTTCGTCGATTTACCAAAGGTGGGTAATTAGGCGCCCATAGAGGGATAGAGGATGAGCTTTGCCATTGCCCATTTGATCATGATGGTGCTCATCTTGGTATTTACATTTTTAGAAGGTCCTACAATTCATAGGGACATCTTGGCACAATTAGAAGAATAAGCAAAGATGGACTGTAGAAGTGGGCAAGTTGTGGTTAGAGTGGCAAGTCCATTATGGCACAAAGAAAGAAGGAACTTCAATCTTTTTTTGAGATTGGTGTAAATGAAGAATTTTTCACCATGGATCCCAAGATTATGGTATATAATGCTTTGAATTCTAATTTCATTAACTCCTGAAGGTATTCAATGTTTTTAGGCCTAAACTGTTTCAAAGTACTTGAATCTAAAATAAGGCTAAAATCTTCATCTACATTTATTCATTAAAAAATCTAACTATAGGATCCTTTAGTTAACTTGTTAGAGTGCACCCTTCTAAACTTCAGAATAAGAAACCTTACCAATTGCAAGATCAAATTGCTTGAATTTTTTTAAAAGTACTTTCAACTCTTTCCAAATGGTTAGATTTCATCTTTCAAACTTTTTACACAAAAACAAGTAGATCCTAGAACTTGTTCTTCTCTATAATATGTTGAAGAAATAGGTTGGAAATACATTAAAAAATTGCAAACAAAAAATATTTCATATTCATGCTTGAAAAAAATAGTAAGTAGAAAGAACTAGAGTATGATTTAAAATACTAAATTTTTAAGAAATAAGAATTTATTTATGAAATTGAAAAATGCCAATCCCAATGGTTAAAATTTCGAATTTTTTAGTTGCCTAGGCTACCCATTGAGCAATGAAAATTACATATCAATAACTACATTGCAATAATTTTTTAACCATGTAGTCAAAATTTATGAAAATTGTTGCATCTTAAAGCTACTCCTTGGGCACATGTTGTGTGGAAATTTCAAAGAAATTAAATTAATAATTTGTTCAAAATGAGTTGCCTAAAATCACTATATTGCCAAAAAATGGTGTTTGGACCTTTAGGGGTTAAATTGGTGGTATTCCATGACATTGGCACTTTCAAGATGTGCAACTTGAAATATAGATCTACACTTGTCTCCAAATTAAGAATTCTTAGGGTCAATTAGACATTTAGACTAGTTGTGAGGCTTTTGGTAATCATTTCACTAGTTTGAAATTGACCATGTTAATTTCCACTAAAATAACTACACCTAATTGTGATCCTTTTCTAAAAATGATCCTTACAAATTCTTGCGTAGGGTAAAAATTTGTGTAAAAATTTGCGAGGATCACACGGACTGTGGAGACTAGAGACAGACATTAGAGAAATTTTCAACCCTCCAGAGGGCCGCTCCAAAGCAACTGAAAGGACCCCAAGATTACATTTAATTTTGCTTAATGATTTGTTTTTCCCCTATAGTCGATCACTAGAAGTCGCGATGTTCGACGACTATCAATGGTTCAAAATTCAAGTATAAGTAGTTAAATAATCATAGTTCAGGTATTGTAAATTAAGCAAATTCAATGAAATTAAGCAAAATGAAGTGAATTTTCAAGCTAGTTGCCAAAAAAATTAGAAAACTTTGACATTTTCCAACTAGCTTCTAAAACCAATTAATTTAGGGTCTTTAATGATGAAAAGAGAATATCTTTATGTACGCATGGGGTGGCAGGAGATAGAACAACCCATGTGGGATATGTAGTTTAGAATTTGTAGTTTCTCAACCGCTCATAGTTAAATTTAAAGTAGGAATCGTGTTAAAATTAGAATTTTAAACCCCATTTAGGCCTCGTAAAATGAATTTTTTCAAAAACCTTTGAACTAAACAAAGTTGAAAAATCAGACTAGTTTTCATGTCCAAAAATCCATTTGATGTTTAGAGCCTCCAATAAAAGTTATGGACAAAATTCTAAAAGGGGTTGAAAGGGAGATTTTCTTTGATATTTTCAAAAACCTTCTCCAAATTTTGCCCATAACTTTTTATTGGAGGCTCTAAACTTCAAACGGATTTTTGGACTTAAAAACTAGATTGATTATCCAGCTTTATTTAGTTCAAAGGTTTTTGATAAAAATTATTCTACTATGCCTAAATGAGGTCTGAAATTCTAATTTTAACACAATTCCTATTTTAAACTTAACTATGAATGGTTGAGAAACTACAAATTCTAAACTACATATCCCACATGGGTTGTTCTACCTCCTACCACCCCATGTGTACATAAAGAGATTCTCTTCTCATCATTGAACATCCTAAACTAAGTGACTTTAACAGCTAGTTGGAATATGTAAAAGTTCCCTAATTTTTTGGCAACTAGCTTGAAAATTCACTTCATTTTTCTTAATTTCATTGAATTTGCTTAATTTCCCAAAAAAGCACCTTGTATGTTCAAGCGGCTGATTATTAAACAAAATTCTACTACACTTTCATTTTTGGAGTTCTGACGTCTTTCGCGATATTCACCCACTTTGACAATGCACTACGGCTAATGCCCCTACTAATTCTTACGCGATTAATAGATTGGTTTGGTCACTATGGAGTGGCCCTCTGGAGGGCTGAGAATTTTTCTAATGTAGTTTCCAGAAAATCTTAGGTGAAATCGAATTTTGGTAATTGAAGAAATAATCAAACCTTTGCGGTTGAGTTTCAACATGCATGGCTTTTTGGGGTATGATTCTCTCAATCTAGAAATAATTCTTATTTAGAAACTAACTGCTAGTTTGAAGATTTGATGATCATTTTCAAGATGAAATGGAAGCTCTTTTTGGTATGAATGAACAGATCAATTCTACACTTTTCACATTTCCCAAATTCTCCAGAAATGGTTTGCCAGACTTCTGATCAGTGATGATGGTGTTTGTATCTCTTGCCAACAATGATCGATGCGCGTCATCATGTTGAACGTGACCCAACAGAGCCAGGCCTTGATGTCCATGGGATCCCCTTTCTTGCAATCCTCCACCAGCAGTTTCATCATGTGCAGAATCTCCTCGGTCCGAATTCTCTCTAGATGGACGCATGGCGCTTCGGAAAGAAGAGCTCGGCGTTGAAGAGCCTCCGTAGGCGACGCTAGTAGGGCAGGTTGGAAGTGAGGGTGAGCACTCGATAATCCTCGTTGCCATTGTTCCACATGGTCTAGGATAGCCGTGTAGATGGTGTTGGAACCTATTCGGATTTACCCAACTAATAGTTATGTTCGTTCCTAGGGAGGCAATTTTAATAGGATTACCACTATACTGACACTAAGATGACAAATAAGAGAACAAAACACATAAGAAAATCATACTTCCAACTAATATTAATTTAATCTCCTCACAATTACTTAATTTATTATTTTATTATTTTATTTTATTTTTCACTCCAATCTTATAACCATAAGGTTAAGTATCACCCCAAATAGGCTTGATCTTAAATCTTTATGTTGAATCTTTGGTCTTTCAGTGAATCAGAATTGTGTGACAGATCTAGCTTCGCTCTTCCAAATAGGCTTGCCGCAACACCCAGCCTTTTACAACAACTTGGATGAGTGGCATTAGTGAGTCCTTGTCTCCAACTTGGGCACAACCAAATCTTCTTTCACCAACTTGGAAACCAAATCTTTCTTGATACAAATTGGCCTCACATAACTTGAACACTTACAAAATTTACATTCACGTTTTACCGATTTGGTACTTCCTTTCTTACCCTTGGCATTCTCCATCTCCTGACATTAACTCTCAAATCGGAAAGTTGCTCTCATTGGATCCAGATCCTAATTGGAATTGCTAATAGACAATAGTCAGATTTAAACACAAATTCCCAACTGGATAGCTATAGCTTATAAATCATCACACATACCCGATTTGCAATCACTGCAATTTATTTCGACGTCATTCATAATTCCAAATTGGACATTGATCCAATCTTGCTTAAAATTTTCCTCAGCCAAACAGGGAGCCCACTTAGAACCACACGCTGACGTAGACACAAAGTACGGTTCATTACTCCGACTTGGGCCATCACCATACAGACATCACATAAACATTAATTCCAAACAATTCATCAACAACCACTACTTGGACTCACATGCAAACAACCAATTAGCTAATATTTCCATTTCATTAATCCAACTAGGTGAAAAATCACCGTTACACATATAAAGTTTAATCAAAATTTGTCTTCCCTTATCTCACTCCGATTAGGTTCTGACTTCTGATTATAACTTTTCTCTCGCCATGAAAAAAACTGGAAACACTATCGATATCTGATATTAAGCTCTCCGATTAGGACACACCTAATCTTGCAGTCTCTTAACATTTAACCTCTAAGTCACAAACATCTCCCACTAAGCAGCTTCAAGTACTAAATGAAATCTTCAAACACTATTGCTTGAACTCCTAATCCTCCAAACCCTACAGACACTTCTTCAATATGTATAAAACCTCTGATTTGGAAATTGACTTCTTCAACTCTCAAGCACACGCACACATTCTCCACAAATAGGACACAAATTCTTATCGCCTTTCAGTCCTCCAAACAGGACACACACCATCACAAGCAGACAAACTAACACCCTCAGCTTACCAATTCGGACTCACACAACAAAAACAAGCACCACTCACTTAGCGTGCACACACACCAAAAACAAATGGAAATACACAGCACGTCTTGACTGGGACTCGCAGCGGACATTCTTCAACATTGGGTAAGAACAATGACGAACTTCACATCCTTATAGGGAGGCAACACAGGTGGTTATTCCAATTTTGGAAAACAATCACTTTTAATCGAATAGCAGTTCCTCAACCATCCGACTAGGCATTAACTGTAGAATAGAACTTCCCAACTTGGAACTTAACTGCCACTAAACTTCCACTTGGCTCCAACTGGATCAAATCCAAGAGCTTATCCTACTAGGACTCAACTGCTATTCTATAACCACCCAATTGGAAACCTTAGCACCAAACCAACCACTATTGATTGGAAAATTTCACACCACATGAGCATCCATCACATCCAATTAGGAACTGCATTTCATTCCCATGCATCCACAATTCCAACTCGGCAGCAAGCCAATTGGCCACAAAATCACTCTAAATACTAAATTTGCTTAAAGACTCAAAAATCACTTTAAACCATACTCCAAATTAGATAAAAGTACATTCAAAAGCACCCAATTGGTAAACAAACATAACAAAAACATTCCAAACACATTCACAAAGCCTCAAAATACACACAAAAATATAAAAAGTTATGGACAAGTTGGTTATCTACAGGCCGACAGTCGAAGCTGGCATTGTTGGTTTTGTAAAACTCCTTTAGTTAGCCACGACAGCCGTGGATATCATGATGCAAGGCTTGGACCTTAGTCAGTAAAGCTTTGGGTTTTAAGTCTAGCAACCCATACTCAGCATAAACTTCACTGAAATCTCAACACCGTGATTTCACATGATTCTTTCTCATGTGACACATACAGAGGATCAAAATTTCATGCTCGAGGAATTCAAGAGAGTGCAGGAAGAGAGAGCACCAAGTGGTGGAAGCCCTTGCCCCTTGGACCCTGGCCATGGTTAGTTGTAGGAAACTTTTTTGCTTTCGGTGACCTGCCTCACAGATCACTAGAGAAACTGGCTGCCAAGTATGGAGGTCTCATGTATCTCTGCTTAGGTACGTAATTGGCTTCAACGTATGTAGTTGTATAGTGAGGTCCAGCTCATTTACAAATTGCCCATTGGAGGCTTTCAAATTTTTGTATTCAATGTGTAGTGTAATTGGTAGATTTTGGTAGATATAATTATCATTGCATCCTTATGTAATTGCACTCAAGTCTACCAAATTTCAACTTCAACAAACCAAGAGATCATTTTTGGTGAATTTTTATATTCAATTTTCATGGTTTTACAAGATATTTTATTGCAAGCAATTGGTGTTGAATTTTTTTAAGTTTGATTATGGGTATATGTAGAGAACATCCATACGCACAACTTTTCCTAGGCAAGTTTCTTCAAAGAAGTTTGACAATTCCTTCTGTAGAGTTTTAAGTGTTAGGATGACAATGTCCAAATGTTGTAAAATAGATATTTCTTTATTATAATTAAATTTTTCTATTTGTCAGTCATGTGGTAACTAATTTGGTACAGCTGAGCATGGTGGTACAATTTGTTTGACAAAAAATAATTCAAAATATAGAGATATCTATTTCACAAAGTTTGGTCATATGATGCCTCAATTGAGCCCTTATTGGGAGTTTATATTTTTGTTACTTAATGGGGTGTTTTTTAATATGAAAGATGAGTGTATGGATGTCAACTACATATCCATGCAATTTAATTTTAAAAATTCATCACCAGTTGTATTCTATAAAATATTATGTAAAACCATGAAAAATGACTTCAAAAATTCACCAAAAATGAAAATTTTATTTTTTTAAGCTAAAATTTGGTAGGCTTGAGTGGGATTGTCTGAGAATTGAGTGTAAACAATTCAAGAAGAAAAATTTCAATTCTCTTCCATGCTATACAAGAAAATGCACACAGTAGAAATGGACAATTCGTAAATGAGCTGGACCTGACTGTATAGTAAGGTCTCCTTCATTTACGAATTCTTGCATTCATAGGGAAAAAAACATTCACTGTTGCCATCTTTGATGCCTTCCTGAGGGCTGAAAATTTTTTATTTTTACACAAATTTTTTTCACAAGATGACCTCTATGCTAATAACATGTGTGCCAAATTTCAAGGCCAAAATATTTACACAAAAAAAGATATTCACAATCTACCAACATGTGTAGTTGAGAGAAACAATTTCAATGCTACCAACTCCCAAAAATTGAGAAATTAAAATTTGGACATGAAATTTTTGTCATGAGATCATGTCTATGTTGATAACATGTATGTCAAATTTAAAGTTCAAAGTATTTGCCCATAAAAAGATACTCAAAATCTACCAACAAAAGTAGTTCCTAGAAATTATTTCACAACTACACATGTTGATAGATTTCAAATATCTTTTTCTAGGAAAATCTTTTGAACTTGAAGTTCTGCACGCATATTATCAACATAGAGGTGATCTCATGACAAAAATTTCATGATAATTAAGAAAAATTTGTGCCCCTGGGAAGGTGTCAAAGTGGGCACCATTGAAATTGTTTCTCTCAACTACATTTGTCCATTGGTAGATTTTGAATATCTTTTTATGGAAAAATCTTTTGAACTTGAAATTTGACATACATATTATCAACATAGAGATGATTTCATGCCAAAAATTTCAAGTCCAAATTTTAATTTCTCAATTTTTGGGAGTTGGTAGCATTGAAATTGTTTCTCTCAACTATACATGTTGGTAGATTGTGAATATCTTTTTATGTGTAAATCTTTTGGCCTTGAAATTTGGCACACATGTTGATAACATAGAGATCATCTTGTGAAAAAAAATTTGTGTTAAAATAACAATTTTTCAGCCCTAGGTAGGGCATCAAAGATGGAAGTAGAGAATGTTTTTCTCCCTGTGAATGCAAGAATTCATAAATGAAGTAGACCTTACTGTACATTAGCAGAAACAAAACGAAGCGAAAGCTGCAGCTACCAATGCAACGAAGACTAATCTCATTTGGAGGAGCTTGTGTCCATGTGGCATCTATGTTTCACAAATTGTAAATGGTAGGACTGATCCAATAGCATGCTTCATACTCAGTCTGTAGAATTGCGCTCCTGGAAAGGAGTGACTAGAGGTTGTTGTAGAAAATTCTTTCTTTTATTGCCAGTGGTGTCTTCTGGTTAGGTCTGGAATTCATAAACTAAGTTATCATCATCTGTTTCTTTATAGAAGCACTTTGTAAGCATTGTAGAATCGTGAATCAAGAAGAAGTTGAGTTATTGAACTCTTTTGAGTGGGTAGTGGACAAGTTGCAAATGTGTACAATGATGCAAATAAACTGAAAGCTACTTGTCCCCATAGGCAGTGTTGTCAGAAAGGGTTGCATGTAATGTATGGAAGGTCATATAAGGTACCCCCTCCATCCTAAAACAAATGTAGTTTTTTCAAATGTACTTGTTCCAAATTAAATTCGAAATTGGCTCTTCACAACTTGATGGACAACAATTGAAGCCCATTCAAACACTTTGAAGCAAAAAAATCCGTTGATACCTGTGAGCCCTAAATTCGTCACTTGGGACTCATAGTTTTCTTTTTTTTAGTTTATTACAACTTAAGGCATAAAATACTACGAAAAGCCTAAAAAAAAGTGTAGAACCAAAATAGGTATGTCACATACCAGTATAGCGTTTGGTCATAAATAGCATTTTACCCATAGATTACCCATGAACCCCACTTGTATATAGGTTAACACTCATAAATAGTGGGAAACAATGGGCTACCGGGAACTTACCCGAAATAGCTCAAACCCCATGCATGTGACCGTGATAGGCTAAATTGGTCCTAGGAGAGTTAGGAAGATCCCCACATAAATCTCCAAAGATAGGTTCTAGTTTCCCCATTCCATCGACGAAATGTTAGAAATCCCAATTGTTAGCTTGCAGGTGTTACTTGTCCAAGACAAGCCCCATGGAGGAATCCACGGCCGACAGATAGTGCTCTTGGATTTGAAACATGTCAGGGTATTCACAGCCAAATCCATTCGCCAAGATTCCCCCATGTGTGAAAGATTCTTTGACTGCCGGTAATTCAAACGAAGTCAATTTTTGCCTCGCCATCGACTATGTACCAGATTAGCCCAAGACATGGCACGTGGCTTGGGGGACTCCATGAGAGGTTCCCCAAAAAGTCTCGGTTTTTTCTGATCTCCAGAGGATCTTTTTCCGAGCGGTCAACTACCAAAAGCCACGAAGGAAAATTCACATAAATTATCCAGGCTGCGATAAAATCTCACTAAAAATTAAATTAGCATATTTTATGTTAATAACGTGCCCCGACAAATTTCATGGTGTTCCAATAGCGGGAGGTAGCCGAAATCATCAACATTCCCCCAATTATTAATTACAGTAAGATCTTTGCGGGTTTGACCGGTGTCCCGGGAGCGTACGAAGTCGGAACGAAGACATCAAGGAGTCTTTTCTCACTCCCTAGAGCCTCGCCAACAACCCTAGCTAGTTACCCAAGCCAAAGGAAGTAAACTCCAAAAATTAGTTTTTTACCCTTTTAATTGGTCCTAGTTGGCACTAGTTTCTAATGGGGTTTTCGCAATAGAAATAGGGGGTAGAGGGTACTTGAGACTAAAAATGGACTTCTGAAGCCATTGGTGCAATCCATTTGCAAATCCGAGTTAAACTCCAAAAGTTAGAAATTAGGACCAATGTAAAACCCAAAATTAGGTGAAAATTTCAAGAGATAAGGATGAAAATCCGGATGGATGAGGTTACTAGTAGTACGTCGAGGGGGGGAGTGGGCCCTTGGAAACCTATAAAAGGGGGCCCTTCTCCCTCCCAAAACACCTCCAATACTTGTTTTGGGTTCGTGGGTCCGACCTCTTTTTATGTTTTGGTGTTTGCCAAAACTCCCTACGGTGTTTTTAGAGCACTTTGCTCCTTTTTGTTGTTTCATTTTTAGTGTTGAGGGTTTGTGGAGGGTCCTTCCTTCTTGCCTTTGTAACTCTTGCGTGGTCTTTGAAGCCTGTAGAATGAAAAATTAAATGGTATTAACGGAATTCCAAATTGGTGATGTGGATTGCTGTGTTTAACCTTTTAATTTAGAAATGGTGAGCCAATTGGGAGTTGTTGACTAGCTGGAGTGTAAATGCGGCCTAATAGCAAGATGGTTAGATTTGAAGTTAATAGGCCAAGTAGGGTGAGATTCTGACTATGAACAGTAAATGGTAGCTGCCAATTTGGGATTTGTTCAGTCACCAATCGGAGTCAGTTGAATCAGTTGAGGGTGGTTTCCTGTTCCGTGGCCTATTTGGTCTGTGTTGTTTTCCATTTTTGGGCACCGGCTGTTGAGTGAAAAGCAGTGCGAGTCCCAGCGAATCCTGCTGCATAATTTTTGTTGATTTTTGTTTTCAAGTGGGTGTTTGTGTTTTGGAGTTTAAGTCTAATTGGGAATGTTGCTGTGAGTGATTTACGTGTGAGTGTAAGTTTGATCCTAATCGATTGACGTGATTGATTTCAAAGGAAAATTTTGTGAGTTAGAGTTTGTGTGTGAAACTTGGAATTAGCTTGCATCAGTCTTTACAATTTGTGATTCAGTCCAATTGGGAGATTAAATGATGAATGGAATAAGTGAATTTAATGAGAGATTATAATCCTAATCGGTGGTCCAGAGAAAGAGATGTGCTGAAGTTAGAAATCCAATAGGATTAAGAATGCGAATTGAATGTGCAGATTAATAGAATCAGTTTTAATCCTAGTTGTGGTATTATTTTAAATGTTTGAACTATTAGGTTATATATCTCATGAATATTATTAACGATGATCTGATCGTCAATTTGGCATTTAATATAATGGAAATCTTTTGTCTAAATTGGTGTATGTGTGAGCTGTGTGTGAATGATGAATTTGTATGAAATGGAGATTGGTTTGTCCGAGTTGAAAATTATGAGTATGTGGTTGTGTGTTTAATCTGTGTTAAGTTTATATCCAAGTTGTGTGTGTGTTATTAAACAAAATCTGTAATATGGTTCCAAGTGGGTTGTCAGTGTCGTTGTAGTGTCATGATGAACATATTCAAATAAAAGAAACAGAGAGGAAAGGAAGCCGTGTATGTTGAGTGTGATGGAAGTATAAAATTATTACCAAGTTGGTGAGATGTCACAAATTGGAGGATTGCTAAAAGATTTGCTGTAAAGATTGCGGACTAGGTTGGGAGTTGATGGATTCCTGTGGCGCTGAATATGGATCAAGCCAAGTTGTAAAAAGAACATAAACTGGAATAAATAAAAGAATTATAAAAGAGCCGAATAAGAGCTAAAATATTCTTACCCTTGTGGCCATTAAGAGTGGAGGGTAGATTTGAAATTAGATATAAATGGTGAGGATTGAAGTTCTTAGTCTTTAAGTTGTGCTCCCGGTTTGATTTTTGTCTACTAGTTTGTATAAATCCTATTTGAATTTCTCCCTAGGAACGAATTTAATTTACTACTAGGTGTTTTCTTTAATTAGCTAAAATACCTATTCTACAAAGCCTTATTTCTATCCAAGTGTCTTCAACCGTCCTTTTTGTGTGTCTCGTACTAACCCTAGAGCCACCCTCCACCGTACCTTGGCGATGCCGCTTTGGGGGGCCTCTAGTTTTATGCCTTCCATGTTATACTAACCTTCCTTTTACTAACCACGTGATCTCTACACTTCTATTACTAACCGAATCTCTTATTTTGCATTTAACCAAGTCTTTCCGTCTGTGTTTGGAAAAGAGTGGAGTAGTTCCCCTCGGAGCAACCAAACCCCACCTTTCCTTGTCCAAGTTCAGTCCTAAATTGTGTGTTAAAAGTTCACCAAACGGCGGAGCTTTGAACCTCGATAGGGGACGGCAATCCTAAATTTGGTGTTAAAACCAAATTGACGGCGAAGCCTTGCACTTTCCCCTTGGTTAGTTCCAAAGTTTAGTCTCCAAAACATTTGGAAACTATTCAAAGTTTAGCTTCGAAAATGGTCACTCAAGTTTAGGGAAGTCTAGTCATCGTCAAAGTTTAGTTGATAGCCCGTTGTTGTTTTTGCTAAATCCAAACCGATAGTTGGGTTTTCGGTCGCAGGGTTGGATCTCAGTTACGGACAGGGTCTAGCTGCTGGGATTGGGGTCGCAGTCACAGGGTTGGAATTCGGTCGCGGGATCAAGGTCCAGTCACAGGGTCGGGGTTCCAATCGCGGAGTTGGGTTCTCCAGTCGTAGGATCAGGGTCCAGTCACTGCCACGGTTGGGGTCTCAGTCACGGGGGTTGAGGTTCTAATCGCGGGGTTGGGGTCTCTAGTCGCGGGGTTGAGGTTTTAGTTGCCGGGGAGGGGTCCAACGCTGGGGTCGGGGCTTCAACTGCCGGGGAAGGGTCTAGCTACCGGAGTTGGGGTCTGCAGTCACGGGGTCGGAGTCCAGCACCGGGGTTGGGGTCTGCAGTCAAGGGGTCAGGGTCTCCAGTTGCTGGGGTTGGATTTTAGCTGCGGGGTTGGGGTCTCCAGTTGCCAGGGTTGGATTTTCAGCTGCGGGATTGGGGTCCAGCTCGCTAAGCCAGGGCAGCCCTAAATTAAGAAATAGAGTGGACTAGGGGGTAGAGGAAAACTAAGGAGGAGATAGAAAAAAGGAGGGGGCGTAGGATAGAAAGAATAATACAAGAGCTCGCCTATGAGCATAGAGTAACTAGGAAGCTAGCCAAGACCAAGAGCTCAAAGACGAGTAAGAAGCCGCGCCCAACGCCATAGCAATGCCACCACTTCCTGCATCACAACCACAAGCAATCACCTTCGAATGGGAGAAGGAAGGAGGTGATGGAGGCTTAGATAGGAGGGAAGGACCATAGTAGAGATAAGGGGGGAATCCCTTCCACCATTAGGATAAACTTATGCGCACAGTATTTTCTTCCGGGCGTAAGTGATAGTTAACCGGCACTTTGACTTTCTAAAGCAAGTGAAGGACAATCCAACCAACCCCCTTTAATGGGACATGTGGATTGAGGAGAAGGAAGGAAGGAAGGTAAAGAAATCCCTTCGAGGAAGAAGGTTTATCTTTCGGCCACAAAGATCGAGACCCACTCTCGCTAACTTAGGGGGGGTGCCCCTTCACTGCTCACCATGGAGGAAGGGGGGAATTTGACAAGCTTGGGCATGGACTTCCACGCCGGGGTAAACTCCTAACTATCCCCCCAACATTCCAACCAGTAGGGGCCAAGGCCGTATGTAGGCCGAGAGCTAGATGTCACTAGGTCCCAATTCAGGTCAGATTTGAGTGAATAGGCTTAGAGTAGACCCCGAGAGGTTTCCAAAAACATAATACACGTAGGAATCGGAGTTAAAACGACCGAGATATTGGTGGATGAAGTTTCAAGCCCAAAACGGATGAAACTTGAAAGTGTTCATCCAACCAAGTCGAAACTTAGGATTTAGTTAGAACCCTTAGAGTCAGGTTTGTAGGTCAAATTTTGCCTTCAATTGGAATTAGAAGCCTATAGAAAACCATGGATGAAGTTTGGTAGCCAAGTGGCCAATACTTCATCCGCCCATAGCGAGTTATTAGAGAGTCCCATTTGAACGAGCCTTAGGTTTTTAGAAGTGGCATGAGATGATCTTCTACCTTAGGACAATAGAGTAAACTTTAGAAATAGGGAACACAAAACATAACATAGCAGGATAGTCAACCTAAGAGTCATTTAGAACCACGATTAGAGAGTCGCGATTAGAGCACTAGCAAAAAAGATCCATTGCTTGGAAGGCACAATGGATTGACGCTTAAACACCCATTAGAGAAGAAAACTAACATAGGATTAGAACCTGGTTGTGTTTGCCGATTTACCAAGGGTGGGTAAATAAACACCCACAATACCACACTCCAAAGACTATATAGCAATTCAATTCTTATAAAGGGAATTGAAACGCAACATTTAACCAATCAAAGGCAAAGAATTCAACCCACAACTATACCAAAACTGCTAAATACTACCAAATCTCTTGTTGAGAATTTCTTGGACTTGAATCATAGGACATTGTCGGAATTGAATATAGAGGATGTTAATAGACATCATTGCACCAATGTTGCTTGGAGAATGATCAAAATGAATACCATTGGAGCAATTTCCAAAAGTGCAAAAATTTATTGATTCACCACTTGATTTCAATATGTGCCGCTTCATTGTTGACTTCCATTCTTTCATACCTAATGGGGTTTAGAAGAAGCTATAATAACTACAAAATCCCTTGAAAATAGGAGCCACTCATGCCCTAATCTAGCCATTTCTAGGAATCCCTAGATTTATTTTGGAAGAGAGGGAGTATAAGTTACAACCTATTTTAGAAGAGGGACCCATTTGTGCAAGATAGGGTGATCTATTTTCATGAATGATGGAAATATGATGTTGATCACTACCTTCATTATTGTGTGATGAATAACACATTGATACCTAATGAAGTTTCTAAGACCAATTTTTAGTTTTGTGCTTCTCAAAAATAGGTTTGCCTATACATTGTGAATAAATCAAACTATAATCTACACTTCTTTAATTTTTACTAATTCCAAACTTGATGAAATACTCTGCAAATACTTTGTAATATTGAAGCAAACTCTTGAGCAAACTAAAATGAAAGGACAAGAATAATGATATGAACAAAGATTTGGTTTGCTAGGAATTGTTTAAAAATGAGGTGGCAAAATATACATGGATGAACAACCTCGTTGGATAATGATTGGCCAGATAGATTGTGCACTCTTTTTGATGGGTAGGTACAATGGTTAGAAATTGAGCAATTTTTTTTCTCCAAGCCTCATTATGGCATCATATTCTTCCTAATGTCAATTATCCTTGAGCCAAGGTAAATGAGCTAGAGTTGAAGGCCCAGAGTGAGCACTCCATATATGATCCCCTAGAGCAGACATCAATTTGAAACCACTAACTTAGGTAGTAGAATGTGCAAGTAGTGCAGGAACATCAACCTCAAGTTGAGGACCTCCCAAAGCATCACCAATGGGGAGGTTGAATTTCTAGTTCATCACAGTCTTTGATCACAGCCAATACCTATTGTGATGCAATGGGCTTCAATGTTTCGCAGATGTCAAGGATTGCAAGGTTGAGATTTTGCAGCTAACAATATTGGTAGTGATTGTCGTAGTCATTACATCCAGTCCTATCAATTAGGGTTGTCATACTGGACGGGTCGGAGTGATCAGACGGGACGGACAAACGAGCGAACCGGACCAGACGGACGGTCCGGACACTCCGGACACCATTCATTTTTGAAGCTATGGAAATTTTCCAAGTAAAAAGTTGCTTCCAGCGTGGCTGTCCACGTTGGAATCAAGGCGCGGACATGAAAGCCAGGGCAGGGACTTGTTGTCAGGGCGTGGATTTCTTGTCAAGGCGTGGACTTCTTGTCAGGGCGGGGACTTCTTGTCAAGGCGTGGACTTCTTGTCAGGGCGGGGACTTCTAGTCAGGGCGAGGACTTCTGGTCAAGGCGGGGACGTAGGGGCGGAGACTTCTTGTCAGGGCGTGGACGTAGAGGCGGGGACTTTTTGTCAGGGCGCGGACATGATGGAGGACAACGAAGGGGGGTTGAAGTTCAGCTTCACATTTGAAATTGGCATGGGATTCCTCCTTCCTATGGAGAAGGGGAAACCATTAATGTAGTCAGCCTTTAATTTGAGCTTGGGGAATATTAACAAGTCAATGGCTGCATGAAGAGGTCCAACTACTTTTTGAGTTCAAAGACAATTCATGGAAGGATGTGGCTCCTTTCTTGTGCCTCACTTGGCCTTCTTGGCTTCCCCAAAGACTTGAGAACTAGTTCCCACCTATAAAAAAGTAGATTTCAGAAAATGAAAATTAACTTGTACACTTGCCCAAAAAAAAATGAATTGGATGCTAGAAGTTTTGGATTTCTAACGGAAGACAAGGTACACATTTAAAAAAATTCAAGTTGAAAGATGCATTTTTTAATTCTCCAAATAGAAACCAAAAGGGTTCAGAGTTCAAAAAACAAATCAAACACAAGTTATATTTTGTAGACTTCTAATTCGATGGGTTTATTTTTGGTAATAGGGGCTACAAGGGTGTGGAATTCACATCATTAATGTATTACAATGTATTCAAATGTAGTTGAAGGGTTTATTTTTGAAAATAGAGGCTACAAGGATTTGGAAAGGAAACAAAATGCAAGTGGTTTGGAAGCAGGATTGCTAGCGTGTGAGCTTGAAAGCGTGAGCTTGTGAGCAGGAAAAAAAAAATTAGAAAAATTAGTGAGATGCCCATGACCGTGGATGTACCTATGACCGTGCATGCATTGGATTTGTATTTCCAAGAATGGTTAGTTCACTATTTTTTCAAATTTTAGGTGACTTATGAATTGAAGGAAGATATCATGCTTCAACATTTGCATTTGCTTTAATTATTCTTTGCCTATTCAAGAACTGCCGAAGCATCACTTGCTCATATTTTATTCATTTCAATAAGACGCTTCTGGTGGAGTATTATTTTTAAGGGTTTAGGGTTTGGGTTTAGCTTTTTTACATTCTACGTTTATGTAAGGTTTAGGTAAATTGATTTGAAATGATCTATTCATCTCACACCCCATC
This sequence comes from Rhytidiadelphus loreus, assembly GCA_947034895.1. NCBI lineage: Eukaryota > Viridiplantae > Streptophyta > Bryopsida > Hypnales > Hylocomiaceae > Rhytidiadelphus > Rhytidiadelphus loreus. Next base: position 34,152,239 of record OX344764.1, read on the forward strand.
TTGCTCTAAAACACTCTATTAATAGAGTAACTTTTTTCCACCCCCTTTTTTTGGCAAACACATATGGAATAGCGTGAATATATATTTGTCATTCGCACACCTCATGCATATTTTGGAAGGACACCCTAATGAGTGAGGTAGAGGTTATTTTATTGGGTTAAGGGGATAAATGGGTCATTTGTTTAGGATACTGAATATTTTTTGATGCATCACTTTGGTTACATTAAATTCTGTCTAATTGTCAAACACTATATTTCAAAGAAAGATTTAATTTTGGGTTTAGGGTGATTTCTTGTTTTGCCCTTGCACATTTGGATATTCTACTTTGGAGGATGTGGATTAAAATTTTTGTCTTGGCCTTTTTTACGAGGAATAAAGACATTTTGTTTAGGGGAAATTTCTAGCTTAGTAAGCTTACACTAAATTTCAGGAGGCTACACACTTCACTTTGTGTAAATATATTTTTCTACTTCAAATTATTTTTTTATGTTTTGGCATTTGAACTGGTGTACATTTATTTTTTTGTTTTCTAGTATTAAAGCCCTCGTGGATCATATTCAATTACTAGACAATACCCCTAATGCACAAGTGTCAAGGTAAATCAATCACACAACATGTAGCCATAAAACACACAAATCTAATCATCATGAAAATCAATACATAATGTTTTGACTCATAAGACACGTCAATCTCATAAGTCTAAGTTGCTGTAGATTCTGTCGCAGAATCCTTGTCACTAGAAGAATCAGAAGTCTCTCTACCCTCGGATGCTGATCCATCTATGAACTGCAAGACATTTAGAGCGTACGAAGGTTTACGGTGTTTGGACTTTGAAGTACCAAACTTAGCAAACGCCGATGCCAACTGCTCTACATAGACTGGAAGATCAAATGACTTCTCCGGACTTAAGAGAAGTCTTTGTCTCTTCTTCACAGCATCTACCATCAATCCCTCGTTGCTGCAAACAGAAATGATTGAATATTAGATTCATGAAACCTTAGCAGTAGGGTACAAACCAATAATTCAAAAACACAGAAACTTACTTACTAGGTCTATCTCGCCGAACGAATTTTCGCACTTTTACAGTCATTGCATCTGGATCTTGTGAAACTACAACTTGTGGCACACCGAGAGCTACAGCTGTCGCAATAGGAGGGAGGATCTTCTTCATGGGCTGAAGGATGCCTACAAAAATTGACTTATCTGCTTCCAATGCCACAATGTGGCGCCCTGTCGCCCGACATGCCGTAATAGAGGCTCCTGAAAAAAATAGAAATAAAATCATTACCTCTATGATCTTGTATATGGCATAGAGATGGAATACAGACATATTCAAATCAAAACTCACCTGTAGATGATGTGCAATCAAGAACCACGTCTCCTTCGTTGGTGGTTCCTTCAATGATGTGCCGTAATAAGCGAGCATCTTTCTCTCGAGGCCCTCGCCATGGCATTCCATCCATGTCATTCATCAACATGGAATCCTCGGTGGTGTAGTTCATCAACAAGTCATCACGCCTGAGATCAACTTTCGCCTTCAACATTGTTGCTGAGCGCTTAAAATAGAATTCGGATTTTCCTCTCTCTCCAAGGTCTTTCACTAAGAGTGAGATGCCAAACTTCAAAGTCTGCAAGCATAAGAGAAATGTACACATTAAAAAATCAAATCAAATAATAAGATGAGAAGTACACACTACATTGTTAAAGTTTAAAAAATTAATACCGTGCTCGTTTTGTCTATGGCCGAAGTCAAATGCACCCGATTCATGCCCATCCACTCTTTCTTCTTCACCATTATGGGGTACTCTTCACATAATCCTGCAATGGTGCTTTTGGCATCCACACTCCACGAATGGAACACCACAATGCAGCCATGGTCTTGCAAATGTTTTTCTGCAAAGAAAAATGCTTCATTGATCATGTTGTACTCTGGGTCGGAGTTCCAGTAAGGCACGTGAGAGGCTGGAGCCGACACCCCTGGCACTGGCAGATTCTCTTGACAATCAAAGAGCATGAGGTCGAAACCAGGCCACCGATTGACGACTCCATCATACACCCTGGCCTTCCCTACCACCATCTACAAATACAAAATGTCACTTCATAAGTCATTCTGAAGAGGAAGGTATAACTAAATACAAATGAAATCAGACTTTTGATTAAAAAAACAAGTATTTCACCTTTTTCAAGAAATCCATAACTTCGGTGTAGCTATTGGAGCCCTCTTTTTTTTCATTGTCAACAACCTCTTCAATGGAGACGTTGAGCACCAACTCCTCTGAGGTCACATTATCATCGTCACCAATGTCAATTACTTGTATTCCTTGTGTCACAACATCTTCTGTGAAGTCTGGCAGCACGGCCTTCCTCTTCATCCCAATGTGAACACCACCTTCCATCTGCGAGTTCTGATCCACTGTTGATGTTGCCGGAATGATGTCTCCATCATCATTCTTTTTCTTCCCTTTTGCCTTGGCCTTCTCCTCCTTCTCCTTCTCCTTCTCTTTCTCCTTCTCTACCAACTTGGCCACACGCTCTACCTCCTTTTTCTCTTTGTTGTCTAAAGCAAGTTGGAGTCGAGCTGCTTTCTTCCTGTCATTCCTATCCCTCCTTTCAATGGCCCTCTCTCTTTGCTTATCACTGAGCCCTGCAAACTCGTCCACGTCCATGTCAATAGTCCCAAGTCCCTCTAAAGACAGTCGCATTCGTACCTCTGATGGATGTGTATAGGCAATAGGGCAATCAATGTACCATCCGCCGCCACTAAGGTGAGCCGTGGTGAATGTCCGTAGTTGGTTTGGCGTGTACATGCAATCCGCGGAACTACGGTCGAGAAAATTTGAGAGAAATGGAGGCAAGTCCTTTTTCTCAATTGCCCCTTTCGCCTCTAGCTCGTGCTTGAAGTATCTGCCAAATAAAAGAAGAGAATGTCCATCAAAAACCAATAACAATATACCAAGGAAGGCCTAAATTCCATTTCAGCTTTATGTAGTGCAACATGAACACAACCTTTGAATATCTCCCAAAAAATTCAGTACAGGACTTATAGGGAATAAAATTAGGGGTTCCAATAAGTACCATTACAAGCACTGTTGGATCCGACAGTGCTCTTAGAGGTACCTGAAAGCCCCCCAAATGTGGGACTTCATTTTTTTTTCCATTTCCTCTTTCAAGATAAATTAACCTTCAAATATATCCAAATAAAACAAAGATACTACATAATGCAAAATGCTCATATATTATGAACCAATTTCTGGTAATGTAATTGCAACATACCAGAAAAGAACCCTTCGCACTGCTTGCTTCCCACCCTCGTAAGTCAGGAAGTTGTCATTTTTTTTGAAGTAGTTTGTTCCTCTAAGGTGCGCTAGGAAGCCTTGATCCCATATCTTCCTCCTCCACCCTTCTAGGTAATCTGACAAGGTCTCGGGTTGTAGTGGAGAGCTCATGTTGATGGATATGTTGTCATGCTTCACCACTTCTTCGAAGTATTCAACGGCTGCATCCTCAATCTACAAAAACTGTTTATGAGTTCAATCCACGAAATGTATAATGCTACAATAATTTCTAGATTACCTAATTTCTGGTTTGGAAACTCTTAGATTCACAAAATCAATACACTATGAGATGAAACACTTACCCCAGCATACCACACGCATCTATTCAAGAAGGGGCCCAACAGTATCTCTGATACGGGCCTTGGTGGAAGACGTCTAGCATCACGCGACGGCATTGACGAGTTCCACCACTTTAGAAACTTGGTCTTGTAGAAAGGAGTGGTGTGGCAAGTAGCCACCATTTGAAGTTTCTCAAGAGTCATCTCGGGGACCTCATTGGCATTCCAATGTCTCTCCACCTGTCCCCCCAAAACCCACAATGCACATTATTATTTGAACTCCATCCAAGATTATTGTCATTCAATGATAATGTATGCATGAAACATACCTCTGCCAAAAATTCTGGCTCTAGAGCCGGATTGGCCACCGTGACTAACTTCGTCATCTTCACATTCAATTTTCCTGTCTTTTCCTTTGCTCCAGCTCTCATTGCATGCGCGAGTCCCTCGGGAGTCTTCTCACCTTGTGGTGTGATCTCATTGTATTTTCGAACTGCAACATCCATTGCTTGGGATATCTCTTGCTGCATAAATCCAAGGGCATTGCTGGTATTATAATAATAAGCATGAAAAAAACAGAAAGGAAATATGGAAAGCATATTCAAATACTTGTGAAAATGTACTAGAACAACCACATTCATAATGAGGCAATAGTAAATTATAGAAATGTGATCTCAATACTTTCTTACCCGAAAAAGAAAACTTGTAAAGACCTCAAGGGGCATAGAGTACCAAGTCCTCTTTGATTTTGGTGCCCCACATCGTTTGAGCTCCGAGGGCCTTAGCATCTCATTGAATCGCTCGATGGGAAGAAGTCCATACTTTTGAACTCGGTATAAAGTATGGACCAGGTTGGTTTTCACATGCGAATCTTCTGTAGACCTGAAATTGATGGAAACAATATATTTAAATGGATTGACCATTAGATGAAACATTCCCAAATCATACAAGAAATCAAATTGAATGCTCAATCACAAAGTGTGCATGAATTACTCACTTGTTTATGTCATGCATCACATGCATAACCAACTCTATCCTTCCTTTGGTATCCAGTACAATTGAATCCACGGCAGAATGCCAATCCCAATCCTTGGAGTGTTTCCTGGTGATAAAACTCATCCAAGAAAGGAGCCTATGATTGCCATCACAAACAAAAAACTTTAGATTTTTGAGAAACTTCAACTCAGGAATGGCCTCAACCTCAGCGTTGAAGATGTCATTCTTCTTTTTCCACAACGGATCCCACCCCTCCATCTCCTCCTCCGTGAAGGCTGAACCCTCTCCAACTTTGTTTGTTGTTGTCACATAAAAAACCGCGGCTCCATCTCGGTACCCTTTGTTGAACTCCATCTCAAGCAACTTTAGGTCACAGGCAAGCGTTGGCCTTACCATGGGCATGGCCACCATTCGGCACAGTGGGATCTGTAGACGAAAGAGATTTTCAGGCTTCATCCTCAAAGACGCAATGGTCTTGACTGCATCCACCTTGTGGTATGATCGCAATTCATCCTCATCCAAATCTTTATCTTCTTCCTCTAGGACATCCATCGCCACCTCATCTTCCACTAACTCCCCCTCATCTTCACCACCAATGTCCGGCTGAGGGGTGTCATTGTTGTTCTGGGTCTCCAATATGGTCTCATTCTGTGACAAAACTAAAGGAGATGCATCGTTCTGCCAATACCAAAAACATAATATTAAGAATCACAGACTTAAAGTATCAGAATCCAAAATGAAAAATGAAATGCATGCATGGAGAATTATGATCATATTATGAAAAACTTCAATTGAATGAACATGGTATTATTTAATGATTCATGGTTTCCAAAAAGGTATACAAATAGGTATATTAGACATGTAGGAGGGGTAAGCCACTATGTGGACAAAATGATTCCAATTGATTGGAATCAATCAATGTCAACATCCACCTCCGAGTCGGAACTAAGGTGAATGATGACAACCTCTTGCCTACCGTGAATTGTGCTACAGTCACATTGAGGGGAGTCGTCCATAGGTGGACCATCTATACTGATGGAATCTTGACTGCTCGAACTGTACTCAGTCTCAGAACTCTCAGGAGACATAAACCTCATTGGCCTTTTCCTATCCCTAGCCATCATCATGATTCTAGCCAGACGCTCACGACGTGTGCGCGCCCTAGGGTCACTCACACGACTCAATACTGAGCTCTCAAAGGCATCTACTGCTCGATCTGCGGCATCCATGACATCATCGAAACTTACCACGTCCTCCTTCTCGGCTTTGTCCTCTTCTGCGTCACTGGAGACATCCATAGGTGTGTTTACCGGTGTAAATGGCTCAGAAGGGCCCTCTCCATGAGCAAGTGGCAAATTCCCAACAAGCACATTGGGTCCTGAACTGCTACCTCCACGGCCTCCCTATATTCCAATCATCAAATTTCATAAACCCAAGTTCAATTAGATGATCCAAATTGTACATGATCAAAGAGTTTGAATTGAACCATTTTTAATTAATAGGCTTTATGATCAACATAATATTAAGGGGGGTCACATGTCTAAAAGTAAAACCCACAATCTTCTCTAATCAATTGTTATTTTATTCAAATCTAAATCAATCATTTCCGTTCCTTCAACATATAAGTATTACCTGAAAATAGCAACATCTGTGCCTATAAAACACTTCATTCATTCCCAAATTGAATAACTCATTCAAAAACCAAAATTTACACCATATTCTGAACAACAATTTCACTTCATTACTCGTCATACTAGACTCAAGTTTTGAGTTAAATGACACCTTTTCCAATGCTTTAATGAACCATTTTTATACCCTATTACAATCAATACTGATTCTCCAAAATGTGGTCAAGGATTTTTAATTTCCATAACCAAATGCATTAAATCAGAAATTAAAAGTACTCTAATCAACTAAATGGAAAAAACTCATCAGTATATAAGCCAAATTGCCTCAACCTACCCATAGAAGTGAAAATGATGCAATTTAAGTTCCATTAAACTAAATTCCAAATCATATAGATAGGATTGATATGGGGTCAGGATGTTTCCCACTAGGCAACTGTCGGATCCGACGATGACTTGGGCATTCTCTACCAGACCCCTCCAGAATAGTACATGCTGGATTTTAGTATAGGAGATCTTCGTAAGTTCTTTAGCTTACAACGAAAGAACCTCATTAATGATTGACAAAATACTTTTGTTTGAGCTGATGATTGGGTTATGTTTGAACAATATCTCATCTGCAGAACTATCTATTCTATACAATAATTGACAGGTCCAAAAAAAGAAAATTTGGCTCCCTAGAATATTTGGCGCCCAGATTAAAAAATATCGATTTGCGAGGGGTCCACTAAATTCAGCCTCCCTGACTATCGGATCCGACGGTCATTCTAAAGGCAAGAACAACACCCCAAAATTTTCATTAGTTAATCCTTATCCGCATGACCACATACACAATATTTGTCAAAAATCCATTATGTTGAATTCCAAGAAACTAGTCAAGATCTAAATTTTGTTAACAATCTCAAACTCTGACTTCCTCAGATTCTGGATTCCTATACTAACACATTCTAAAGCTCAAATACAAATCAAATATTTCAGTCTTTTCCCATTGAATCAAGTCTTTTCCCATTGAATCAAGTCTTCTTCCATTGAATCAAGTATTGTTTCCATAAAACAAGTTTCTAAGCAGTTTCATGGCTAAACAAGTGAAATCAGTTACCGAAGAACTCAAATTTTGGGGGTCCCAGTGACTGTCCAAAAGGGACAGTCGGATCCGACTGTGAGTTCGGGGAAGAAGGCGGGACCCCAGATTTTCAAGCAACTGTCGGACCCCAGACTTTCAAGCAAGAAAGACGTTAGAAAAAAAAACCCAGGAATACCGATCATCAGGACCTCGATGCGTCCACAAGGAGATCGAACGGCAAGAATTGTTTCCATAAAACAAGTTTCTAAGCAGTTTCATGGCTAAACAAGTGAACTCAGTTACCGAAGAACTCAAATTTTGGGGGTCCCAGTGACTGTCCAAAAGGGACAGTCGGATCCGATTGTGAGTTCGGGGAAGAAGGCGGGACCCCAGATTTTCAAGCAACTGTCAGACCCAGACTTTCAAGCAAGAAAGACGTTAGAAAAAAAACCCCAGGAATACCGATCATCAGGACCTCGATGCGTCCACAAGGAGATCGAACGGCAAGAATTGTTTCCATAAAACAAGTTTCTAAGCAGTTTCATGGCTAAACAAGTGAAATCAGTTACCGAAGAACTCGAATTTTGGGGGTCCTAGTGACTGTCCAAAAGGGACAATCGGATCCGACTGTGAGTTCGGGGAAGAAGGCGGGACCCCAGATTTTCAAGCAACTGTCGGACCCCAGACTTTCAAGCAAGAAAGACGTTAGAAATAAAAATCAGGAATACCGATCATCAGGACCTCGATGCGTCCACAAGGAGATCGAACGGCAAGAGAAGGAGGATATTGCTCGCAGTAGAAGGAGGACCTCGCTCGCAGCAGGAGCTCGAACAGCATCGACAGGAGCTCAAACAACATCGACAGGAGCTCGGACAGTATCGACAGGAGCTCGAACAGCATAAAGGCAGATTAGATTCCGAGCTAAGGGACGATCAACATCATTCTAATGAATCTAATCCAGACTGCGGGTCATCACTTTGGGGATCCACTCCCGATCTAACAGACGATCAGGCTTTGGCCGGTGATCTTGCACTGCTCGCAGATCCTAGATTGCACGAAGTTCTCGCAGGGAAATTCTTGGGACGCATGTAGCACGTCGATTTTCACAAGTAACATATGCAGACCACGAGGAGCACACCTACATTACAAGAATTGGAAAGATGTCCAGCATGCGTGAAATTCCACTTGCCTTGGAAATTAAAGAACCTCGAGGATGGCGTACTGGACTGGGCAAATCTTCAGATCTGGTCCGGCTTCGAGTCCTCCTGCGTTTTCCCTTGAGCTCCATTGTATCTCCGACCTGCACAGAGAACGGTGAGGAAGAAAACGGAAGTGTCGTCCAGCTTGTGGTTAAAGGATGGCCCCTGTTTGAGAGCCAGTCCAGGGTCCACACAAATTGGATGATGCGATATCCTTGGCGCGCAACACAGCTTGTAATGTGAGCCAGTCGAGGCTCCATACGGGAAGGGCCGTGGCGATATCCTTGGCGCGCAACACAGTCATCAAACGAAGGAGATGGCGGACTGAAGTGCGGAAACGGAAGAATTCCATATTAGGAAAGACTATCCAGATCGGCGGATTTGAATTCAACGGACGAGACTACTCTTTCTAATGGCCTCCAGCATGTACCGTGATGAGTTCATCACCTCGCTCAACACGCAAGTCTTCTTTGGTCTTACTGTAAAAGTGTGAATGCAACTGAAGGAACTGGGATTTTATTGGCATTCCCAAGATCTCAAAAATGTTATCAATTGAACTTTCATTTGAAATGAAAATGAAACAAGCACCCATGTAGACTGAGACTGGAGGTGGTATAAGTTATAGGTACTAAAACCACGGCCGAAACGCTATATGGATTGCCCAATGGTATTAATAGTAGTATAATACTAATTAAATTAGTACTGTACTGTTTACTTATTGGATTTCCATAAACATAACATTACATTGTTCCTTTGGAACAGGGACGTGGTGAACTAACCCACTCGTTCATCCCTAAGGAAAACCTTGGAATTTTTTATTTCCTACGCATGATACAAATTTCTATTTTGGAATTCATACTTCTAATGGCAGGGTTTAGATATGCTAGAAGAGGTGTACAGCAAAGATTTGGTGGGCACAAAATAGGGGGTCCTTATTTACTTTTCCCCTTAGAATGACTGAAGTGGGAAGTTGAGGAACAAGCAAGACGGTGCTTTATAAATGTGTTAAATAACTAACTATATATGGAGTAATTCTAAGAAGATTTTCCCTCCTAGTACACTATAGGAGGTTTAAACGAATTGCTTCACGAAGGAAGTAACGCACTTCTAAATAGTATTAGATTTCACTACATGCACTTCCATATGGAATGATTACGATATTCAAATAAGGAAACCCCACAAGAAATCTTTCTAAAAATGAGAATCCAAAAGACACTACGCTATGTCTCATACTCATCATTGTCCACAACTATACCGTTCAAATAAGTTGGATGCTTGCAAAGTAATACAAATTCGAGAAAATGGATAGAAAGACAATAACATTCAATAAAGTCTGTACAGTAGTGCGTACTTGTAAGCTTGTTGTATCTTCCGACTCTTCTTGCATATCATCCGATTTGTGTCCATGAACATCTTCCTCGCCACCACTACCTCCTGCTTCGAAGCGAATGGACTTCCGAATGTCTCCAGCTTTGGACTTCGCCGTCTTCGAAACTACTTTCTTTGATCTGGTCATCCTAGATCTCCTAAGGACCTTTGGCGATGAAAAATACAAGGAACTGTGTCTTCTTCTCCCCCTAACGTGTTGTACAATAGGAACTGAAACATCTACGCGCATGAGGTGAATGAAAAAAACATCTAAGCTTGTGCTCTCTAATGCAAATGCTAAGAGGAAGAGAGAAGAACACAAAAGACTTAATTCTAGGTTGAGACACATACTTATGCAGGGAGAAATAGTGGAACCCTAGAAGGTGTCTTCGTAGATCTCGGTTCTGACAGGCGCCTGGATTATAAATTCGAAGTTGTGCCAACCATAAACTTCTGTCAAGTGCCGCCACTCTTTTAAATACAGTACCACCCTACGGACTAATCCGACGGGGACCTTTACATTTATCATGAACCGCAAACAAAAATAAGCTTTAATAATAAACGTAATTGCTATGTATTTATTGCAGGAGTGTGTAATGATATTGTCGGTTATTGCCCAAGCCGCCTCCAAGCATTCAATGTAATTCTCAAAAACGGTTTGCGAAAAGTAGGATGAAGGCGGCATATAATATATTCTGACTATTGAGATTAAATGATATATCACTTAGTAATGTACACCTAATTGGCTAACTCTGACAATACGTTTCACTAGAATGTTCTAAAAAACTAAAAGCATTTTTCATAATAACCATTATTATGTCAGACGAATTGACGTAATGCCTTGTAAACTTCCTTGGCAGAGTCGCCCAAACGCATTGAGCATTAACCTTGAAAATCGTAGTATTGAAATTGGAGTATCGCTCATTGAGACGTGATTTGTGTACCCATTTACCAAAATTAAATGTGAACCTATTTACTCCATGTCCCTCTATCTAAAATTAATTAGAGTTGTCTAAATTCATTGAATGATGTGCTTTATAAAAGTGACAAAGAAGACAATTTATGGTGGCCTCAACGGTAGTTCGTCCTTCATACACTAAATGATATACAAGGTTACAAACCACCATCATGATAATATTGTGGCCCATTTTGATTGGTAAAGTAAACCTAGATGATGGAGTACTTAAGTAAGTTCAGTCATTCTCCACCAGTCTCAGTATGAGCTTCTAGATTTTTAAGTTTTGGATGCGTTACTTTCATCATCATGGCTTGTGTTAGAGTAGATGGTCATACAATTCCACTAGTGTTTCCGGTAGAGGAGGGAGGATTTGCTAAAGTACGGAGTCATTTGCTTCATGTAAGATTCAGATTTGTAGAGTCTTCCATCTATGTTGAAGAAGAGAGGAAGTCAGAAATCGGTGAGCACCAAGAGTCTGTTCCTGTTGTGAAATCAATAGAAGAAGAAGGGCATTGCTGGTACCTTGCTTCAGGATACTATAGAGCTTATGGCCTTCCTCTTTCCATGATAGCCACATCAACCGAGATTGTAAGTCGCCAATCAGATAATTCGACAGTTGATATGCCGTATATCACCCACGCAGTTTCGCCTAGTCCTCCTACTCAAATACAACCGGTCCTTCCTCAGAGTGGAATTCTTCGTGAAGTGAAGGTTGAGAAATTAGATCTGGTCATTGAGTTGTCTAGCGAATCAGAAGGAGAGTCACATGACATTTCTACCCGTAAGAAACCGCGATATATTGGAAATGATCCAGGAGAGAACCATCTTGTTCAATCTGTTTCCGGCACTCCCTCGAACAGCCCCGCACAGTCATTATTGTCTCGTCCTCCACTATATCCAAATGCCATTGATAGACTTAGCATAATGGATTGTTTGAAAAGACTAAGTGGCATGCACCGTTCTCGAAACGAATTGTCAACAATGGATTTGAACGCCATGGAACACCATTTAGTGCAGTTCCTTCCAACAGTATTCAATGGAGATGTCATCTTTGAATTGCCTCCTTGTCGGTCATCTTCGTCTTCCTCAGCAGCTAGAAACTTGGAGGGGATGGACAAGCGTTACGATGGACACCCATGGTGCAAGGTTTTGACCACCAACATTCACAACTCCGACAACCTCAAGTTTCGTAAGTCATACTGCGCTGGTCATCTTGCTTGTGTAAATCCAGATTGCGATTACTTGAAGAGGGTTGCGAAACGTAATGAAACAGAGTGGGCCGGATATACAACCTTTCCATTTGCAGTAGGGGATAGTGCCCCCAAAGATTGTACGTTAGTTTGCAAGCTTTGCAAAGTAACACCTATGTGTTTGAGCCCTTGCAAAGCTAGAATCTACTATTGCTATAGTGAGAATCCCAAAATGAGTAGGGCCGCTATTCATATTGGAGATCATTCTCACCCGGTAGCAACAGGCATGTACAGAGATTCCGCAGAGAAGATTTGTGAACTCATTGCGGAGCAGGTGGCCAAAACTCCTCTAGCCACCAACTCCGCAATTGCTCTCTCTGCCAGTAAAGATTTCCTATCCACCTATCTGTTTCACAATAGAGAGGGAGAGAAGGAGATGCTCAAGGGACAAGAACTAGAAGAAGTGATGGACCGATTTGAATACTTAAGCAGTCCAAACATCCGCAATGTAATATCTTCCTTTCGCTCCAACAACCGCGCAGGCGTCATTGACAACATTATGGCCATGAAGAAAGACTCGAAGTTTGAATTCATTCACGACAGCGTTTTTCCTGGACAAGGGAAGGAGAAGGTGTACATTTTCAAGATGCTGACCGACGGACCTGGAAGTGGAGTGGACCTAGTGAAGCGCATGCAACATGGAGGTAATCTACAAAATGCTTGGATGATGTTTGACCACGTGAAGCGCGTGAAAGACTGGACCACTATGGCTTGCCACGTGTATGATCCTGACTACAAGAAGGTGATGACCATTTCAACATGCGATATGCAATCAAAAGATACGGAAATTCAAGTGCTTTTTTGGAAAAGTTTGAATGCTATCATGTCACGTCACGGAGTGGATCACCCAAACTTCAAGGGTTTCATGGCAGATAGCGCTATGGCCAATTGGAATGCAGTTCGTATTGTCTATGGTAGTGGTTCTGCCAATCAGAAAATGGAGAATCGAGAAAGGACTTGCTTGTTGCATTGGAGTACTTCACTTCAAAAACACACACAGAAGTACATCAAAGAAGCATTCCAGCAACAGCACACTTCATTGTGCAAACAATACAAAGATGCAAAAACTATGGAAGACACGGAGACCAAATATCTTGCAATCCGGTCATGGTGGTTATCCTCTGGAGCGACCTCTGAAGATGCACTTCATCATTTGGACCATTGGCTTGCATTTTGGCATTTCCGTTACAAGCAGTGGGGAGGCTTCATGCAAATGGTAAGTTCAATTGTCCTTTTCAATTCTTTATTTTATATTTAATTCCCCAAATATTGTCCTCTTCTTTGTTTTGTTTTTTCTACTTTGAAACCCTAAACTGAATTCTCAAACAAATTCATGTCTCAGACTTCAAGAAAAATCATTTTTTTTTTTTTCATAAACCGAAAAGGGGAATAGCGTGACGGAGTCTATAACCGGAAGTGGAACCCAACTAAGGTCATTGTGTTGTCTCCTAGTACCCCTAATTCTGGTGAAGGTGTCTTTAATTGGAATTTTTTGTTTTAAATATCATGTGTAATGGATTAGAGAATGTTAGCATGAATTCGTATTCTGTTGTAATGGTTTGTTTAAGTCATGAGTAGCTGAATTTTTTATGTTATATTCTTTAAATGTTTTTAAATCTTGAAGTGCAAACATGATGTGCAATGTTTAAATTTGAAATTGTTCACGTTTTTGTGAAATGCCATTGAATGTGACAAGATAAATGTGTCTTTTGGGGGTGGATTTTCAGAGTTTGAGTTTGGAGGAGATGGCAAACATGCCTTCGTGCAACTTGTCAGAAACCGTGCATAACAAATGGCTTCAAATGTCTGGCAATCGAGGAAACAATTTATTCGATGCCACTTGCGACGACAGTATCCGTGCATGGATGCAAATGACAAACTATCGCGGTTACTTGAAGGGACATGCATCTGGATCTGGACCATCGAAGGGAGAATTGAAGTTGAGAGCTGCAAGACAAAGCGGAGATCCAAAGAAAATTGCAGAGGCACTTAATACATTACCTGGATCTGAAGGTGTTGGAACTCGCATACCCCATTTGGAAGGAGAAGAAATATTTGGAAGCACAAAGAGGAAGTTCGATGTACCCATTGGCGATGATGGAGAGTCACATAGACCAGATAAAGTCAATTTTTCTCAACCTTGTGTTCGAACGCGGTCTACAACACTTTTGGTTGATTCTTCAAAAGACAAGTGTAAAGAAAATGAAGTGATCACTTCACCATACGTGGCAATTGCATTTGAAAGTAAGTGCGACACGTCAAAGTGGCACATTGCAAGGATTAACCAGAAATCTAACGTAAATGTCATGCTCAACAACGCGGGACAAATATCAGGTGCACGGCCAAAATTTCTAGAGGACAAAAGGGAACCCCTTCTCCCACCTACCGTGGGAAAAAAGAAGATTACGGGAGTAAACGAGAGGTATTGGCAGATTTCTGGTTTTGTGCTGATGACATTGAACGATGCGTGAAAGGGACTAAGCGTAAGTGGGTAATAGATTGGCCCGAGGTGCCTGAGATATGGCCCATTCTACTTGGAACCAATTTAAGCCGGGAGGAGACATTAATGCTACAACATGCTGGCTTCAAACTACAAGAGCAACCCACATTGTCTCCTCGGCGTTTGTTTTGTATGTCCAATGTATTCAAGAGCGTATTTTATGATCAATCACCTCCAAAGGATGCACATATGTATCCAACAATTCGAAACAACCGAAGCATACGACGAATCTCAAGTGCGCCTACTACAGAACAACGGAACAAGTGGGAGAGTGCTGGCAACATCAAAGGAGAAATACTTGGAGTGACATTGTTGCCCTTTCCAGGGCTAGGTGCAATTGTGTCGCTTGAGACCGGGGCTGAACATAACCGAAATGTGTATCGAATTACAGTAGGTATGTATCCCTCTTGCACATGTCCGGACTTTATCAACATGTCTATTTCTGCTATTGGAGGTCGTCAGCAATATGTGAACTGCAAGCACTTGTACTACCTATTTCGATACTTCTGCAAGATGGATATGCATGAGGACAAATTCATTCATGCACCTAGTTATAGCTTTAATGAGTTGAAGCTTCTACTGGTTAAAGCAGGGATGATTACAATTCGAGAGTAGTCATGGCTACATTATTTATATAGTACATTATTTATATACTACATTCTGATGTTATCAAATTACAATTGCTAGAATTGAAATGATTTCTAGTGAATGTATTGCGAAATATCTATGCATTTATGAATCATGTGAGTATGTCTCATAATGTCATTTTTATGAAAATGAAGTTATGAATGGTTGAATTGTAATATCGTTAGAGATAGGATATATGAATATGAAGGAATGTTGTTTTTCACATTTAATAGACTCTTCATTTTATTTCCCATTTTTTTCCATTATCATTTCTTCTTTTCGGCTCTTTTTTTCCATTGTTTTTCATTCAAAATTCTTTCCCTTTCAATTTACTTTTATTTTTTTATGTTTTTTAGCAAATGGGAAACACACTGCATTAAAGCAAAACAATATCGAAGCCCGGAGGCTAAACAAATGAAGAGAAAATGAAAATTTGCCAACCCATTACCCTAATAAAACCCATAAAATGCACCTCTTAGTTATTTTAAAATCCAATAAGAAGAGATGAAGGAATGCACTTGAAGATGACAATAACATGCCTACAACTATGATTTAAAATAATCATGTCACCCTAACAATCTATGCAATAATGATAAACATATGACTGTATTTGTATGATGATGACATTGATTTGATTTATGTATATTTCACCATATTAAAACTACATGGCCAATGGAAAGCTCCAATCACAATTAATTATCATGGCCCAACGGATGCAGTGAATTGTGATAGTCGACTTCCCATTGGTCTTGTAGATGTATGCTGATTTGAACTCAGTCCTTTTATAGCATTTGACATAGCCAAGTACAACTGGTATGGGATATGTTGCACGCAACAATGCTAGTACGTGAGCGATAAGTGCTTATGAGTGCTAAAAATGTAGAAGTCCAATGTTGTAAGTTCCTATCCATGTGTCCCAAAATGATTGGCATTTTGGAACACGTCATTGTAAGACCGATCAGACCCTAAACCCTTAGCGTCAATGAGAAATGACTCCCACCCTCAAGCTGACCCCTCATTTCTTTTTCTAATTTTTTTTGGACAACACCGCGGGCACCACCTCCCTTTTCTAATTTTTTTTTAACTAAGGTTTCTCCTAAACCTTTGCCTCAACAAGAAATGACTCCTCATCTCACTATCTGGTAGATTAAATACTACAAAGAATTGAACACCACATAAAATATTTACTGACCCACGGTAATAGGCTACACGGTTATAGGTCGCAAATTTACCATTAAGAGCAAATAAAATTCAACTTTTTAATTTTTTTGGTATAAAAATGGGAATTTTTTGGTTCTAGGCTCTAGGCTCACAAGCTCCAGGCTCCACGCTCACAGGCTCACAGCTCCAAGCTCGCACGCTAGCATCGTTGGGTTTGGAAGTAAGTTCAAAGCTTTAGTCTTGTTACTAGATGCTACAAGGGTTTGGATTTCAAATCAAATAGAAGTTATGTTTTGTTTAGTTATAGTTGAAGACTTGAAGGCTTTATGGTGTTAATAAATTGTTGCTGCAAGTATTTAAAATTCAAATCAAATACAAGTTAAATATTATGTACTTGTAGTTCAAGGGCTTCAAGTTGTAAGTACGGGTTATAAGGGTTTGGAAATCCCTTCAAAAACAAGTTTATAATGCCGCAAAGGTCCCACACTAAACTTTGGTATGAATTTAGTTATGGGATTCTTCCTTCCCATAAAGGAAGGAGAACCAATTAATGTAGTCAACCCTCAATTTGAGCACGGGGAATATCTTCAAGTCAATGGCTACATTAAGAGGTCCAATCACTTTTTGAGTTCAAAGACAACGTATTGAAGCATGTCACTCCTTTCTTGAGTCCGGACTTCAATTTCTTGCCTTCATCAAGCACTTGAGAAGTAGAACCCATGTAAAGTTGGAAACCAAAAAAAAATTAGAAAATGAAATTGAACTTCCAAACAAGAAGGACAAAATTTGTATGAAAAAAATCCTGAAGGATTTGGAGTCCTAATGAAAGTTAAGGTACATGTTTTTTTTAATTCAAGTTCAAGGGTTTATATTTTATTCTTCTAAAGAAAAGGTATTTGTGATTTTGGATTTGAAGTTTACAAATCAAACCATTACCAATGTATACTTCTCAAGGTTTTGGTTTAAGTCTTCGTTTTTTCAATACGAAGCTACAAGGTTTCAGATTTAAATCAAATACAAATTATAATGCTTTAAAATATGCTTGAAGGTTTTTTTTCCGGAAAAAAAGGCTACAAGGATTTAGGTCTTAAAGACTTTAACAACAAATTCTTGTAATGGGAAAAATAAAAGGGGTGGGTATTGAAATGAAATACTAGTCAAGTAACTTTTTAATTCAAGGGCAATGGTTTATTTTGCATATGGGGATAGCAAAGCAATTTGGGTCTTTGGGAATGAAATGAAGCATTACCCAAATTGTTTATGATTTCAAATATTCAATCATTAGACTCCACCCTTTAATTTGTGTAATGGGATCCTAGAACTCTAAACTCTAAAGTCTAGGACTTAGGAGGGGTGGGTATTGAAATGAAATACTAGTTAAGTGATTTTTTAATTCAAGGGCAATGGTTTATTTTGCGTATGGGATAGCAAAGCAGCTCGCAAAGCGGTTTGGGTCTTTGGGAATGAAATGAAGCATTACCCAAATTGTTTACGATTTCAAATATTCAATCATTGGACTCCACCCTTTAATTTGTGTAATGGGATCCTAAAACTCTAAACTCTAAAGTCTAGGACTTAGGAGGGGTGGGTATTGAAATGAAATACTAGTCAAGTGGTTTTTTAATTCAAGGGCAATGGTTTATTTTTGAGTATGGGATAGCAAAGCGGTTTGGGTCTTTGGGAATGAAATGAAGCATTACCCAAATTGTTTACAATTTCAAATATTCAATCATTGGACTCCACCCTTTAATTTGTGTAATGGGATCCTAAAACTCTAAACTCTACAGTCTAGGAATTAGGAGGGGTGGGTATTGTGGGCGCTTAATTACCCACCCTTGGTAATTAATCGGACACAACTAGGTTCTAGGGGTTAACTAAATTCTAACCTAACGGGTGACTAAGCGTAGGTCTATTGTGCCTTCCAAGCAATGGATCTTTTTTCCTAAGTTCCTAATTTCCGCAGATGACAACGGAGTTGCCCCGATTGGCGAGGAAATAGTCCGGGCTAACCGTCCCCTAACAGTAACCTATACGGACTACTACCGAATCTATCCTAATCTATAGGAATCTAAGGCTAATTAACCCTTCCTAGTACTGATGGGGGATGCCTAAGTTCCGTCCATGATTTCCTATGTCAATTGAATGTGCTTAGTTTCTTAAGGTGGTTGGCTAATGGAATTCCTAAACTCAATGGTTCTTCTTTATCTAACCTTAACTCGTGATTCAACTTAAATTCCAACTTAAAGTAGACCCTTAGTTTAACTCTTCGGTTTTTAGGCTAATCCTACTTTATCTTCTAATCTAATTTAATTGACCTTCTAATCTAATTTAATTGATCTTCTAATCTAATTTAATTGATCTTCTAATCTAATTGATTCCTTCCCCTAATTTAACTTATCGTCTAATTTAATTTATCTTCTTCCCTAATTTAATTTACCTTCTAATATAATTTCTCTTCTAATCTAATTGATCTTTTTTCCTAATTTCATTTACCTTTTAATCTAATTTATCTTTTACTTCCTACCCTAAGTCTTTATCACCTAAGGCAATTTTGATTTGCTAATTTAACCCTAACTCCTAATTGGATTATTTTGTCCTAATCTAATGTTTACTTCTTGGTTGAATTCTGACCTTAACGGTTACTAATTCCTAGTCCTTTCCTATCTTAGTCTAATTTGGTTGCTTTTATGGTCAACTTCTATATATGAGATGGGTTTGGATACTTCTAGTATCCTATCGATAAACTTCTATGTCTAAACTTAAGGTCCTCCCTAATTCCTATTTGCTAATCAAAATTAATCACTACTTAACAGAATTTAGTGTAAATTAAAAGAAAAGCACCGGGGATTAGTTTACTGACTCACCTGATCGTTGTTGGCATGTGTGACATTTTCCTCCATACCTCCAGCCGCGTGCTCGTATTCCATAGCTGACACGTATTTTGAAGTGGTCAATTGCCTACGGCTTAGTTGTAGAAAAAAATATTACATTCTAGTATCCTAAGGCATTTTTTCCTTCTCCTTATCCCCTCCTTTCTTTTGCCTTGGTACTATTCCCACCCACCCCTTAATGGGGGTCTTACGCTATGACGCTTATTCCTTGCAATTCTAACCACCCCTCTTACATCGTAATGTTCCTCGTCATTCTCATCCTTCCTCTAATGGTTGGAGAGGCCCTTTTGGGGATTCCCTTACACCCCTAAGCCTACTTTACTATTGATCTTCTCTCTCCTTCCTCCCCTACTTAGTCATATCCCTCTCTAATCTCGCTCCATTGTTTGTCTTGTCTTGTTGGAGGGATGTGAGAGCGTTTGGTTGCATGTGCAAGTCACGACACGTGGAGCGGTTCACCCTCTTTTCTCCCCCCCTCTTTGTTTTGCACTACTAGGAGGCCCCAGCTAGACCCCGTTACACCTCCCCCCTTTCTTATCCCTTGACTTCAACCCTTTAACTTCCCCCTAATCCCCCCTCCTAATCCCAACTTTCCTTCCCAAGTTTAGACTTCCTGGACCCAAGTTCGGACTCCCTGGACCCAAGTTCTGGACTCCCTGGACCTTTAGCGACTGTCCCGACTCCCCTTGCGACCTGCTGGCCCGCCCAGCGACCTTCCCGACTCCCCAGTGACCCACCTCGACTGTCCCGACTCCCCGGACTCACCCCGACTGTTCCGACTCCCCAGCAACCTGCTGGCCCTTCCCAGCGACCTACTGGGCCCTTTCAGCGACCTGTTGGCCCTTCCCAACGACCTGTTGGGCCCTTTCAGCGACCTGCTGGCCCTTCCCAACGACCTACTGGCCTTTCCCAGCGACCTGCTGGGCCCTTTCCAGCGACCTGTCCCGACCCCCTTAGCAAACTAAATCTATTTTTTGGGTTCCTTAAGGGAACCCACCCAAGCAAATCTAAATCGGACTTTTGGTTTTCCCTTTCCGGCGGTTGGCGTAGTTTCTTGTTTTACGGACGCCGGCTCACAAGGGATGACTCTAAAACTTAGACTTAATCTCGGACGCTAAATCTCGGACTCTAGACTTTGGAACGAAGGTACCTAGGGGTTTGAAGCTTCGTCGTAGGGTTGGGTTTAACACCAACTTTAGGACTTACGAAACCCCTGAGTTCAAAGCTCCGCCGTCTGAGGCTTCTTTTTTAACATGCACTTTAGAACTGGGACTGGTTACAGGTTCAAAGCTTCGCCGTTCCCCGGGGGGTGGGCCCACTCACAACCAACAATGGAAAAGACAACTTTGGTTAGGACTTAATACGGGGGCATACATGCACACAAGGTCAAGGATCACGGGTAAAAATCATACACTAAAGGCCCCCCAAAGCGGCATCGCCAAGGTACGGTGGGGGGTGACTTTAGGATTAGTACAAGGCATAAGAAGTCACACAAGTATAGGGAAAAATCCGTTAACTCACAACAAGGATGCAAAGTAAGGTAGAAGGACCCAAAAGGACCTTCAAAGAAAGCTTGAAATAGAACAACAAAGGGAGCCAAAAGTGCTCCAAAAACACCGTAGAGGTTTTTTGGCCTAAACGCCAAAAATTCCAAGATAACTTGGACCCACGGACCCAAAACAAGTATTGGGGGTGTTTTGGGAGAGAGAAGGGCCCCCTTTTATAGGTTTCCAAGGGCCCACTCCCCCCCTCGACGAGTAACCTCATCCATCCGGATTTTCATCCAAATTTGAGATTTTCACCTAATTTTGGGTTTTACGTTGGCCCTAACTTCTAACTTTTGGAGTATAGCTCGGAATTGCAAATGGATTGCGCCAATGGCTTCAAAATGCCATTATTAGCCTAAAGGACTCCCTACCCCCTATTTCTATCACAAAAAACCCATCGGAAACTAGTGCCAACTGGAGCCAATTAAAAAGGTAAAAACCTAACTTTTGGGGTTTACCTCTTTTGGCTTGGGTAACTAGCTAGGGTTGTTGGGGAGGCTCTAGGGAGTAAAAAAAGGCTCCTTGATGTCTTCGTTCCGACTTCGTACGCTCCCAGGACGCCGGTCAACCCCGCAAAGATCTTGCCGTAATTATTAATTGGGGGAATGTTGTTAGTTTCAGATGCTTCCCGCTATTGGAACATCATGAAATTTGTCGGGGCGCATTATTAACATAAAAGATGCTAGTCTAATTTTTAGTGAGATTTTACCGCGGCCTGGGTATTTTCCATGAATTTCCCAACATGGCCTTTGGCGGTTGACTGCTCGGAAAAAGATCCTTTGGAGATCAGAAAAAACCGAGACTTTTGGGGGAACCTCTCATGGAGTCCCCCAAGCCACGTGCCAAGTCTTGGGCTATTTTGGCACACAGTTGGTGGCGAGGTGAAAACTGACTTCGGTTGAATCACCGGCAGTCAGGGAATCTTTCACATGTGAGGGAATCTTGGCGAATGGGTTTTGCCGTGGACACCCCGACATGTTCCAGATCCAAGAACACTATCCGGCGGCTGTGGATTCCTCCATACGGCTTGTCTGGGACAAGTAACACTTGCAAGCTAACAATTTGGATTCCTAATGTTTCATCGGTGGAATGGGGAAACTAAAACCTATCTTTGGAGATTTACGTGGGGACCTCCCTAACTCTCCTAAGACTAATTTAGCCTATCATGGTCACATGCACTAGGTTTGGGCTATTTTGGGTAAGTTCCCAGTAGCCCTATTGTTTTCCACTAATTACGAGTTCTAACCTATATACAAGTGGGTTTCATGGGTAATCTATGGATAAAAGGCTATTTATGACCAAATGCTATACTGGTACGTGACATACCTATTTTGGTTCTACACTCTTTTTTGGGCTTTTTGTAGTACTTTATGCCTTAATTTGTAATAAACTAAAAAAAAGAAAACAATGAGTCCCAAGTGACGAATTTGGGGCTCACAGGTATTGAAATGAAATACTAGTTAAGTGGTTTTTTAATTCAAGGGTAATGGTTTATTTTGCGTATGGGGATAGCAAAGTGGTTTGGGTCTTTGGGAATGAAATGAAGCATTACCCAAATTGTTTACAATTTCAAATATTCAATCATTGGACTCCACCCTTTAATTTGTGTAATGGGATCCTAAAACTCTAAACTCTAAAGTCTAGGACTTAGGAGGGGTGGGTATTGAAATGAAATACTAGTTAAGTGATTTTTTAATTCATGGTCAACAGTTTATTTAATTATTTTGGTCATGGAATCTTCAAACCCTTGGAGGGAGTTCAAAATTGGCTTAGAGGGAGTTCAAAATTGGCTTGGAGAGAGTTCAAAATTGGTTTGGTGGGAGTTGAAGGAGGGAGTTGAAGACTTGCTTTAAAATTGGAATTTTGAGTGGATGTCCGCGCCCCGGCATCCACCCCTGACGAGACGTCCCCGCCCCTGTCCACACGTCTGCGCCCTGACCCTCGAAGGAAAAAATATGCAAGAATTCCATCCACCAACGATGGGGGGGAGTGAAATTGACCTTCAGATTTGAAATTGGCATGGGATTCTTCCTTCCCATGGAGAGAGGGAAAGTGGGAAACCAATTAATGTAGTCAACCATTAATTTGAGCCCAGGAATATCTTGAAGTCAATGGTTGTATTAAGAGGTCCAACCACTTTTTGAGTTGAAAGACAATTCATGGAAGGATGTGTCTCCTTTCATGTGTCGCCCTTGTCCTTCTTCGCTTCTCCAAGGACTTGAGAAATAGTCCCCACATCCAAAAAATGAGATTTCTAGAAAATTAAAACTAACTTGCACACTTTCAAGAAAACAAATATAATTAGATGCTAGAAGTTTTTGGATTCGTAACGGAAAACAAGGTACACATTTTTTTAAATTCAAGTTGAAGACTTAAAGGATGAATTTTAGAGTTCTCCAAATAGAAACTAAAAGGGTTTGGAGTTCCCTAAAAAAATGAAACACAAGTTATATTTTGTAGAGTTCTAATACTTCTCAATTATTTTTGATAATTGGATCTACAAGGGTTTTGAATTCACATCATTAATGTATTACAATGTATTCAAAAACTTCTTTAGACTCCACCCTTTTTATCTTATGTTAAAAACGCAAAAATCCTAGCGCTAACTAAAGAAGACCAAAAAGGGATTTAAAATCCATCTTTTAGTGTTTGATTTTTCTGTGAAAAGTGACTAGCCTAAGTTCTTAAGTAGGTATAAAGGAGTAAAAAAAGAGTCCACTTTGACTTCAATCCAACTTCATGTGCTTCGGATACATCGATCAATTCTACATTTAATCTTCAATTTTGCCAAATTTGAAGGATTTCATTTATTTTTTACCCTTTTGACTACAAAATATCATAAAATTTGTTGGAGCGCATTATTAATATAAAAGAAGCTATTCTAATTTTTAGTGAAATTTTAACACACCTTGGATAATTTTTATGAATTTCACTATGAAACTCTCATGGAATCCCACAACACGTGCAAATTTATATTTTTTACTTTGCACCTTCCTCAAGAAGAATAAAATCCCGCTACCTCCTTCAACTTCTGATAAACATGAAATCTTCTAAATGAAATAGAATCTTGGCAAACCAATTGCGTTGCTAAACTCCTAGCATGATTTAACATTACCGCACACATCAACTGAGCTTCACTTATAACTTCTTTTATTGCAGGATTTATTCAAAGACCCTCCCAGCGTGAAAAAGGTTCGTGGAGAAGGAGACGATGGACCATCTAGCATGCAAATGGTGGACCTTCAACTGGAAAAAGTGGAGGCAAATTATTTTCTTGACGTGGAGGTAGAAGACTTTCAAGAAGTTAGAACAGACTTTAGCCCTAAATCCAAAAAAAAAGATCAGGCGACCTTAGAAGATTTTGCTGCGATTCCAATTCTCTTTTATGGAGGTCATTACGCTTATAGAAACAAAAGAGGGTAAATATTGTGAAGAATTTTTTTTTAAAGACTATTTTCAAATGAAACGATATAGAAAATGGAAAGTGGAGGAAGAGGATGTGTTGATACAAAGCATGTATAAGCACGGGAGGAAGTGGGTAACCGTATTAAAAGAAAATAAAAAAATATTTGTTAGTAGCGATCCTACCAACCTTAAGGACAAGTTTAAGAACTTGGTCAAGGCTGGACAAACTCGTTTCAATTTGTTGTGATTAATGATTATTCAGGAACTTCTTGGAATTTGGTGCTACTGCTAGCACTAAAGGAAACCTTTGTCGCTACTCTTGTCTTAAGGGACAAAGAATTACGTTTTTTAAGACAAATTATACGTCCGCTACAATGTCACCCAAAATCCGTTTCTATTGACGGGTCAAAAACAAAGCAAAATCGGGGAAAACAACTCTTGCATTATAGATGTTTGCTTCCAACGCATGTTTTAACATACTTTGTGGAGGCTTCAATAAAACGACATGTAGATTCCACTTAGCATCCACATCAGTAATGATTAGGTGGGCCATGCCATATCAAATTTTTTCTTGCCCGAACTTAAACTTTAGTGTTAGTGAGGTGGCATCTAGTTCATCCAGTCAGCACAATGAGGCTGTGTTTTAGATGTTCAAGGGGACAACTATGTTGTCGTCGAGTAGATGCAGAGTGTGAGATTCTTTAGTGTTTCTGTGAACGGCGTTCACTTGTGGGCATGTATTATTGGATTTCTGTGGAATACGTGGAAGTGTCATTTCGCATCCTATAATGTTTGTACTTGTTGCTTACAATTCAATTGTGTTTGCATTTCGGCATTCAGTTTCTGTTTAAGGATGCCTCACATGTCCTAACGCATTGTTATTTGGGGTTCTGAAGCCAATTTGCTAGTGCACATCGTGCGCATATACAAATGGCAAGTACTTTTATAGAATATTATATGTTAATACTTTCAATTTTGCTGCAGACACTAAACTTTCCTGGTGAACGATGACGAGCATGAGCTCATTGTTCACATTCGTTTTTTACTACACCGTAATGCGTTTCTTGGAAGTCTCGGATATGGAGATTGATGTCTTCAATGATTTTGGCACAAACAGATACAAACTCCACTTCAAATAATCCAGTACACCAATCACATGCTCAATTTCAAACAACTCAATACTGTAATCAAAAATTGATTCGATGATTCAAAGGCAAAGACATTCATTAATGTACGGTGGGAAAGCTCTACGATAATCACTATACCACAAAGGCCATACAAAACTAAACTTCACATATGTGATTAAAATATAACCCTGTGAATGAACTTTCTCAACAAGTAATTGACGCACCAATACATAATGTAGAGGGCCTTTCTTTGATTTACAAGAAAGTTAATCTTGTGGCACTCCACAATAGAGGACACTTTTCACTTTTTGGCAAGCCCATTCAACAGGTTTATAATTCAATCAAAATGTAATTAAAGAAAAGACTATGACATTTAAGGCCACACAAAATTGAACTTCACATATGTGATCAAAATATAACCTTGTAAATGAGCTTTGTCACAAGTAATTGATACACCAATACATAATGTAAAGGCCTTTCTTTGATTTACAAGAAAGTTAATCTTGTGGCACTCCACAATAGAGGACATTTTTCACTCTTTAGCAAATTTATTCAACAGGTTTATAATCCAATCAAAATGTATTTAACAGAAAGACTATGACATTTAAGGCCGCACAAACTAAACTTCATATATATATGTACAAATTCCAAGTTAAAAGAAGAAGAAACTCTTACATGAATCTCTAACACTTATCCATTGTAAATTCACTCACCTCGTCATTGTTGCAATTTCAAACTTATTTGGAACATGAATAATAATTTTCACTACTTCATTGAAACGATATATAAATATATATATTAGGAATATTCTGAAATATATTCAAATCTTGTCAAGGAATACAAAGAATTAACATTTGACCTCATTTCATAAAAGATGGATCAACCACCACTAGTTAGAACAAAACTTCATTTCCATAATCAAATCAAATACAAGGGTCAACTTAAACTACCTCACAAGATAAAAACAATGCAACATAGATTAGGAATCCAAAATGTAAAATGTAATCATCAAAAGACAAAAAATATATAAATCAAGTCCATTACATTGAAATCACTCAAAATCCTCTAGGGAAAATTGTCTTTCTATCAATTCCTTGGCATACCTAGTCCTCCGAAGTTCAAAATCATCTCTATACTCATAAATGGATTTTTCAACCTTAGTTCCTTTTTGTGTAACAACATCTTCGAAAACTCCATCAACAGGTAAGTTGAATAACCTCCTCACTTGCTTAAACAAGGACGTTTTTTGAAAAAGTGCCAATCCAATTTGATTTTTCTTCTTCAAAGCCCTGGTACAATGATATACATCACCTGCCTTGAAACAAAATACATCGCCATGCTTAGGGACAAAGGAGACCTCAAACTTAGGTAGAATAAAGAGTGAAAACTTTCACCCTCTTTCACAACATCTATAAAAAAAAAACTAACTTTAATAAATCATTAAAAAAACAAAGCAAAAACATTTTTCCACAAGTTGAATTCAAAAGTGAATGGACTCTTCTTTTTGTAACCATATCATGAACTCAATGTCATAATCATCTTGGTCCACGTGAGGACGACAATTATAGTCCCTTATGATTACAAAAGATGTAAACGGTGAATTTTCAATTGTCACACAACTGTTGTGAGGGCTCTCCACCTCCACAATCCTTCTTAGATGTTTAAACACAATTGGATAGTGACCCTCTAGGCGATCACAAATGAAACCCACCAATTCCACTAACAAATTGTATAGATTCTTGTTCTTGTGCTTGTACCTACAAAGTCAAAACCCAACAATGTTGGAAAAAAAAATACAAATCAAATGAAAAATGAGCATAAAAATGTTCACAAAGTTACTTTAGCTTTAAAATAAAAAATTATCATCAAGTATCGTCCATTAGCCCATGGCCTTCCGCATGCCAAAAGCCTTCATGTTTGAACCTGTAATCTTTTTTGACTTGTTAACTGAATTACCTTTTCTTTCCAAAAAACATATTATAGTGGTGATAAGGGAAAAATCACACTCCGCGAAAATGCCACTCCTTAAACATCCAATGAAATGACTTGCAGAAGAATCCTCACGTAAAATGAAAGGGAAGCCCAACTTCATAAATCCCATCATTTGTAAGTTCAAGCCGGCATTAATGGATTGCAATTACCGTCTCAATGTTCTTAAAAACCTCTTGGACGGCTAAGGGAATGATGCCAAGTTCAGCTGAAGATCCGTGCATGATAAAAGTCTTGTCACTTGAAGTTTGTCCATAAGCAAAAACGGTGCATAATGTATACGATAGAAATTATCAATACATGCTGCAGGCCACTTGCCAAAGCTTGGCCTTAAAAATCTTCACGGTTGAATCCACATCATCAAAATTCCCTTCACCAACACTTGGAACCAACCTTGTAATTGTACCATGTTTTCCATTGTGCTGCAATAAATCTTTGACTTTGGCATGCATCTCCACTTCGCAATCTTCACAGTAGAACTTCTTGTCCCTCTCTATCCAACCCATGCCATAATTGTCAAAGATGATTTGCAAGTGGTGAATCATCTCATTTTTTTGTGACAATTTGTCATGTAATGATCTTTAAGACATTTGAAGTTGATAGGGACTTTGACATTGCAATAACAACAAAGATCTAAACCATCAGTTGATCGTAAATCCATCTTCACACTACAACAACAACAGTGTTTTATGACTGCAAAAATATGACTAAGGATAATTGGCGACTACTCGCAGTCATATTCTTGGAGGTCAATACCTTGGGGAGAAATATGACTGCAAAATATGACTGCTAGTCGTTTTTGGGTCTTGTACTTCACGGGCGTATATTATACGTCCGTTGGGAACACCAAAATATTTCATAAGGAACGTTAGGGAACTCGTTTGAGAACATTGAGTTATACTATTGGTTATATTTTCATGATAGTAACATTTTTTTTCTTTTGGGGCAACCTAAAAAAACATGGGCAATCAAAAAAAATATAGACAAGCCATTGTTTAAAATTTTGAAACCTAATCACCATTTTTTAAGAGTTTTGAAATCCTAGTTGTAAGCCCTCAAGTTGGCACTTGGAACTCTGAACTTATTTTTCGCGATTTTTAGTTAATTTTTGAGTGAAAAATTGGAAAAAACATATAAAAATACAATTATTGTGGGTTTTGGTAGAAGTCCCTACCAAAGGGGTGTGTAATGGCTTTAAATGCGTGAAACACGTAAGACGTTATATTTTCACTAATTTTAAGTCTTTTTAGTAAAATTAAGTAGTTAAGTCAGTAATTCCAATCGAAGTGAGAATTTGAGAGTTAACCAGTCCTAGTGTCTTATTCGTGTGATACAACAACTATAAGTATACATGTAACAAACTGGTTAAAAGTTAGAGTCTAGTTCGAGTCAGTCCAAATCCAACTCGAAAGAGTTAGATTTGTTGTTTGCAAGTAATTTTGAGAAATACATTCATTTACAGACCAAGATGGAGGAAATGATGATTGGAACATATAGAGGTGCTTTTCTAGGTCAAAGCATGCCAGGAGGTCAAATAGAATCCCGATCATCCAAGATTCCCCCGGTATCAAGAATAATTTCCCCCTCGGACGGAAATTATTAAAGAATTGCTAAAAATAGCATTTTTATTGGAGATTTGGTTTTGTCCTTAGTTGATGGACATCTTGTAGAAGATTGCCCAAAAGTTTCGGGATTTTACAAAACTCCACGATGACTTCATGGGAAGTCAAGCGCTTAAAATTGCATTCGTAAATTTTCTAAAAATTATCAATGTTGTGGTAAAATCTCACTAAAAATTAGGATAGTGTTTTGTGTGCCAGTAAAGAGCCCTGTCAAGTTTGAAGACATTCCAACATTTCCAAGTACCAGAATCAGAACCAACAGCGAATTTTAGAAGATTTTACAACTTGGCGGTGGGTTGACCGGCGTACCAGGAGCTAATGGTGTCCGAATGGAGCGTTTCAAGGGTCAATTCTTACTCCCACGAATATTCTAAACCACCCAGGACCAACAATTTCATCAAAAAATGCAAACTCCAAAAGTTAGGTTTTTAACTTTTGTTCTCAGTTACCGTGACTCAAATTTGCACTTTAAAACGGCTGGAGAGGTAGGGGCAAGGGGTCCTTTGGGCTAATTGGGGTCTTCTAAACGCGATGGCGCAGTTTGTTTTCAGTTTCAAGTTGTCCCTCAAAAGATAGAGAGGGTCAGCCCTTAGTTTGACTTTTAAAAGGTAATTTTGGATTAATCTGGGTAAATTTTGCAAATATCTCTTGTAAAATCGAAGATTGGATTTGCCCAAGATACTTGTCTTGCGTAAGAAGCCATCTTTTGGACTAAAGAAAGCCAATTTAGAACTAACCCTAGATTAAAACGCAAAATATCTCGGTTAATTAGGTAGGTTTTCAAAATATCTTTGGAAAAATCAAATATTTGATTTGGAAAAAGATTCTAAGGCCATTTAGGGCCTAGAAGGAACTCGCTTGAGAACCTTCTTTCCCATTAAACAAAGATTATTTAAAAAACGCGTTTAGGTAGTTTAGCAAAATATCTAGATTGAAAGTAAAGATAATAATTACGAACAACTTAACGGGGGGGGGGCGGGAGCGAGTATATAAGGCCCTTCCTCGAGGTTGTTCGTGGCCCTCATTTCTTTGTTTCATTCTTGTTGTTGCTCTTGTCGTACTACCGACACTTGTCGGAGCACTTTTTAAGCTAAGTTTTGGCTATTTTCTTCTATTTTCTTCTATTCTCTTGTACTTTGAAGGTCCGGAGGGCCCCTTCAAAGCTTTCTTTTCTTTTCTTGTTTGAATTTAGAGGCTTTAAGCCCCAAAACTTTGCTTTTCAAGAGTTTAGGTGGAGGAAATTCCCTAACTCTAAGTGTTGTTGTGTTAACTAACTTAACTTCAAACCCCAAAACTTTGATATTTTGGAAGTTGTGGGAGTAGTTCTCAAACTCTACTTTGATTTTATTATTCTTTTGGATACTAACCAACCATTTGTGTGAATTGAGAATAGTTCGTGAACTTAAAACTTTAAAGCGGCAAGGCTAAACTTTGCCAAAAGGTTTTGAGCATCACCCCGTGCCAAAACTCGTTGTATAACGGGTGTTTGGTTTGAATAATTGCTAATGTTCGGTTAAACACTGTCATGTGTACCTCCTTTAGTGATTAAACTTACAACGTTGCTTTGAATTTTTGAAATTAGTTTTTGATGTTCAGTTAACCCCTAAAATTCCTTGACTGCGTTTTCACAGAAAAAACTGTAAAACTGTCTTTTGGAAAGCAGCAAGCAAATGTTAAAAAATAAATAAATTTGGACACATTGAACCATAGGATCTTGTAGTAAGGTTGTTTGTGAAGATGCGGTAAAAATTTCAGAGTGGTTGACCGTGTGGATTGGAAGATATTAGTGTTTGAAGTAAGAGAATTCATTTTTTTGTCCCTGCGTTTTTTCGGGCAGCTGCACTTTAGGAGTTCAGTTTGGTATGGAAAAAAATCCTAAACGGTGGTGCTTCTTTGGATTCAGTAGTGTAAACAAGTTGGCTACATGCTGAAGAAGTTTCACTTCATTTGGAATTGCAGAACATTTTCAGAAAAATTGGAATGCTTTCACTATATTCTGAAATATGGCTAACACATAGAGTTTTTCAGAAAATCATATCTTCTGGACATAGACTTCAAAGAAAAATCTGAACGGTCCAGACATTGCCAAACATGCCTTCTATTACAAGAATTTTTTTTCAAAATTGAACTTCCAAATCTCGTCATTGGGGAGGTGAGATTGGGATGCAGCATCCGGGCACACTCTCAAAATTGAGTTGCTATGACCCGGCTGTACTGTGGTAATCCCTCCCTCCCTCCGCCTGTCAGGCTCCCTCTTCCCTCCCTCCTCCCACCTGGCAGGCTCCTTCCTCCCTCCTCCTCCCACCTGTCAAGTCGGCATGGCCGGTCTCCCTCAACTGCCGCATGTGAGGCCCACTGCACTGACTGCAGAAGTGGCTACTTGCAGGTCAAGTGAATGACATCAAGTATTTTTTTTTAATTTTTTTTAATTTCCAGTGGATTCCTCAGCTGCCCTCAGCCTTGCCCCTGCACGTCTGGGCTGACTTCTAAGTTTTCACATGTAGTGTTAATGTTGGTGCCCGACCTGCCCATTTGGGAAAAAAAGTAACATATGGCACTATAACTTTCCACTACTCTATACGAATTTGATGAAATTTAGTTCGCATGAAAGATCTTCCTCGCCCCCACATTCTATTAAAATTTCAGCCCCAAATATGAAAATCTCCGGTCGTAGGTACCTGCCCAAAAAATTTATACAACCAAAAAATGCAGTCTGGTCCTTTAGGGGTTAAACACTATCATGTGTACCTCCTTTAAGAATTAATTTTTCAATAAATACTAGTTTGGGTCCTTGGATACTGCTTATTCCTGGGGTTGCTCCCGCACGGCGGAGCTTCGACCTGCTAAGATTGAAATTGTTCTCAAAGGACTAATGAAACTTAAAGTTGCTCCGTACGTTGGAACTTTGACTTTCAAATAGACCTTAAAATTCTTTTAGAATTATTACAACTAGTAATATTCATTACAAAGGGTGGTTGTGCGATTATTTAAGCCAATTTGTTAATGATCTAGTTGAACATTAGTTAGTATTAAAAATTACTATACTAAAACTTTTAGCCTGTGATAGTGGAAAAAAATTGTTTTTTTTGTTTTTTTGTTTTTGTTTTTATTATTCCAACGTTGGGATAACCCATAGCTTTTGTTGGGAAAACTGAGTTCAATTTATAAACTATCTGGTCAGACCAGTTTCCAATTCTCATGCAGCCAGCCAGCCATACAATTAGCCGGGCATACAGCCAGCCAGCCGGGCACACAACCAGCCGGGTATACGGCCAACCGGGCCTTCTCAGGGGTCAAGGTCTCATACGGGGGTGGGCAGTCGCCGCTGGGAGGTCCGTTGCAGTCGGGGGTCGGTCACAGCTGGGAGGTCCGTCGCAGCTCGGGGGTCGGTCGCAACTGAGGGGTCCAGTCGCACAAGCGGAAGGTTTAGATAGGGACTCATCGGGTTGAGTCCAGGGAGGAACTCCAGTCCGGCCAAGTCAAGAACTTTGGTTCAATCTTCCCATTCAAAAGTGGGATCACACCCATACACTAAGGTTAGGCCGTTGCTCGCCACACCACCACAATCTTCACAAACTCTCATGCTCCATAGCCATCTCTCAAACCAAGGACACCAACAACAACAAGAAAATTTAGAAGCAATAAGGCTAGAAGAAGAAGAAGAAGAAGAAGACATAAAAGGCTCACAAGGTAAGAATCTAACTATTGGAATCATATCCTCTTCCCCTTACTATTCATTTAATCATTGTTTATTGCGTTTATTCCTTTTACTATTCATTTATTATTGTTTATTGCGTTTATTCTATTTGCTATTCCTTTAGTTGTTTGGTAGTTATTAATTAAGATTCCAATTGTATTAGTTGGCAAAATTGTTGTTTAGTGTTTTGTTTTATTAGGCCCAATAAGCCAAATAGATAAAAACAAAAAACAATTAATATCTTTGGAATATTAAACTAAAAACTACTAAACAATTGACAAAAGAATATTATCACTATTCATTAAAATTAGAAAATTTAAACGAATTAATTAATTTACAATAAAAACTCTTATCAAAATTATTAACAAAACTAACAAAATTGGACTTTTTAGATAGGTTTAGGACAACAATTCAACATAACAATTATTCAAAAACTCACTAGAATTTGGCGAACTCATGAAAGACAATGGAGAATTTCGAGGAGACGATTATGATGGTGTTTTGTGATGATGGGACGATCGACATTCTCGATACAGAGGTATGATTTTCAAAACTTGTCTTTTGTCTTTTCTTTTGCTTTCATTCTTTAAAAATTAGATTAGAAAACTTAAATTAACAAAATTAACAATTAGGAACTTGATAGCTAGTTAGAATTTAAAATCATTATAAAACCTTTGGAAATTTGATCACAAAAGTAATAATTAGATTAACTTTGAATTAATTTGGAAAACGAATAGTAATTTCATCTAAAAGAATCTCAAAAGGAATCTAATCTAATTTAGAAACTTAGGGAATAATAGAATAATTAGGGAAAGTCAAAACCTAATTTATCTCCTTATTCTCTTGAAAATTATTAAAGGAATGAATTCCATCCAACTAAGGGGAATTTTCATCCATTTAAAAGTTTTCACCTAAAAGTCCTAAATTCTTACTTTTTACCTTAATAAGAAGATAATTTATCCTTTTTCCCATAAAACCCCTAAACCCCTAAAAAATCACTAAATTTAGAATAATAACTTAGAATTAGGATTAATTAAAGAACAATTAGGAATATTTTCAATACACAACTAGGAAATCTTTTGAAACCATAATCTTTTTGAGAATATTTTGAAGATTCCAAATCCAACTTTACTTTTAAAATTACTTTAATTTGGAAGGATAAAAGTGTGGATGAAGATTTGACCTAAATTTGGATGAAAGTTCCAAAAATAGGTCAAAATTAGGTTTTCTCATAAAAGTCCATTAGTTAACTTAAATAACCTTTCAACCCTGAAATTTAGATTTATTTCACATTATTTTGCTATTTTTAGTTGACGGATGAAGTTTTTAGGATAGAATTAGGTATGAATTTCATCCACACATAACTTTCAGTAGGAATATCAGAATCCAACTTGCTTTACCATTTCGGAAAGGGCAAATTGTATTCTTTGATTTAGTTTACGTAGAATTTTAGTTTAGCTAAGAAGTTTAATCGCATTTAACTAACCCTCAACAACCTTTATTTCTGAACTATTAAAGTGTTTTAAAGTACTTAGATTAGGTAAAAATCAACATAACAAAGTGTCCATTGCTTGGAAGGCCAAAGAACACTACGTTTACATTTCACCCTTATAATTTATTAACTTATGCTGTTAGAACCTGTGTGCAAATTTTTGACTTAAGGGTGGAGTTAGAAACACTCATACTAGCCACCACTTTTTAGGATTTTGAAACCCTAGTTGTCATTTTTTTAGGGTTTTGAAACCCTAGCCACTACTTCTTTTGACTCTTCTTCCTTATCTTTTGTTGTCTTTTGTCTCTTGTCTCATTGAGTTCGCTCTTGTTTCTTAGTTGTTGTGTTTTGTTGCATTTTGAGTTCACTTTTGTTTCTTAATTGTTGTATTTTGTTGCATCTTGAGTTCACTCTTGCTTTTTAGTTGTTGTGTTTTGTTGCATTTTGAATTCACTCTTGCTTCTTAATTGTTGTCTTTTGTTGCATCTTGAGTTACTCTTACTTCTTAGAGTTGTTGTCTTTTATTGCATCTTTACTTTTACTTCTTGTTTTTTTCTTCTTGCATCTTAATTCTTTCTTCTTCTTCTTTCTTCTTTCTTACTTTTTGTTCTCTCTTTTTGTTTCTTATTTCTTTTTGTTGCATCTTAATTCTTTTTTGTTGTTTCTTGTTACCTCTTAGTAGTTGCTCCTTATTATTTCTTGTGCATCTTAACTTGTATTTGTTGTTATCTTTTAGCACTTTTTGCCTTTTTTCTTCTTGTTCCTTGCATCACGATTGTTTATCTTCTTACCCTAAATTTGTATTACATATTTTCTATTGTTGTAAACTTTTGAAGATTGAGCTTTGTTGTATGTTCATTAAAAACTAACCTTCTATTTTTTTAATTGTACATGCAGGCAACAAAATTGGAACAAAGTTGTTGGAGGCTACTTGCAACTCACTTCATATTATTGTAAGAAATATAGTCTCTATTGACTTGTGTAAATAATTCATTGTGATATACATATTTTGTATTTGTGACTAATAAATTATAACTATCATTGAAAGAAATCACATTCCTTCTTATATATTCCCTCTCCAATATAATTGTTTCTTGTATATCTTTAAAATCATAAGTATTTGTTTTTAACTACATGAAATCTTTTATTCAATTGTTAAATCATTTTAATGTATGATTGCAAATATGCTTAGGTATCCTACAACCGTTGTATGTTTTGTTCAATTCATAGTTCAAAATACATATTAATAAAAAAATGACTACTTGGAGTCACAAAATGATTATAATAATTTCCAAAAAATGACTAGGTGCTCTCAATATGATTGAAAAATATGACTGAGAAGAGTCGTTTTACAAATCATCAAAAAATATGACTCACCGCAATCATATTTTACATGACTGCAAAATATGATTCACCATAGTCATATTCCACATGATTGCAAAATATGACTCACCGCAGTCATATTCCACATGACTGCAAAATATGACTGGCCACAATCATATTTCACATCATCAAAAAATATAACTCAACGTAGTTATATTCTACAAAATATAACTGACCAGTCATATTCCACGTCATCAAAAAATATGACTCAATGTAGTCATATTCCACAAAATATGACTAACCAATCATATTCCACGTCTGTCGTGACCCAAACTATCCCTTATAGCTTAGATACTATATAATTATAGTTTATTTTTTATTTTTTTCGTTATAAATTTTCAAATTCCTTAGATTTAACCGGATACATAGCATAATAATCAAAACCGGAAGATAGGAAAATCATAAATTGATAAAGTAGTTAAGTAGGAAATTAGTATTTTTACATTTTAACCAGAACCGGAACTACCGAATACATCGGGAAATCTAACTCGGAACTAGAACTAGGGATAGAGGCGGTGAGTAGACTATCGGGAGCCAGGTGGACCTAATTAGGACCCCCCAACGGTACCCGACAATTAGGGAACGGTCGGATTAATGGGTAATTAGCAGGAATGGTAGGATCAAACGGTAGAAAATTGGGAGAAATCCCGGACAAAAAGTTTAAAGTCAGGACGTTAAGGGTTCCTGTACACATTTCCAACCTCCTCTGTTGGGGCTTCCTATTCCTCTCGCGTTTAGTAGTTTCCGGGGTTTCCCAACATAGTATTTGCTTCAGCACATTAGTTGAATCAGTGGGCGTTGTGAGGGACTGTTGCAAGGGTGTAAAGTGAGGAAACAACCATGACCGGAAGTGAGTCAGAAGAGGAGACTGCAACCATGAAAGTACCATTGAAGCATGTCAATCTGGTGATTTCAGAAGATGCAGTAGAGCGAGTAGATCTGTTGGAAGACTTGAGCCAGCTAGGTTGTAGTGTTGTACCGGATTGCTGGAGCGACTCTGGAACTTCAAGGACAAAGTGATGGTGAGAGAGGTATTGCATCCGCAGTCGAACGAGTGGAAGAAAACTATGCGGGTAGTTCCGGACAAGTGGACTCAGGCGGTTTGGTGGGAAGTTTACGGATTTACCAGAGAAAGAGAAGGGCCCGCTTCAAGGACGAACAAGTACGCAATAGATAAGTTTATGAACCCTCCTCACCCTAATGATGGATATACAATGAGTGAATGCAAGAATGACCGGGAAAGAAGGGTGTTAGAGTTCCTGGTTCCCATCCTCAGTCCGGACAGGGATACTCGGTTAACTATAACTCTAGGCAATACGATTTTCGGTGCTCTGTCCGGAGACCGGAAAGTCGATTGAGGGTTAGTTCTGCGGGATCATGTGGAAAAACTCTGTAGGTCAGTCGGGAAAACGAAGCCGTCTAGTCTTTCTCCTTTCCTTTACCATCTATACCACGCACATGGCTACATAAGAGTATAAGAGAGGCATGAATACAAAGTTTAGGAAATAAGACTAGCACACGGTAGGAAGGCAGATTCAGAGGAAAAAAATGTGGAGAGACAAGAAGAGTCTTCCGGGGAATCCGGCAAGGATAAACTAGAACAGTTGAAAAGAGAATAGAGACACACAGAGAAAAGAGAGGAACAAGACCCAGTCTAGGGGAATGATCCGCTTAAGAAGATCATCAAGGATCTAAACCAGGTCATGGAGAGTCATGAGAAAGAAAGAAGTACCATAGTCCGGGTGTGTAAATTGCTAAGCAACATTCCCGTAAGTCTATGTGAGGAACAGATCCAAAATCTCATTCATGATGTTGAGGAAAGGGCCGGAAAGGCAAAAATCACTATCTTAATAGATGAGGTAATCACCTTGAAAAAGGAGTTGAGCGAGAGAAGTGAGGAGAGTGAACAAGTGAAGAAAAACTCTATCCAGTAAAAAGAGATGCTTGATCGGATTGCAGAGTTTATTACACATCCGGTTGAGATACTGAACAAGGCCAAGCTCTTCGACGGAAAGGTCTTAGAAGGGGAAGGTAAAGTGGGGATAAGGTCATTAGTGTTCTCGTTACCTTCCATTCGCAAATGGAAGAGTTACTTGTTGAGATGAAGGGTGTAGTGGGAGAGAACAATCAACCTCCGAAATCGGAACTAAAACCGGAAGCCATAGAACGAAAGGAGAGTACTCCCGTTAAACTTCCAAGATCGGATAGTCGACATATGTCACCATTGGTCCGATATAAAACTGGAAAGTCTCCAGGAAGTGTGGATGTCACCACGCCTGCCAAGGAGAGTGTTGTGCAGGAATTCGGTGCGGAGCGTATATCTACGCCCGGATCTCAGACTTGCGGTCAGACCAAAGGCAAAGAGGGAAGTCGGGAGACACCGCAAAGCAAGAAATCTGCCGTTTCTCCATCCCCAAGCGAAGCAGCAAAGAGAAGGTCAGAGTCGCACAAAAGGCCCATCGAGTTGGAATCCGAAGAAGAAGAACACAAATCGGAGGAGGAAGCGGAAGAATCTAGTTCCAGAACTGGGGAAGAATCTGAGCCGTACTCATTTCCAGACCAAGAATTGGCAGCTTTGAAGCGAACAAAGACAAAATTGAAGGTACAGAAGTCGAAGGCGAAGAAGTGCAGGGCTTCGAATGTTTCCGGTTC
Organism: Rhytidiadelphus loreus; assembly: GCA_947034895.1. Classification (NCBI taxonomy): domain Eukaryota; kingdom Viridiplantae; phylum Streptophyta; class Bryopsida; order Hypnales; family Hylocomiaceae; genus Rhytidiadelphus; species Rhytidiadelphus loreus. The sequence continues at coordinate 34,190,404 of OX344764.1, forward strand.
TGCCCGGAAACAGCCAGCGAGGAAGGGGGTTGCCACTTCAGTGAAGACTCCAACTAAACGGCAGAAGAAGTAATTTTAGGGTTAGGTAGAAACCATAGGAGTGCGGCTAAAAACCTAAGTTTTGGGAGTAAAAGTAGTTTCCAAGTAGATTTTTAAGTGAGTAGGGAATTTCTGTTGAACTTGCCTGGATCCGGATTTTCCGGATCTGAGATCCCTTTTCCGAGGCAATTTTTGGATGTTAGTAAAGTCAACTAGGAGGAAGATAAGGAGAATGACACGTGTCATTTCCTCGGGTTTTTACTTTTGATACCCTTAGGCGGTAAAAGTCCCTTGGATTGTAGACTATTTAGGATCCAGATTTCTAGTTGTTGGTGTGCATTTTTAGATCTTGTTTTCCTAGCATTGTGCAATGCAAGTCAGAAGTCAGAACCTTTTGATTCACCTTGAGTGTCTGAGCGTACTTGGATGGCATGCTATGTCATTGTATGTTCATTTGGATTGCAGGAATAGGTAGAGCCGTAGAGGGGAAGTGTGCCCGGATATTGGGTTTATCCGGATTCTGGGAGTTTAAGTGAATTTGCGTGTGATAGCGGTTACCTGATCCCAGTGGTGTGATCGGTTCAGATTCCATCAATTGAATACGGTCCCAGTAGGCTAGAGTTGTAACCGTTGAATTGCCGGAACTCTCTAGTTTAATGGTTGATAGGTTCTTCAGTTAACCAGAAAATGAAGGAGATGTGATATTCCTCCATTTCGTTTGTCCCGGATTCTATCTGGATCGTAGACTAACCCAATAGGCCGTCGTTGTAGTGTTTATTAGGTTGTTAGTTGGAGTTCCTTGCGTAACCTACTGATTCGGAATCTTCCGAATTAGTTGTGAAGGAAAGTTAAGTAAGTAGTATTTGTATATGTTGTTGTTGGTTTATTTGAAAGTGACACTCTTGACACTATAAAATGCAGAGGGTAGGTAATTAGTTTTCTTCCTTAAGCACAATACGCAGATCCCTCTTAGTCCAGAGGTTAAACTCGAATCCGGTTACGTTGACAGGAAGTCCGGAAATTGGATTAGCTACTTGGTTTCTAGTTCCAATCCTCAGTATAGGTAGACTATAGATAGCAGGGGATTAGGAAATAGTTTAGATTTAAATCTAGAAGTGATCCAGATAGTTAAGCTTAGTTTCCCGACCGGATTTGAGTAGGTTTTGCTTGGGGTTGTTGTGGTAATCTTTGTCCGTATGTCCAGTTATTAAGAATCAGTGACAAATCTCTGTGGGAACAATAAACGAGTCACTTTAGGACCTTTTCCGGTCTTAGAGAAGCATTTTGACTTTCCTATGCTACGACAACGTCATCAAAAAATATGACTCAACGCAGTCATATTCTACATAGGATTTTTTCATTTACTCGGGCAGCTCAATAAAAAGTCAAAGAAAGTCAAAATATACGCCTTGTTGGCATACTATGGCTAATTATCGGTATTTATACCCCTCAACTTATATGACTGCCAATATGATTGATGTCTGAAGCGACTGCTTCTAAATGACTGCTACAATTATATTCCGAGTCATTTATAGTGATTTCTGCACCAATCATATTTTTTGATTTTACAACTGACTGCAGTCGTTTTTTGTAGTCATAAAACACTGCTTTTGTTGTAGTGTCAATTGCCATATAAAACTCTTCTAAAATTTCAAATTTTCATCCTCTTGCCCTACACCTCCATTCTCTTTCAAATTACCAATTGCCTTCCCTTCTACACCACGTTGCCTCCTTGCTTTTTTTCTTTTAGCATTCTTCCCCATCTTACAACCTAAACAAAAAAACATTAATAAACCATAGAGAGTGGTCAAGCAAAACAAAAGAACCATTAGACATTAGGTTTTTTAAAACTTTCAACTTTTTCTTCAAAGATTATGTTTTTGTCTACACGTGGAGATTTTGAAAATGGACAAACAAAAAACAAAACATCAACTGCAAAGAATAGAAGCGTTGAATGACATGTATTCAAGTTAGCCCTGATGCTAAGCACAAACGCTTCTCAAGAAATGTACATACATTTGACTCAACTTTCGATAATTTGTAGATTTTTCAGATTATTTGTAGATAGGTGTGTAACTAAACCCTCTCTAATTGCACTGCCTTTGGGAACAAATGACCTCTCATCACATGAGTTCACAGTTTGCAAAGTGGAAGTGGTCCAATCGGGTGTGTACACAACATGAAAGATTTACAAGATATATTCTAAATGTGCAATTAGAGAAGGTCAAGTGCACTTACTAGTATTATGATTCTATGACTTCCAAAAAAATCAAAAATTTAATCACAGATACATGTCACACACGGACCTCGACTTCTACAGACACAATTTCGCTAAGCTCATAAGGTGCAAGGGAATTTGAGCCAATGTTCAGGGGAATGGATTGTTGTATGCCCAATTTCCTCTTTGCGTTACTTCCAACCCTATTCCAATCAACATGCAAATTATCAATCTAGCAATTATTGGAATATTGCAGAAACAAGACCACATCAACACCATAATCTAAAAAATCTGAAGGAAAGCATTGGAAATAAATGAAACACATAGACAAGAGTTACATACCGAAGTGTAACAAGGTTGTTTGAATCAGCTCAATTCAAATCCATTAGGGCTCTTTTATAATCATTCAATAGACATTAAATTTTTGCCAAAATCCTAAAAGGGAAAGACTAATTTTCTTGAGTCAATATCATCACTCTATTTGTTCTGAGAATAACCAATACACTTGTTGTGCATGATAACAAAGTAGCCAATAACAATAAGAATATACTTGTCACAAATGCAAACATAGTTAAAAGTTTCTAAGTAAAGTTTGGCTCTTACCGAAGGGTATTTCCATGGATACACTTAGCACGATCTGCTACTTGCAAATCTTCCAACGCACATGTTGTATAGCATCTCACCACGAGCTCTGCATGAGCCAAGTCCAAATCTTTGTTCAATTATCTGATTTCCAAATCAATATAACAATAAAATAGAAAACACAACTCTTTTCTACTCATTCAAATTCGATTGTACAAAGGATGAGCCGTCCACTAGAATGTCAAGGTCCAACCCCAATATTGTAAATTCCCAAAGCAATTGAATAACTACATGACAAAATAAGAATGTCAAAAAGAATGTATATATATGTAGAGGTATTCACTACAGTACCACAACTCGTCAAAAATTTCAAGAAGCAACTTTTGTAAGGAACTACCTCAAAGCACCAATGTCGGCAGGTTGCAATTGTAGAGCCTTATTCAAATCTATAAGTGCAGCCGGTAAATCCTTCAATTCACCTCTCCTCTGACCCTGCAAGCACAATTGCTTAGGATTCCAGTATGCAAACCAAAGATCACAGCCTCATAGGTGCTCCATAGAAAAATGTCACTAGACCAATATTAACTATATTAAGAGATGATAATATGCAAGAAGGTATAAAATATGCAAAAAACGAGTCAAATTCCATAAAATAATTACACACCATTAAAAAGGTGAAGGCAAATCACTTAAGATTGAACCGATGAAGTCAATATTTTATAGTGTACTGTACTTTCTCTAGTGACATTGCCTCTTTTGAGTGTATAGTGTCAAACCATGTCAAACCATGAGAAAAACCATGCACTCAACTGTGGTACACGTGTCATTTTTGCATTGGAGGGAAAATTGATTCCAGCACCCCTTTACATCCCAGTACTTCCAAGACAGAGCTAACTCGAATGGGCAATTTAGTTTGGGTTTCAATGTAATGGTAGTTGGGCCTATAGACTCATGCAAGCAATTTATAACCTATTCATTTGAAGAAAAACTCAAAAACTCCAATGAAGAAATGTAAATCTCAATTAGTCAAGTACAGTTCTTGCTTGGCAATTGAACACTTCATGAAACACAACCGTAGTAGTAATGCAGCGAGAGAAACTAAGATAGGGATGGGATGGTTACCTGTATGCAAGAAGCTCCTCCTGCAGTAGTAAGGTAGGAACACTCCAAATCGTTGATCCTATTCCTGCCGTCAAATTGTGAAATCGGTCACATTTTATTAGCAATGGAATGAATTGAGAAGTATAGAAGACTATGCTTGTAGAATGCCAACGAGTTGCATACCATAAGAAGTGCGAAAATGGATCTTTCCGGGTTGTGACAACTAAACAGCCAAGAATTCTAACTATCTCTCTAGTCACGTTTGCATAGGGTTGTATTGAAATTCATTCCATATGCTGTGCCGGTCTGCCGGAGCTAGCACTCTCAGCCAAACATGGAAATCAAAAGTTGTGCTTCCCATGTCTTAGGACAAGGAAGTACTAACTACATTGTACAAAATTGTTGTGGCATTGATTCCGGTTCACTTCACTCAGGCAATCTACCCTGTCCTTTGTAAAGTGGACTCATACGTTGAGTATTGACAAAAAAAATCAGGAAGAGGAAAGTTTGATTAAGCTAATCAACAATAATGTGGTGCCCAATGTGGAATGAAAAAGGCTAGAAGACACAGCTTTGATATGAGACAATAAAACAATGGAACTCTAAATAAACTATAGGCAACATCGTTCATGTCTTGCTAAGCTCTTGGCAGACAGTGAAACATCATTAATGATTGTCAGTGTTGACGGGCTATGATAAGTGTTTTCCAGACCTTGGCAATTCGATAGAGGAGGCACTTGAGTGAATGGAATTTTATAAGGGGAGTATAAGGAAATCAGTGGAGCTGCATGAGGAATTCTAAAAACACGTCCTTCAAGCGCCCATTTAAGAGCTGGAACTTAATTTGAGGGAAGTGAAACTTCTAGAAATTTTTTCCAAAAAGTTTTCATGGAAAGATAAGTACAATGGACATCTAACCGAATTTGTTTCATAATAATTGAACTTTGTAAAAGTAGAGTCCTGCATTTGTGAAGTTGAAATGGCATATGGCTGTAAAGTCATCCACCTAGTCTAATGTACATTGTTTGTACATTGGTGGTAAAAAGACAAAGCAACATGTACAAATTGTGTAAATTTAAGAAGGTGGGCGATTCTAGAGCCTAAATGCTTTATGGACTTGTTACCTTACTAAAGTGGAAATTATTTTTTCCTCGGGTAAATTATCAAGCTTCAACTTCCTCGGGTAAAATCAAGCTCCTATTAGGGCTTCTTCTCACTCTCAGTTACTATTATGTAGAATGGAAATTTGTGTAGCTTAGGATTCTTCCATAGGAAAATGAATCAGGAAAAATACCCGTTTTGGTATAATAAACTATGGAATTTTAATTTACGAGTTCACCCTAAATCTCCAAAGAAGACTTGTCTCACGGAGTCACGGTCCTTGCAATTTGTAAGAGAAGATGGAAACGCAAAAACATTGGTAGATTGTATCAAGGTATGAAGTTGTTTACCTTGATTATGTCAATGAATAGAGAAGTCAATTTTAAAAAGGCCAATTGTCCATTTTACAACCATTGGTATTGGCAGTTTGTGATGCCCGTGCAATTTTAGGGATACAAACCACGCATAGATTAGCATAGGAGATTGCACAATATCAAATGTACCGTGTGGGTAATGGGTATTGAGTATTGACATTGCAACAGTGCTCTAAAGTTGTAGAGAAAATTTTAAGATGTCAAAATGATGGATAGTTGTAAATGTTGGTCTCAGGAATACGTGCACCAATCACTAGAAGAAGACCGTGTTTATTTTGAATGTTTTAGACGTCAAATTGATGGATTTTGTTAGACATCTTTTGTAACAACTTGTGTTTTTATGTCAACAATGACATCTAATGTAACGTCAAGATGTTACATTAGATGTCATTGTTGACATAAAAACACAAGTTGTTACAAACGATGTCTAGCAAAATCTGTCAACTTTGACATCAACAAATTTTAAAATAAACGAGCTTCTTCTAGTGAATGGAAAGTAGAGTGCACTATGCCATTCATGTTATAGGTCCTATGACATCATTGTTGTATGAACACTATATTCAAAATTTTGAGAGTTTTGGACCCTCTCAAAATAATATTGTCTATTTTGAATTGCAATTTTCATTAAAATGATAGTATAGTGATATACAAAGCCCTTAAATAAATTCTGTTTGAATTTGAGGTTTAATGTTTTCATGAATATATTAACCGATCACAACATCTTCAGAACACCAAGTCATGAGCTCTACGGTTGGTTGTAAGGGGTTGTATACCTCATTCAGGCGGTCTGGGTTCGATTCACGTTGAATTTGTATGAGCGACTGAAAGACAAACATGACTTGGTGTTGCTAGTGACTTACACAAGCAAGAAAGTATTAACAACCAATCAGCCCCTATCCGGAATGTGACAATTGAAGTACATGTTTATCCAAAACAAAGTGGTTATACCCACTACCCCTTTTTATCATCACTTCACACTTTCAAATGAAATTTCAAGAGATTTTATAACATATGTGCTTGTGATAACCAAGTTAAATAATACTCTAGAGTAGAAAATATATAAATAAAACACAAGAGTACATAAATAAAATATATTAATATTAAAACTAAATTTTCTTGTTTTTAAAAAACAAGATGAATTTCCAAAACATACAACTAAGCAGTACCAAACTATAAATCCAAACCAACAACTTCCAAACCTAAACCACCTACTACAAAATATAAATTTCATCCTCTACACAGAAGATGTTGATGTCAAATACAAATCAAAACATGCCACATATGCACATACGTGGTTATGACTTCTCAATTATATGAAGACAAACTTTGATTGATGACTTCAATTTGTATAGCCGGAATCTTGATCATACACTCCACACTATCTTTTTGAATCCTGGACTTCCACGCAGTCATAAGAGCATCTGTGTGTTGCCAAATTGGTGGTTCAGTTTCATCAACCCTCCAACGCAAACCTTTATCGCTATCCCACCCAGTATAGAAGTCTTGAACATTTTGAATCCTTGATGTGGGACGAAAATATTGAATGAGGACACAATTCGGATTCTCTGGGTTGGAATTCGGATTAGACAATGCCCTCGCAATCCAAACTGGATGAGAGTCACCATCTGCGGGTCGAACCGCAACAAAATAGCCTTCGAACAAATCCCGTGCTACTCTGAAGGATGGATTTGGGTGGCCACTCAATGGTCCAACGTATGCTTCATCCTCCCCAAACTCTTCACGATCCTCACCGTCATCGTCTAATTGATCCACTTGACTTGCTTCAATACGGGTAGTTGGCCAGAAACCGTCCTTCAAAACATCAAAAGTAGGAAATGGTTCCATCAATGCTACCTTCATGCCATGCCAATACTTCACCAAATGCTCGTAACGTCTTCTATACTCCCCGGTGACATCGGCATTGCACTAATTCTCCCAATACTTCACAAACCCTGATACACCTTTGACGATGTCGTCCAAGCCTTTCATTGGCTTCAGTGGAACTGGCAACGGCGAACCGCGTGGCCACAAACTTTGTCCTTCAGCATCTTCTTTCCACAACTTAATGCCTCTTCCGTCTTCCCCTAACTAGTCTGCATCTGTGCACAAAAGCTTGTACTTCATGACAGGACATCCTGTTGAATCCAGATAGAACTTTACTTGATGTGGTTTTGTGTACCCAACAAGGATGTCATCACCATCCACAAATGAACCTGCAATGAAACCCTTGAAATCGGGCACCTCTTCAATAAGATGAGGAATCGTGGGGATGGAATCCACATCTATGAAGGACTTCATAAGAGAAGGAATTGTAGGAAAGTTCTCCTTCAAATCCATGCTCCATCTTCCAAATAGCGCATCAATGTCATCATGCGTGTGACCGACAATCATGAAGTTCACGTAGACTTCACGGAAGATCTTGTTCGCAACAAGAAGAGACCAAAAACAGAAAACATATCTATTCTTATTGTCCCCAGTGGCATTGTCCATTTGCACGTTCAGAATTGGTGGTAATCGCATCGCCGGGGTTAATGTATTCGGCACCGGCAGTAGTGATGCTTCACACATACTTGCACCTTCAAGCACCGCCTTAAACAAATTGGTGGACTTTGAATTCTTGAACAACTCCCGAGAAGAAGACTTCGGTTCCAACTCTAGATCTCGCAACAACTTTGCCATTGAACCAATGGTATAGTTGGAATCATGGGCAAAGACATCCAAGCCATAATGCGCATAGCGCACATCAGCATGACCATGCGCAATCATACCCGTCACGGAAACGGGTAGCTTCACAAGCCCATCAAGTTCTTTACTCTTGTGAGAAAAGACTGGAGAAGCGGTTTTGGCATGATCCATCTTGTCGTGTATAATTGTAACACATTCATGTGGAAAATTAAACGACCAATTCCAGTTTATGTAATACAAATCCTTGTGTGCGCGAGCAGTGATACAATGCTTGGTCAACCTCTTGGACCACTTCATAGAACTTTGGGATCCAGCAATAGAACCCTTCATAAGCTCATTCAACTTGTCACAAGTACCACACCGAGCAAAATTATCTCCCGGCTTCTTCACATCGTACTCTGGGAACTTGGTCGACCTGATCTTGCTCAACTTCGAAGTTGAAATCTCCTTCAAACCGAAAGCCGCATTGGTCTCATTCAGTTTTAATAATTGATCCTTCCATTGAAATGAGGCTGGAAGAATCTTGGATACAATCTTCTCACCTGCCTTCAAAGTCCTTGTACGATGTGGCATGTGATCGGCTTCCTTTTCTAGGATGCACTTCAACGAAGTTGTAGCTTGTTCGGTATGCTCTCTAGGCTTGAGCAATCCCATGTTACCGTGGTCCCTTGCTTCCCGATTGTCCTTCATGTATTTCAAATACCGATAGAATGTAGCCTCTGCGACCCCGGCAATATGCATCCATGCGCGCAAACACACATTTATTTCTTCAACCGTGACCATCCGCCTACCATGTGCATCGCGATGAATTTGTCTATGTACTTCAGTCTTCATGAATGCTCTATGTTTGAACGTCGAATTTCGATACATGCGTTCTCTAAAGGCCCGAATTTTCTCCCTAGGAAAGGGTTGAATACAATTTTGGTTGCAACACACTTTGCTAGAAACCTTGTTGATTGACTTTTGTGTGAGCAATTTTTTTGTTTTGACAACAGTCTCACGAGGTGGGTTCCTTGCAGCACTTGTATATGGTCTAGCAGATTTCGAGGAAGGTGGGTTCAAGAGCGCCGCTCGATGACGATTGAAATTGTCCCTAGCTTCATGATCATGTAGACTTGCTCCACGACAATGGACCAGTGTAATAGGCCAAGCCAGCAATGAATGTACATGCTCCGCAGGAATATCCACTTCAAAATGTGACTTTGAAATGTGCACTGATACATGAGTGTCTCCAAGAGGCCCATTGGCACCAAGTACAAGTTCAGAGTTCACACTATGACAAGTACCCTCTCCAACAAGTTCCGCTTCAACATTATACAAAGTAACAAATTTTGTATTCCACATTGGCCACGGAAGTCCTTCACACTCAGGAATGCCAACATTCATTTGCTCCAGAGCTTGCAACTCATCCTCTGATGAGTCCATCATATCATCCGGTAAAGAATTGGACCCCATCTTGTCTACAATCCAAATTACATAAAACAATTTAAAACTAGTTATCGCATAAATAGTAGGAAAGGCATTCAGATTTGTTTCATTTTCACTTCAGGTTGGTCATACCTGAATTATATGATTAGACAAAACATTTTTTCACATTCTATTGCAAATAAAGGGATGCAATTCAGGTCGGTGCAACCTGAAATGCATTAGTAGACTATTCATTTCCAACATGACATAAAGGGTCGAATCAAGCAAAATTGAAAACATATACTACTGTTCTGTACATATTTAAATCTAGGTGTGGGATATAAAATTTGAAGATATGCAATTCAGGTTAGTGCAACCTGAACTGCATTAATAGACTATTGATTTCCGACAGGACGTTTCAGGTCGGACGAACCTAAATTGCACACCCATACTAATGAACTTTCCCATATAGAAACCTAGACGAGAGACTTAGAATTGAAGGTATGCAATTCAGGTCAGACCAACCTAAATTGCACATCTATACTTACGAATATTATCATATATAAATCCAGGCGTCGGACTTAGAATTGAAGTTATGCAATTCAGGTCGGTGCAACCTAAAATGCATTAGTAGACAATCGATTTCCGACATGGCATTTCAGGTCGGACCAACCTGAATTGCACACATATACTTTTGAATTTCTTCATACATAAATCCAGACGTGGGACTTAGAATTGACGTTATGCAATTCAGGTCGGTGCAACCTAAAATGCATTAGTAGACAATCAATTTCCGACATGGCATTTCAGGTCGAACCAACCTAGATTGCACACATATACTTTTGAATTTTTTCATATATACATCCAGACGTGGGACTTAGAATTGACGTTATGCAATTCAGGTCGGTGCAACCTGAAATGCATTAGTAGACAATCGATTTCCGACATGGCATTTCAGGTCGAACCAACCTGGATTGCACACATATACTTTTGAATTTTTTCATATATACATCCAGACGTGGGACTTAGAATTGACGTTATGCAATTCAGGTCAGTGCAACCTGAAATGTATTAGTAGACAATCAATTTCCGACATGGCATTTCAGGTCGGACCAACCTGAATTGCACACGTATACTTATGAATTCTTTCATATATAAATCCAGACAGGGAACATAGAATTGAAGATATGCAATTCAGGTCGGTGCAACCTGAAATGCTTTAAATGACTGTTGATTTCCGAAATGACAATTCAGGTCGGACCTACCTGAATTGCACATCTATACTTCTGATTTTTCATATTGAAATCGAGGTGTGGGACAAAGGACTGAAGATATGCAATTCAGGTTGGTGCAACCTGAATTGCTCGTCTAGCAAATTGGATGTCTATTAATTTAGTGTAGTAACCTGTTTTTATTTTAAAATCATAAATTATTTCTAAAAATAGATCCGTATTTTACGGAAACCCATTCACACTTAGACATTCTTCCCAATACCAAAAAATGAAGCTCGCAATTGAACTTCCTTGAATGCACTGCAACTGATTGACTACCTAGAAATCAAGAGTACGAGGTGTAGAATAAAACACAAATGCAACGCAGAAATCACTCAAACAAAGTGTTAGAATTCAATCTCATGTGGTAGGACATTATCGGTACCTGCAAGATCAAGACGCCTACTTCAACAATGACTCGCTCCAGAAATTGAAACAACAACGTCAAGAAACTAAAAATTGAACAAAAGTTTGAGGGAGAGCAGCAATGGACGACGGAAAATGGAATGAGAGTACGCAAACGCAGAAGTCACAAGCGAATGCACAAAGTTTTGGCGCGGGGGGGAAAGATCCGCCAAATCAGAAGAAATAGTTCAAATTTCAAAAATTGTTTTGGAAAGATTCGCCTTCTAATTTTGAGCACTTTTTCACGCAAAAGTATTTTCGGGATAAGTGCAAGCCGTCATTCCTTGGAAGATTCTTCTCCCATTTGACAGCAAACTATACACATATTTTCCGGAAAAGACTTTCTTTTGGAGATTCTTCTCCGTATTTCCAGTAAGGGAAAATGCCAAAGTCAATTCTTTTTCGTGAAGTACCAGCCTGCAGAAAGCACCATTACTTCACAATTTTAGAAATAGAACAATACATTTCAAAATTAGATGATACATTTCCAGGCATTTTTTCTTCCGCTTTCCAATAAAGCATGTCTAAAATACGACTTGAATTTCCAAAAAGTGAAAACTTTGTTTTAAATTTAATATTAATTTCTCCAAAATTTCAGAATTTTGATTTCAATGTTCAAACTTAGGGTTTAGGGTTTAGGGTTTAGGGTTAGGGTTTAGGGTTTGGGGTTAGGGATCACCTTTATAAAACCTAATTGACATATTCTAAATGGAAAAAAAAAACTCTCAAAAATAATAAAGAATAAACTGAAGAATCCAAAAATATATATGCAAACATGTGGTGTTAATTATTTTTAAATTCCAATTATTCTTAAGTTGCAATTATTTTGAAGTTCCAATTATTCTTAAATTGAAAAATTCCAAAAAATATTCATTTGGTGGTAACTTTGAATGACCATGTACATGAAATTAAAAATTGGTGCACCAACTTTGCACTATACTTTCATGTCCAAGAGAAGTATAACTCTTCAAATTCACCTAAAAAAATGTGCAAACATGTGGTACAAGTTGCAATGATTCTTAAATCCAAATATCCAAAAAAATATTAATTTGGTGGTAACATTGAATGACCTTGAATGTTAAATAACAAATTGGTGCATGAACCATGCCCTCTACTAAAATGTCCACTCAAATTAGAACTCGTGAAATTCACCCATGAAAGTTTTGCAGAGAACATGTGCAAAAAAAGAATTAATGAGAGACCCTATCCTGGAATGACCTTATTTTGAAACACAAATTTAAAGCAAGAAGCTGCCCTGTACTTTGATGTCCAAAAAAATATAAAGTCATGAAATTCACGTTGGGAACAAATGGGAAACATGTTGTCGAAGTTGCAATTATTCGTGAACACAAGAATTCAAAAAAACATGCAAGTGGTGGTCACTTGGAATGACCTTTTTTTTGAAACACAAATTTAAAGCAAGAAGCTGCCCTGTACTTTGATGTCCAAAAAAATATAAAGTCATGAAATTCACGTTGGGAACAAATAGGAAACATGTTGTCGAAGTTGCAATTATTCGTGAACACAAGAATTCAAAAAAACATGCAAGTGGTGGTCACTTGGAATGACCTTATTTTGAAACACAAATTTAAAGCAAGAAGCTACCCTGTACTTTGATGTCCAAAAAAATATAAAGTCATGAAATTCACGTTGGGAACAAATGGGAAACATGTTGTCGAAGTTGCAATTATTCGTGAACACAAGAATTCAAAAAAACATGCAAGTGGTGGTCACTTGGAATGACCTTTTTTTTGAAACACAAATTTAAAGCAAGAAGCTGCCCTGTACTTTGATGTCCAAAAAAATATAAAGTCATGAAATTCACGTTGGGAACAAATGGGAAACATGTTGTCAAAGTTGCAATTATTCGTGAACACAAGAATTCAAAAAAACATGCAAGTGGTGGTCACTTGGAATGACCTTTTTTTTGAAACACAAATTTAAAGCAAGAAGCTGCCCTGTACTTTGATGTCCAAAAAAATATAAAGTCATGAAATTCACGTTGGGAACAAATGGGAAACATGTTGTCGAAGTTGCAATTATTCGTGAACACAAGAATTCAAAAAAACATGCAAGTGGTGGTCACTTGGAATGACCTTATTTTGAAACACAAATTTAAAGCAAGAAGCTGCCCTGTACTTTGATGTCCAAAAAAATATAAAGTCATGAAATTCACGTTGGGAACAAATGGGAAACATGTTGTCGAAGTTGCAATTATTCGTGAACACAAGAATTCAAAAAAACATGCAAGTGGTGGTCACTTGGAATGACCTTTTTTTTGAAACACAAATTTAAAGCAAGAAGCTGCCCTGTACTTTGATGTCCAAAAAAATATAAAGTCATGAAATTCACGTTGGGAACAAATGGGAAACATGTTGTCGAAGTTGCAATTACTCGTGAACACAAGAATTCAAAAAAACATGCAAGTGGTGGTCACTTGGAATGACCTTTTTTTTGAAACACAAATTTAAAGCAAGAAGCTGCCCTGTACTTTGATGTCCAAAAGAATATAAAGTCATGAAATTCACGTTGGGAACAAATGGGAAACATGTTGTCGAAGTTGCAATTACTCGTGAACACAAGAATTCAAAAAAACATGCAAGTGGTGGTCACTTGGAATGACCTTTTTTTTGAAACACAAATTTAAAGCAAGAAGCTGCCCTGTACTTTGATGTCCAAAAAAATATAAAGTCATGAAATTCACGTTGGGAACAAATGGGAAACATGTTGTCAAAGTTGCAATTACTCGTGAACACAAGAATTCAAAAAAACATGCAAGTGGTGGTCACTTGGAATGACCTTATTTTGAAACACAAATTTAAAGCAAGAAGCTGCCCTGTACTTTGATGTCCAAAAAAATATAAAGTCATGAAATTCACGTTGATGAAAATCTTTGAGCTCTTTTTTTGCTTGTGAAACTTTAAAAAGTTGGTTAACAAAAAGATATGAAGTTGAAGGGCCTATGAAGCATAACCTCAATCAATTTATAGCTATTCAAAATGTACTCTATAATTTTTTTAAATGAATCTCTAATGTGATTTTCTATACAAGGTCTATTGTATTTTGAGGCTGAAATCCAAGAGCCCTCAACAATACGGAAAGTCAAGATTGCAAACGGTACCCTTGCACAAAATCTTGGATAGAAAAATCGTAATCATTCATTGTGAAAATCAGATTAATTTTTTGATGGTAAAACTAGACTTCTCAAGGAATCTTTCAAAAATATAAACCACTAATAATAGGAATTTGGTAAAATTTTAGTTCGCTTGAAAGTTTTGCACATACCATATTGTGGTGCCTTTGGCATTTAAGAGTTAAGCTAGATGCATACAAACCTATGCTTAGGGTTTACATTCTCTTTCTGATTCATGAACAAATTTTTTTTTATAATCATCTATTGTTGTATTTGGATTCATGGTCATTTAACAGTATTTTCTCATTGGATTTTCACCTAGCTGCTTTTTCACCTACCTGGTTTTCACCAAACTGGTTTTGGCTGTGTAATTCACACTATTGCAAGAAAATAAAGAAACTCAAGAGATATGTAAAAATTTAGAATCATCCATTGTTGTATTTGGATTCATGGTCATTTAACAGTATTTTCTCATTGGATTTTCACCTAGCTACTTTTTCACCTAGCTGGTTTTCACCAAACTGGTTTTGGCTGTGTAATTCACACTATTGCAAGAAAACAAAGAAATTCAAGAGATATGTAAAAATTTAGAATCATCCATTGTTGTATTTGGATTCATGGTCATTTAACAGTATTTTCTCATTGGATTTTCACCTAGCTGCTTTTTCACCTAGCTGGTTTTGGCTGTGTAATTCACACTATTGCAAAAAAACAAAGAAACTCAAGAGATATGTAATCTCCTTGCCACAATGTAATTGAACATTAGAAAAATCAAAACTCAAGAGAAGATGAATTCGTGAGAGAAAATTTAAAAGATTTTTGGGAGAATGGAACTAAATTTTCAAAAAACAAAGCTGCAGAATCATCTTCCAAATTTCCGGTGCTCCAGGGCACGGCGTGGTGTGGCGTGCCAGGTTTTTCACTGCAAGTGCGTGGGAGAGGTCCGCCAGCGTGTATAAATTCTGGTCCATCAAACCACAACTGGACACGTGGTGGCGGATGACGGGTGGCGGGTTGAAAACTTGGCATGTGCGCTGGGTCATTGCGGTGCTCAGTGCTTCAGTGACGGAGGTCGGGTTTTGTCGTGTTCAGGGTTTCTCCACCTGCTTTCTCGGACGCCGCTTCGTCGTTGTGTTTTCTTTTGTCGTGTTCCCGTGTGTGTTTCTGATTCTCGGTGGTTGGTTCTAGAGCGACGGAGCTAGGGTTCAGCGCGGCTACGGGGTATGAGCGACGGAGTTCAGGTTTGGTCTGCGCTGACCACCGATTGTCAGTGCTCGCTGCAACGACCGAGCTGGGGTTTGTAATTGCTGTTGTGGGTTCGAAATTGTTGTGGCGGGCTCGATTCTCGGTGGTCGCTGGTGCAGCGACGGAGCTAGGGGTTTAAATTGTTGAGGCGTGCTCGAAATTGTGGGTTTAGGGTTCGGTGAAAGGCGGGTTCGAAATTGTGTTGGCGGGTTCTGAATTTTGGTGGCAGTGTTTGGAATTTTGGTGGTCAGTGCTCGCTGCCGAGCTAGGGTTTCAAATTGTTGTGGCGGGCTCGTTTCTCGGTGGTCGCTGTTGCAGCGACGGAGCTAGGGGTTTAAATTTTGTGGCGTGCTCGAAATTGTGGTGGCGGGTTCGGTGAAAGGCGGGTTCGAAATTGTGTTGGTGGGTTCTGAATTTTGGTGGCGGTGTTTGGAAATTTTGTGGTCAGTGCTTGCTGCCGAATGAGGGTTTGAAATTGCTGTGGCGGGCTCGATTCTCGGTGGTCGCTGCTGTAGATCCCAACCTAGGGTTTTCAATAGCTGAGGCGGGGTTTTCAATAGCTGCTGCAGCGACGGAGCGAAGGTTTTCAATTGTTGAGGCGGGGTGCTCGCTGCTGCAGTGACGGAGCGAAGGTTGAGGCAGGTTCGAAATTGTGGTGGTGGGTTCGGTTGAGGCGGGTTCGAAATTTGGTGGCGTAACGGCGGTTTAGCTTTGCTGATTTCAGTTCGCCAGCATTCAAGCAAGGTCAGTTTCTGTTTCCTTTCCTTCATTTCAACTTCCGGGCTCCCTTTTCATTGATTTCCAGCTGTTTGATTGAATTTGAAGGCTCTTTGATTGTTGGACTTCAATTGTTGGACGCAGGGTTTAGCTTGAAGCTGGGCGGGTGTGTCACTTGTTCGTTTTTGAAGGTGGTCTCTTGTTTCAGTTTAGGGTCTGAAGCTGGGTGCTTTTTTAGTTGTTAGTCTCTCAAAGCTGGGTGGTCTGTTGTTTCAATTATTGGTGGTCTCTTGTTTCAGTTCTTCATCTCCTTGTTTGAATTGTTGGGCTCCTCTTTCATTGAATTCCTTGGCTCTTTGATTGAATTCCTGGGCTCTTTGTTTCAATTGTCGTGTGTATCGTTCTTCTTCAAGGTGGGCGCTTGTTTCAATTCCGGGGCAGCTCTTTGTTCCAATTTCAGGCTCTATGTTCCAGTTGTTGGACATTGGGTTTGTTCAATTCAGTTTGTTTCAAGTGTTGTCTGAGACTTTGTAGTACAATGTGGATTCAAAGCTCAGTTTGATGTTTTTGAGCTCAGTATTAGGATTTACATTTGAAAATTAGGTCCATCTAGAGATTGTCAATTTCGTGGTTTAAGTGATTCTCAATTTTGCGGTTTAGGGTTTAGATTTGTTAGGTGTTAGTGTATGAGATTTTTTGAAGATGTGGAGTTGCTTGTTTACTATTTTGTTTAGGGTTTAGGCTACCTTGTTTGGTGGTTGTTTTGCTTGCTTGTTTAGTGTTTTGGCTTGTTTAGTGGTTTCTTGGTTTCTTGGTTGTTTTGGCTTGTTTAGTGCTAGCTTGTGTAGTGTTTGCTTGTTTAATGTTTAGCAATTTCATGGAAATTTAGAATGCTGAATTTGTTGTGGATCTTGAAACTCTTGGAGGATTTGGAGCTCCGTGTGTCTTGGGCGTACCAGAAATTTGACAAGTTTATCTCTTGCTCAGTTTGCAGGTTAGTTAGAATGCTCATTATTCCAGCAAATGTAGAAAGCATGCAGTATATGGATTATGTCTTAGGGTTTAGGGTATTAGGGTATTAGGGTTCAAGCTGTAGGTTTCAGTTATCCATTTTAGGGTCTCAGATTCAGGGTTTAGGGTTCACGAAACCCTCAAACCAAACATGTTCTTGGATTATCAGTAAATATCAGTGGACTATAACGCGGGTATAAAAGGATATCACAGGGTCTCAGCCGGATATCAAAGGGTCTCAGGTGGATTCCAAAACCAAATTATCTCGGAACCAAACTCAGGTTACGCAAAAACGCAATTCAGGTTGCACCAACCTAAAGTGCACACCTTCCAGAACTAAATGGAGGAGTTCTTCGATCCCGTTCTAGATAAAGCATCCGCCATTCGAAAACCTGATTCCCAAACACCCGTCTAGAGCAATTCAGGTCGAACCGACCTGAAACGCACTCCTTCCTCAACATAATTGAGAAGCTCCTCGATCACTTACTAGATAGAACTGCAATCATACATAAACCTAGACCACAAATACCCGACTAGAGCAATTCAGGTCGAACCGACCTGAAACACACACCTTCATCAACTGAATTGAGGAGCCCTTAGATGTCATAGAAGATTAAAATGCAGTCACACATAAACCTAGATCCCAAATCCTTGCCCATAGCAATTCAGGTTGAACCGACCTAAAGTGCACACCTACCAAAACCGAATGAAGAAGCTCCTCAATCCCTTACTAGGCCAAGCCAGACGAACATATATCATAAATCCCCTTCCGTATCAATTTAGGTCTAGTCCACCTGAATAGAATAATTTGCACAAAAAGAAAAAATCTAACATAGAGAAATAATATAACATCGAAAAGAACAGTAATAAGCATGCAAAACGATGAACATGTCAACCAATTACCTATCATTGAAAGTGCAATTTAAGTCGGTCCGCGCTGAATTTCAAATAGAATAGATTCATAACGAACGTTGATACCGGCAAAATTAAATAACCATTGTAGCTTCAATGATTAGTAAATAATGACATTTCAGGTCAAATCGACCTAAAATGCACACTTGCCTAACCCGTCGAATGTCTTGTACAGGATGGACGACATTATCGAACTTCTCAAATGTTACTTCAAGAAAAGAGAAGACATTGAACCCGAGGACACTAGTACTGACGAAATGATGATCGAAGGGGATTGGTGGGAATTCTCAGAACCCAAGGAAGTGGAGTCATGGACCTTGAAAATGGTGCCCTTCAAGGATAATATGCACTTCAACATGAAGTACAAGAACTCAGCCGCATACTTGCCCCTCACCTTCGACGAGAAAGTGAAGCGGATCACCCCCGACATCTTTCCAGTCATTAAAATCCACTGCGTAACAACAAACAATGATTGTACACCTGAACAGCAATATCATTTCACGCTTCTTCTTAACTCCGAGAAGATTTATTTCAACATCTCGCCTTTCCTCCAGAGCCTGGAACCAACACCATACAGTGTCGAACTGAAGCAGTTGGAGCAGAAGGTGGATGCCGGTGAATACGAGAATCAAGATGGAACTCCTCTGAATGGAAAGCGTCTGTGCACGAAGCTCACACTTCTCATGAACTCATTTCTTGTCTTCAAGGATAAGCATGATATGCAAAGGTCGTTCATGACTCCCCGAACCGTCTCCATTGAAAATATTAGCCAGACAGAAGGGCAACCTTCCACAGGACGTAAAACCCATGGATCACAAAGTCGGGGAAGCAAAAATAGAAAACCACCGGTAACTCCTAGGTCTGTAGCACCAAGTAGTCCATTAGCAACACCGTCGGCAAAAAAGTCGGCAGAGAAAGCTTCCGAACAATCTGGCCTCGACTCGGTGAGCTTAATGGAGGAACTCAATACGGTTCCTGAAGCGCTTAGGACAAACCAGAAGCCCAACTATAAACTTGTAAGCGAGATGTACAAGAAGTACTGGGAGACGTGCTCAAGTGCGTATATCTTTGGTGCGGAAGAAAAAAAGGAGCTCCCCATAGAAAAATTGATCGCTGCACCGGCTGAGTTCAATGTCCGCGTCAAGGAGGACACAATTGTACAAGAGCAGTTGAATTATCTTGTCAATATCCCAGACAAGAGCACCAAGCAGACACTCTGCGTCATGCCAGTCCTGCCGGCAGGGAACAGGAGGCAACCCGAAAGCTGGGATGAAGTCAAGGACAGCATGTTCTATATCATCAATGGTCAGCACAGCGTGGCCGCTAGTAAACTCATGATGGAGGAGGGAAGTGGAGTAAGCGACGATGTGAAGCAGTACTTCAAGACTTGGAATTGTTTCATTGTTTGGTCTCTGAGTGCAGAGAAACTGAGGTCCATCTCAGCCTACTACAACCGCGTCAACCATTTCCAAGTTATTCAGCCGTCGTGGGCTACTAACATTCTCGGCGCAAGATCAGTTTGGATAGCTATGGGCAGACCCAAGCATCCAAAAGGAGATGGAAGTTCCTCATCAGGGTTGAGCCGCAGAGAGATCACTTCATTGACGACCAAGTTCAAGGTGAGTAATTCAGGTCGGACCGACCTGAATTGCATCTCCTCAACGAGAAATGACTTTTGTAATTATATATTGTAGATTTTCTTATTAAATGACCACCTCACTAATAGTTGAGGTCTGATCTGCAAGAATTCGAAAAAGCCATCACTCAGCGTTTTGCGATGATTGATGTAAATAAGAACCACTTGCTTGCAAAGAAAAAAGGTGGAGACGACAAGTTAAAAATTGTAAACGAGCTAAAGCTCATTGCTGCACCCGATGATTTGTTCAAGCTGTGGAGCGATGTGATCATGAATGCTGCCCTAGGCGAGCTATACGACCCCGACAGCAAGATGAAGTTCAACGAGCGGGAGAATTGGAAGTAAGAAAGTTGTGCGCTAAGTTGGGACTTCTTCAAGCCGCTTGGGAATCTGACATATGACGACATGAGGAAAATGGCGAGACACATTCTCAATCGTTCTGGTCCCAACCGGACGCAACTATATCCCAAGGTCACAATCAAGCCTATAACTTCAGTCCTAGTGAGTTGCTATAGCTCGAAGGACTGGGTGGAGAGGGTCAAGCGAAAAATGATGGTGAAGAAAGAGATTCACCTCCTCGCTCCAGAACTAGGCCTATTCAATGCAAAAGGTGAAATCATTGTCGAGAACTAGAGATCCTTCAAGAGAAGTCGTCTTATCACAAGTGCGACAATGAACCTGCTCCTGGAGAGGCTAGGTGAAGCATACTTCGCCACGGGCAAGCAAGTCAGAGCAAGAAACAAGACAGCTGTGAATATATCTCCAAAGGCAGCAGAATTCTTTAAAGTCTTTCTCCAGAAGAAAATGGAGTTCCAAGCACCGACGGGAGTTGCTCATATGCGACCTTATAGCATCGGAGAAAATAAACACTTCGATTGGCCGTCGCATATGTGGACGCCAGAGACGGCAAGTAAAATTCTATTAGGAGTTATTGAATTCAGGTCTATTCCAGGGGTGTTGGAGAAGGACGGCTCCACCATTGACCATCCTTTCTTCTACGAGGCGTTATCATCGATGCAAGAAAAGAAAGAACCCAAGTTGGAAGAAATCAAAGCGTGGCTGTTTATTGTCGCTGACGAGACCGATCAGTCTCAAGTTCTTGCATTTGTGGAGAAGAATAAAGGTCTCAGGACCTTCAATCGAAGTTTCTCGGATTATTATCTGGCAAAGACTGAACGGCTATACGATCTGCCTTCGAATTCTGCAAAAGCCCTCAAGAAAGTCCGCCTCATTTTTCTCCAGAGCAAAGACAACGCATTCCAGGCTCGAATTGATCCGGAATTTCGAGCTCCGGAAACCATCGTGTACAAGGATGCAAGAAGGTTTGATGAACTTCCGTTCCGAATGTACACAATGGAGCTCCGCATGGAGTTTTACCTCTGGCTCATGAAGATGTTTTGTCTTCCGGGATCGAGTGTTTTTTCTGTCTTCGCTGGATCAAAGCTGACATGCGCCGCACTGGTAAGTAGAACCCTACATTTCAGGTCGGACCGACCTAAATTGCACCCTCACTTATTTGACCTTATCATTTGTATAAGATTGCATTCTCATAACATAATTGCGATTCGAACGTTTTTTGCATGGCAATTTAGGTTGGTGCAACCTGAATTGCCATTTCAGTTGCTGATCTAGTTCGCAACATACAAACTGTTTTTAAACAAAATGGTTGCCCTGTAGATGAGTTCAATCGATGTATTCGCTGTTGTTCCGGATATTGAGTCCAAAACATGGAGCAGCATTGCCACTGTTGGTCTGACTCTAGACTCAGCAGATTTTCTGGACACTTCCTATACAGCGGCTGAGGAAGAGGCCTTGGAAATTCATGGTTCCCAGTCCACGCCTGGTTCGACAAGATGGACGACTCGATCGTCTAGTGTTGTGTCGCCGAGGACTCGACGAGGCAAGAGGCCAGTGTTGGACGAAGACGACGATGAGGATGATGAAGACGATGATGAAGATGACGAAGACATGGAGCAAGAGACCCAAGATGATGCTTGTGGCCTTGATGAATTGACAACGCCGGCCGCTCCCGCTTCTCAAACTGTGCCTGGGTCGTCCAGTTCTTCTGGTTTGAATCCGTCGGGGACACTGGCTCCAACGCCAAACACTCCGTCGTCTAGGAATCGGCCTGGAAAGAAGAAGAAGATTGATCCTATGCAGGCCCTTGCAGACTCGTTGAAATCAGTTCTACAAGAGCAAGAACGTCTCAGGGCCGCGCAAGCAGAGGATCGCGCGGAGAACAGGAGGTTCCAAGAGGCTTCAAGCAAGGGCTTTCAGGATCTGGCCAAGGCTTTTCTTGACGAGCAGAAAGCTAACAGGGAAGAGAACAGGCAGAATCGTGAAATGTGGAACCAATATCTGCTTAAGAATCAAGCCGCACCAGTTGCCGCGATTGAACCTGCATCTCCTTCCCAGCAATTGATGCTTGGAATTAATCCCTCTGGATCTAACGATAGCGTAGTTTCCGTTCCTCAGAGGAATCCGGCAGGACCTCCACCACTTCCTCCAGGACGTCCTGAATCTAACCCCCCTCCCCCTCCTGCCAAAGAAACTCTTGCAGATCAGAGTACTTCTACAACTCAGGGAGGCTCTGCTTCAGAAGGTGTACATGTTGACACCAGCGCACAACCAAGTGAAGGAGAGCAATCTGGTAGTGGGCACAGCCTGCTAGTGGATCCTGTGGAGGTAGTACCAGGAAGTGGCACCGAATGCAGCGAAGATCCACCAACAGGTTGTGCCCAGTAATCACTCGATGTCATTTGTTTTAGCTCGACTCGAGCTGATATGTATCATAGAGTTGCAGTTGTAGATATAATGTAGGTAGATCATTTTTTTTGTAAACCTGAACTTGTAATGGACTGAACCATGGAGTTCCAAATTTTCAAAGCACTTTTGTGCATTAACACTCAGTTTTGAGGCTATAATATATTGACGTCTTACAGAACATCATGTCTCAACTTTGGTATTGCAGGGCCTCCCATATTGCCCACTGTCCCTGCTCCCATTATACCCACTGCCCCTACTCCTACAAAACAATCATTTCTTGCATTGCATCCAGAGCATGTAGTTGTACATGATGTTACATTGCCTGTCACATCGCCAAGGACATCAAAGAAGGTGATTCAGAGTCCGATCCGTCCCAATGAACAACTTGATGATCAAAGCTTTCCTGCTGAATCCCCTCAGCATAAGGTATGGTGTTGTGTTTCATTCTTTGAATCCGGTATGTGTTGTATTCTATTCTTCCCATGTGTCTTCGAGTTCCCATGTGTCTTCGTTCCTGGTTGTAAAAGAGGAGTGCAAGATTATAACTGTCTGCGCGTTCTTCCGTTTGATAGCAGGAATCCGGTCCTCCATCTGTTCGTGGAGGATCTTCGGAGGGCGTTAGTCGCCCATTCAGGTCCAGGGTGGCGGACAAGTGGATCAATGTTATCCTGGACCTAAATGGCATTCTTTGTGTTTGCGAAGATTGGAAGTCCAAAGGATTGTTGCACAAAAAAGTGAGAGAATTCTCGCAGCCACACTCTGCAACAGAACCTGTTGTAGTTGGACCCAAGGCAGTCTGGGTGCGGCCTAATTGCTCAAATTTTCTCTCAGAAATAGGGAAAATTGCAATCATTTCAGTGTGGAGCTCCATGAAGAAGTCCACCACTGAAATGATTTGTCAATACCTTTTCCGGGACGTCGGGGCACCCTTCCATATACTAGGGCAAGACTCGTGCCAGACATTGAAACAGCGGGAAAGATCGGGGAGGTTGGTATCTTTCAAGGAGCCTGGGACGGACAAGGACTTGTTTTTAAAGAATTTGGACATGTTGTTCAAAGGCTCCAAAGGAAGCTTCTCGGATGCCAATACCATCATTGTAGATGACAGTCCCATCAAACACATAATGAACAAGCCTGAGAATGTCATACTCCCAGATTCGTGGAGTTATAAAGGAAATGGTCCTAGGGATTTGTTCCTACTGGATGTTTTGCTTCCTTGGTTTCAACGCCTTCACGTTGCTCGAGACATTGGTTTGAAGGCATTCAAGGAAAACGGCCCAGGAAGAATTGGGCGGCGTATGCTTTGCGACGAGAGAAATCGGAAGGAGTACAACAAGCTCATGGAAGCAGTTCATGCATCTTCTAGTTTATGTTAGGTCATTGTCTAGGGGGATTTAGGTGAGGTGAACTGTCATTTTTAGTCTTGTTCATTTTAGCTTGATTCGACCTGAAATGAACATGTCTATTTTATAGATCATGTTTTTCGATTTCTGTAATTTAGCTTGGTGAGACCTAAAGTGAACATGTCTACATGTGTTATAGCCCTTGTTTATCGATATATGTAATTTAGCTCGGTCCGATCTAAACTGTACATGGGTGTCTTACATACTTATATATGCAAAGTGTTTGCATCAATTGGTGCTGCTTAACGTTTTTCAGTGAATTTGTACATTGTTATTTCAATTTGTCTAAGCTGCACTTTTTCTATCAGATGATGAGCATCTCAGAGACACATGTCCCACATGATGGATTACCTTGCGCTCCATCAATAGACTCCATCTTGGACTATGGTCAATTAATCATTCTCAGCACCGGAAATTTCCTTTGTTCAGCAGCCACTGCAAATTCAACAATGGACTTCTCGACCAAGCCTATTGAGGACAATGTAGTCGACAGTCCTCCCAGTGGGAGACCACCCCCGGGCGTTTTTTGCTCCCCTTCACCGTTGCGATCGTCAAGGCAACCTACTTCGCCAATTTCTTCTGAAAGAGTGGCACAAAGAAAGCTTTATGAAGAAGACGGATGTGGTGATACTCCAACAGGACTGAAGGTGCAGGTTGAAGGAGGGATGTGCCCGATTCTTGCCTCTTCGCTTCCGTATCAGCCTTCTTCATCAAAAGGCGTGCAAACGAAGCGATCTCGGAGTTCTTGTATATATGAAGCGAGGGCAACCATGTTCGAGGGCGTATTGCCTCCTATACCCAAGTGCAGGTCAATGGGTGTTGCTAAACGCCAGTGTCACACTCATATTGGAGAACCACGGTTTGAAGGGAGTCGCCGTCCATGGGATGCTTGGGAGCGAAAATCGTTGAAGAAACAAATGCGAGAGATCATATGTCAAAGGACTGCAAATAATGGTGGATACAGTCGAGGGCCTGAAATATTCAAGGCATTGGAGGAGTTGAAGAGTAGGTCACACTCATAGTGGGTACATACAGAAAAATCAGCCATGTCTCCTTTGTCCATTGTAGTGGGCACGTATAGAAAAATATCAAATACGCTGAAGTAGTTTTGAGAATTCCAGAACTTTGGATTGATTATACTTGGCTATTGTGAAGACTAGAATCCATATGTAATTTTGGGATGACAGTGGATGTCTTACAATGTACAGGTTGTGTGGAAAAAGTGCTGTAGACATCCGCACCATTACAAGTAGGATGTTGGGATGTAGAGACACTACTAATTGTATATTTGATGAATATTATCAGTACATTCCATTCTTTTCATGAAGAACTTGCAATTGTACATGTATTTTCTGTATTGATGTATTGCTTTTCACTCTCCCAAGAGCACAAATTCTAATGTATTTATAAAATATATTGTGTTCTGGACCTCTCATTCTCATGGAAATCTCTCATTTTAATGAATATAGTGTTAATGGAAAATGGTTGTGCAAAGTGCACCGGAGATTTATAGTGGAGTGTTCAATGTCAGTGATGTCATTACTCAACATTGTCCACGTGAGAATTCTAGGTATAGGGGTCGAGAATGTCAGACCAAGAATCCATCCAATCATGTGCCTCACTAGGCGACTGGATGCTTTTGATGAATACGAAGTTGGTTTAGAGGACTACCTAGAGCGGATGGTGTTCTCGTACATGGAACAATAATTTTTGTATCACTTAGGTATGGCTAATTCAATGGACTTCATACCGGAGACCGTGGACAATGTATACCACAGTAATCTCTACTACATGTCATGATCTTATGAAGAAGTTTATCCCTTGGAAATAGTGAAAGCTGAGTATAATGCTTAGTTAGCCAATTTACTTGAACAAGAAATCTGGAAATGGGAATTGGCCGAATACCTTTGATGGATTGTCTCTTTAGTTTAGAGTCATACAAGTAAGACGATGTGGGGTTTAGGGAGAAGGGCAGCACATGTTGTAAAGGAGAATCACAAACAGAATAAATATGTGACTAAATGGGGCTTTTTTATTATAGCGTTCCATAAAAACAACGTTCCAGGCTGTCGAGGTCGTCCAATGTACCAAGTTCAGTAGTTGTATATAGTACATATGGTATGCTGACAAAATAATGATGTACATGAAGGGATTGACGCGTTCAGTATTGTTGCAAACACTAACATTTGTTGAATGTACCATTGTATATATGCCAAAAACCATTTAATAGCATAAATCTAATTTCCTATAGGATGAGGTTTCGTGCTGCGAAAGTGGTTGGTAATCAATGCAATGTGTCACATACAAAAGAAACATACTATAGGATTCTACATATGCAATGTATAACCTTAGGTTCTAATATTTGTATTGGAGCAATAGCACAGCATGTGTTCATCTATCCTCACTGTTTTTTGTGTTTTTGTCAAACACTAGAGGAAGGAAGCATAAATGCGCATCCTACACAATGCGTCGCAACCATTCATCTAAGCACAAATGGACAAACGTTGCGACACATTCCAATTGGCGATTTGATTTTGCAAACGAAGTTGCATGTTGCAACTGAGCAAAACATACGAGTGTACCGTTATCCGTGCAGAAACTGTCATAGTGGATGATAAAAGAGTATCGACATCATTCGAAAGCATCATGCATTTGTGGGGTGAGATCCCTTTTTAACAAAGTCAATGATCGGGAGAGATCCGCAAGATGGATTTCCAGCACATGGAATTTGGGTGGAAGATACAACATACAATGACAATCAACAACATATGCATGCAGTCGTTGAAGATAATGGTAATGGTGAGAACCATAGTATAGAGGCAACCGATATTAGTAGGGCACATGAGGAAATTCTTGTTCTTGATGAATTACATGAGGTTCACCGACAAGTGATGGAGGCGTTGGACCACGGTGACGCTCTACATAGAGAGGCGCAAAGAAATGGAGATGAAGAAGAGAATGATGAGAGCTACATAGAAACAATGGATAGTCTAGAGGAATTTTATGAGCAAGCAACAACACTGTTGTATACGGGTTCAAAGACTAGTGTAGTGTCAGCCACGATCCTCCTAATGAATATGTGTGCAGTTTTTTGCATCAGTAATCGATTTATGGACAAGTTACTACATTATTTGTCAGAGGATTTGTTACCAATGGATAACAAGCTGCCAGCTAATCATTATTTGGTACGCAAGAGCATAAAGAGGTTGGTTTTGGATTACCGAAACATCCATGCATGCGCAGACGGATGTGTCCTTTATGAGGACAAGTTTGCCAAATTGAACCATTGCCCAAAGTGTGGAAAATCACGTTTGGTTAGCGGCACTGATGTAGTACCAGTGAAAATCATACGTCACTTTCCCCTCGTACCTAGATTAAAACGAATGTGGAGATCATCAGAAATTGCACAAATGCTCACGGGTTATACGAAACACATTAGTGACGATGGTGTTATGCTTTCCGTAGTGGATAGTCCAACGTGGAAGCATGTGGATTCGGATGCCGTTTTCAAGAACTTTGGAGCAGAGAAGAGGAACATGCGCCTAGCATTGGCACTTGACGGCGTGAATCCTTTTAAATTGAGTAATACCAATTGGTAAACGTGGCCGATTCTCATATTGATATACAATTTTGAACCGTGGTTTGTAACGAAGAAGTTTTTCATTTCCCTGTATATTCTTATTTCATGGAAGCAGTCATCGATATCGAAGAACATTGACGTGTATGTGGAACCACTTTTGAAAGAGCTACGTCAACTATGGGACGCCCGGGGAGATCACTTAGAGTGCCCATTGGAAACTACATGCGTTAAGATTTTTGACCCCCTATTTTATGTCCTAAAATTTAAATAAAAAGAAAAGAAAAAAATATGAGCAGATTCCTCTACTTTGAAAGTTTATGTTGTGAATTATTGGTATTTTTATTTGTTAATTATAATTAGTTACAAATTTTTGAAGGAAAAAGATACATTGTAGAGCTGAAAATAACTTTCGCACCCCTATTTTATATAAGAAAAAATTGTCTAAAAAATGAACAAAAAATTGCTAAAAATAACTCTCTATTGAAAGTTAATTATCCTTGAATAATGATGCAATGGTCATCTAAATGTATTCTCTATAAATATTTGAGTTGAAAAACATGCCATTTCAGCTCATTTTTCAACCTCTTCTACAAATCATTTCATAAGTTATTTGAGTTGGGGATTTCGGCAATGGAAACCTATAGTCATTGTTAAACTAAGTTCAAAATTATAGGTTGAAATTGTAGTTTATCAAAAAGTATATAGGGGTTCAAAAAATCACGTTAACACACGTAGTATATTATAAATATACTAAGTGATCTCCCCGGGATGGGACGGTGTTCCGGCCATGGATTTTTCTCATGATCAACCAGAAGGTAGTCGTGGATTTATAGTAAGGGGATTACTCATGTGGACTATATCTAATTTTCCTACGTATAGTCTCATTTTGGGGCTCTGTTGTAAAGGATACAAGGGTTGTCTGTGTTGAGGACTAGACACAGAGGCACGCATGGCAAAAACCGGTGAGGTTCTTGCAACCCGATTATCAAAAGGATCAAAGATAGTGTATGGTGGGATCAGAAGGTATTTACCATGACACCATCCATATCGCAGAAACAAACGTTTCAATGGGCAAGTGGAGCACAGGACAGCACTGTCTATAATGTCAGGGCACGACATCGTAAAGTTTGAAGCGTGGCGACAATCGTATTTGGATCTCAGAGGTAAGGAGAATGCAAAGGCTGATCCGGTGCACTATACGGGAGTGAAGCATTTGAGTGCTTTCTATGAGTTTCTACCGTACTTGGAAGTGCGTGCCTAAACCAAAAAATGCTATGTGCGTCCTTGTCATATTATGTGCTATTGTGTTGTCCGAAACAATGTAAATGTGTACGAGAGCAAAGCACAGATACAATGGGCTATCTCAAAATACAATGCCATGAATCATAACAGTAACAAGGTTGACATCAGGAATGGTTGAAGTGATGCATACATGTCAGTCACCAAGAAATTGAACTTGTGGGATCATGAATATTAATGCATGGAGTGAATTTCTGTGACAATGCATTGTCACGAACTCATGTGTTAAATGGCATTTTGTAATTTTTTCAAACAAATTTTAGGTGATGTCCATTGCAACAAATCCATGTTTTTATATCAACAATACTTCCAATATAACATCGAAGTTGATATAAAAACATGCGCTTGTAGCAATGGACGTCATCTAAAATCCGTTTAAGAAAATTACAAAACATCACCTAAAACGCAAATTTCTTCTAATGATGGAATCATTGTTACACTTGGCAGTACTAAGTTTGTATTTTGTACCATGTATTGTATTGTGGCATTTGCTCGAACGCTACATGTTGGATCCAATGTATTGTGAGAAGAACATATAAGAGAATATAGTGAAAACTATATTAGGTATGAAAGATAGTCTTGGAATCCGGCAAGACATACAAGATCTGAAAATGCGAGAAGAGATGTGGTTGCAACCAGCTGTCCATCAATAGGAGGAGTACTACATGCCGCAAGCCCCTTATGTATTGAAACTAGAAGAACATAAGCAATTTGTGGATACAATCATAAACATCTGCACACCGTCAAATTACGTGGGTTCCATTCACAAACGACTTATGGATGGCAAATTACAGTACATGAAGACGCATGATTATCATATCCTTATGCAGCAAGTGAATGCTGTGAAGTGAATTTATACAATGGAAATTAGAAGTGGTACTTGTTGTAGGGAATGTTTTATTTGACAAACAACAGTGTTGGTAAACATGAGTTTAGAGTTGTACCATGTAGGGATGTTCACTTGTGAGATGTATGCAGGTACTACTTGTGGCCATTTGAAATGTTTTGGATGAAATGTACAGAGCGCTATAATACGGGTTTGCAGAGTTTTCCAGAAACTCTATGAGAAAGAAGTGCAACATTCAGAATATGATGATCTATTGCACAACGTCATTATGGCCACATGCGCCTTGGAGAAAGAGTTCCCTCCAACGTTCTTGAATGTCATGACGCATCTACCTATGCATCTTGTAAAACAGTTATTCATATGCGGTCCGGTGTACTATCGTTGGATGTATCCAATCGAAAGATATATGAAGACACTGAAAGATTATGTTTGCACGTATGCACATCCGGAAGGGAGTATAGCTAAAGGTTACCACATGGATGACACTCTAGGTTTCTGCACCGAATATATGAAGCAGTTCATAGTGACAACTCATTGTATTTGGGATCAAGCTAAGGATGCTACAATGAACGATGAGGTTATGCGTTCCCGAAAACCGAAGAAACGAACAATGCCCAATGATTTCCTCAACTTTGTGCACGCATTTGTTTTAGACAATGCTGCATGTTTGGAGAATTGGAGAGCGTAAGAGTCTAAATAATGAAATTCAATTACGTTGATGATTATGTTTATAATGTAATAACATGTTGAAGAAACAATTAGAAGCCTTTTCGCGGATTTGGTTGGATGAAGTCCACAGTAATAATGAAGGATGTTCAAGAGAACTATGAATAAGAAAATGGAAACAACAAGTGCATGTCAACCCTCAACTCTTAAATAAGCGTACAAGTACATCCACGTTCAGTAGGAAAAAAAATTATGATACGAAATGCAATTTCAAAAATTTGCAACAAATTTTTGCATGAACAGTGACATCCGTTCTCAATGTTGGTGTATAAGGAGTACACGGAATTGAAAGCTCGCCGTTGGGAAGAGCGGGAAGCATTCCATCTACAATGTCGCAGACATCGTCCATCAATGTCAACAAATTATCCCACCCAGTTGAAGGAACTTCCATGTTTTGCAGACTAGTTGCGAGTCCGAGTGAACGTTGCTCACCATGACGGAGAGGAAGTTGATCCAAACATAGAACAATACACACAACCACCAAAACGCATTGCAAGTGCGCACCGCCACATGTATGCATTTGGCATGCATCTGCGTATTCGCAGCTCAGAAATAGGACTAGTAACGCATGACTCTTGTGTAGTTGTTTCTTTTACAAAGCAGCTCCGTTGGGGAATTCGCAATGGATGACCCATTGATAGAACTGATGATTGCGTTGGTATATAGAAGAGATACTGGAGTTGGATTACCGCAGTCACTGCACTACAGTTCTGGTGTGTGACTGGGTTAGATTTTCCCAAGATTCGCGGTACCCAAGTTTGCAAAGGGATAAATATGGCTTCAGTATAGTAAACTTCAACCACATGAATGGGACAGTACACGCCGATTCATTTGCATTCCCCTTGCACTGCCAACAAGTGTTTTTTTCTGATGATCCGACGCAACACGGATGGAAGGTTGTTTGTCGCACTGAAATGCGGGGAAGACGTGGACAGTTACAACTTCCTGTACCAATACCTAACGTCTTGGACATTGGCACGACGCAGATTTTGATGGTTTACAACCTGAAGTGTTGCATACAGATCCAGTCAGAGAACCAGTTGCTCAGCATGAAAGCAACACCATGCCATTTCAAGGGGGACTTCACGAGCAAAACGAATTGGAAGATTTGTAGGTCACATAGGGTTATAGAACGTGTAACACATTAGTCATGTCAACGTTGATAGAGCAAGGTTAGGCAACAGAAGACGTTGTTGGTTAGTGGCACTAACGGACATTGGTTGCATGCTTCAAAATACTAAATAGAGCTAAATTAATTCTTTTTCCCAGAAAACAAAGAGGTTTTTTTAACCACGTTTTGTTCAAACATGATGTGTGACATAAAGAAACAAATTGGATGCATGCACATGTACTTCATGTAAAACGAAAGTAGCTTGTGATGACAATCCGATTGATTCTGGAACTGAAGGTGGATAACAATTTCAGAAAATATGCAAATAGGTGCATGGAGAAATGCTTTTGTTGCTGAATGAAAACTTCTATTCCGATGCCACATTGAATCAATGAATGATAGTTCATGTGCTACATATGTGCATGTTATGGGGAACGAATCATGTGGTCATGAACAATATCCAGTATGACATTCATGAATAGCTGAACTAAATGATTGTAGCATAGCAAAAATGTTTTACCATAGTTTTATCAGAAAAAAGGCGAGAACCAATTCATGTGAAATTACAATACATGTTTTTTTCTTGAACACTGATAATGAAGTGATTGAGTAACAATATATTTTATTTCACTTAGAGCTTGTAGAGTATAAGTATGTATGAGGTAAAAGTGAAAATCACTTTTTTAAAGATATCTAAGATATTATGAAAATACAGTAATCCAGACCTTGGGATTTTTTTAACAAGTCGTGTGTACAAAGTAGACCTTTTGATTTTGAAGATTTCTCGGAACTTTATTTTGGTCAACAATGATTTTTTAAATAAAAAACACAATACCTTTGCATATTAAGATATCTTTAATCGATTGTCCAGAAATTTAATTTCCTAAACAAATTCAAATGAAAATAACCAAAGTGTTTGATATGTATAGACAAAAATATAAGGTATTAGGGGAATAAAGAAGATTCATACAAATTTTGTTTGTTGCTTAAGCTTCCCCTTCTTTTTAGTTCAATTGGGCATAATTTTTTTTCCAAGGTACGAATTGTCATAAATTTTATATTCCCACAAAGTGTATCAGTTTTTTGGTCTTCAGAGAGGTTTAAAATAAACAGGAGGAAAAAAAAGTCCATATATATGTGGTTCAGTAGTTGCCCTAAATTCCATTTGCCCCTACAATAGACAATTGGTTCCTTAGGGGTTAAATAGTTAAAGCATTTTTTATAATTCAAGATGAATAAAGTCTTGGAAGCTGGCTAATCTGAAAATGTAAGGAAGAACATCCAAAAACGATCCTAGGACTAACATCCCAAGCAAACTAGAATGAACATCTCAATCAATTAGGAAAACGTAGGCCTAAGCTAGGTTCAAAAGTTAATTTTTTTCAAATTCGGACAACCTTTTCCTTCAGCCCAGTCAACAAATTCCTGAATTCTGGTTTCAGCATTTTGGAGTTTATGGTGACTGGGCTCTTAGATGTTTTTCCAAAACGTCTAAGAAGAACGTAATAATGTTGTTGATGAATCATTGAACATTGATGTCGCTTGCACCACCCTACTATTGTAGCTCTTGAATCGCTATATCACAAGTAACATCACAAGCAAAATGACTTTTCTGTACTCAAAATCTTAAAAACAACCATGTTCTTCATAACACCATTTGTTTTGTCTTAACGTCACCACCAGCAAAGGTTTCTTATAGTGTAGTGAAGATTTCTTGTTGTATCGTTGAGAGAGTAGCTTGACTTGTTATTCATTTGTTCCAGAATTAATACTTACACTTGCTTGTTCGTTACTTGTGAAGCATTTACAACTAGTTACTTTACGAACAGGGAGCAGCAGCGGCTGAGTGATCTGTCACTTAGCTCTTTATTGTTTGGGGTTTATTTGCTGCTCAGGGGGTACACTTAGTTCTACTACAAGTCTACAACAAACCACGTGCAAACAAATGGTTTTTAATAAACTATAATTTCAATCTAAAATTTTAACCATTGTTTAATAATGACTATAGGTTTCTATTGCCAAAATTTCCAACTCAAATAAAATATGAAATGATTTCTAGAAGAGGTTGAAAATGAACTAAAATGACATGTTTTTCAACTCAAATAATTATAGAAAACACATCTAGATGATTATTGAATCAATATTCAACTCAAAATGAACTTTCAATAGAGAGTTATTTTTAGGAATTTTTTTTTTCATTTTTTAGACAATTTTTTTTTATATAATATAGGGGTGTGAAAGTTATTTTTCAGTTCTACAGTGTATCTTTTTATTTCAAAAATTTGTAACTAATTATTATTAACAAATAAAAATATCAATAATTCAAAACATAAACTTTCAAAGTAGGAAAGTCTATTCATATTTTTTTAATTTTGTTTTATTTAAAATTCAAAAAGTATATAGGGGTCCAAAGTTTTGTTTGCACATAGTTTCTAATGGACACTCTAAGTGACCCCCCCAAGATTTGCTAAAACATTTATCACAATTTATAAAATAATTACAAATTTTATTTTTGTGAACTGAATTTTGTCTCACACTTGGTCAAGTAAATGATAGCTCACATGATAGCTTGAAGTCATCTAAGAATTTGGTATCGATACTTAGCTGCTTACGGAGATGATATTAGTGTTGTTAAATCGTAAGTCTTCTTTGCAATATTAGTTTGGTGCTTTCCTAGTGATGTCAAATCTATATTAAGGTAACATCTCACAATCGCAGTACTAAAGTGGGCAAGGTAAAATACTTTAACACAAAACCTAGGATGGTGCAACTGGAGTATAATTCGAGGCCGCTTGATGGCCAAAATAAAGCAAATCTGGATGATGAGCAGGGAAAATGCAAAGTGAGTGGGGACGATAGTCGGTAAGTTGTCGGTGAAAAGTTTCTTACTTCCTACCTAAATATTTTTCTAAACTAACCTAATGTCACTACAAGAAAATGGGGGTATAAATGACTTGTCCACAATGACTACACCGACAACAATGATCGGAAATTAGTCATTTTGTAGTCACTTTGAAGTCATTGTTGTCAATGCAGTCATTGTGGACAAGTCATGTATACCCCCATTTTCTTGTAGTGTGTAATTCGCAAAATATTCTTTGTTTAATGGCAAAAATCTCTAGAATCCCCTCCATTTAGCTAATAGATCTTGGAAAAATCAATTCCAAGATCTTACTCTAAAAATATTTTGAAATTAACCTAATTAAACTAGATATTTTGCAATTTAATCCTAAGTTAATTCCAAATTGTCTTTTTTTTATTCAAAGTTGGATTTTTAAGCAAGAAAAGAGATCTTGAGCAAATCCAATCTTTGATTTTCTAAAAGATATTTGTAAAATCACTGTAGATTAATCACAAATTACTATAAAAAAGTCAAACTAAGGGCTGACCCTCTCTATCTTTTGAAGGACAATTTGAAATCAAAAACTAATTATGCCATCGCGTTTAAAAGACCCAAATTAGCCTGTGGCACATCTAATCCTTGTCTCCTTGACCGTTTTTAAGCGCAATTTTGACAAACAAAAGTCAAAACTCTAACTTTTAGAGTTTGCACTTTTCGAATAAATTATCTGACCAGAATGGTTTAGAATGTCAATGGGAGTAAGAATTGATCCTTGATTTGCTCCATTCGGACACCTTTAGCTCCTGGTACGCTGGTCAACCCGCCGCCAAGTTGTAAATTCTTGTGAAATTCGATGTCGATCTTAATTTTAATACTTGAAAATGTCAGAATGTCTTCAAACTTGACGAGGCTCTTTATTAGCACACAAAACAGTATCCTAAATTTTAGTGAGATTTTACCGCAACATTTGTAATTTCTAAGAATTTACTAATGCATTTTTAAGTTGTTGACTTCCATAGAGTCAATGTGGAATTTTTCAATTTTATAAAACTTTTGGGAGAACATCTAAAACATTTTTAGAATCTCAATGCAAGTTCCATGCTCACATTACACTAGTCTAAATATGATAAATTTGAATAATTTCCATCTAAGGGGGGGGAAATCATTCTTGATACCGTGGGAATTTTGGATTACTAGATCTCAATTTGACCTCCATGCTTTGACTTAGAAAAGCACCTCTATGTATGCTCCAATCACCTTTTCCTCCATCTTGGTCCACAACCGGCTTGTATTCTCAAAACTACCTGCAATGTTTAAAATAAAAAACCCAACTCTTTCTCGAGTTGGATTTTGACTTAATATGACTAGACTCTATTACTTAGCTAATTTGTCACATGTGTACTTATAGATGTTGTTTTGTATGAACAAGTCACCAAGACTAACTAACTCTCATATCCTTTCTTCTCTCGGAATGACGAACGATTCGTTTACCCTTACCAATAAGACTTAGAATTAGTGAAAACATAAAATTTTACATGTTTTGCATCTCTTAGACCATTCCTCACTACTTTGGTAGAGACTTTTACCAAAACTTTCAATAACTCTTTTTTTATGTGTTTTTTCGTAAAATTGACCTAAAAATTAACTAAAAATCGCAAAAAATAGATCCAGAGTTCCAAGTGCTAACTTGAGGGCTCACAAGGATGTGGATCTTTGCAGAGGGTGGTGATCATGGTCCTGACAAGTGCCTTGTGTACTGAGGATGCAAATGTCGATTTCCGATAGAACAAATACATTAAGGCCTTCTAGGATTTTGTTGGGTTGATGTTGTCTAAGATTTCTATTGGTGTCTGCTCGAACATGTCCACTTCAAAATTGGAGGAGCTCCTTAGACGGATACATCCGCAAAATTTTATTACAATGCTATTTTTCATTAAAGGGAGTGAATTATTGGGTAGTTCGGAGAAGTACCCCAATAGAAAAGATCTCTTCTCGTATATCTTTAATAAGATGGCAGTGCATAACTTGGTTAGGAATCGCTCAATTGTGCTCATCGATGTACATCTCCTAAACCGAGAGCTGAATTCAATAATAGACCCAGTTGTATATATTAGGGATAACCAGACAATAGATGTGAAGTAGACTACCTTTGAAATTGCAAACAATGCTTTCTTAGTGTTTGATGGCAGAAGCCTATTATTTCATGTATCTATATTAATAAATGGTGTTGCCCCCACCTTTCTTTATTACATAGCTATCAATGTGTGTAATGTTGAGGGGATGACATCAGAGCGTCTCTAGATCTCCAATTTGCAAGTTCAGTCATTAGAAGAAAACCATGTTAAATTCCTGAAAACATGTCACCTTGTTTTCGTTGAGTTCTCATTTTAGAACGCAGTCAAAACACAAAAAAACAAAAAAAAATCGTTTTTCTGTGTTTTTTTGCGTTTTGACTATGTTTTGAAACGGAAACTCAATGAAAACAAGGTGACGTGTTTTCAAAGATTTTAACACGGTTTTCTTCTAGTGAGTGTTGGAATTGTCAAATGAATGTGTAATATTGAGGGGATGACATTAGAACGTCTCTAGATCTCTAATTTCCAAGTTCATAGTTGGAATTATGTAGTTTATGATGAATGTGGAGGACTTAGCCAATCACGAGGAGATGTAAGAATATGAAGTCTCATTGCTTACATAGAACTAAGGACTTCCGAGCTACAATCATCACGGAAGTTCCAAATGATTTTGCAAACTGTATGCAAGTAAATATTGTCCTCATGTTTCATTGCCCAAATATGAAATATTTTCCTTCATACTTTCATTGTCACTACGCACTGACCTCACCCAATGTAGGTAGTATTCATCTAGAGTGATCTTCCAAAAAAGTTCAAAAATTCCTCGCAAAGTCCAAATATAGTTAAATGTGGCATATCTATTTTGCCCTAGAATAATAGTATTTGTTTGAAGCATTTGTCAATTTTCTTCAAATTTTTAAAAAATATACAAAATAACAAAGCTAGTCTTAAATTCACAAAAATAGCCTACATTTGATTGGAATTATTATCTTGAATATATTTGATTCATAGTTCTAATTGGAAGTTAGATACATTTATGCACTTATATCTAGACAAACATATAGAAGTTCATTATGGTTTTTCAAAGGAACATGTTCCCTGCTTGTTTTTTGACTCATATTGAGTTGTTGATGAGGATGTGAGATTTTTAAGTCATATGATAAGAATATTGCAAACTATTCCATCAACATCTTTATTTAGCTCTATTAGGCAACACCTTATATAATTACAATTATTAGTTCATCAATTTTTTTCATTTATATCTATATATCAATTGTTATAATTTGTCTATCTTTGTATTAATAGCATGTGATCAAATTGAATGTGTAATAGGATTTTTTTGGAAATGTATCATTTGATCACTCATTTGTTCAAAGTAGTAAGAAAAAATGACTTGACAAACAATTTCATCATTTTCGTGTGTACACTATGTAGAATTCAAATTTTTTTGTCATGTTTGCATTTAGACTATGTAGATTTAACAATGGAGACATTCAAATCAATTTAAACTAAGACTAATTGTTTTTAGGCCAATTTTTTTATTCAATAAAAAAGATGGAAAAGATAGGGGAAAGATGGTATGGAAGATGTTGAAGAAGATTAACCTAGATTGTTTGGCCATTTGGGCAATAGACAAGGACAAGATCTCTCACCTTAAACATTGCATTACAAGAAAAATTTATCTTCTTCATGAGTCCTAAAATTTTCAATCCAAAACTTAAATGAAAATTTAAAAACAATCAATCTTCTCTTGAATTCAAGCCTCAAGCAATTGTCTAAGTTATCCAAAGGACATAAAGAACTAAGTGTTTTTTTATTTTCTATTTCCACTTGTAGAATCCTTTCTTAGAGCTTCAATCCTTCCTTCTATTGCTCATCTCACGAATTACAAGTCCAATATCCTATTTCAAGACTATATAATTAGTTTGTAGCTTGTTGTCTCTAGAATTGTAGAACTATTCTTTGATAGTCAGCTATGAGATCCATTTTTTTATCCTATTGAACTTGATGTAGCTATTGCATCTCTATAAGAGCACTAGGGGTGGATGCAAGAAAGATCAAACGTTTTTGGTACCATTTTGCCCAAATTGCAATTTTTGCTCTTAATACTATGAGTATTACTAGTACTATAAAATAGAATAATCTCAATTGTTGATGTGAAAAAATCAATGGCTAGTAGTACCTATGACTACTTGCAAGTACTAAAAAGTACAATTTGAAAAAAGATAATTTGTCACAAAAAATAGATACAATTAGGTAAAAATTAATAATAATTAGAAATCATGAAAAAAAAAACTAAAAATTGTCCGTTTGTAAAGACTTGATAGTGATGACATTTCACCAAAAAATAGAACCATAGAAGTTGAAACCATCTTCAATGTTCAAAAGTGCACATGCAAGGAAGACCTATTTGTACGAATATGGAGGCTATAAAATAATGTATTTTTAAATTTCTTTTGTTAGACACATGTCTCCTTATTGTGGAAATAGACCACAAAAATTTTAGATCTAGATCATTAATTTTGGGTATTCCCTAGGTTAAAAAACACTAAACCTCAAAGTGTGATAAGTTAGCAAAATTGATTTTTAAATAAAAAATGATTTTTTTTTAATTTCTAAAAAATAAGGGGTATGATTACAGTCAAGTTAAATATTTCAAATAAAAATTTCAAATTCATTGGATTCTATCATCAAAAGTTCTAGCATAAAAACAACTCTGAATGTGATGCAAAATAGGATTGGTCTTTCTTGCAATCACCCTAGGAAGGTCATCATTATTCATCTTCTTCTAATTGAAAGTATGGTTTGGAAGTTGTGGAAGATGCACACCATGACCTTCAGAAGTAGCATACACTATAATAAATCTTAACCCTAAAGAAATTCAATGTTTTTAGGCCCAAAATTACTTCACAAAGTACTCAAATCCAAAGCAAGACTAAAATCTTCATCTATATTTATTCATTAACAAATCCAAGCATAGGATCCTTTAGTTAACTTGTTAGATTACACCCTTCTAAAATTTTAGAATAAGAAACTTTACCAATAGCAAGATCATAACACTTGGATTTCAAAAAAAAGTATTTTCAACTCTCCCAAATGGTTAAGTTTCATCTTTCAAACTTTTAACTCAAAAATGTGTAGATCCTACAACTTGTTACTTTCTATAAGATATTGAAGAATACATAAAAAATATTTCAACAAAAAATATTTCATATTTATGCTTGGAAAAAAAAGTGTAAGTAGAAAGAAGATAGTAGAATATGATTCAAAATACTAAACTATTAAGAATTTAGTCATAAAATTGAAAAATCCCAATCCCAATGGTTGTAATGTTGTAATAAACAATCTACATCCAATGATTTCAATTTTTTTTTCAAAAATATTGAAAATTGAGTTAAGTAAAGGACTTCAAGTTTATTTTAGAGTAGAGATTCAATAATTGTCCGCAACCTAAAACTCTTCATAACTTTCATGTTGTCAATTAAAATGGAATCACTACAAGAAAATTGCCAAAAACGTGACTGGCACATATGACTGCAAATTAGTCGTATTCCAGTCGCGTGACTGCTATACGACTGCAGGCCCTGCAGTCATATTAGTTGAGTCGTATTCCAGTCACGGGCCACATTTTATTAGCACCATCCAACAGAGGGTCGACGGAGGACGGATGATAGAATGGACGAGACATCCATTGGCTTTGGCTAAGGTGGACAAGGGCGTGTGCCTGGCACACGCCGTTTGAACGGGGACGTGGCAGGCGCTCATTCGCCGAAGTGTTCCGAAGTGCCAGTCACGGCGCAGTCACTTTCTAGTCATGGTACGGATTTGAAGGGCCAATTGGCTTCTGACACGTGTCACGGTACGGAGGGTCATTAATGAGGCATTTTGGGGTCTGTAGGGGTGTTATATAGTGTCCTGGAAGTCAACCAGGAGTGCCTTCCTAGTCATTTTACAATCATAGGGAAGTCGCGTAGAAGTCATGAGGGCAACACGACGACTGATGGACGTGCCACATCACTGACTGCTGAAGTCGCGGTACAGTCACGTTGTAGTCACTACGCTGTATTGTTTAAATCGTTGTGCAGTTCCGGGGCAGTCATCTTACTATGGAGGATACAAGAGTGACTGCACACTGCTGAACTGCACAGTACTGTTGCAGACAGCCAATACGGTTCCCATTCAAGCATACTAAGCAATTTCTACATGCATACTATAACACTAACACAGACAAAGTACTAATACGGAAGCCCTTAGCGCACTAGACATACCCAAAGCATCATACTCAGAATTCAAAATGGAACTTGAGGGAAATAGTCATTAGAAACATGCAACCAAAAGTTGTGAATTGGAGGCTAGTTTATAAGACTATTGTTCTGCTCCTGTGAATATAGTCCACCACTATCTTCCAGGCTACATCACAATGTATACTAACTAGAGGTGCTTGCCTCCCTTGCCTGCGGGAGTAGAAAAAAGGGGCTTCATGTGACCAGCTTCAAGTTCTTTTCCCCCCACATTGCGTTGGCACCCTTGACGTCCTGAATCATATATTGATCTCCTTTTTCGTTGGGGAACATCAAAGAGACACCCTCTTGCAAAACAAGGCGCACGTCCACCCTCCACCACCCCCTTGGGATATCTTGTCCGTGGAATTGGTGTTCACCTGGTACACCGCTGATGGTTCCCAACGCCACTTTCTGCTTCACAGCCCTCGGATTCATGAGAAATACTTCGTCCCCGACCTTGAACTGCAAAGAAAACCACATTAGCAATTTTTGAGAGTCCCGACCCATGTAGAGCAAAATCCAGCATCATTTTGCAAACGCCCCCCCTTGAAAGTCACTAGCACGTCACTCACTAGCAACTACATTGTGACTCGCTACTTCAACCCAAAACTGCCGCACAACTGGCGCGTGACTGCAATTTCACTTAGACAATAAAAAAAACAAGAGAATCGGGAAGGCACAAGATTTTTGGAGTGTTGGAGCTTACCTTCTTTGGGTTGGCGTCCTTGTTCGCCACAGTCTTCGCCCTCGTCGACGGCTTCTGCGTTCTGACCTGCACATACACACTAAACCCATCAAACATAAAACAAAGGGGCAGATGAGAGAGAGCACCTTCAAAATCCAGGTTGGAAGCCTCTCCTTGTTTGACGTGCAATGAATATAATGTCTTAGGGGGGCTATTACCTTGCTTGGAGACTTTGCCGGCTTCTTCCCTTTCTTCTGCAAGGGATCCGGCCGTACTAGCGGTACAGATTCCTCTACGTCGGATTCCACAACTTCATCACGAAGTGTGGGCAGATTCGAGACAACAGAAGGCAACAGTGGGACTTGTTGCAGCAGGTCTGCTGATTTTGGCTCTCCATCGTCCTCAGCGGTTGCCTCTCTCTCCTTAGTGGCGGCATTCTCCTCTTGCACCCCCACATTTCCCTTTGTAGCTGCCAAGTTCAACTCGTCAACATGGGTTCCTTGGATCACAACAGTGGGTGATGCCTCGGTGGGAAGGCTAATTGCTGCGTCTACGATGGGGTCGGCGCTTGCGTCTTCGGGAGGCTTCTCCACCTCCGTTGCAGCATCTGCGGCTGCGGCCACTTCTGCACCCTCCGCAATGTCGAAGGCATATGCGGATCCATTGTTGAGACTCCCCGGGACCATGACTTCAGTTGTGGCGGGTGTCGGTTTAGCCGGCGGGCTTTTCCGTCCCTCCACTTTCCAATGCAAAGGAATTGCCGCACCGTGCGTGGATGGCGGGTCCTTGACGGATATTTCAGAGTCAGAAGAAAGCGTCACTTGCGCATGAGTGGCCGTGACGGTTGTAGGATTCAACGCTTTAGGCAGTGCACATGCGCAGGTTGCTGAGGCACCTTTCTGTAGCATTGAGGCAGCTCCGGCAGGTACACCATCTGTAATGTTCTGAAGCACCTCTGCAGCGTGAAACCCTTGCTAACCACGGGATGATTGATGCTCTAGCGCGGAGTGAGTTAGGGACGGGCTGCCGTCATCCCCCTGTTTGGACTTCCACATGAACTCTTGGAACATGGACCTCATTTCTTCTGTGGTTGCCATGATTTGCTCGAACTTCCCGTGCACATCCTTCTTCAATGCATCAATTTGACATTGCAGACTAGACTCCTGCGCAACCCCACCCTCAATATCAAAATACACGGACCCCTAACAACATTGTCTCCGAATCACCAAGTGGAAGTGCCCTCGTAGTCGCGACAGAGTCACCAGTCACCATGCGATGACTCGTACGCGACTGCACAGCGACTTCTAAGAGACTGAATTATTACTTCACGGTGACTGAGACGCGACTTCATAGCGACTTTGGGATTAGTTCCCGGTGACTGTGACGCGACTTCACAACAACTTCTAAGCCACTGCGGGAATATTGCCCGGCAGTGCACCACTTGAATGGTTAAGGTCTACAAAGCATTGTGCATGGGACTGACTTACACATTCCTCATAGCGTGTATTCCTCTTGTTGTAGTTCACATTGACTAAATGCACCTAATATGTCTCAAGCTAACCAGAGTAAAGCAACTCACTCAGACTAAAAAAACAGTGCATGGGGCAGATTTACACATAATACAGACACAGACATAACTCATACATAAATCAGACGTACCTTAAACAGAAGGAAGAATCACACTCAAACTCACCCTCAGACTCATCCTCACATAACTCAGACTCGAACTACAATAATTTAGATTCACACATGGGGAGGACTCACATTTAATTGAGATTCATATATAACTCAAAGATAACTCGCTGGCATACCGATCATGCGCTTTAGGCAATGCATGTTCAGATTCAAGAAATGCACCTACAAAGTCCTCGCAATTTAACCTTCGTAAAATAATGCGACTGCGGGATTACTTCCCGGTGACTGAGACGTGACTCCACAGCAACTTCTCTGTGACAAACAATTACTAGCCGGCAGTAATCTACTGAAATGGTTAAGGGCCAACTTTACTTACAACATCTGTACCCACTCGCGGTTGAGATTGGCTAAATGCACCTATTTGGTCCGTAGAAACAAGAGGAAAACAACTCACTTGTACTCACATAGGGATAACTGGGATTCACATAACTCAGACTCAAAGATAATGAGGACTCATGCATAGCGTAGACTCTCACATAACTAAGATTAGAACTATAGAAACGTCCCACTCAGAAGGCATATGGGTGGCCCAGCACATGACTAACATACCACTTTGTGGGTTAGGCTCCCCACGCCGCTGCTCCGCACAACATCTGCAATGTCGGTAATCCCTGGGCTGGTGGACCGTCTTTCTCTCTGCACACAAGCACAGAAGGGAACCTCACATTGCAATTATGAGAAAGACAACCAAGACGTCAATAATTCACTACTAAAAATACAAGAACTTGCAAGAACTTACAAAAACTTGCAAAAAAGGGTAAGCAAATATTCTCTTCATAAGGAAGCTCACCAGTGAGGCTTCCACTCCCGCTTTGCCTTTCCTGCCTACTGCACTGAGGCCCTTCACACTTTGACGTGCCACGGCCATCTGGGCGGACTTCTCTTTTTGGGAAGCCGTATTCCAATATTGAATTAGGCGTTCCCATTGGTCGGGATCGATGTGCA
Organism: Rhytidiadelphus loreus; assembly: GCA_947034895.1. NCBI lineage: Eukaryota > Viridiplantae > Streptophyta > Bryopsida > Hypnales > Hylocomiaceae > Rhytidiadelphus > Rhytidiadelphus loreus. Next base: position 34,234,498 of record OX344764.1, read on the forward strand.
CCGGGGGTTTGGAGTTCTCCCGATCTGTGGAGGACAGCCACTTACTTTTCAACCGAGACCTCTCTGATTTCATAAACTTCGTCACTGTCGTTCGGAAGGCAGCCATGCTCAAAGGGGACCCAACGTACTCGAACTCGTTGTCCAAAAGCTCCCGCAGCTTCTGGAGAGTGTGAGGCTTATGCTTCGACCAATCCACTATGCTCATGTCTATGACTTTTGGAACAAAATTCCGCACCGCTAGGTCCCACGCATTCTTCCCCGAGCAGCCAGGATCCACCTCGCCCCCCTCAAGCACTTCCACGAAGTTGGGTTTAGGGGGACCCGTCAAGGTCTCTTCTCTTCCAAACTCATAAGCTGTACGCTTCTTCCGCCGACTTGTGTGCTCAAATGTCCGCTCCACTTCATCGCATCCAGTCTGGTAAGAGTGTTGTCCTAGCGCATTCCGCAGAGGTTGGCGGGGGGGGTGGCGGCTTTGGCAGCCACTTTCCCGGCTGCCATTGCCATCCTGAATCCTCAGGCTCGTCAGGTGGTGGGGGTGGCTGCGAAGACGGCCTACGTGCAAGGAACTTCCTCGGTGACTTCAAGATAGGGGTAGGTTTTGGGCGCTTTGTCCTTCTGTCCACCAACGGCTCTGGTTCCTCCATGTCATTGTCACTGGAGTCGAACAATGCATCCTCTGCAGCAGCGCACCAAACAGAAAGAGCGGTGAGCAAGACAAAGGCATCCATTTGGTTTAGAGGGGAGACGGAGTGGTTCCCAAATTGACCCATACATCCATATTGCGCAAAACAAAGAAAACCCGTACTTGGGGTTGATCAAAGGATGAGGGCGCAAAAAATTGGGTATGCTGGGCAAGTCTGGTTCTGGGACTCCCACTGCGGGTAAGGCGAATCGGGTCACGCTTCTTCCTCCTGAACCCGACACACCAATGCAGCCCTGACCCTAGCAACCTTGAAAGAAAGCGGGAGACAATTTTTACCTGCCGCACCGTCCTCCAATTTCGAAAGCCGCTCTACATGTGTACAAGCTATAGCTAAGTGCATCATACCTCTTGCAATGGCCTCTTCATTGGACTCCGTCGCCTCTGAGGAAGAATTGCGGTCGCTGCTCATTTTGGACTTGTCACCTGCTGCTCCACAACTGCCGTGAGTGCGCTTCTCCCTTTTGCTCCGTCCTCGGAGGCCCCGTTGCCTGCTACTCCTACGCACAACCTTCTCACCTTTCTCTCGGCGATTTGGCCCCTCACACTCGCGCTTCTTGCCGGAGTCCTGATCGCTGTGCGATGCAGGTGGTTTAGGGTTCAGTAGGTTTAAGAATACAATGGCCTTATTGAAGGAGCCGCACAAGCGCAAAGAAAATCAAAACAACCCAACTGCAGGGAGAAGACGAAATCATGAAAAAAAAATAAAACCGCTCGGGTTACGCCTGCCTCCTCAAGCGAGACTACGAGAGAGACACACTTGAATTGCCCCGCCGCCACCGGTTCCACGTGGCCGCCTTGTTGAGGAATGGGGTTTAAGGCAATTCTTCACTGATTGCACTCCGACGCTACTTCCCCACGACTTCTTCGTCACTCACATGAAGTGATACAAAAGATAGACATTGGATGTCGTGACTTCTGCACAACTCCAACACGACTGCACAGTGTCCAAGGCATATGGGCGGCGCGTTTTTCAAAGCTCATAAACCGTGAACCCTATCGCGGCGGCTGCTTGCAGAGATTAACGGGTTGCACCATGGCTGTGCATAGAAACACACGCGCAAGCCAAGCAAGAGAGACGGCCAACTCTGCGGGCAGGGATGTGCGGCAGCGGTTGGGGAGCACAAAATATTCTATTCAGGCGGAGCATGCGGCGTGGAGGACACAACGACATCGACCAACTTCAGTGCACCCACAAATGCAGGGACAATTGAATTACAAAGTAAGGTAAGGAGGAAACTCACGGTGCAAGTTGCGAGTTGAAAAGAGGCCCGAATTTTGCGTGAACTTCTGCCACATGCTTGTCCCGTGCCAGTTCATATTCTCCCTTCTGCGGTGGCGGAGACTCCATGCCGTGCCCTGAGCTTCGAGATGCTTGTCACCTGACCAGAATTTGTTGCCTGCTTCCTTGTGCGTAGGTAAACCAACGTTGTTGATCGGAGCAAAATAGCGTGCAAGACAGGTGCGGAGCTGCACGGAGGAAGAAGGTCGTTGCCGGCATGTATAGTTTCAAAATCCAAAGCCTCATCTTCCCTTCTGTTCAGACTGCCACAAAAAGTGTGATTTGTTCCTCCTCAAGCAGGTGTGCATTCTTGATCACGACGAGGGAAAAGAGGAAGTGGGTTTGATTACGGGACAGATCTAGCGGCTGACATTTAATTACGAGGTTATGCAATAACTCATGACTTGTCCACGACTGAAGGAAGTATTTATACGAGCTAGATTTGCTCCTGATTTTGTTATGATCGCAAAGTGATAGCATGACTCCTAACTCATGAAGCATTGAAGCCTATATACGGTTCAGGGGGGACACCCTATATACGTCAATTCACAGGATGCCTGTGTGCTGACTTCAGAGACTTAGTGAGGACCCCACGGCCGGACATTAGACTACAGGCCCCATCCTCCCGAGTCCCGACGACTTGAGATAGTCACGGGTAAGTCGCAGGCTTTGTCTACGGTGACTTCCTCGATACTTCATGGTGACTTCTCAAAGCTTCTTCGCGACTCGATGGTGACTTCCTCGCGACTTGATGGTGACTTGATGGTGACTTCTGAGGATTTTGAAGATGATGGACGCTTGCAGGTGACGGTCGAAGCTGCGACCGCCCCACCCTCTGTTGCAGGGTGTGAAGACGCTGGACAGAACTCGACATCCTTAAACCGTATCGTCCACACACCCTCCCACATGAAACCACCTCCAAAAGTTCAGTCACTAAGTCTTCACGCAGTGTGTGCACAACCAAACGGCCACCCTAAATCCCCAAGTGAGCTTGAAGTTAGCATGCGCCCCTTGGAAGTTAGTTACCAACATGTCTTTGAGAAGTTAGAATTGGCAACTCCTGCTAGACTAGGTGCACTACCGGAGGCAGTCATGTCATTGGTATTACCCACAAGTCTTGGCTCCCTAGGTCGGGTCCCCCAAAAGTGTGTTTGAGGGATACTATGTCTTTCGCCATATCTAAAAATTGTACCATGATAGGACACAATTTGTTGGCGGACACTTCTGTGCCAGAAGGCGGGCTGGAGGAATCTATTAGCACCACTGCAACGTTTGCAGCTCCGTGCTAGGAGGAGGATCTCTCTATGGCTGCTTTGTTTCAAAAGCGCATATTAAATAAAAAAAGGACGGTACTACTGTCTATGTTTTGTTTCATGTTCACTCTACTAGTCTACTACCCCTACAATATCGTGCCTAAAGCGCGTGTGCTGTCCCTCATCCAGACCCGGCACATGTACGTGTAGTATGGAAGTTAGCTACTTAGGATGCACTTGAGACCCGAGCATGCGCCCACTGCCTCCCCTCCCCTTTGAATTTGGTTGACAACGCCACGACTTGCCGGGGACCCATCCCCAGTCATGACCGATTCATTTTGAAGTCACTCAGAAGTCACGTAAGAGTTCCGCGTAGGGCTGTCACTACAATCGCACTTCAAACTTGTTGCCTATGCCATGGCATACTTATTTGTGAGGTGGTTTTCTTATCTGTGCCCATGCGTTCAATTCAGGGTAGCTATTGGATTTGGAGTTCCTTATGGAGGATCCAATTATGCCAGCAATACTTCCATGCAGTGATAGGCAACGGCAGCGGCTACGGGATGACAGGATGTGGAGTAGAGAGCTTCGTCGGGCTTCCGAGTACCACTTGAAGAGGTTGGCTTGCCCATGCAACAAATGCCGTGGAGGAAGGAAGTTACTTATTCGTAACGTGAAAGAGCACCTCCTCCGAAATGGTAGACATCCAAGTTGTCGAATTTGGAGAGGTCCAGGTGACAAGGACTCTTCGGACGAAGAATGGGAGTGCGAATTTTGGGGACCAACGGCGGCAGAAGCGGTTGGGATTGATGCAAATGTGGACACCGCAGGCATGATTGAACAAGCTTTGGAGCATGAGGATGTAATCGCAGATGCCGCCGACCAAGTGCGTCGTGAGGTGACCGATGCCTTTGCCATTGCGGACTTCGTCCATGCAGATTGTTTGGGAGTGGATGTGGAGGACACAGCGGAGGCAGAGGAGTGCAGGGACGACACCAACCCGCCTACAATGGGTGTACCCATCGATGGAGCTGAGGCCAACGAAGACACAGATGGCCAAGCACTGGAGGATTCCATGCAGCATTTATACTTCGGCGCCCGATCCAGCAAGATTGGAGCCACAGTGTTGCTCATGAATCTCTGTACGGTTCATGGAGTGAGCAACAACTGTGCAAATGAGTTGTTCAGTCTCTTGCACCTACACCTTCTTCCGCAGAACAACACATTGCCGAGAACATACCATGCAGCAAAGACCTTGACAGCAAAATTGGGGCTCACTTACAACACCATCCACGCTTGCGAGAAAGGGTGCGTGCTGTTTCGCGGTGAGCATGCGGAAGCCGTACGTTGCCCTAAGTGTGGAGGATGTCGATACAAAGACGAAGAGCGACGGGCTCTACCGCTCAAAGTATTGCGTCATTTCCCCATCATTCCCCGGCTGAAACGGATGTTTAGGAGTCCTAACATCTCCAAGTTAATGGTGTGGCATGTAGAGAACCACAGTGATCGTGTGGGCGGGGACGGCCTTGTCCGGCATCCATGTGATTCGAAGGCGTGGCGTCACTTCCACGAGAATGTTGACCCCACCTTCCAAAATGATCCCCGAAACACTCACTTTGCGTTGGCAGCAGATGGAGTGAATCCGTTCAAGCAAAATAGGTCGTCTTGGTCCACTTGGCCAGTTGTGCTGTTGAATTACAATATCCCTCCGTGGTTGACTACAAAGAAGTTTTTCCTCCTTTTGGCCTTGTTGATTCCAGGTAAAGAGTCCGTGACATTGGAAACCTTCAATGTGTACCTCGCGCCCCTCGTGGACGAGTTGCTGGAGTTATGGGAAGGTGTTCCTGCGTACGATGTGACGAAGGATGTAGGATCCAGATCATTTCAGCTACGGGCCATGCTGTTGTGGACTATCCATGACTTTCTAGGCTACGGCACAGTTGGAGGGTTTTCACATCAAGGTTACGCGGCATGTCCTTGGTGTGGTGTGGACCTCGGCGCCGAGCACTCCGTGGAGTTGGGCAAACAAACGTATGTCGGGACCAGGCGATGGTTGCCCGAAGATCATCCATACAGATCAGCTGCAATGAAGGACCACTTTGACGGTGAAATGGAAACTAGGCCTAAACCACGTGAAGTCACAGTGGAGGAACAAATAGAGCACGCCAGGAACTGCGAGGCGTGGAGAGCAGCGGGACATAGAGATGGTACAACCGGGGACCCTTCAAAGGTGCACGGCGTGAAGCGACTGAGCGATCTTCACAGATTGCCCTATTGGCAGGTGAGTGCAACTGCTCTTTGAACTCCTTCAGGCATGAAGGCGACTTATAGGTGACTTATAGGCAACTTATAGGTGACTTATAGGAAACTTATAGGTGATTTTCAATCTACTGTTCCAGTGTCCTGGTAGTCACATCAGAGTAGTACGGAAGTGTCAGCTTATTCTCGCAGTGACTTGTGAGTGACTTTTGCCAGTGCTAGCGGGGGCTCCATTTTCCGGATTCGGTCTTGTATGTGGAATAAGTGCCTCATGTTGTTTGAACTTGTAAATAATGAAGTGTTGTTACTGACCCACTACACGCTTTTTACCTCTGCAGAAGCTTCTGATTCGGTACACCTTGGACGTCATGCACTGTGAGATGAATCTGTCCAAGAACTTTTTGAAAACAATAACAGGGAAGAAGGATACTGTGAAAGTGAGAAGAGATTTGCAGAGGCGGAATTTGCGCAGACATCTTTGGCTGACCCCAAATCCCCATAACCCAGGAAAGATGCTAAAGCCTCGAGCTCCGTATGTTATGCTAGATTACGAATTTGAGAAGTTTGCAAGGTGTCTGGAGGCCTTGAAGGCACCATCCGGCTATTCCTCAGACCTGGGCAAGTGCATTCGGAAAAAGAACTTTGGCGGTCTAAAGTCGCACGATTACCATGTGTTGATGCAACAGGTGCTGCCATTGGCACTTCGAGGGCTGATGCAGCCTGGGCCACGATTGGCTGTCATGAGAATGTGCAAGGTGTTTCGACGCTTGTGCACAAAGGTTTACAACCCAGCGGACTTTGCATCATTGGAGTTTGATGTTGCGGAAAGCATGGCATTGCTGGAGATAGAATTTCCGCCTTCTTTTTTTGACATAATGACCCACCTCCCCTATCATCTAGCGAAGGAACTTGACCTTTGTGGACCTGTAAGCGCCCGTTGGATGTATCCGGTAGAACGTTACATGAAGGTCTTGAAAAACCACGTGAGGAACATGGCCCGACCCGAAGCGTGTATGGCGGAGGGGTACTTGAAAGAAGAGTGCCTCGGCTTCATCACGGAGTACTTGCAGCGGTTTGAGCCCACACAGAGACGTGTTTGGGACGAAGATGAAGAATATGGTGACGCCGAGGAGGTGCTACAAGGGGCCGGAAGGCCATATGTGATGAGCCCCGAGCTTCGAGATGTCGCTCACCAGTATGTGCTGACAAACGTGTCCCTTATGGAGGATCTGAACGCGTAAGTCCTTGATGCATCCTAAAACCGCCGGCTAGGTCCCCCAAATTTCGCAACAGTTGTTATCGCCCCCTTCGTACATTTGTGCGGCTCTGGGGCAGTGGGTGTTGGTTCCCCATTGTTGGTGACAAGTTGTGTCAGAGTCGTAGGAAAGTGACTTCCCAGTCACTTGTCAATCACTTACCAGTCGTACACCACTAACTTTCCAACTTCCACGTAACTAGGTGTAGTAAAATTTTAGTCACTCTAGTCTTGGAGCCCTCGAAATGTTCCTCAAGTGTTTTATTGTTCTCGACTTTTTTCTGTACCTCCTTACCATCTGCAGACGGGCCATTGAGCGTGTTTGGTATGTTTCTGCAGGAAATGGCAAACCGAGGTTGAGCAAGATCCGTCTACTACAGCATTGGCAGAGTGGATTATGAATACCGTGGGTGAGTCTCAGTTGAATCTCCGGAACCCAGACGACATGGATCGCCTCTTGTTAAGCAAGAAGCCATCCCAAAAGGCCACTCGATATACACGGATCTTGGCATTTGGTAACCGGTTCCGGGTAGATGACGACACCTCTGCTCGAATGGTGAGCTACAACAGTGGCATCGCATCGGTGTTTTCACTGCCCGCAGAAAGTGATTCGGATGCATCAGTTCCATATGTAGGTGTTCTCCAAGACATATTCCTCTTGGATTACGGAGCACTGCAAACGCCTGTCATCCTACTGCGATGTGAGTGGGTGAAGCCCTTCGACAATCGTGGGAATCCAACATACATCCGAGATGACGACGGCTTCTTGGTTGTCAACTTCCGCCACAAACTCCCTCGCTTGTCGGAGCCCTTCATCTTTCCTAGCCAGGCGACGCAGGTTTTTTTCTCAGATGTTGTCGATAGACCAGGTTGGAAAGTTGTCTTACGCAAAGAAGCAAGAGCAAAGCGGGAAGTGGTTGACACCGCAGACGCCTTCATTAGCACCACAGTGGACAGCGTGGGATTAGTAGCACCCAGGCAACTTCCTCGACCAGTGCAAAGTGTGAACTTAGTGGGCGCTATAGAGTTGTCTGTAGAAGACAACTTATTAGCACAAGGAGCATACTAGTGTCATAGTTCCATAGACAACTAGTACATAGTGTCGCTTAGTCATTACTGAGTGACAATGGAGTCGCGTACAGTCGTATAGCAGTCACGTATTATGTATGACTCCGAGCCTACTCTATGGGCCCATTTTGAACTTGGTGAATTATATTTCACAATCTCCTTTAAGCCTTGGCATTGGCTTCCGCCTCCCTTCATTGTGACCCTTGAAATGTCCACTATGTACTTGCTCCAGCACAATTCTGAGGCGCAGCCGCTTTACAGTAATTACCTGCATGCAGTATCTCAGTGAGTGAATGATCTCTCTTCGCCCCTCATAGAACTCTACATTTTGTAGGTGCAGCTCCCATGAGATCTCTAATCCTTTCTTTGTGGCCCCTCTCTTTGGTAGAATCCTACATTGCGTGCCAATCGCGATGAAGTCACAGTACAGTGTCCGTCAAGTCACGGAAAAGTCGCTCACAAGTCATCGAAAGTGACTCCCTGTGACTATTGCATAGTCGTCCCCGACTGTGCCAATCCACCTGCTGACTGTCGTGCCACATCAGCACGTTTTCATCGCTCCCTACAACAGTCGCGGATGAAACGTTACCCCTTCGCTGCAGTTCATGTCGTAGTCACGAGCGCGACTGCTCCACAACTCAGTCCTTGTGCATAAAATGAGACGGTGCAATTAGGGAGGTGCTAGTCGCGCGGCAGTCGCATTTTTCCTGCAGTCACATATTGCAGTCACATATTTGGCAGTTTTCTTGTAGTGAATGATTCAAAGCTTTTTACATATAACAAATCTACGAAATCAAGTTTGAATTTTTATTTCTTTAAAAAGTGATTTATTTAAGTTGCTCTAGGAGCAACGAAAATTACGCATCATACAATAATTTTTTAACCATGTAATCAAAAGTTATGAAAGTTACTGCATCTTGAAGCTACTCCTTGCGCACATGTTCAAAAATTTCAATGAAAATAAATGAAAATTTCATTTGTAGTGAGCTACCTCAAATCACTATATTGCCAAAAAACACAATTTGGTCCTTTTGGGGTTAATAAATTGGGGGTGGTTTAGATATTAAACATTTGCCAAATGCAAATGTGCCAAAAATTTGAACATAACCACCTAGATATCATGTGACAAGTGGAAATTTTGTATTTGATTAGGAGGTAAAATTAGTATTTGGCAACCATCATTTGTTGTCCACCTATCCACCTCCAATTATAAATCTACACCACCCATCTATCCGCGAAAAGTCATTTCTACTCCGCTTGTTTGCCAAAATCCATTAAGGCCATATTCATTAAAATGAGACAAAATGCACATATTGAGACATCCATACCCACTATTGTAGATCTCCATTTCAAAAATAGTTGTTGAAAGCAAAGATAAATAGAGGCCAACCTATCACAATGATTGAAATTATAGAAGTTGGTGTTGCAAAAGGCTTTGAACAATCAATGACAAATAAATCAAGAGATTACAAGATGAAAAATAGGTTTCTATATGAGAGGCCAAAAAGTATGTGACATTTTGAAAAGTGGGGCAATTTATATTGAAAAAAATCAATTTACTTATAAACTCATGTACATAAAGAATTTAAGCACTTGTTCATGATTTCACTAAAGATCAATGAATTCTTGAAAATTCTAATAGTAGTATTAGTGTACAAACAGAGAGTCTTAGTGCACATGATCTACTTTGCTAAATATTGTTTCGAATATTTGAATAAGAGTAGAAAAAAGTAACAAAGAATGTCACTTTATAAACATGAATCACTTGGCTAACCATTGTTTTTGGTTGTAGAATTGTTCTTTGTTGCTTCTAACGATATCCTCACATTGAGAAGGTTGGGTGGTCCACTTCCATAATCAACTACATCATACATCTCCTACCATAGTGATCCACTTTCCTTTCCATTTGTGCTTGTATAGGCTTGAATCTCAGAGTTTGAAAGAGATCTAGATTCTTGAGGACTTGACCTTGGATGTCATCTATGGACAATATTTATGTATAGGTACTCAATTCTATTTGACTGTGAGCTAGTTGACCATTGATAGTCTTGAACAACTACATATGATGGGAAATAGAAGCAATGGAAAGTAAAGATCCGCCTCTTATAAACTACAAAAGAAGAGACCAATTATCCTAGAGGCAAGGAAATTGATCTATGCTAGATGAACCCAATTCACTACAAGAAATTGGGCTATTTTGTGACTGCGGAAGAATGACCGCATGTCCGATGTGACTAAACAATGACTGCAACTCCCTAATTGCACCGGATTTTCTGGCTCCATATCTGCCGAGTCATTCGGGAGTCACGAACGTGACTGTGGGATGAGCGGTTTCAAAATGCCAAGGTTTCATCCTCTGAAGTCTGTCCAAAACTCCGCCAAGCATCCAACGGAAAGTCTACAGTCGTGCCAGAGTAACAGGGAGTCATACATTGTCACTGCAAGTCACTTGTTTGTGACTACATAGTCACTTCCTAATGACTTCAACATGATTGACAACTTACGTGGGCATTTCCTTAAAGACGGGGTGCTTTATTTCTTTTAATGTACTTTTCTTTTACTGTAGTATGAGTTTCTTCTTCCATTTAAAACAAAAATTGTAGAAGTATTTTTGGAAATTCACAAATTCTTCTTTTAGTATTTGTTTTTTGACTTGGACTTCTATGTTTAAGTCTTATGTTACTTTTTATTCTTCCTTGAATTTGCATTGAGCACAAAATTTTACTTCATCTTTAGTTTAATTAGGTCTTTTAAATGACTAAAATATAGAAGAAGAATGTACATACCTCCAAAACCTAAAAGCGTAATTCTTATCCCTATTTTTTATTCTCCGTCACTAGGTTTTTTCACTACATCTTTTCATTCATGAACCCTACTCTTTTCATTTTATATCTTTAAAATTTATTATTCTCCCTATATATTTTCTTCTTCTAAATTTTTTTTTGTTTTTCTGTGTGATTATTATTCCTACTTTTTATCTTCCTCTCAAGTCTGAAGAGTACCGCAAGTCATCTTCCTTTTATTACCCCTGCCTTCTTTTCTCTTATTTTTTCCCATGCATGGATTAATTTTTTTCACAATCCCTATTTTTGGTTCCTCTTCTCTATTTTTTTTATTACCCATAATCTTCTTTGTGGTATTATCCCTAATTTTTTGGAGTCCATATCATTTTCATTAACTCTTTTCTTTATCTAGTCTGGCAATGTGCTGAAAAATCTGTTTTTTCCACTTTAAATGCAAATATCTTGCAATCTATGCGGTCAAAAATTCTGAAATTTTTTCCACACTTTTTTATACTAGTTGGATGTAAGATCCTATGGTTAGATGTCAAAAAGAACATTTTAAATTCTTTTTTACTCTTTGCTACAGAAATAGCAGTTTTTAGTGTTTCTTTGGTAGAAAAAAGGCCTCGTTCTTGTAGGGGTTAAAATGATGCACTCTTGGAGACTTATTTTTATTTTTATTTTTTTTACTATTTACTAATGTTTTTTTCATAACAAACTAAAAAAATAAAGTTAGATTGACAATGCAAAGGCCAAAAACTAAAATTTAGATGATATTTAGCACCTCTAAGAGATAGAAAAACAGTTTTTAATTCTAATTTTTATAGAACTAGGTTGATAACTTTTACAATGTCTATGTTTCATCCATTGGTTTTTGTTCACAACATTGTTAAACTTCCAATTTGGACTTAATCAATTCCATTGTGAAGGCCATAGTTAAAAGTGAGTAAACTGTGTGACTGTATTTTGACTAAGATTTACTCTAAGGTGACTACATAATGACTTCCATGTCGCTACTCTACTATTTTAATTGAGATTTACTCTAACACAACTACGTAATGACTTCCGCGTCACTAATCTACTATTGCATCAACATTTTACAAATCCCATATGGTTTGTTTTGCTTCCTACCACCCCACTTGTATAAAAGGCTTGTTATTTGAATTCTTTGTATTCACACACTAAGTGGCTTGAAAAGCCATTTGACACATATGCAAAATATAGTGTATTGTGTATCATGTATTTGTATATGGTGTATGATGTATGAATCATGTATTTGTGTATGATGTATGAATCATATATTTGTGTATGATGTATGAATCATGTATTTGTGTATGATGTATGAATCATGTGTTTGCATATGGTGTATGATGTATGAATGTATTTGTATATGGTGTATGGTGTCCTATATATGGTGTACTCATTTTGCACATTTCACCACAACTTGAAAATAATCTTTTAGATTTTAGAAAATGATATTCACATTTTCTAGATTTCAGAATATAATCCTAGATTTCAGAAAATAATATTCACATTTCCTAGATTTCAGAAAATAATATTCATATTTCTTAGATTTTAGAATACAATCCTAGATTTCAGAAGAAAAATATTCACATTTCCTAGATTTCAAAAAATAATCCTAGATTTCAAAAAAATAATCATAGAGTTCAAAAAATAATATTCAAATTTCCTAGATTTCAAAATATAATCCTAGATTTCAGAAGAAAAATATTTACATTTTTTAGATTTCAGAAAATAATCCTAGATGTCAAAAAATAATATTCAAATTTCCTAGATTTTTAAATATAATCCTAGATTTCAGAAAAAGATTAAAAAAGGGGTCATTTGTGACTACAGGATGACTTCAGAATGACTAGCTACGTGGCAACATGGGAGTCATTTCCTTAGACTTCTTTTTTTTTTACCACTTTGGAAGTCCCTAAACCCTTCATCCATTTCTACATCCACTTTTTCGTTCGTTGGTAATAATAAAAGTAGAAGTCATTTATAAATGACTTGTCCACTATGACTTCAAGGGCCTCTAGTCATTTTTCAGTCAAATGTGTCCGGAATGACTGCCAGGAAGTCATTCTTTGAAGTCATTTTTGTGCCTAGTTTTTTGTAGTGATTGGGCCCTCTTTTTATGATTCCCCAATGTGAAAGCTAGTTTAAGGTCATTGATGTGGATACGAAGATGGGCATGTGCAATTGGTGATAGAACTTTACTATCGAGGTGAAGGTCTATAACATCTACATAAAGTATCATGTGTGGTCTAGGTACATGGAGTTGGTGAATACAAACGTATTTAACTTGGTACAGGGACTACAAGTCTCAATAAGGATGTAGAACAAAGAAGGGGCTTGACCATACCTTCATTGGAAAGGTTGTCAACGATGCCTTCATTCACATTCCCTTCTTAGATAGTTGATGGCAACTAATGCAATGTCAATGGCGAAGCGCATCACGTAGGACTTTGAATACATAGACGGAAAGCAACTCTCTCATATTGATTCAGACATCCTTAATAGTAATGCATTAAATTCAAAATTTAGGCTCCTTGTTAGTCATTGCTCCAAGGGAAGGAAATTCCCAAACTTGAGGTAAGAATAAAGTATAGAAGTAACCTACACATTATCCTAAATTCAAAGACAAATAGGTGAACAAGAAGTCTCAACAATAGAAGAGGAAGTTGTAATTCTCCAAAAGACAAGTTGAGAATTAAAATCTAGAATCAGAAAAAATTACAATACAAATGATGAAATATACAAAATTATTTGTATAGAATATAACTTTAAAAGACCTATAATGTTTCAAAATCTACTAGTGTTGCTAAAATATATACTTCAAAAAAATTGCAGAAATAGAGGTATATGAAACTTTAATACATCTAATCATTCAACTAAAAAATCTAGCTATCAAGAAAATGATTGCTTATGTTGTAGGTGTAAGTTGTAATCACAACTTGCTAACCTTTTCTTAAGTATTCTTATGGGTGCTAAGAGCTTCTTTTAATGTCATCCCTATCCTTGCATATTTTCAAGATCAAGCCATCACACTTCCAAGATGCATAATAAACCCCATTCACATACTAAAATTGCTTGATGGGTTTTTTTGGAAAAAAATTGATTTTCAAAGTAGCTCTTACAGCTTGGAAACATTGACATCGAGCCTTCTTTACTTTTTAAACCAAAATAAGAGGTCAACAACTCTTGTTCCTCCCTCCATAATTTAGAGAATCTTCTTAAGAAAGCTTTTGTTTTGATTTGGTCTTCACAAAGAGAGCACATACATATAGACCATCCAAATTTTTCATGATTGTGCCCAAGGGTTTTGAGGGAAGCTAAGAGAAATGAAGGGACATGGCTCACATGTGGCTATGACTTACTTGCTTAAGTTAAATGGGAATGTAGCACCCACTCTTTTAGCAAAGCGTGCATCTGACTTTCTATGATCCCATCCTAGTAGCACTCCTTGAGTGACCCTTATTTTTCATTTAAAAAAAATACTACTCCCTCCAACCCAAAATGATCTTTCAGTTGGGCAAAGTGTTTGGGATTTCTTGCTGAAACTAATGTTATTTCAACCCGTTTCAAGATGTGCACTCTTATTGTCCTGAAATTTTGAGTTTCAAAAGCCCTTTTCAAAGTGTAGTATTAAGCATATTGCAATAAAATTATAGGAAAAGCACGAGGGAGTAAATAATTACCCCGTGGGCTTGAACCAAGCTGCGTAGCAAAGCGAACCATTTTTGGTCTCTGCAAATATTTGTTGCTAAACCAAAGTCCGAATACAAATATAAGCTTAACTATTCACAGCTCTGATTCCTCATGTCTTTTTCAATATTTTCGTAAGTACTGCTTCGTCTACAGCCTGAGCGCAGCTTTTGAAATAAATTGAGCCAAAGGTTTGAACATGAGATTCACACTGCTCTGTGAAATAATGTTCCATTGGCCAACTCTTGACAGCTGCAAATTAATTTCAAGCCCTTGAAATTTGTTCGTTTCAGTTGACAGAGGCTCTTGAAGTCCAGATTTGTTGAGATTGATCAATGCAAACTCAGTGCTGAAGCTTGAAACCCCTCAAAAGAAAAGATATGCTCCATACGCACATACCGCTGAAGAAATTAGTGGAACGTGGACTAACATAATCGACTTGGGCTGTGAGAGTGTTCCGGTTATGGTGCAGATGATTCCATGCCATCTCTAGTGGCCTGATGCGGAAGCTTGGAAAGTCAGAAACCTCTTTCTCAATACTTGGATCCATGCAACTCCTCGGGAACTGCAAGCCCGTTCAAATCGATTTCTACACCCTACCACGATCGTAGTCTATGTATGAGCACTAACGTCAATATCTCGTTAAGTTAACCTGGCGGTATTCCGACACTTTGACACCTTTCAGAACGTGGGCTCTGAAACAAAAATCCATACCAGTCCTAAATTTTAGACCTTTATGTGAACATATGTCGAAAATTTTGAGGCTGGAATTGCAACAGATTTGCCGTTCACTAGGAAACATAAAGGCTCGATGTCGATAAACTTGCGGTGGGTTAACGTAAGTTGAGTATACTGTCTGCTTTCATGGTCACATTGATGGGAGCAATACTGGAAAGTTTTGCCTTGTGGCTAGTTGTTTTTGGCAACAGATAGCAAAAGTTAAGATTGAATATGCTAGAGTTACGACAATGGACCTAACTATGTGCACACTAGCAAGAGTATATAAGCACACAATAGTCAAGAGCTGTAGCAGTATATAGAGTTGTAATTTTTCGTTTCCTGTGAATGTTTATATTATTATTTCAGGCCAATCAAGCAGCTCAAACTTGCCTACAGAACTAATGCCTGAAAGCAGGCTAGGTCACGAAGGACAACCGCAGACAGTACAGTACTTCCCTAGCTCACCGTTGACATGGCCCGGTAGGTGGTCGTTCAATGCTGTAGAGCTCTTCAATCCGATAGATTTTTTGCGTTAATAGAATCTCTGGTGCGATTCGATGTACACTTTACTTCTTGTGTGATGTTAGAGACTCTCTTGAAGATATTCTGCATTTCAGAATTGATTGACCAAGCTTGATTTGCTGAAAGTACTAGTGGTAGTAGAAGACGCATTTCGGGAATTCTTCTTCATGCCTCTTCACGGGCGGCATCACCCCTCCCATGGAAGCGGTTTAAGGTTTTAAGGTTTAGGATTTAGGACTTAGGGATTAGGGTTTAAGGTACCGGTTTCAGGGGTTTTAGGGCTTAGACTGCCTGGCTACTCAACAGATCGATCTACATGCCGAGCTCGGATCGGAAGATTAGTATATCATTACAAAAGTAATAACCGAGAGTTTTTTTTCTGAAAGCACTTCAATTAAATATCGAGGCTAAATTCAAACGTCTGGACTCCTGATGGTTTATGGAGAGTTTTCCAGCGACTTCTCCAGTAAGTTGCAGTAAAATGATGGATGCATATGGCACATTCCTCCATCAAAAGTAGAAATTATTCAGAGAGATTCATCTGTGTTTGCTATGTGGGAATTCACATGTTACCAAAGGAAGTAACTCACAATTGAAGTTCTCTAATAAGGTTTCAAATTTGCACTTCAGTATGAATTTCACGTTTGAATCCTCCCTCAATCAAGTCACTTATCGAAAATGATTGAAGAAAATATCTGTCACTGCTGTTATCTTTTAACTTTCAACGCGAGTACTCATTTGTGATTTTATCACCAGCAAAAGACATGCCAACTTCTATTCACAGGAATTTTCCATCAGATGCTCTCCTAATTCACTACTAGTATTCATCCGCTACAGCAACGATTGTAGTAAAGATAGATAGCACTAAAATGCGATTCCGAAGTTGACAATCAACGTTGCTCCTAAACGTTCTCCAAAGTGGCAGAAAGACGTTGCATGTTTGCTGAAGTTTGTTCCAAAAGTTTTTTGTTTGCTGAAAACCGTCTTTCAAAGTGTTGCAGGGAGCTAAAAACGCTGCTAAACCCTCCAAATTGGCAAATTCTTACAGTGGTTGTAACGTCAAATCAAGGTCAGAATTCAAGGACAGGTCAATAGATTCACATTGTCCTACCTGATGCCTCGATGTTCACATCCAAATTGCAATCCAAGTGTCATCTAAACCAGCATGAAGGTGACACAACCATCCATGAATTAATTCTTCCAAGTTGAACAGGCGCACGACCAATTACAAAATTGCAATACATCTCCGTCCCTCACCCACATTCGTAAGTCACTAAACATGAAAAGAAATGCGAGATAAAGATCACACTGACTTCAGTGCTCCAATGTAGAAAGAATATTTTCACAATCGTGATCTCCATGAAGAACAACAGCGGCGCGCTAATTCCGCAAAACAGTCTACGCTACAATTTCTAACGTCAATCACCAGCCTTCTTGGCATTTCGACGAATCCATAAACACTCTAATTCCCGGGGGTGAAGTTAGTGGCGTAGGCCCAGGCGTTGTTAGCAACAGGGTCCGCCAAGTGGTCGCTCAGATTCTCCAAGGGACCCTTACCCGTCACAATAGCCTGCACGAAGAACCCAAACATGGAGAACATTGCCAGACGCCCATTCTTGAGCTCCTTAACCTTGAGCTCCGAGAATGTGTCGGGGTCGTCAGCCAAGCCCAAGGGGTCGAAGCTTCCTCCGGGGTAGATGGGGTCCGTTACATCACCCAAAGGTCCTCCAGCAACACGGTAACCCTCAATAGCTCCCATCAAGATCACCTGGGTAGCCCAGATGGCCAAGATGCTCTGGGCGTGCACCAGGTTGGAGTTTCCCAAGTAGTCCAAGCCTCCGTCCGCGAAGATCTGGGATCCAGCCTTGAACCACACGGCCTCGCCGAACTTGACGCCGGTCTTAGCCAGAAGCTCCGGGGTGATGCAGCCCAAAGCTCCGAGCATGGCCCAGCGGGCGTGGATCACCTCGAGCTCCCTGTTGCGAGCGAATGTCTCAGGGTCGGAGGAGAGTCCGGCGGTGTCCCAGCCGTAGTCGCCCGCGAACTCGCCGGTCAGGTACGAAGGGGTGTTCTCGGAGAAAGGGCCCAACCACTTGGGTCTGTCGGCGCCGTACCTGCACGAAACGACGCGAGCATAACCATAACTCATTAGAATGTCATCTCGGCTGGCATTGTCGATCAAATATGAACCGATTCCAATCCACAAATCGCGAGTGCGTGGGGAGGGTAGTCAGAGAACCTCAGAAAAACAGAATGGAAAAAGCCATTAGAACACATCGGCATGCCACGAGAACACATTGGGATGCCACAAGAACACATTGGAATCCCACAAGAATACATTGGAATGCCACAAGAGCACATTGGCAAGCAACAAGAACCATGTATCCCTAAACTCAGTGGAACAACATTCTTATGGCAATCCAACATTACGTGACATTGCATTGTAAGCAATTACTCCCACTTATCTAGTCCCAGCACACACTACCTGCACTGATACGAGCACATGCGAACGAAATTGAAATGAGCAAGCGACCCTCCACCATTAGCGATATACAAGCGTATTCTCGCACTGCATATTAACCCGCATTCTGTCCACTTCGAACAATGGCAACCCCTATCAAACCTCGGCCAGCTTGAGAACGAGCGAAAACGCAATACTGCAACTCACCAGATGCTGTCGGATCCCTTGCTGACGCTCTTGCGCATGGTGACGCGGGCGTCGCTGCTTCCCACCTGGCGGGCGAGCTCATTGACGGGCTTGAGCAGAGACTGCCCAGCCAAGGCCGTGGAGTGCATTGCTGTGGCAGCAGCCATAGCTACAGAATCGAGCTTGTTCGAATTGAACAAGTACTAGAAGATGAATGTTGTGAATTAGAAGCGAAACACGTCGAAGAATGTGAAGAGAATAGCCAGGGGATGCTGTTTTTATAGTCTAAGCAGGTGAGCGCTGCACCAGAGAGGATTCGATGACGCTGCACCACTCTCACAACCACTGCTTTCGAAACTGAGTCTGCATGAAAGGTGGCCACCCGGCCGCTATCATTAGCACACTGACTCCCTTCGCCATAGATTTGATATTTTCGGTGCTTGGAGCATCAATGCAATGGATCCTTTCATCTCCCATTGCGCATGCAATCAGTCAGTGGGAATTTTGTTGCATCGTTTTAAGTTAGACAAGTGGTTTGTTTACCTGGACGTGAGTGACAGCTGCAAGCTGTTTTGGCAGAGATCGGAAGGCGCTACATGCAGATACTTTTCTCGTCATGGTAATGTCGACAGCGTGATGGGTCTCAGAGGGTGTGAACTGCACTGTGAATACATATGAGAATGGCGTGGTGGATGGCTTGACTGCAGTCGCAAGGCTCGCTCACACATTAGCTTTAGCTTTTAAGGTAAAGATCCTATTTGCGGCACTTCATGGTCATTATGTATTGGTGGAGGACATTTGAAAGTTTAAAATGTATAATATTGAAACTAGTGCAAATTGGGTGACTTTTGCAAATAGGGTCTCCTACCTTAATTATGACCATGTCAAGTGATAGGGACACCAACCTTTGTCATTAGATTTTTGTTTACACACATGCATGACCAAATCACTTCTACACAAGGAGATTTAGTCTCCATTTGGGATAGCATGGTTGTTCAAGTTAGCAAGCAATAAAATAATCTTTGGAAAGATATTTTTTATAAGGCATTTTCTAAGGGTCTTTTTTGTAGCCTTGCTTGTCATTGGTCCAAATCCCTCACTATAAATTTAACCTCCCTAATACATTAGAAGATATTGAGGCCAACGGAGGGCCGTTTCAAGTTTGTTCCCTTGGCTCTTTTTTGTGGCTGCAGGGTACCAACCACTATTGTCAGGGCAATAATCACCCAATATTTAAAAATAAAAATAAAAAGTTGGTCAAAAACATGTTTTGAACCTTCTTCTTTTTTTTTAAATTTCCAAGGTGGCACATTCGCCACCACATTAGCAGAGAGTTCCTTGCGCATTCTCGCAATTCCAACACAATGCGCAATTCCAACACTGTTAGAGGGCATTGGGAACTCATAGTCTCCCAATGCCCTCAAATTTCTTCTAATGTGGTCATTAACAAATCACTCTATTATATATGAGTGGAATGATTGGCCACTGATTCATAAATGAGCATGAGCTAACTTTGTATAAAATTCTTCATAGATAGAAAAGAGACCATACAATGAGGGATATGGTGTCACGTGTCACTCTTTTGCTATTTTCATTATAAGTCATGTCACCCAAGTAAACCTATGAAGAATCACTATTCTTAATTGGCTTAGATAACAACACCTAATATAGTTTGAATAAGGTTTTGAGCATGGTTTCTATATATGAATAGGATATATTTTTTTTATTGAATTATGAAATCTTCTATTCAATCTTTTCAGTATTCAAAAATATATTTTAGATTTTCATAGAATACATTTTTGGAACTTGATATGAATAAATTATGAATTTTTAAAGGTGTTGGAAATATGTATATCCAAAATTGACCTTATGCTCTCATGTATGGAGGTTGTAAATTTTAGGCAAAAATATAGATGGAATGGTTTTGCAAACATGTGACAATTGACTACTAATTTCGACTACTTGCACAGATCATGTGAAATTTGAAATACAAAATATGTACATATTCATACAAATTCATACATATATATCCTATATTGATTGTGGTACACATAGATTCCATAGGAATACAAATATCGGATTGGAAGGGAGTTCCAAGCACAATTTATGAATTCATTTCACAAGAAGATGTGCTCAAACTTTTGGATGTAAAAGTTTAACAACCAGTAGAAAAATTACATATGTACTCCTTTTAAAATTTTCATAAAAGCTAAACAACCAATGGCTAAATGACACGTGGATCCCACTCATGTTTTCATATTTGGTTTTTTAATAAATAAGCAATATGTTCCTATGTACTATGTACCAAGAAGATGCAATTGTATCTTCTTGGAATTGACGTATTATTATAGCTTAGTATGATAGTTACCAATACTTGGGTTATTGATATCATTACTTTTGTTACCAAAAAATGCATCTGAGGTAGACAAGTCCATTACCACCCTAATTTGCATTCTAAATAAGTTGGGGTCAACTTCAAGAGAGGCATATATATTTTCAGAGGTGTGCACATGTTTCACAAATCAAACCGAAGTGGAATTATAATTTAACAATTAAAATTGTAAATTTTTGAAGTCATCTACCCTAAAATTACAAAACCGCCCATAGACTAGAGTCATAAATGTTCTTTAACTAACCCATAACCGCCTGAGTCAAGTACTAAACATTCACCATTAATGGAGTCACACATTATCCCTTATTGTAATAAAAATTCTGATTTTGCCATAGAACCCTTTGATTTTGTCATTAGAATAATGGATTTAGATGTTTTTTGGATGAAATTGGGCCAAGAATTAGGTGACGGAATTGGGCTAGACTATTAACACAATTGGGAAGCCAATGGTAATGGCCATGGTGCATTGACCCCCTCATCGTCCCATTTTACCCCTAGAAAAAACACTGTGGAATTTTTTATTTGCAATCAGATGATAAAATTTTCAAATTTTCAAATTCAGATTTGCAATCAGTGGCCCCTAATTATCTAGGATAGGTGTAGAGATTAGAAAAATTACACAAAAATTAGGCTTTTTTTCCAACAATAACCTCTGGACGGGGCAATGGGGGTCAGTTCACCCTGGCCAATGGTAATGGGCTAGTTTACTTCAGATGTAAATTGAAGGTACAACATACCTTATGTACAAATTTACAAGTGACTTCTCTCAACAAATTTTCAAAATAGCATAATTTGATGTATGATTATCAAAAAAGCCGATAATTAGAATTTGACTTTAACCCTGAAAGAACGGTCCCTATGACCTTGTGGGCAACTTTCAAAATCCTTGAATCTATACGGTTCATTTCTGACTCAATTTAAATGAATTTCTTTTTCAAAGATATATGTACCGGTAATCACATATTATAAAAATTTCAAATTTATTGGTGGGAATTTGAAATTATTATGAATTTTTGAAGAGAAAGTGAAAGAAATTCATATCTAATACCAAATAAGCTTAAAATATTATAAAAAAATCTTTATGAGTGCACATTATGCTCTAAACCAATTCTCATGCCTTTTTATAATTAGAAAATCAGTAGACTATGGTAATAGGCTCAAAGTTAAAATGGTCATAAAATATTAAAACTAACGAATTTTTTGACATTTCAAATTGGAATAAATACTAGACTTCATAACCCTCATTTCATTCCTCAAGCTTCAATTCAAAAGAGATCAATTTTAATGGCTATATAATGCAAATGAAGAGCAATTTGGTAAAAGTTACCAAAAACACTAGAACGACATCACTTATGATTCATGGATTTGACTTGACAGCTTCTACTCTAAAATATTGTGTAGTAACTCAATTAGAGACTTTCCACCAGCAAGAGTTGCACACTCTCTCAAGAAACACTCCCCCAAAATTGAATGAAACCATTTCCTTCAAGTAAGTTATGACGACTTGACCATGCATCAGACACGAAATACTGTAGTTGCTCAGGCGTTCCAGGGTTAAACGGGGGATACCTACATTGTGTACAGCTAGCACCCTTGCAAGGGACAGACAAGAATCTCGAAGTAGGAAAGCTCGAGCAACAAGAAACACAAAAGTCCATCACTCATAATACGATACCGTACAACAGGCTCCAGAGAATGCTCGAGAAACATCCACAGTTTCTCACCACACTGACAGAAATTAACGGAGAACGTGCCCCATGACTGCACTCCGAGACTCAACAATCAGCTTACGCCCACGCAGAGTCCGGAAGAAAACGACCCTATCCATTCCAGACACTTCCACCGACTACTACGATAAACGCCAGTTCGGAAAACCAAAAAGTGCCAAAACTACTCGAAGCAGGAATAGCATGCCGGCGCTTTCATGCAGGTAACATATCTTATAACCTTAAAAATGACCACATATTCTACTTCAGTGGTGCTATATTTGAAAATGTAAAGTTTAGATGTTATTTAACATCCAAATGAAAGATTTTAATTGTTCAATTATCAATCCACTAGTATATGTCTTGCCATATTTTAGTACATAATTTATATTTTAATAGTTTGATATGATATAGTATATATGATTCCTTTTAAGGGTCAATCTTCAATCACTTATACAAATTCACAATGGGCTAAAATGGTATTGTGCTAAATCTATACTACTAGCACACATCGAGTTGAAATTAACACATAGATAACACAAAAACATTTTTATTAGCCCATGGTGGATTTATACTAGTAAATGCAAAATATCAAGTGAATAAGCTCTTGGCCCCCCGTGACTACTAGCTCTAGCCAAAGAGCAAAGTGCAAAGATTTAGCTAACTGCACCTATCTAAAACTCAACCCTAAAGATTCTTGCCTAAGTTGTATTGCTTTTAATCCCTAAATGCCCAAGGCCTGTTTTGAGCCTCTTGGAATTTGCTCTAAATTGAACAAAGAGTTAACATTTTAATAAGTTGAATCAATTTTTTTTGAATTGTAACCTTACAAATTCAATTTAGACATGTTAGAGATCACATAGGAAAAGAAAACATAACAATATGATTTAAGGATTGAAAGATTATAATGTTTGATCACGAGGGTGTTAAAACTATGAAAATCTTTGAGCTCTCTTTTTGCATGTCAAATCTAAAAATTGGTTACCAAAAAAATACGAGGTTGAAGGTCCTAACAAGCATAATCCCAATCAATTTATGGCTTTTGAAAATCTATTCTACAATTTTTTTAAATGAATTTCTAGAGTGATTTTTTCTCCAAGATCCAATGTATTTGAGGCTCATTTTCAAGAGTCTTCAATGTACAGAAAGTCAAGATTGCAATGGGTACCCTTGTACTAAATCTTGGATAGAAAAATCATAATCATTCATCTTCAAAATAAGATTACTGATGCTAAAACTAGACTTCAAAAAGAACCTTTCAAAAATATAAACTACTAAAAATAGCAATTTGGTAAGGTTTTATTTAACTTCAAAGTTTCTTCAACACTACATTTTGGTGCCTCAAGCATTTAGGGATTCATCATAAGAACCCAAGGTTGTTCTTGCCAGGAGACACTTATTTTCAACACTTTGAAACTTCGTAGTTTATTTAGATGGTGTCTAAAAAATGCATAAGAAGAGAATCTCGGATATTTCAACAAGATTTAACAAAATATATTGCAATTTTATAATAGGAACAATCTTCAATTGCTTATTAGGACAACAATCTTTTGAAGGTGTCCCAGGAATGATAGTCTCCATCTCACCAACGGATGTTTTCTAACGCTGGCCTTCATTAATGACTTCTCCATCCAAAGTATAAAATTCCAATCTACGAATATGCAAGTATTATCAAGAACCTACCGCCGTATTGATATGTTAAGTATGAAGATATCGTCCATGATCGTGAAGCGGTTATTCAAAACTTCACAATCAAAACGTATCTGCGAACAAGCCTCCGGAAGAAATTAAGAAAAGCGTGAAAAACTTCTCACTCACCTAAACCACGAGCAAGCACCCACAGCAAGCAAGCAACCACAATACAGACCCTACCGGAGCAACCTGACTCTCTAACAAGACCTCTAATCAATGACAGAAAACGTAAGGAAACCTCCGCAAGTACACATTATCATATTAGGCTTTCAACAACAGCAACGACAAAAGTTACATCCCCATTCACATATGCAGCTCTTACGCAAGCTAACACATCGGACACATGCCAATGACCTGTCAAATACGACTTCGCACTACTTTCTCAGTCTCTAGGCACTCCTCAAATTTTACTACATTGGAAATGTTGAATATTAATGGAGTTGGTCAAAGTTTGAGCAAAACTTGTGCCCTTCTCAAATTGATTTCAATTTGGTATGAGAAGACGTCATTGCCCTTCACCAGACAATTCAATGACACTCTTGCATTCAAAATTCACCAAACAGGGAGAGGCCTCCGGCTACTCTCGGCTATCCGCCTCTCCCTTTCTACCCTGCTGGTCGTCTGTGGTCCCTGTCCCTCATTCTTTATCCTTTTAAATTTCTCATTTTCGATTCCCCTCATACCAGGGCATTTGTGCAGGCAGACTTGTAAATTTTACTTTGAAATGAAATTCTGTTTTAATTATGTCAAAAAAAAAAAAATTCACCAAACACTTTGACTAATTCATCGTACATTTCAATAACTGACAGACTATCCGCTTACTGCAGGTCCGTTAACATGTGTATGAAAATATCTTCTTCCAAACTGTAGAAGTGCTCTTTTCACTGCTGCAATCCCGTTAGGCTGAAGATGTTGCTCTCATTCACGGCAATCAACAGCTATTGGATAAAGTACGGATATTGTTGTGAACATGCCAGCAACCAGACTACCATGTCCATACTAGATAAGCTGGTCCCGATACAGTCAAGAAGCACCAAACTCTGACACTGGACCAGACAGCTGCTCCAGGGTCAAATTTCTACTAGCAATCGTCACGTTTGTACAAGTCACGAGAAGCCTGAAGTAGACGTCATCTTCTTCCCCAAGCAACTTTAAGAACATGTACGGACTATCATTTATCCACACATGATATGCCCTTAACTGATGCTCATGGTAAATTTTAACAATCCGCATTGTCCTTCTCAAAAAATGAACAATCGAAACTAACCGTACAAAACCATAAATTCTCTCGAAGCAGTTCTATTTGCAAAACTAAGAAAAGTACAGATAAAACATTCCTCGACTACTGGACGTAGATTGTGCGCGACGCACTCCCCCTCATGCATTGATAATTCAGGCATTCACCGCCGGGGCACGGACGTCCGAAAGCCAGGTGACAAAGCAACCTTCTCTCAAACAACCACAAAACTCCACTCTACTCTTACGAATACTCAATACGGGATATTCAATACAGAAAGACGGAAAATACAACCACACGCAAAAATTGCCAAGGTACGACCGAAGAGAAATAGAAGCCAACCCACAAAGACAGAACATATTCCACACCAACCGATTACTAAAATGCACCAAGCAAGCATATCAGACGTTCATGAACTGGGGATTGAAGAGCAATTCAACAACCTCAACTGAACCAACTGGGAACGAAAAATAACAGAACTCAAAGAAAACAAATCACGGCACACAAAATGAAAACAACAATCGAAACATTCAGATAACCCAGGTGAACACCAGTCTTGAAAAAGAGAATTGACCCATACCGCTCCAGAACAACCCTGTCCCCGACGACAATCCACACACAGACACGACGACAGACCGAAAGGCATAATTCCCGAGAAAAAACAAACAGGCCACGCCACTAACAATGTGCTAAGATCAAGAGAAGCCATGGTTCACAACAACAAAAACAACCCTATCCTTCAAAATGCTGAGATCTCGAAACTGCAGAAAAAGTAAAGACACCAATAGAAACTCGCTTCAAAAATCGATTCGATCACTCCAAAAAATCGACCAAACATCTCTAAAACAATCACAACCACGAACAAAGAAAATAAACAAAACAAACAAATAGGAGCTGACAGAAAAATCAAATCAATTCGAGTCGAACGACTCATTTGAGGAACTCTCTCCCCAATTCGTATACGACAGGTATTCAAAAAAAATGTCATCCTTGCCGATCCCAACCCAAAACATCCATCGGGTCTATTCTCCGCAAGTAAGATGCTCTCAGAAAAAAAACAAGAAAAAGGTGTACCGCTCTCAAGGAAAAAAAACTAACAACAAAGATCCACAAATCCGCCAAGCGACACCATCAGTAACGGTAGTGTGCAGGCTTGTACGGACCGCCCACGGGAACGTTGATGTACGAAGCCTGCTCGTCCGTCAACTTCGTCAGCTTCGCGCCAAGCTTCTCCAAATGAAGCAAAGCAACCTTCTCGTCCAAGTGCTTCGGAAGAACGTACACCTTCTTCTCGTACTTGCCGCTCTTGCGCTCGTTCCAAAGCTCAAGCTGCGCGATCACCTGGTTCGTGAAAGAGCAAGACATCACGAAGCTAGGGTGACCCGTCGCGCAACCCAAGTTCATCAGACGACCCTCAGCCAAGACGATGATGCCGCGGCCCGTGTCAGGAAAAACCCAACGGTCCGTCTGCGGCTTGATCGTGATGCGCTTCACGCCCTTGAAAGTCTCAAGACCCTCCATGTCGATCTCGTTGTCGAAGTGACCGATGTTGCACACGATCGCGTTGTTCTTCATCTTGCGCATGTCGCTCACCATGATGATGTCCTTGTTGCCCGTCGTCGTGCAAAAAATGTCAGCGTACTCCACGCAGTCGCCCAAAGGAAGGATCTGGTAACCCTCCATCAGAGCCTGCAACGCGCAGATCGGGTCGATCTCAGTCACGATCACGCGCGCGCCGGCGGCCTTCATCGCAGAAGCGCAACCCTTGCCCACGTCACCGTAACCGAAAATCACAGCCACCTTACCCGCGATCATCACGTCCGTCGCCCTCATCAGACCGTCGGGAAGAGAGTGACGGCAACCGTACAGGTTATCGAACTGAAACAGAAAAAACCCAGCACAACCACAAATCAAATCCACAGACAAATTCACATACAAACCTAATGCCGAAAGAGCGGACGGAGACCAGCACTCAAAAATGCACGAAAACAGAAAGAAACACATCACATTCCGCATTTACGTCCACCACCAAACGGATACCAAACCCCCAAGATCTCCAAAATACGCAACAACAGTAAAATGGTAGACCCATTACCTTGCTCTTCGTCACCGAGTCGTTCACGTTGATGGCGGGGAAAAGAAGAGAACCGTTGTCCATCATCTGGTACAGACGCTTCACGCCCGTAGTCGTCTCCTCAGAAACGCCCACCAAACGCTCCGCCATCTTGTGGTACTTCGTCGGGGACTCCTTCATCCCGTCCCTACGCAAACCAAAAACACACGCCCACAGGTCATCAGAACCCGACAATGCGCCCAGTCGCCCCACAGGCCCAACAGACGAGATCCAACATTCACATCCAAACAAATACGACACACCCACCCACAAGAAAAAACCACACCCAAAACCGACAATGCATGCCCAATCGTCCAAACAGGGCCCACAAAAACAAACCACCACACCAACCTCCACATGCCATTCGGCGAAACCCAACCACAAGTAACGGCACACAACTGCATATCTCCACATCAAACGGGGGGTACCTCAGGATGGTGAGCACCAGCTTGAACTCAGCATTGGTGGTCGACTCGGGGTCGGGAAGCGTCCCGTCCTTGGCGAAAGCGATCTCAGCCTTCACGCCCTCGTGGATCAGCAATGTCGCGTCGCCGCCGTCGTCCACGATCAGATCCGGACCGCCGCCGGGACCCCAGTCAAGCGCGCGCTCAGTGCACCACCAGTACTCCTGCAGAGTCTCGCCCTTCCAAGCAAACACAGCCGCGCTGTCGCGCGCGATGGCCGCGGCCGCGTGGTCCTGCGTAGAAAAAATGTTGCAAGAGCACCAACGAACCTCCGCGCCCAACGCCGTCAGCGTCTCGATCAGCACCGCAGTCTGGATCGTCATGTGCAGCGAACCCGTGATCTTGGCGCCCTTGAACGGCTGAGACGGACCGAACTCCGTGCGGCAAGACATCAAACCCGGCATCTCCACCTCCGCCAGGTCCAACTCCAGGCGACCGAAGTCCGCCTGAGACATGTCGCGCACCTTGTACTCGCGACCGGAAGCCGTCTTCTCCACGGACAACTCCATCGCGGCAAGCAACCTTCTCTTCCTGCCGACGCGAGAGCACGGAAAGAGAAAGAGCGAGCCGCAGATGCACACGACACGGAGCGATCGGAAGCAGGGAACCCAAGAAAAAACAGAGTGCACACGGCAACCCCTGCGCAGCGAGGCTTCTTTATGGTGGCAAGCCAAGCCCTACAGGAGATCTTTTCACACTGTCAGTACTAGTCTCGCTCCCGGAAGTGAGATGGGCTTTTCGTCACGCGGCATCTACGCCATTGCAGCTTATTTGCCGGATTCTCAGATCTGGTCCTTTGGGTGGGGAACGAGCTCTCCTCTCCTCTCCTCTCCTCGCAGCAGCGTCGACTCGCACAATTATTTGCCATTGGGGCCTGACAGCCATTTCTCTCCTGGCTCCCCCAGGAGGCTTTTCAGGTTGGATTGGCATTCTCGGGAAAGTTTACCAGAATGAATTCACGTGGCCCGCTGTGTGCGGCAGAGGGAGGGACGGGACGGGGGGAGCAACTCCAACCCTTTTGAGGTGGGCGTGGATTTAACCCCTAAACGCCCTAGGGGATGCAGGCCTTCTAAAGAGAAGACCGGCGTGAATAAAGTGTCTGTTCGTAATGACAATGAGCTAATGTCCAATGGATCAAGAGCCATTGATGCAAAACTACTCTCCCCTTTCGAGAATAGACACTTTTAGTAACCAGTAACCAAATTAAGTAACTAGATTAAAGGTGATTCAAATTTACGTTTGTTTGTATAGTTTGTTTGATTGTTTGTTTTGTTTTGTTTTGTTTTGTTTATTTGTTTATTTATTTATTTATTTATTTATTATTATTATTTTATATTTTTGTTTTTGTTTTTGTTTGTTTGTTTGTTTGTTTTTGTTCTTGTTTTTGTTTTTGTTTTTTGTGTTTTTGTTTTTAATCTGTAGAGAGAGGTTGGTTGTTTTAGATTTTTTTTTATGTAGAATAATTGATCTAGCATATTGTATGGCAATGGTATTGATTGTTTTGAAAGTGTGTTTCAAAGCAATTACAGGCAATTTCAGGTTGGTTTCAAGTAGTTTTATTGAGGGGGCATGTGTTGTTCCTCTAGCACCTGATGTAATGACAATGAGTGGATCTACATTCCAACCTAGGGTCATGATACTATTAATTAGTGGTTGGTATTTTTGCATTTTAGTATCTATTGTTATTTGTGAGAATCTATCGTTAGTGTATGTGAATTCAATGAATTGGATAGTGAGATTGTTATCTGGGTGTATTGGTGGAGTATTTTGGTAGGGGAGTCCTTTAATACATAAAATATCTGGTTTGAATCTAGCGTTACAATGGCATCGTTGTTGAATACAAGAACAAAGGAGAAGCCATTCAAGGACTGTATTTTCTGGTGGGTTATCATTAAATATGCCTACATTCATGAGAGTATAGTGTCTGGTTGTTTTGGTGGAGATGAGAAGTTTTCTCAATTCCCAGACAGCTTTATTATGTCTTTTGACTCTAAGGGCATGTATGTGCTGTTGTTTACATTTAAGAAGGACATGGTGCCATGTGTCAACATCTTGGGAGTTGCATATAGAACATGTGATGGATGGGAATCTGTTTATGCCAAAAAATAATTGTTTTCTTGCATTTCCCATGTATTGGCCAGTTCAAAATTTTAATAGGCATGTCTTTTGTGAGTCTGTAATGTAAGGGTTAGACCAAAATTCATTGGACAAGATGTTATCTATGTCGGGATTAAGTGTCCATTTGCTAATGTTAGGGAATCGTTGTGACAATATTTATAGATTTTTATCACGATCATACTTCTTGATATATGTTGCGAGGCATCTGACAGGGCATTTATCTGGACAGTGGGAGGGGCCTGGCCATTCATCTTTTTGGTAGAAAAAAGGCGTAGTGTGTGCAAATTCGTATGGTTTTGAGGCAAATTTGTATTCTTTTGATGTACCCGTTTTAGCAAGTTGGTCTGCTCTTTCATTGCCATAAATATTAACATGGGCTTTAATTTTGTGGATTGTTGTGAGTTGTGTTCGTTTTTTGAGCATATCCACCATTGATTCTAATATAGTTTTGTCTGCATGGTTCCGGTGGAGCGTAGGGTGTTGTAGTTGTGTGTTAAGTACATATATACAGTTCAAATGCAGGCATTGCACTTATTACGGGTAGTCACACCTTCTTCACTTTGCACTTGGAGAATGGAGAATGAGAAATTGGTGAGGGTTTGGAGGAGCCAATGGGAAGCCGTGGTGAGTGAAGAAGGTGTGACACCCCTAAAAGATCTGTTGAGAGTGGAGAATGAAAAAAGTGGAGAAGCAACTTACCTAAACCTAAGATTAGACGTAAGGTTGGAGGGAAATTGGCAACAACAAAGGTAAAGCAGCAATGAAAGGTAAAAGTGTAGAACACAAAAGAATCTTCTTATGTGGATATATCTACCGCACTCCCAATCTTCACTTCCGGAGGTGAAGACTAGGAGTGCAGAAGATATATCCATCTAAGTATATTCTACCAACATGAAGCCAACCCCAAGCCACCACCTTTCCATTCTCCAAGTGCAAAGTGAAGAAGGTGTGACTACCCCTATTAAGAGCATCACCACCCGTCTTGCAAAATGCGGGGTGGTTTGGCTTGCAAAATCTGGGGCCATCCAATTTGCAAGCCAAACCGCCCCACCCATAGCATGCTATAACCGCATTTTACAAGACAAGTAAGTTTCCAAATTTGGACCGCTTTGCAAGGTTCATCCAATGGGCTATAGCGCTAAAGGTCCGTACTTTGGGGGAAAGTGCCGATGCTCTTATCTCATGTGGTTTGCAAGCCAATTTGCAAGTCATGCTTTGGCTTGCACCCCCCCCCCCCCATTTTTTGAGCCACCCAAGACTTTTTGCCCGGCCTCTTAACAAGTTCATCCGTTTTGCAAGACGGGTGGGGATGCTCTTAGAGCATGTCCACCCGTCATGCAAAATGGATGATTTGTTCTTGGGTGGCATGCAAAAGAACCTTACCCGTCTTGCAAAACAGATGAACTTGTTAAGAGGCCGGGCGAAAAGCCTTGTGTGGCTTGCAAAATGGGGTGGGTGGGGTGCAAGCCAAAACATGAAAATGAAATTCCAAAAAGATTAATATTTCCTTATAATTGTATTGCCGCTGGATATGAAACATTTTTGTATGAGTCTTGTGGAGGCCTCAGTTCTTTTGTTATGGTTAACTTGAACAACATTAATCATTTATTTAATGTAAATAAATTTAAATTTTGGTTTGTAGAATGGTGTAGTTCTTGGTGTAGAAGTATCTTCAAATAGAGCTAAGAATGATCATGGTTGTAGTGCATCCTTTTTATAAGAGGAGACAAGAATTTTGGGTATTTTTTGGAGACTATTTAGATAATGTTGATGGAAGGAGGTTATCAAAGATACTAATGAGTAGTCTCGGTTTTCAATTTACTGGTAGTTCAAATTGCATCATTATTCAATTATCATTGCATTCAATACCTACACAACATCCTCAAGCAACTTGCATGATCTTTTGCTATTTCTGGCAATTTTTAGAAATCTTATGACCCTGAAACCAAATAAGATGAAAGTTTCAAAGAACTATAAGGTTATTATTATAAACTATCAAATGAGCACTTTTGGCCCTTTTGTGATTAGTTTTGATAATTTTATTATAAATATCTCAAAGACTTTGATGTCCCATATGCCAAAAGTAAATAAACACAACCATTTGTTTTTGTCTTGCATTATGAATACTGTAGTATCTTATCAGGTTTGGCAAAAATTAATTGTTTTTTAAAGATATTGTAATTTCAGGAAATTTTTAAGATAATTGTCAAAAATCCTTGAAAACTAAAAGCACCCATTGCCGAAATCAATGGAAATATGTCAAGGTTTAGAATTTAGGAATCCTATCGGCAAATTCAACAAGAATTAATGACCAAATTGTTAAAAAAAAATGTCCAATGCTACTAACAGGGGGGGGGGGGTTGGGCAAAATTTCGCCAGACTGTCAAAAATCTCACCTCTCTGGCTTCATCCCTCCAAAAATTGGCCTCTGTAGTGAAGCCAGCACAGGGACACACATCCAAAAAAATAACCCTGGCTACTAAGAAAGTTTAATGTAAAGTCCAAAGACTATTTACCATTAAAAAAACGTGTAAGAACTTCTTTATTGACATTTAGTGGAAATGAGGGATGGAGAGGTTGTTTTTATAATGAAATATTTTGTCAGTCAAGAATTCCCAAAGGATATGGGATAATTTGAAGATGAGAGCTAATCCTAACCATTTACATATCCCACATGATTTGTTTTACCTCCTACCATCAAATTTGTATAAAGATTTTTGTCTTTTCCAACTTCTCTCACATCGTCATTGATAGCTTTTATTTCTAGAAATTCAAGTACAACTCAATGTCCTTGTATATATAAAAAACTCCGATCTTCAAAAAAGGCCGGCGTGAATAAAGTGTCTGTTCGTAATGACAATGGGTCGGTGTCCAATGGAGCAAGGGCCATTGATGTAGAACTACTCTTCCCTTTCGAGAATAGACACTTTTACGGACTAGTAACCAGAATAAAGCAGCCAGGGGTCGAAAAAAGTGGATATGGAAAATAGACGTTGTAGAAAGTGAAATAAATATGATATCTTTATTCAATGGGTAGTGGTTGATTGTTTTCAATTTTTCTTTTATATAGGATGATTGATCCGGCATATTGGATGGCAATGGTGTTGATTGTTTTAAAAGTATGCTTTAGAGCAGCTTCAGGTAGGTTTAGTTTATTTTCAAGGAGTTTCATTGATGGAGCATGTGTTGTTCCTCTGGCTCCAGCTGTAATGACAATAAGTGGGTCAACATTCCATCCGAGGGCTATGATGCTATTGATTAGTGGTTGATATTTTTGAATTTTGTCGGCAACTGGGCTTTGTGAGAATCTATCATTGGTGAATGTGAATTCAATGAATTGTATAGTGAGATTGTTATCTGGATTAGTTGGTGGATTACTTTGGTATGGGAGTCCTTTTACCCATAGAATGTCCGGTTTGAATCTAGCATTGCAGTGGCATCTTTGTCCTTCACAGGAGCAGGGCAATAGCCATGAGGGGACAGTGTTTTCTTGTGGATTATTGTTGAATATGCCTGCGTTCATTAGAGTGTAGTATCTAGATTTTTTGTTTGATATTATTAATTTCCGTAATTCCCATACTGCTTTGTTATGTCTTTTGACTCGGAGGGCGTGTATATGTTGTTGGCTGCATTTTAGAAGTACATGGAGCCATGTGTCTATATCTTGTGATCTACATATAGAGCATGTGATTGATGGAAATCTTTCTATGCCAAAAAATAGTTGTTTTCGAGCATTGCCCATATATTGGCCAGTACGGAATTTTAATAGGTTTGTTTTTTGTGAGTCTGTTATGTGTGGGTTAGACCAAAAGTCATTAGAGAGAATATTATCTATGTCTGGATTGAGTGTCCATTTGCTAATGTTGGGGAATTTTTGTGCTAATATTACTAAGTTTTTATCATGATCGTATTTGTTGATGTATGTTTTAAGGCATCTGACTGGTCCTTTATCAGGTCGATGGGCCGGGCTTGGCCATTCGTCTTTTTGGTAATAGAATGGTGTGGTATGTGCAAATTCATATGGTTTTGAGGCAAATTTGTATACCTTTGTTGTTCCGTTTTTAGCTAGTCTGTCTGCATGTTCGTTGCCTAAAATATTAGTATGGGCTTTAATTTTGGAAATTGTTGTGGGTTGCATACGACTTTGGAGCATTGCTACCATAGATTCAAGTATAGTTTTATCCGCATGGTTACAGTGTATCGTAGGGTGTTTTAATTGTGTATTAAGTACATATAAACAATTTAGGCAGTCGGTAAATATGTGTGCTGGTTCGTGTGGGTATTGGGTAGTGATTATTCGTAGTGTTTTGTGTATGGCTCTTAGCTCAGCTCTGAAAATGGTTTGGAGACCGGGTAGTCTTTTGGAGATTTGGATTTCTGCTTTGGAGGGGTTGTAGATACCATATCCTGCTTTTTCACGTACCCAATGACCATCAGTGTGTTGTTTAGGTGGTATAAATGATCCATCAATGTAGTAATTGTATTGTGATTGGTATTTTAGTTGAGAGTTGGTTGTATATGTTGGTATTTGAGGTGTATGGATATTTATTAAGTTGCAGTTGGATTTATATGTAAGTTTGTTCCACTTGGTGTTTTTGTTCACTGTTACATTTTGTGGTGTTGCTTGAGCAATTTGTATGTAATATTGCGGTATTTGCATAGTTTGGAGTATTAGCGTGAGGGAGTTTATTTGGTTAGGTGGGCCAATGTTATTGTTTTGGTGATGTATACATAAGATATGTATTGCAAGGGGTTCATTCTGTGGCCGTTTATTAAGTTCAGGCGGGATTGTGGGTTCGTCATATATAATGGTGTCTGCAGCAAAATGAGTAATAACGTGTGTGTCGTTAAAAGGTCCGGTATATGGTGAGAAGTTTTGATACCAATTGATATATGGTATGACTAGTATGGTTATAGTGTTTAGATCATGTTTGGCCGCTAATCGTGCCCAGTGTAGCGCTTGTTGCGCTGTTTCCTCATTGTGAGGATGTGCGAAGCCAATACCTTTCCATTTGTATTCAAAGGTTGTTCCAAGTGAGCCGAATAGTTTGTCTCTTTCAAATTGGGAGTAGAATTGTGTGATTTGTGTAGAGCAGGTAATTGGTGAGGAGAAATATGAGTGGGAAATGTTAAATGATTTTGTAAGAGATTCTAGAATATTGTGTGGGAGTGTATGATGTGATGTTCTAAGTGGATTTTTGTTGGTTTTTTTATATTTGTATCTTTGATAAAGCCATATTATTTCAGTTTCGAATGATTGTGCAGGCGGTACAAAGGTATGTGTGTTATTTTTTGCAGTGTGGTATTGTTGCCAAAGCCATTGTAGTCTGATAGTTGGGATGGTAATGAGGTATTGTCCAGTATCTAGGTATAGGTGTGTTTGTTCATATTCTGTTATTATGGTGTGTGTATTTGTAAGAATGTCTTTTTCTGGATTACATTCGGTAATGGATATAGATGTTAGTGGAATTATTGTTGGGGGTGGAATGTACCTAGTATCTCTGGGTTGTTCATATTGGAAGTGTAATGTGACGATTTTTTTGTAATGTTCGTGTTGTTGTTTTGTGTAGTATTGTGTTAGTAGATTGATGTTATGTGAGATTACTGTTGGTTGATGAAAAGGGAAGAGATCTCTTTGTGGCATCCATTGAGCATAAAATGTGTCATTCGGCATTTTATATTGACATAGGTATGTATTATATTTTTTTGAGATTTTATATGAGTCTTTTATTTCTTTGGTTTTGTGGTTTGTTATAGTACATATGAGGAGTGTATTTGGGTTGTTTGGGATGTGTATTAATTGATTTTGTGGTCTTAGTATGTGTGGTGGTTCTAGTGAATTGAGGCGAGGGGGATTTTCTAAAGGTCTTGGATTTCGATCGCGGTTGTTTGATATATATTGTGCTTTGAGAGTTCTTGCTATTGTGTGGATTTGGCAAGGATTCGAGCATTGTATTGTACATTTTGGGTAGCAGAAAAGTTGTTCAGCTATGTTTAAGGCGCTTTTCTCTATTTTAGTGGGAGTTTGATAGTATATTTTGAAGTCTTCTGGTGCCATGAGATGTGTGCCATTTGGGAGGGTGATGTGTTTTATTTTATGTATGTTGTGCAACAGTAATTTATGTAGCATTTTAAGGGAGAGATTTTGGTTTATGTGGGGTAGAATGGTAGATGCTTGTGACATCCATTCTTTCTCAAGTTCCGTTGTATGGAGTTGGAAGCTTTCTTTTATACTTTTAAGGTGGATGCCTGCTTCATGTTTGAGTAGATACAGAGTTCTTGTTGTAGGTGATCTGGTACAATCATGTGATTTGATTCTAGGAATGTTTTCTGCACCTCCGTATTTGGCTAAAATATGGTGGATGAGTCCTTTATATATTATTCCTAATCTTCCTGGATCATTGAGGGCGTTTCTAAGTTGTTCACTGATGCAACGTAAGTATGCATTTTTGAGTGAAAAGGCTTCTAGGCCAAAGAGATTATGTGGAAGTTGTGCTATTACATTTACAGTACATTTTGGTAATCCACATATAGTTTTTTGAATGCCAATGATTTTTTTGTCTAATTTTTTTATTGTTGGTAGAGAGTATGGAACTGCATAAAAAGTGTAGGCTATGCCGGCCCTAATTACAGTGTCTACCATGTTGATTTTTTGTTTTATTGTGGCTGGGCAATTTGTAAGTTGTGCACATTGTTCTATAACTTTTTTTGTGGTGATATGGGTTTGCAAGTTCCATTTTAGTGATGGTACTAGTTGTATACCTAAGTACGTGTAGGGTTCATTTTGATGTAGAATTGGTATTGGTTGACCTCTAAAGTTAATGTTCATGTTTTCAATTTGGTTTTTGAAGGAGTCAGGTTTTATTTTTGATTTATTTGGGCATCCCGTAATTGCGCATTTTGATATTCCCTCGGGGGGGTCACACCCTTATACACTTACATATCACGTGCGATAATGGGGTATTTAATTGGGGGGTATTTATGTGTTTAGGAGTATTTTTTGGCTCTCTATTTTTACATAAAAAGCTACTAGCATGTATTTCTTACACCCTATTTTTTTTTGTAAATGGTGAAGGAGGCTAATATTTGGCACCCTATTTTTTTTAAACATTGTAGAATTACGGAATATTGTGTCATGGATGATGGCATTGCAAAACCAAGTACTCAACAAATTCAAAAAGAAAAGAAAATTCTATTATAGTTTATTTATTACTATAGTACTACCATGACAAATGACAATTCCTTGAAACTCAAATGACAGAAGTTATTGTGGATTTGGCGTAATACACTATGAAAAGGAACTAAGCACAACCTCTAGAAGAATGGAATGCCTTCATGTGATACATTGCAAAATGTAAATAGACAATACGTTGAAAACTAAGCCTAAGTTATTCATTGCCAAGAAATTGAAGCAATCTTCAGCTACCTATTGAAAACAAAGACAATGAGCAAAATACCATTCATAAAGCAAAACCAACAATAGAACGAAACCAAGGAATGAGGTCACTGAAAAATTAAAAAACAATACAAATTCCAAGCAACATGACATTGGAAGATAATAGAGTAGGAAACATGGAAATGCAATACGAAAACTGTGTTTACAAACACATTCTACATTTCTGTTGTGCAGCCCTATCCCTGAATTTGAACAACTACAAGGTGCACTAAATTACATTCTTGAACCAGCATCTGCACCTGTGTACATGTGAAGTCCAATATCAAAAAAACTAAACCAAAAAAATATAGAGCCATTAGCGGAATAGCGGCCTATGGTTCAGAAACAAGATACATGCCAAACTGTCTGTGACAGTCACTGTAGGAGTACACGCTGACTAAAATGCCGTGAAATGGTGGAGGGTGAAAAACTGTCTGTGACAGTTGCTGCAAGAATACACGCTCGCAAAAAACGCCGGGAAAGGAAAAAAACAAGACAAGCTACATATTGAATTTACAAAGTGCCAAAACGACCTGCTGGTGCAATCCAAAGATGTTGGGATGATCGTTGGCTGATGCTGTGAATGAGCTCCATGCACTCCTCACCATCAGTCTCCAAGGCCGCGCTCAGTCCGCATAAATCTGGAATAGACAGGTCCTGAAAAGCAAGTGTGCGCCATTTGTCTTCATGCAAGGGACGGCGCAGGTACCAGTTCTTCGTGAACAAGGCTCGATGTTTCTGGAAGCGGAAGAGAACAAACTCCTCTTCTTCCTGCCACACCGGGGGGACTAGTGAACGAAACTCTTCTCGAGCTACGGTCAATGCACCCCACTCCGCCGTGCCCTGCACAAAATCGCTCCACGAGCTGCACGTCTCTCTTAGAGTCTCCAATGTGCAAAATGTAACTGGATGGTCCTGCGTTGGCTCATTCCATTCCCACGGATCTGAATACTACACCTGCGGCACAAGAAGTGGGAGGACAGCATCCCTGAAACTGTATTCAAAAGAATAAGTACTAGCTTCGCATGCACTTCCCTCGACAGTCAAGTTCGGGAAATAATTCCACGGCAAATCCATCGAAACTACCTCACAGGGAACTGTCAACGTGGAAGGCAATTGCACAAACTAGATCACCGGAAGAATTCCAGAAAAGCAAGACAAAATCAAAACACATTCAAGTCCAAATAGATTTCAGGTGCCCGCCACTCAGAACCCTCCGTGAACTAGTAAATCTACAGCCTCAACAACTAGTGCACAAGCCTTGCAGTCAAACGTGAACTAACAACTTGCAGGGCCAAAAAAAATATGGAAAATGAAGACAACACAAAGAAGATGTTCTTCCCCGCATTTGTGCGCCAGAGATTTCGGGAGTACACCTGCAGCTGAAATGGCTGTAGTCACCTGTGGTTTTAGCAAAACTACTAGCACAAGAACAACAAGGAGCAAGAAACAAGTACAAGTGAGATGGACAGCAGTACAATTCATCACACAAGTCGTCAATGACATAGGGTTTAGGAAAAAATCTCAGTTTCAAATGCACAGCCATCTTCCAGAAGTTCACACATGGCTTCATTGGTTATTTATGACTTCACCTACCTCACATGAGAAATGGAAAACAATAAAATGTTCAAGATTAAGCAAATTTCATACCTCTAATCACACAGATTTTGGGTTCCATGTGGAACTACCTTTCACGCACTTGAAGATTTCTGTACTTGCATCTCACTTCTCAACACATTAATAGCAAAAATCTTTCAGGTCGGGTACAAATATCACATGGATTTAGGCCACCTTTGTTTTCCCAAATGTCAATTCGTCAAATTACACTTCATTATAATTACATTTTCTGAAACAGCAGTGAAGTACATGCTACCCTTACGAAAAAAAATTTAATTTCCTCTTTTATTGGGTTTCCATTTCTGCTTCCATTTAAACATGGTTTAAATCCTGAATGCACAAAGTGAAATGAGGACTACCTAGCAGCAAGTTTAACATCACTTGGATTTGTCAACAAACTCATTCAACGAATTGCCGTCAACTGGGTCCAGTTCGAATACATCCCGCTCTGAATCAAATGACATAGTCACAGTGCAGATGATCGAATCCACATCAACCCAAATAGAATCAGCATGGTCATACTTGAACTTGAGAAATCCGGGGACTTTTCGAAAGTAATTAAGGTAAACCATACATCCAGACCCTCCAATACCTGTCCTTTTTCCTTTGTTGACTTCACGATTTTGGAGGTCAATAGGCTGCCTACAATTGCCCCACCTCGTTCCAACCTTACGCCTCATTTTCTGCACTCTTCCTATGCACCAGGTGCCTTGGTCCACTCCATTCAAGACACATGTGGGTTGCATACTCTTGGAAGGTCTTCCCCTGGTTCGTCGGACAGCTGATTTCACTGTAGATGAAATTGTGGTTGTAGTCCTCTGCATGAAGTAAACACCACAATCCATCCCCAAACCCAAGAGCATTGTCTCCGTCGAAGAAGAAGCACTAATATAATCATCCGAATTATTGAAGTAAATTGAATTTTTCACTCTAGTTAACCGATCCTTAGACAAAAACGGATTAGCATTCAACTGCGATACCAGAGTAGACTTGTAAATGTTATGCCCTCCGTATTGAACAAATGGTACTACCTTATCTTCTGGAAGTACAATGCTTACTTGAGGCTCCTCCTCGTTCAACATGTCACACATTGCATGACGAGCCTCATCTTCTAAAACTGGAAGACTTGGAGAGCCATCTTCAACTATGTCTTCTTCTCCTTCAGCTGCAGGTGAAGGACTACTGTCTATACTAACATCAACAACAGCATTTGCTTCAAGGTCAGCCCGAAGAACTTCACCGTCCCCATCTTCTCCACGCACGGGCAAAGTGGCTGGAATATAAGCAAAATGCTGTGGATCAACTTTTTCAACCAACCACGGAGTTAGAAACCAAGTTTTATTTGCACATTGGACTGCAGGTGCCATATTCAAGATCCTAAGCATACTTTGTGCTTCTCTTAGACCTTCCTGCAAGGCTGAAATCACATCATCATTAGTAGAAATGAGCGTGTAATCAACAAGATCGCAAGGAACTTCTCCCTCACCAAGCGGATGCAAGTCAGCCCAAACATTTTTCATCTTATTGTGTACCCTACCAAATTGGAGTCCGTTCTCTGTGTACTCAGTTGCTGTTAACCGATTTAGAGTGTTTGCAGTGCTTACAAGCTGATGGAAATCGTAGGCCCTCTCATGCCCTTCCATTCCCCCTATTTTTGAGAAAAATATTTCACAAGCATCACTCCCTGTCAAATGCAATGGAACTGCCAAGTTGGGATACTTCTCTCGGAAGTGAATTATTAGCAAAACAATAAAGTGGCATGACATTTGGACATCAATGAAACATTGCTGGGAAACAAAATTTGTGGCTGCAGTTAGTTTTTTGGAATTCCCTCCCACTGCATGATTGCCAAATTGAAACCATAGTTTCCAAATTCGAAAGAAAAAAGAAACTTTGGCGGCTAATACTATGCGTGATCTCAAGTCCAAACGTGGAGACAGAAAAATTTCAATGTAGTTAGAGCAAACCTGCAAGTAATACTCTGTCCCCAACGTGCGCTCTTGGTGAACCTCCTTCGACGTCCGCAGTTGAGCCAGACAATTTTGAACTCTCTGCTGGCAAATTCTTTGAGCTGAAGCCCAATTCTGATGGTCTTTTCGATTAGTGTCCTCTAATTTCAATCCATGTTGGTCACAACTGAATTTGTTATATACTAAGCCAAGGTGAGTCAATGTAACCACGTCGCATCCCAGCTGCAATGTTCTAACAGGTGAATCAATGGGGTTAATAAGTTTTTTCCCATTATGAATGAAATCCTGGTCATGCAAGCCAAATGCATTTCCATCGGAATCTAACTTTCCAGTGAAGATCCACCCTGGCCAATCCACTTGAAATCGTTGTCCATCGGTGGATTTGTACTCAGCCAACATGAGTTGCCGCCTTCGAGAATCTCCGTCACTAGCATGCCCAATTATGGGTCCAATAGCATCCTTACAATGTTTTGTCCACAAGTTTTCAATTCGACCCCACTGATGCTTCACCCACTTTGAATCAAAACAGTTGCAAGTACAAGAGACACATAAGACTAACCTGGGCAAATTGTTGTGAAGCGGGCAGACCATCACCACCCTAGCAAAACCTCCCACTTTGTCAGAACGAAAGCAATCCAATATTTTATTATAGCCTACTTCCCCGGAGCCCACATCTGGCTTGTAATTGGAGATACAGACGTGGTTGTCTTTTGGACCGCAGAATCCAGCCAGTGTGTCAAGACGTTGCTCATATGAGACCCTAGATCTTACCTTCGTTTCATCTTCTGCTAAAATTACTGGAACTGGCCCAACAATCCCATGAGCCGCCTTGGCGTCTTTGTAAATCTCAGCTATTGCTGCAAAGATCTCAACATGCTCCCCCGGCACATGTTGCACACCCTTCCGACTCTCCCTTTTCACGGTATTATAACTAGGGCCAACATAATTTAAAGCAAACAAGTCACACATTCTTCTACCTCCATACACTTTCATGGCTTGTGCAAGTGCCTTTGAATTCTCGGAGTACCTAAAACCCTCCTTCCTGCGATTCAAGTTAGCCGCTACATCTCGCAGGAAATCCCACAATGCTGGTCTACCTCCAAACGAATCAGTCCTATGCGCCTTCAAAATATCTGTACAAAACTTATACACATTGTGCTGATTAGAAGCCGCAAGTGCAGACTCCCTTAAGGTAGGCCGTTTCACTTTCAGCTGCGCTATCCGCAGCTTAACTGCCCAATGTAACAAACGCTCAATTCTAAGTTTTTTGGACATTGATCTACTGTGGGTGGTGAGTTCCGGCAAGGAGAGATATCCAATTCGTCTTCCACCCTCTGTAGTTCTTGTTCCTCGTTTTTCAACAGATTTGTCCTCCCTTATCACCCTCAGCTTAAAGTCTGTTAAACAAGGTATAGTAGCGCACATGCTACAAGTTAGACCAGTCCAAGGTTCATTATTCATACACACCCTTAGACAATTGCGATGCCTGAAAGTACCATTAATATTTATAGTGTGACCGTCTACAACTACAACTTCTTGCAGCCAAGGCTCGGCATACCAGCATTGACCAGGCTTAATGTCAAATAACAAAGCTGAACATTCAAAAGATTTCCCAGCATACATAGCAATTGGTCCCTGAAAACCCCAACACATGAATAATTTAAATTGAGAATGGTCCATGGATTGGGGTACAGTTACCTGCGGCCTGTCCACCACATGACCAAAAAATGCGTGGAGTTGCCTTTGGTTTGATTGGGAACTGTCAGCTGTTGACTTAGCTGGCCTTCCCCGCTTCCCTGAAGTTGCTGCACGTCGTCCACCTTTGGCTGCCTCCAATACCTTCTCAGCATGTCGTGTCCCTCCAACATGGTTCTTTAAGTTTGCCTCTAAGTTTTTTTTTGGAGGGCATAGACTGTAGAATTCATTGCAGACGGTACACCTCGTTTTCCACCAGAAGCTCTTCAATTCTGTTGCATGTGGATCTCCTCCCACCAATGCAAAAGTTTGTTGATTTGGATCCACATCCTCGTTCACCTGGTTGAGTATGTCGACCCCTTCAAGGATCAGGCGCTTGTGATCAGCTGATGTGAGGATCACTGTTTTCTTCCCCTTTGCAATTGATTGGGGGTGGTTGCACCAATCTAAACCCTTCCTTTGACACCAACTTCTGATGTGTTGGTTGCTCATGATGTGGCTTTTTCGGAAGTTGGAAAACAAATTCGAAACTCTGTCCTTTGTGTGCTGCCCGTCCACCCCACCAAAATCCTTCTTGCATTCCAAACAGTGGAGGATGATGACTGCTTTTTCGTGGCGATCATATGACTTTAGGCACCATTCGTGATCCTCCAAGGACACCCCCTTCAACACCTTCCGTAATTTTTCCTCTCCGTCAGTGTACAGGGCCATCACCTCTCTTGACACAATTTCAGACTTCAAAAAACTTTCTTCAGTTGGAGCACTGACCCTCGAGCATGAAGGTGGATCCACCTGAACTTCACCATGGAAGTCGCTACCGATGTGGGGGAATTCCGGGGCATCCAATTGAATGAGGTTGCTTTGTCGGCTATCTCCAAGATCCAGCTGACTTTCCAACCTCTGACGCTTGTTTCCAAAATTGTCCAGGTCGTCATCGACAGCAGGGATCATGAAAACGCTGTCTTCGATGTCATTCAACGATTCCAACGTCACGGCTACCCTGCAACACTCTTCAGGATCCCAGTATTGAAATTTGAAATTGAGCACGTTCTTATCCTCCAAACGCAGTCTGAGTTCTGCTAAAGATTTGGCAGCCTCTGCCTTCATTGTCCCAATGCACTTAGGCGTCGCTCCTTCATCCGTGAGAGTGTACACCTTAATCTTCTTCATTGCAGACTTTCCCGAAGACTAAACCCTGCCACAATACAACATGTAGTGCATATAAGAGAATTCAAATCTGAATTTCACGAGATCTACCCTAAACCTGCCCTCAACCAGAAATTGGAAAAGCATAGTGTGTAAAACAACAACGAAATTGTAGCCTAAACCGCAACTCCTAAACCGTATAAGAATGAGTGAAGATTTTTAGAGCAACATCGTGAAGGTTCAGAAGAAATTTGTGCATGTAATGAAAGCAAAGAATACCTTGCCAGTTGCTTGGCGATCAAGTTGAGAAACCCTAAACCACAACAGGTGAAAATCCAGCAAACTAGTCCTTCAAACTGTCGTTGTAAACCTCTACGCCAAGCTTCACGACGCACACATCTAGCAAAAATTCTAGTAGATGACTATGAATGCCACCCAAAACTGCTTGAAAAAATCTGAATTCGAAGCCCAAATCCGAGCATGCAAGCACATCGCCAACCAAACGCAGATTGATCTAAACCCTAGGCCAGCACCTGCAACCAGAAATTGAACTTTGAAGCCTGAACTTGCACGTTCAGCGACTCCAAGACGCGCCGC
The DNA here is from genome assembly GCA_947034895.1 of Rhytidiadelphus loreus. Taxonomy (NCBI): domain Eukaryota; kingdom Viridiplantae; phylum Streptophyta; class Bryopsida; order Hypnales; family Hylocomiaceae; genus Rhytidiadelphus; species Rhytidiadelphus loreus. Next base: position 34,278,883 of record OX344764.1, read on the forward strand.
AGGGAAGCCAGATTAGCCAGCCAAACCCTAAAGCCGTTGGCGCGCGGCACAGTTCCCTCCCCACCAAATAAACCCAGGATTGAATTAATGGTGACCAGCAATTAATCTAGAGCTGCTGAACTGGACTCCACTGAATGAAATTTGCTACTTGTCTACAAGTACATTGCATGGTGGTAATTGGATCCAACGGTGGTAATTGAAACAGACTTCTGTAATTGGATCACACTGCTGTAATTCAATTGAGCCTACTAAAGAAGTTTAGGGGGATCCCATGTTTGGGACCCTATTTTTTTTCTATCGTAAAAAAAAATGGGAGAATTATATAGCACCCTATTTTTTTTATAATCTCCCTAAGCATATATTCCCAATGCTATAGTAGATCAAAAAAAGGTATAAATTTTTCCTCCAATGAATTAAATTGACCCTATTTTTTATCTCACGTAGTTTTATAAAATTTCGGGAGTCTCCCCCCCGAGGATATTCCTAATTCCATTCCTGACCAATTGCAAAATTTATCTAATTTGTTAAGTTGGTTTTGGAGGGACGTCAGTTTATTTGATGTAGCTGCCAGGTCATCGGCGTATGCTGCTGAGCTTATTGTTATTTTGGATGTACCAAATGTATAACCGTTACTACCGGTTTGGAGCCATTGGAGTAAAGGTTCTAGAAAGATAAGAAAAAGGTAAGGACTAAGGGTGTCTCCTTGAATGGTGCCTCTTTGTATTGGTATTGGTTTAGTATTACCAAAGTGTTCGCCTCGAAATATTGTATTTGACTGTGAGTAGATATTTCCTATTAGTGCTACTGCATCCTTTGGGTATCCAAGATCTAGCATTATGGCGAGGAGTCTTGCATGGTCTATGGATCCAAATGCATTTTTGAAGTCTATGTATAGTATGTAGATGTCTTGATTAGTGAATCGTGCGTCTTCCAATGCTGCTATGAGTAGTTGGAGTTGTCGTGTTGTGCTTCTTTCTGCTCTGAATCCTTCTTGACTATCTTGAAGTATTTGGTGGTGTTCACCATATTTAGAGAGGATTAGGGTTATAGTACTAGTGAAGAATTTATATATTGTATTTGCAAGTGCGATAGGTCTGTGATTTGATAGTTGAGAAGGATCTCCTTTTTTATAGAGTAGTATAGTTGTACTGGTTTTCCAAGATGTTGGGATTTGTTTCTGTTTGTAACAATGTTTGAAGAAAAGAAAAAGTAGATTATGAAAACATTGTGGCATACTTTTCAGGATTATATTAGGGATTTGGTCTGGGCCTGGTGTTTTGTTATTGGCTAAGTTTTTTAAACAAATGTCATATGTTTCCTTGGTGAGGTAGCTATGTAAAGGGATTTCTTGGTTTCCTCTTTTCTCTATGATGAAACCATCTAAGTCATACCATGGATATTGTCGTACTCCACATATACAATGCGGTGGGTGCTCTGGTAGGTAATGGCATGTTGGAACTGTGGGTCGATTACTAACAGATTGTTGAATGTGTATTTCGTTGGCTATGTCTTCCGGGTTAGTTAGTAGGTTGTTGTGCTTGTCCATAATGCAATCTAGTGGAGGTGTGTTTAGGTTCTTGAATACTCTTTTGTTTATTTTCTTAGGGCTTTTTTCATACAATTGTCTATATTTTGATATAGCTTTTTTTATACAGTTTTGAGTGTATTGTGTAGTAATCTTTCGGGCTTGTACATTTGCATTTTTGGCTAAGTTGGCTAGCGTTGTAATCCATTCTTGTTGGTTAGGTTCTTGTGTTGGAGGTGGTGGGATATGAATATGGATGTGATTTTGTAGTTCTGCCATTATTGGGTGTGTTGTCCAATGTGTGGTGTTTTTAGTTATGTATATTGCTTTTCTAATTAAGTGGTATGTGGAAAGGTGGGATTTCCATTTCTTTTGTAATTTTCTTGGTAGGTAACCCCCTTGTTGTGATGTGCGAGTTGTTAGTTGGGGAAGGGGTGGTGCGCTGCAAGTTTCAATTATTTTATTAGATATATTTTGTACTAGGTGGTCTAAAGTAGTGCACGCTATATGCCATTGTTGTTCTGTTAGATGTTCTGTATTGAGGATAGTGGTGAGTTCGTTTATTTGTAGTACGTGTTTTTCGAGAAAATTTGTTTTAAAATTTTCTATATTGTCTTGGGGGATAGGGTTTAAAATTCTTGGCAGTTTATTTTGTAGTGGTATTATAGGACGTGCTATTAGTGTGTTTGGTGGTATATGTAATGTTACAGGTGAGTGATCTGAGTTGAGGTTGTGGTTGTGATGCGTGGTTGATGTATATAAGGTCGGATTAGGTACTTTAATGTAATAACCATCTATTAGACTAGTTTGAGTATAGTTATGTCCGCCTTGTCTAGAAAATGGGCTATTGGTTTGTATGTATGTGAGATGAAGGCTGTTTGTAAATGTGCGCCATTCTATGTCTTCTGTTTGTGGTGGGATTCTGTTAGATTCATTTTGTCTTCCTATAAGTGCAATATCTCTATTGAAGTCACCACATAAAACGGATGTGTATTGTGGATGTATAGAAATTTGTTGGTTTATGTGTTGTTGGATTTTTGGAATTAGTTGCAAGTCATCGATATGCGAAGGCATGTATATGTGAAATAGTAGCCATGGTTGTAGTGGTTGATTATTTATTTTTATTATTTGCAAATATGGTGAAAATTCAGCAGGAGTTGGGATCTTGGTGATGTTTCCTGGGAAGGTGTATTTTTTATTTATGAGAGTGAGGAGTCCGCCTCTATTTGGTGTATATTGTCTTCTTTGTTGTACACATCTAGTTAGTGTGTGTGTACTATTAAATATTAGTTTATATTGTGGGAATAAATTTTGAATGTATTTTGTAGCTTTTGTAGCTGTTATTTTGGTTTCTTGTATTGTTATTATAGCCGGAGTATCTGGTGTGAGTGCTATTAATTGATGAAGATTTGGTAGAGCTGTATTTATTGATGAAGCATTCCACGTGGTTATGTATGTATTAAAATTTGTTGTTTGTGCTCTTGTTGAATGGTTTGAGGGTAAGGGGGTTTGTGGTAGAGGATGAGAGTATTCTATCAAAGGGTCTTTATATTTTAATATTTCTTTTAGTAGTTTTTCAAGTAAGAAAGGAAATTTATTACACATATTTTGTAAGGTTATTGGTTCGTTTGTTTGTTTAATGAAACTATAGATTTCTTCATGGATTGAATTGGGGGGTGTAATGAGTGATGTATTTCTGTCTTTAAATTGTGTATACGGGTGGGGTGTTGTGATATGTCTTTCTGGTGGGTTTTGTAGTGATGACATTTTTTCTAGAAGAGACATGGTCCAATGTGGGAATGGTGTTTGTATTAGTGTGTGATTACATGTTTCTAATAATGGGCTAATTGTGGTGATGAGTGCAAATAAGAGTCTTGGTGGCGGGTGGTGTTGATTTTGGTAGATGTATCGGGATAGGTGTGGGTATATTGTAGTTGTGTTGACATGTTGAGGATGTGTGATGTTTAGTAGTGGTGCGAATGTTTTTGCTAGATGTTGGTATTCTGGTTGTAGTTTTATTGTGCATGTTATAAAGTACATTTTATATCTGTGATTATGTATCGGTGGATGTGTTGTTAGTATGTCAGGCATAGGGCCCGGGTTGGTTTCAATATCACCACTTAAGAGAATTGTTAGATGTAGTGGAAGTTTTTGATGTTGTGAGATGAGTCCAATAGGTTTTGATTTAATTTGATTGTGATGGGTAGTTTGTGAAAATTTATTGATATGGTTGTTATCATAAGGAGTGTGTTTATATGAATATGAGTTATGGGTGTTTAATTTGTTTGTTTGGTATTGTGAGAGAAAACGTTTGAAGAAGTGTGACGAGAAGATGAGACAAAACTCTCTGTATATATAATATTGCCAACAACTGGCAGTATACAATGTTGAAATACAAATAAGAGATAACGTAGTACTAAAGTTTATGTCTATGGCACTTTGTTTTTGGGTGATGGTGTTGTATAACCTAACTAGTTTGGCGGGGAAGAGGGGTCTGGGACTGTAATGGCTGGACGGGCTAGGTTTTGAATCACTTGCATGCTCTGACAGAGAATGTCTTCCAAGTTTGTGAGAGCTCCTCTAAGGTCATTGTCCACCTTGTCTGCGTAGCTTTGTGCTTCTGTCTGCAGTTCTTCCTTCATTTGACTCATGTCGGACTTGAATTCGACTCGGAGCTTCGAGTTTTCTTTGAAGACTGCTTCTCCTATTAACGCTGATAGTTCGTCTCTGTTCAGTGGTTGTTTTGGAGCAGAGGATGATGTTGTGTTCTGCATTGCTTCGACTGTACTGGCGAGAGCAGTGTTGATGTCTAAAAAGCCCCATTTCTGGAGTGTTTCATCATTAGGTTTCACAGACCCGTCCAAAGAGTTGGGATGAGGTTGAAACTCCACGTACTTGTGTTGAAGGCGTGTTGACTTCTTAACATGTTGCTTGTATACTGCTGCATTCAAGCATTCGATGTTGGCAATTCCGCTATGAGCGTCGCCCTTGTGTCGTGGGAAGAAGATGGATTTGATATTCTTGTGTCCAATGTGATCATGTAATCCCTGTGATACTTCTGCAGTGGATTTGGTAAGGTTGATGTTCTTGGCAATCAGAACAAGACAATTTCTTTTGTTTACTTCTTCTCTGGTGATTTGGTTCAGATCGATGTTGACAGGTTGTAGAAGTTCACCCAATACTGCAATGCGCTGTTTCTTAATCTTCTCGAGTTGTTCAGGTGACGTTGTTGTTAGCCAGCCATAGGGTTCAATAGTGGGTTTTTGAACCTGTGTTAGTTCGAACTCGAAGCCTCTACGGAAGCTCTCTTCTAGTGTTTGTTTGAAGAGGTGATGGGGTTCTACGTTTCTGATGGTCTCACTATTGATTTTAATGGAGAGTAGGGTGCTGGCAGCTATGGGATCAAAAGATTTGGCAACCTTGGCGATTGTCAATGTGTCATTGTCCAAAGGGATTGCAAAAACTCTAGTGCCTCGAAGTAGGGCTTTGCCGTCGACCTCAGGGTTCGCTAGGTGAATTCTAGCCAT